>JAWZYU010000012.1:74646000-75271000 GCA_038380435.1 Ryuthela nishihirai
GTTCACTATTGATCATCATTCTGTTTTCAGATTCTGACTTTGTAAATAACTTATTGCAATTAATATCATGAATTAAGATTTATTTTTCGGATTACTATCCCGCGTATCTATAGCGGTTAAATGTTAATAAAAGGCAATTTGTTCTTTTCGTTGTAAAATCTGTAGTTAAATTAGTTATGAAAGCAGTTTCATAATTGCTTTTTAACGAAAGAACAAAGAAGTTTAACTAATCTTCTCATCTACGATGCTTTTAATCTTAATTAATCCTTTCTGCACGCTAATGAAATTGTTATTAATGTCTTCCCCTAAATTTCAGTAATTTTCTCCAACATTACGTCAATGAACAAAGTCTATTTATAGCGTTCTCAACACCTCTGATACTTTCATCTATAATGGTTCAATTTTAGTTCACTTTTTCCAGCGACATTAATGCCTCATTAACTTTATTGAAAGCTCCTTATACTTCATTAGCTTCCAAGGTAGAGGATTTAGTCTCTTTACTGTCGTTTTGTTAGGAACAATTTATTCTCCTAAGCACACTGTTTTATACATTTTGTTACCGCAGATTACAGTGTTGCTATCCACTTCAGAAATAAGGTTTTTTTATATATATTTTATGCAAGACTGGTGTGGAGCCATATAACTAGAGCTCTGCGAGGATGCGGATATCGGCGGTTTTATCCTCAGGGTTGGATTGGGTTGTTTTACCTCTGAGCGGCACTTTTTTGCACACCATGGGCTAAATGGCCAGGTCACATGGACCCCGAAGGCTCAGAGAAGGTTGGGGGTTGGGTTGTTTTACCTCTGAGCGGCACTTTTTTGCACACCATGGGCTAAATGGCCAGGTCATATGGACCCCGAAGGCTCAGAGAAGGTTGGGGCAGGGAACCCATTGGAACAGCTGTTGGGAGACAGATGGTAGCCTCCCGTCAAGGCCATCCAGCGTGTTTTTTAACGTGCACAGGGTATGTCTCTCCCGCACACGGGGCCACGGCTTAACGTCCCATCCGACGGACGGCGGCCTTTCCAAGCCCATCGGTGTCCCCTACTGACCGTGGTCAGGGCGAGGAAATTTTGCGGAGATAAATCTCAACGCTGACCCAGCTGGGACTCGAACCTGGGAACTACATATTACGAGCCTTGCGCGCTACCGACTGAGTCACCCCCGCCCCTTTTATCCTCAGATATCTGCATTTAAAAGCTCTCGGCGGATAAACGTTTAATCTTAATGGAGAGAGCGGATAAAATCGTGAACTAAAAATTGATATTAACGCGGATGGTGGATGAAAGCTTATCAAAGACAAGATATGCAGAAACATGAGCAAACGTTATTGCATTATTGATGGCTGACATGGGGGAAAAACCTACTTGAGATAATCTTAAAAACACCTGATTTGAAAATTCAATGATGACATTCACTCTAAAAAAGAGAGAAATAAAGGTCCATTGGGATAAAGCCAGAAGTTGAAAAAAAATATCCTGTGTGAAGGAAGCGATATTTTTATTGGCAAAGCAGAATATAAATTAAAAAAAAAATTACTGGGATATTATGCAGAAAACGGGAATTAAATATCAGTCGAATGAAAATTTCAGTCGAGGAGATAACGAAGTTTCAGAGGATAGTTATTGGAGTTTAGGTTGAGGATAGTAAATGAGTGTTTTCCATAATCGCCGATAACTGTATTTAAAAGAGCAAAATTAATTGAGGAGAATTTACAAAATTATAATTAAGAAAATTTTCACAGTATAATTTTTCAGTTATTAATTAGTCATTAGCCTGGTTTCCTTTACTCGCATACATCGGACTTCGGTAAATTGCGAAATTTCGTCGGTTATTAAGTAGGCAATATGCCAAGATGCTGAAAATTTTTGCGGATGTGGATAGGACTTTTGCTGTCCGGGCAGAGCTCCGTATAACTTCATTTGTTCCGAGCAGGATCGGATCTAGAAAAATTAATGGAGGCGAGGGGAAGAGGCAAGTGATGAGCCAGATAAAAGTAAAGGGGGCGAAATGACTAGATCGAGCAAAAAAAAAAGGCTGCGAAATGACAGGATCGAGCAAAAAAAAAAGGCTGCGAAATGACAGGATCGAGCAAGAAAAACAGCAAAGAGGGCGAAATGACTGGATCGTGCCAGAAAAAAAGTAAAGAGGGCGAAATGACAGGATCGAGCAAGAAAAAAGTAAAGGGGGCAAAATGACAGGATCGAGCAAGAAAAAAGTAAAGGGTGCGAAATGTCTGGATCGAGCCAGAAAAAGTAAAGGGGCGAAATGACAGGATCGAGCAAGAAAAAAGTAAAGAGGACGAAATGACAGGATCGAGCAAAAAAAAGTAAAGGGGGCGAAATGACAGGTCGAGCAAGAAAAAATGAAAGAGGACGAAATGACAGGATCGAGCAAGAAAAAAGTAAAGGGGACGAAATGACAGGATCGAGCAAGAAAAAAAGTAAAGGGGACGAAATGACAGGATCGAGCAAGAAAAAAATAAAGGGGGCGAAATATCTGGATCGGGCCGGAAAAAAGTAAAGGGGCGAAATGACAGGATCGAGCAAGAAAACAAGTAAAGGGGACGAAATGAAAGGATCGAGCAAAAAAAAAGTAAAGGGAACAAAATCACAGGATCGAGCAAGAAAAAAGTAAAGGGGGCAAAATGACAGGATCGAACAAGAAAAAAAGCAAAGGGGGCGAAATGACAGGATCGAGCAAGAAAAACAGCAAAGAGGGCGAAATGACTGGATCGTGCCAGAAAAAAAGTAAAGAGGGCGAAATGACAGGATCGAGCAAGAAAAAAGTAAAGGGGGCAAAATGACAGGATCGAGCAAGAAAAAAAGTAAAGGGTGCGAAATGTCTGGATCGAGCCAGAAAAAGTAAAGGGGGCAAAATGACAGGATCGAGCAAGAAAAAAGTAAAGAGGACGAAATGACAGGATCGAGCAAAAAAAAGTAAAGGGGGCGAAATGACAGGTCGAGCAAGAAAAAAGGAAAGAGGACGAAATGACAGGATCGAGCAAGAAAAAAGTAAAGGGGACGAAATGACAGGATCGAGCAAGAAAAAAGTAAAGGGGACAAAATGACAGGATCGAGCAAGAAAAAAATAAAGGGGGCGAAATATCTGGATCGGGCCGGAAAAAAGTAAAGGGGCGAAATGACAGGATCGAGCAAGAAAACAAGTAAAGGGGACGAAATGAAAGGATCGAGCAAAAAAAAAAGTAAAGGGGACAAAATGACAGGATCGAGCAAGAAAAAAGTAAAGGGGGCAAAATGACAGGATCGAACAAGAAAAAAGCAAAGGGGGCGAAATGACAGGATCGAGCAAGAAAAAAGTAAAGGGGCGAAATGGCAGGATCGAGCAAGAAAAAAGTAAAGGGGACGAAATGACAGGATCGAGCAAGAAAAAAAGTAAAGGGGGCGAAATATCTGGATCGAGCCGGAAAAAAGTAAAGGGGCGAAATGACAGGATCGAGCAAGAAAAAAGTAAAGGGGGCAAAATGACAGGATTGGGCAAGAAAAAAAGTAAAGGGAGCGAAATGAAAGGATCGAGCAAAAAAAAATAAAGGGGACGAAATGACAGGTCGAGGAAGAAAAAAGTAAAGGGAGCGAAATAACAGGATCGAGCAAGAAAAAAGTAAAGGGGACGAAATGACTGGATCGGGACAGAAAAAAGTAAAGAGGGCAAAATGACAGGATCGAACCAGAAAAAAGTAAAGGGGCGAAATGACAGGATCGAGCAAGAAAGAAAATAAGGACGTCGAAATGGCAGGATCGAGCAAGAAAGAAAATAAGGACGTCGAAATGGCAGGATCGAGCTACAAAAAAAAGTAAAGGGAGCGAAATGACAGGATCGAGCAAGAAAAAGAGTAATGGGGCGAAATGACTGGATCGTGCCAGGAAAAAAAGTAAAGGGGGCGAAAAGAGTGAATCGCCCGTTACAGTATAAAATTTTTCTCTCTACTTTGTGTTGAAAAATGCGTATAATATATAGATGTTCCATATTTTTTTCCCTCCGTTTGAGTTAACAGCATTTTCTTTTCAAAGGATAGGGGTGCATCGTTTTTCCGCATCCAATTTCCAATTTCGTTCATGTGATAATCTGATGCATGTGAAAAATTCAGATGTAAAAAATAATGTTGATTATTGTTTTTTTACATCTGAATTCAATTTTTCCCGTTAAAGCTCTCTTGAGAAAGAAAACACATTGTCTTAGCAAAATATTAGAGAATTTTTATGTTATGCCAATGAGAATCTAACTTCGAAGGTCTATAATATCTAAAATAAGTATTTAATGGGAAAACGCGACTGAAATAAGTTAAAGATCAAATCAAAACTACGTGAATCTCGATTTTAAACAATATTCGTTCAGCATTTAAAGAGTTACGGAAGCTAGAATATTTCTCAACATTAATGCATCATACGATTTTTACCTCAGGTAATAATTAAAATTTAAATTATAAGTATTGTTTCAAACCATTTAATGAAATGAATATATATTTTAGAAGTTTCAGTAATTATTATTTCAATATTAGATAATTATGAATGATTTTTATAAACAAGAAAATTTTTGGCCACACATGCAAACTAAAAATTCAACACAATAAAAATACAAGACTTCAAAACCAAGGTTATTACAAATTGCCAAATTTTCGAAATAATTACGGGAAACATACCTCCGAATATCAAGTACCATTTATATTTAATGCTATTCCAAAAGAATTAATAAATATGTATTCTTTTAGAAGACTTAAAATGGATTTAAAAAATTATTTGGTATTTTCTATTTAGTTGATTTTTATGTGTTGTGTTTTGTGAATTTATTTGATGTACACCATTTTTGTGGCTGAATGACCTATGTTTAATATAATTTATTCATTTTCCTGCAGATAAGCTATTTAGCTTTGCGGGTCAAATAGTAAATGTATTTGTATTCTTTACTCTTATGAATGAAAAATCTAGATATCTTCTAAAATAAAAAATATTGAATTTTTCATCGAAAGAAATGTAACTTTTCTCTTCCATTTAAAAAATACACTAAGATATTTAATGAGAGTTTTCAAATACCATTTAACCTTTCCGCAAATCAATTTCTTTTTCGTGTCTTCAGTTTATTTTGCCAAGTGATTATTTAACAGCAAGAAAATAGTCCTTCATTTTCAGTCATAGATATCAATCAATCAATATACACATACAATCAATACCAACCAATCAATCAGCAACAAGCAGCTAATCAATCAATCAATCAATCAACGAAATTTATTAAATTGTGGTAACAAAAAATCGAACATAAAAACGAAAAATCGTTTTTATGTGATAAATTTAACTAGGAACACTACTCTTTGATCTGTTTTCATTTCTGTTAATTTCTTTATGGCTGTTAATTTCCTAAGGTGCTCCTTTCTATCCAATTCTTTTAAGAAAAGGTATTCAAAGTATTTTGTCGTAGATACTTCTTTTATACGACTTACTTCCCCTTACATCTTAGTTTAGCGACCTTTATTCCCTTTTGCACAGCACTATATTAGTTTGCTCCAGAAAGAAACTTAGATTTTTTTTTAATTGGTTTTACAGATCAATTTATTCGATAATTACCGTATTTGCCGGCGTATAGGACGCACTTTTTTCCCCTCAAAATACGCCTAAAATATGGGGTGCGTCTTATGCGCCGGTAATCAAAATTATGAGTTGAAATTTCAGTCTGAAACTTTTGGTTTATATCAATATACATATATAAGTATTTTTTGGCATTTTGTCCTTTTGTGAAAGAGTGGTTTCAAATAAATCGTTTCCATATTTTTTTTGTTCTGTAAAAATAATAAGTTGCGTGATGTATTTTATGTTTCACTACTGATAGAGGGAGCATTCCAGTAAAATAGAGTTCAGATCCACTGACACCTCAAGGTTAAGATTCATCCAATGTGCGCATGTGTGATCACATTTCACCGGCATATTTTTTCGAAAAGCGCGAGCATGGCGCGTCGTTACCGATTACAGCACCTCAAGGCAACCAAAACGTAAACTTTTAGTACCGAAGAAGCTTTCTCATGTTTTTGCTGCGAAACATGGCTCAAAAACAACGCAGATTCTGCTATGATATTGCATTCAAGCTACGAGTGATTGAGTATGCTAAAGAACACGGAAACAGGGCAGCAGAGAAGAATTTCGGATCACTGCCAACAGAAAAGATGATAAGAACTTGGAGAAGACAGGAAGAAGACCTAAAAAAAGCTATGTGTAGTAAACATAATCTGCGACATGGAATTGCAAAATGGCCGGAACTAGAAGAAGAATTAAAAAACTTGGTTATTAGTCCACCGAAGCTCGGGATTTTCAGTTTCCACAAAAATGACTGTTCAACAAGCAAGAGTGATAGCTACTAACAGAGGCATCGCTGATTTTACAGGATCAACGTCATGGTGTTCTAGATTCATGAAGAGAAATGACTTACGTATGCGGACTAAAACAAAAATAGCACAAAAGATGCCAACAGAATATGAAGACAAGATTATCGAGTTTCATAAAATTGTCATTAATGCAAGAAAAAGTGGAAATTTTGAACTTTCACAAATAGGAAAGATGGATGAGGTCCCACTGACGTTCGATGTACCCTCAAACAAAACAGTAGATTCCAAAGGTGCAAGAAGTGTTATTGTTAAAACTTGTGGACATGAGAAAACGCACTACACAGTCGTGTTGTCTTGTTGTGCCAATGGAAAAAAATTGCCGCCTCTTTTGATTTTCAAAAGGAAAACCTTGCCCAAGGAAAAACTGCCTAAAGGTGTATTTGTGCACGTTCATCCTAAGGGCTGGATGGATGAAGGGGGGATGAAGTTGTGGATAGACAATGTGTGGTCTAGGCGTCCTGGTTGACTATTAAAGAAATCTGCCTTGCTAGTATGGGATCAGTTTCGGAGTCATAGAACAGAAGCTGTAAAAAATAAAATCAACCAATTGAAAACTCAGTTAGCTGTAATTCCAGGAGGACTAACGAGCCAGCTTCAACCTTTAGATGTCTGCATTAATAAACCATTTAAAGGATTCATGAAGGAGAAATGGAACAATTGGATGCAGTCTACAGATTTTGAAGTGACAGCATCAGGAAGAAGGAAGAGACCTAGCATTTTGCAGATTTGTGAATGGGTCAAAACTTCATGGAATGCTGTGAAACATGAGACAGTTGTAAAGTCGTTTAAGAAATGTGATATTAGTAACTCATTTGATGGCACAAGGGATGATTTGTTATACGAAGACTCAGTTTCTGAAAAAGAGGCTTCAAGTGGTTTTTTCATTTAGTTCTGGAGATGAATTTCTGGGTTTTGAGGATGAACATTAAAAGGTACCTAACTACAATGTTCCCTAGTTACATTTTTTGCATACATAAATAACTCTAAAATGAGTACAGTAAATCTTTATGGAAATTCATGAAACAATGTGGAAAAATTTTTTTCCCTTAAAAATGTGTCAAAAAAGGGGGTGCGTCTTATACGCCGGCAAATACGGTAGATGCATTTAACATCGTTTTGCTCCACGATTAATGAAAAAATGTCCAATTTTGAATTCCGCTTAAAAAATTATTTCAAATTATTGGTTTCATTTATGCAGAATTGTTATATATTTCCATTTTCAAACAGGATCCAACAGATCCTAGATCCTATTTTATTCATTCCGTTAATTATTTTCTTTATTCCGAGCGATTTTATTTATTCTTTCATTATTTTCTGTTTCCAAAGTAACATTTAATGGGGCCTGTGTTTAATGCAATTTGCTCTCAGCTAAATAAAGCAGACGTAACTGAATATATATTCAATTCTCACAGTTTTAAAGGGAAAATTTCTTACTCTTCTTTTTATGTTTAATCATTCTCAATTTTTTTTTTTACATTCATCTTCGTTTCATGGTCAGATTCAAAAACTTAATTATTATTTCATGACAATTTCATGTTAAACTTAAGCTAATTTTCGTTTGATGTTTAATTAATTTTTCCATTCGTAATCCTTTTAGAATTCTTTTACATTCGGTTCACTGTTACAATAGGAAAAGGAATATTTAAAAAGAATTGCGCAACAATTCGTACCGTTTCTTGGGGGTGGAAGGTGAGGCTCAAAAATGGACCTTTCCATTGGGATGGGCTAAATAATGTGAAACTTGATCCATGTGCATCAATTTATACTTTTTGTGTCTAAGGTATTCTTTTACAACAAATTTCTGCAAATTAATGAATTCTTAGATTAATTATTATATCACGTGCTTCAAACTTAAAAGAGAAAAATTAAGCATTATTAATATACTTAAAATAATATCGTATCGCCTCTGATGAATATGGGATATTTGTTCTTAGTTGGGTTATTTCACTTCTGAACGGCACTTTTTGCACTCAATTCACATTTCATGACAAAAATTCCAAATTTCTAACATAATTACATCGCTACAATAATCATTCGAAATTTTGAAATTTTGAAAATTTTCTACCATTAGAGAGCGCATATCAATCAATACCTATCCAACCCATACAGAATTTTTCATTTCTCTCTAAGAGAAAAGAAGATGAATATCTACAAACAAACAGAGAGAGTGAAAACATTAGATCGTTTTCAGCAAAAACAGCTAAAAATTAATAGAGTAAATAATTGTTTGTATTATTCTATCATTATCAAATCATGCGATTATATTTAAAGAAATAAATTACCCCTGCAAAATAAAATTATATTCAATATTATTAAAAATCCGATTTGTACGGCTTGTTTAAAACAATGGTTCCCAGCAGCTGAGCCACCTCCCGGGGGGACAATAACATCCGCGCTACAGCCATCTTGTTTTCAACTGGTTTCAAGCAGGAAAAAAAAAAAAATTTTATGTCCACGAAGGGGGCTTACAAAAATAATACTTGATGAAAGATGGTCGTTAGTCTAAAAAAATTGGAAACTTCTGTCTTTAAAAATATGCTTCAAAGCAATGTTGACATTAAACACAATGTTACAATCGGTTTCGATTAAAGCTACGTATATAAGTATCATTAATGGTAATCGATTCTAGAATTATTGTAATTATAGTGAAGCCTCAATTATCCGATGTTGATTTTCGATTTATCTGACTAAGAATGGACGACCTAGAGAAGCCTCAATTATCCGATGTTGATTTTCGATTTATCTGACTAAGAATGGACGACCTAGAGAAGCCTGGTCGTAAAGTACATGTCAGTTGCGTCTCGCCTTAAAGCACAGAAAGCCGATTTACATTAGGGGCTTGTATTGCTCGGACAAAAGTGCGACTAAATATCTCTCAGCCAATCAGTCAATACTTTCATATAATAATTCTCGCGTTAAATAACATTAAAAGTGGGTCGATGTGATTAAAAGACAACAAAATCCGTTCTTCACATCGTCTCTACTTTCTCGTTACGTCGCAATAGATAACGTTTCCGATGCTTGGCCTCTTCTGAATCTGCCTTTTTTTTTTCGAGATCGCAAACTGAAACCGCAACTTTTGTCGTAACGCAATGAAGTGATAGGTCGTAGACCTATTGATTTTAATTTTTATATACTGTATTTCATTTCTATTCTGATGCAACCACTTTGTGTCTGAAGGAGATGTCTTCGGAGGTTAATGGGTGCAACATCTCGGTTGCGAATATCATTCAGGGTTCCGTTTCATCTGTTTGCATTGGTTGCCGAGAGGGAACTTGGCTAATGTACGGAGACGAGAGGTGTCTTGTGAAACAATTTCAGCTCGCCCAAAAGCAGACATTGACCTTCGAGAGGAATGCGAGTGCTGGCTGGCACCAGGTTTATATGTTCAGGCTGTAAGAGTGACAAAGCCCAAAATTCCAGAATCGATAAGAAAAAATTATGAGTTGATGGAGGCTGAAAAAACGAAAATGTTGATATCAGTGCAAAAGCAAAAAGTTGTGGAAAAAGATGCAGAAACTGAGAGGAAAAAAGTTATTATTGATGCTGAGAAAGTGGCTGAAGTAGCAAAAATCCAATATGAACAGAAAATAATGGAAATGGAGTCGGGTTATTGCCCGGAGCTGGCTTCTGATTGGCCCTTTTGGTCGGAGAGCTCCCAGGGTTGCCAGAAAGATATTATCACGCTCGACCCGGGAGAAACAGTTCGGTGTGGGTTGATCAGGCTAACAGACCAGGGTTCGGTCTTTTTATCTATCTTTCTTTTGCTCTCTTCGCTAAGTCCGACTTTAGTGAAATTCACTGGACTGACTTTTAGGCCATATTACTGGGAGGTAAAGTGTTAAATTAGACATCTCTTAAATTAGTGAGATGATAAACTTTTACCTAAATACGTTAGGCGAAATTTAAAAAAATTTGCTTTGCTTGGGAAAAACCACGATCAGAGAAATCTGGAGTGGGTGTTTCATGAAAATTTACGCCGTGTGCACATCACAATAACTTAGCAGAATACAGTTCTCGTTCCGGAGAAACTTCAACATGGTAGAGTTATTTTAATTTAACTTATCTGCTTGTTGTCACTTTCATTTTTAAGTTTTTACTTTCATTATTTTGTTTGAATGTTGTTCGAATTCAAGCTTAACTGAATGGAGTGAGTACTTAGTCAATTAATTGTAATGTAAAATCATCCACCTTTATAAGCCAGTGGTGGAACTTTGTTAAGCGTGAAAGTTAAATAAATTCAAAATTTTTGTTATTGTTCAAACAAAAATTGGGTCTTGGTCAATCATGTGAAATCTCTTACTCGTCGCAACTACAGTTAGAGAATACGGAACTGCGTATTGCTAGCTTGTAGATTGTTCCTGGTTCGAATCTAAAATCTTCTTTTGGCCACTCTTTCAAAAATATTTGTTTGAAGGCATTAAATTTCGAAGTCAGATCATCAAGCTATTGACATGCAGTTCTAGATAAGATAATTATTTTAGTAAACGCGGAACATTTTAAGTTCATACCGTATGCCTCGAAGAGAAAAAATATGCGGGTGACAGAAGTATCTCCCGATCACGTGATTTTTATTAGCATACTTCGAAATTTTATTTTCTCTAGAGCATCTTGCACTGACAGGCATCTGTCAGTCCAGTGTCAAACAATTGCTTTAAGAATAATGATTTTTTTTACCCGACGGACCTCTTCCACTAGGTCCGAAGTTGTTCAGTCGGTAGCGCGCCACGCTCGTAATCTGCAGTTCCCAGGTTCCAGTACCACCTGGCCAACGTCTTTCAGGAATAATTTATTTATTTATTTATTTATTTATCAAACGGAGCTCTTCCCATAGGGGCGGAGGTGCTCAGTCGGTAGGATGTCAGGTTCATAATTTGCAGTACCCAAGTTCCAGTCCCGCCTGGGCCAGCTTCTCTCAGGAATACTTTATTTACTTATTTATCCGCCGGACCACTTCTCCTAGGAACAGAGGTAGCTCAGTAGGTAGCGCACCAGGCTAGTGATCTGCAGTTCCCAGATTTCCATCTCTGCTAAACTTCCTCCTTACCCTCGGTCAGTAGGGGACACCAATGGGCTTGAAAAGCTCGCCATCCGTTGGATGGGACGTAAAGCCATGGTTCCGTGTCCGGGAAAGTCACACCCTGTACATAAAGAACACACTGCATAGTCTTGATGGGAGGCTGTTTTTATCCTAACAGCTATCCAGTGAGTCCTCTTCCCCCAACATTCTCTGAGTCCTCGGGTGTCCTTGTGACTTGGTCATTTAGCCCATTCTATGAAAAAAGTGCCGTCAGAGGTAAAATATTTCAACTTTATTAAAAATTTTCAGCACACTTTTCGTTGATTTGAAAATAAACTTTTGTTTCCTTTATTAACCCGGGAGTAGGTGCGCTCATTTTGGTCAAGTTACTGAGCATGTTTCATCTTTTCCCCGCATTCCGACTTGTTATACGATGAAAAATCTCTTTCTCTACGATGTTGTGCATTTTTATATTAATCTTATTTTCCACATCTACCTATATTTTAAAAAATTGAAAAAATATAATATTATATGACTTTTGCACAAAAATATAAAAGAAAGGCTTCTAATCAATCTTGTTTACAGTATTGGACTGTAAAATAATTATTACAATTTTGTACTGAGTGCAAATAAAAAATAAATAAAAATAAAAAACCCCTCAAGCAGCTGCTTGCCACAGAGGTCTGACAGGAGCCTGTCAGTTTATATGCCACAGTAGAAGATCTGAGAGGATGGCAGGACCTCAGCAGAAGACAACACGAACATCCATGCCTTATCCGGAGCTCGAACCCAGGTCCCGTAGATCAGTAGCCAAGCGCGCTAACCACTCGGCCACGGGACGGCTAATGCAAATGCAATGCAAAATACAATGCCGGTGACCCGTAATTTCATTTAAAAAAAAACGGAAACCCTAAAATTTGAAGAAGTGATTTAGAAAAGTATAAATACCCATTCAAGCAGCTGCTTGTTACATAGGTCTGATAGGAGCCTGTCAGTTTATACGCCGTAGTAGAAGGTCTGTTAGGATGGTAGGACCTCCGACGAAAAACAACACGAACATCCATGCCTTACATGGGACTCGAACCCAGGTCCCTTAGATCAGTAGCCAAGCACACTACGCGCTAACCACTCGGCCATGGTGAATTGCATAAAATGTACTTTGCTCGACTTACATTTCAATGAAGAAAATGGCACTTTCTCGACGTAAGACTCTGACTTTTACTGCATTTATCATTCCACAATTCGTAATTTTGGTGGAAAGCGCGTTTAAATTTCTCGCTTTCCTTTAACTACCATAGAATGGCTCCACAGTTATATAAATATATATTCTCGTTAATTGATTGGTGTTTTCACACTAATATATTCATGTGAAATTTAAGTATTTGGACCAAAGCAATTTTTCCGATTGCACAAATATGTTTTCAGTTCTATTTGCCTTCTAATCTCCTTATTACAAAAATTAAACAGAATTCTCCAAAACTAAAGTTTTTATTATGCACAAACTATTTTTTTTGCAAAGGAATGGTTAAATATGTTTGCAATTGCCAATAAACGAGAATGGGTGAAAAGTACAAAAGGTCCACTTTGTGCAGTATAAAGGAAAGTAAACATTCTAAAACTCCGTAAATTGAACAAACTGAGAAACGAGAAAAAAGGATTACGAAGTTTGAAACGTTTCCAAGGAATACAAGAGGCTTTACTGAGAGGTGTTTCACAGCATGTGAAGCAGAAATATTGTCTGTTTGAAAAGAGAAGGAATAGATCCAAAACAACGTCAGTTTCCCGAAAGGATCGATATTAAACAAAAATATTGAAGAAACAGTTTCGATGTAAACAGAAGTTATCTCGTAAGCGCACTGAGCACACACAGATCTTGAAAATAGTTTCCCATACGAAAAGGATACATCCAAAGGAAAAGGAGATTTAAAACTACTCATGCGTAGTTGGAATGTAAATTCCGATTTATTGGTTGGCTGGTTGGTTTTCTTTCAACAGCTTTATTTTAGTACGGAATGGATCAAATTGCAAGGTCACAACCCTTAATTCTAAATCTGTGGGCAGTGATATCACAGTGATTTGCGGTAATCACTAAAACTGCAGGGATTCAGGTCCGAATTTCGGGTTATGTATGTCGTAATCTGAGAATAAGCCTGCTAGGTTCGCGGATATGAACACTTACGATAAAGTGAAAGCCATAACTCTAAGGATTTAAACGCCATAACCTGGTTAAGGAGTGTAACATAGAATGAGACATGTCGGGCCTTGCTTATTTGACCTTTGATTATCAGATGACTCTAGAAATATATTTAATGCACTTACTCGACACATTTAAAAATCAGCATCTTTAAACTGATGTAGATGATTGCTTGGTTGTTTTTTTTTATTTCTGCACACAACTGCAATTCGTTTGTAAAACTCGAGAACAGCTATAATCATGCTGGTTAAAGCACTAAATATCAGTTTTAATTAATTTCAGAAATAACAGACTAATGAGAAACAACAGGAATGGAAAAAATATGAGTAATGAATCATCAAAAATCTGCTTTTTTAAAACAGGCTTTTAACACGTGGAGTGCTTTGGGTTGTTGGGTTTTTTTACCTCTGAGCGGCACTTTTTTGCACACCATGGGCTAAATAGCCAGGTCACATGGACCCCGAAGGCTCAGAGAAGGTTGGGGGAGGGGACCCACTGGAACAGCTGTTGGGAGACAGAAGGTAGCCTCCCGTCAAGGCCATCCAGCGTGTTCTCTAACGTGCACAGGGTATGGCTGTCCCGTACAGGGGGGGGCGGGGGTGGCTCAGTCGGTAGCGCGCCAGGCTCGTAATCTGTAGTTCCCAGGTTCGAGTCCCAGCTGGGTCAGCGTTGAGATTTATCTCCGCAAAATTCCCCGCCCTGCCCACGGTCAGTAGGGGACACCGATGGGCTTGGAAAGGCCGCCGTCCGTCGGATGGGACGTTAAGCCGTGGTCCCGTGTGCGGGAGAGACATACCCTGTGCACGTTAAAGAACACGCTGGATGGCCTTGACGGGAGACTACCATCTGTCTCCCAACAGCTGTTCCAGTGGGTCCCCTCCCCCAACCTTCTCTGAGCCTTCGGGGTCCATGTGACCTGGCCATTTAGCCCATGGTGTGCAAAAAAGTGCCGCTCAGAGGTAAAACAACCCAACCCAACCCGTACAGGGGCCACGGCTTAACGTCCCATCCGACGGACAGCGGCCTTTTCAAACCCATCGGTGTCCCCTACTGACCATGGGCAGGGCGGGGAATTTTGCGGAAAACGTGAAGTGCAATCAGTTAATAATCAGTGGTCTGAAATGTAAAAAAAGAATTCTTTTGTTTCTAATATCATCATTACAGCACATTATACACAGGCATATTCATTACTAACGCAACAGCATTTATAAGGCCTATCATTTTTTTAGCACTGTTTCACTCACTGGATACGACCGCCTAGGATGAAAACCTGTAGATAAATACAAATCTTGTAATTTCATATTTGTCTTAATCACTTAAAATTTAATTCGTTACTTTCACTTTAGAGCATACCTACAATAAATACTCTTCGTAAACTATAGAATAAGGCAGATATCGTCATTAGGGAAATAAACTGTCACATGCAACTTTAATGACATAACTCTGTTATCCTGATTCCAATACAAGCATTCGAATCATTGCCTCCTTATCTTGAATTTCATTAATATTGTAACTTGCAGTGGATCAGTAATGCATTGTGATTTGCCCCATTTTGCGGTCTACACGCAAAGTATGCTAGATGATCCTAGTTTCCGTTAGACTCACTAGAGTTTGCTTTTTCTCCGAATTGTTTATGATCCCCTTTCATCAGAGGGTGTTCTTTGATTATTGCCTGAATTCAGGGTATAGTTGGTAATAGGTTCCACAAAAACGATCATAATAAAAATTATCGTTAATCGGAAAAATAATAAGTGTTAAAGTCTTAATCAGTTCGAATACCATCGGAAATTTTAAAAGCGTACGTTAAAATATAGAGTGTTATAGCATTTCACATTAGTAAATAATTATTATTGCTAAATATAGATGCAATTAATACAATAAAGTGAAAAAAAAATCCATTACCTAAAAAAAGATCGCTGCCTAAGGGGGTTGATGGAGAAGATGAGGTTGGAAAAACTTTATTTTTAGAAGGAGTGTCTTCTTTTTTTCCATAATAACTTCTGGAGGTTAAGGATTTAGAGTGTTGTGATTGGCCGAAAACGAACGCATGACTTACGAGCGCCAAGCGGAAATGACGCTCGAATATTATTGTACCGACATCTTAATTGAGACTGCCATCGTTAACCAAATGCATGGGGTCCTATGAGAGGAGCGTCGTAAACCAAAATATCATTAATCCAAGTCTTCGTTAATTGAGAGATAACTGGGCGGCAAAATAATAGATCAAATATGCAATGCAAATAAATTTTTGGGGCGGGGTGGCTCAGTCGGTAGCGCGCCAGGCTCGTAATCTGTAGTTCCCAGGTTCGAGTCCTAGCTGGGTCAGCGTTGAGATTTATCTCCGCAAAATTCCCCGCCCTGCCCACGGTCAGTAGGGGACACCGATGGGCTTGGAGAAGGCCGCCGTCCGTCGGATGGGACGTTAAGCCGTGGCCCCGTGTGCGGGAGAGCCATACCCTGTGCACGTTAAAGAACACGCTGGATGGCCTTGACGGGAGGCTACCATCTGTCTCCCAACAGCTGTTCCAGTGGGTCCCCTCCCCCAACCTTCTCTGAGCCTTCGGGGTCCATGTGATCTGGCCATTTAGCCCATGGTGTGCAAAAAAAGTGCCGCTCAGTGGTAAAACAACCCAACCTCTTGAGAGATTATCACTATTTTTTTTTTCTTTCTATTCTTTTGATATTGTCAACTTTAGCCCTACGTGCCCAAGCAAATTACTGTTTCTCGGCATTTCACACAAGGCGTTTCTCGGCGTTTCACACAAGTCCGTTCACGGTTTTCTAGTGCACGGTCGTATCGTTTAGTGCGGGTTGTCCTTGGCGTCGAAGTCGCTCGCGTTCCGCAGAAAACTGCGCATTATCGCTGTTGGAAAAAATAAAAAGGTTGAAACTCAACCCCAGAATGTCATATGAAAATTTGAAGTGAGCTTGTATAAGGATACTAATACTACCACCTAACAAATGACACAGGGGACGGATTTGTTCCCTTTTCTAATGCACGAGGTCAAATCGGCAAATTACTGTTTCTGAAGCACATTTGTTTGCTATCGATTGCTTTCGAAATCATGTATTTTATTTTGAACTAGGTAAATTTCTCCTTCGCATTCGTTTCTTCATTTTCTAGGTGGGTGGGATCCAAACCTCTTAAACCACATCTACCGTGTTAGTCTATATTCGTGAGAGTTGTATTTTTAAACTACTTTATATTAGCCTATGAATCATGATAAACCTGGGTTCGAGCCCCGGGTAAGGCATGGATATTTGTGTAATCTTTCTGCTGAGACTTTCTATTATGGCATATAGATTGACAAACTCCTGTCAGACCTCTGTAGCAAGCAGCTGCTTGAGGAGGCTTTTTTTTAATGAATAATAAATATATTACCTATGAACCCCGAAATCAAAACATGTTGTTGAAGAATGACATTTGTGATAATGGCAACACACGTGAAATTTATTTTAAACCTATTGGGAATTACCGTGTTATAATTATTATCGTAAGAAACAGTATGACAGAAGAATGAAAGAATCTGTGTCAAATTTATTAATAGAAGCAATGAAATATATCAAAAGAAATGTCGTTAAAGCAGAGAATTACTCGTGCATTTCTTAAAGCATCAATCGAAACAGACTTTCGGTTGTGAAAATCTCATTGTGTGCTACGTATCAGCGACCAAAAAATGCCCAATTTTTGTTCAGAAATTACTTTTATATCAATAAAGGTATGACACACGAGATTTTCTTCGATTTGGATTTCCTATTTGCTATTTTTCGCTTCGCGGTGTTAATCAATGCATTCATAGTCTTCCATCAACAATACGAAGCGAATAAAAAATTATTTGCGTACAATAAATCACATTAAAAAGCGTTAAACTGCAACGTGTTTCACGCTAAGCTTTTTAACTACTTTTTAATCATTTTATTTTATATATATTGATTTCGGCAGCACGTCCCAACCACTTCGACATCGAGATTAACTTAACTCTCATGTCTTCTGCTTTCGGCGAGAAAAATAACTCAGTGGAGTGTTATTTTTTGACGTCGTTGCAAGTTCCGCTGTGGTCTTGTGTGAAAGAAAACAAGCAGACAGCTCATGTTAAACAGAAATCTCGATGGCCTGAGCAGGAACTCTCATCAGAACCTTAAATCATCCAATGCTATTCTATTTTCAGCCGTCTTAAATCAAGAGCAAATTGACAACAGTGGTGGGAAGGGGTTTCTGCTTCTCAGAACCTTCATAAAATCAGGAGACCCGAGATCCCTCCTCATAAGAAATAATTATTTTAACAATATGATTAATCTTTATCTATATAAAGTAATAACAATTAGAGAGAGTTCGAGCTCAAATTTTTGAGCCGTGGTTGCATAAGATCGCAACAAAAGAGAAGGTGTGCACGCTAAAAAACACGCTGGATGGCTTTGACAGGAGTCTACCATCTGAGGCAGATGGTAGACTCTGTGTCTCCCCCAAACTACTCTGAGGCTTAGGGGTCCCAGTGGCCTGGCCATTTAGCTCATTGGGTGCATAAAAAGTGCCTCTCAGAGATAAAACAACCCAACCCAATGTGAAATAATTCATAGAAACTGAAAATTCTTGAGAACTATCGTTATGAATGTCAAGAGCTATTCACTAATAAAAGAGAGAAAGTACGTAAAAATTAAAAGACTAAATGGTGCTATATTTAATTGCTAAAGACTGATTAAAAGGTTGAAATTATAATGAAATGTTTTTTTTTTTACTTTTTTTCTTTACAATTACGAAAAATATTCAGAAACTTAATTCTCATTGAGCCCGAAGTTGAGTTATTTTGAAACAGAAACCGGCTCAAGTCGTGCGGCTTTTTATTCGGTTTGTCCAGGCTGTTCTTTCGGTTGGACCGGGTTTAGCCGGAACTAATTTCTGATATGTATATTAAAATCTTTTAATGTCTGTCTATCTACGTATGGGCAAAAAACAACAACTAATAGCAGTCACTACTTGACAAACACTTTGGGAAACAACACAATAACCACGTGATGATTGGCTCGAGCTCACCTAAATTCAGTTTCGATTAGTCACTTTCTTTTTAAAATTTAAAATATATATATAAAGAGGAAAATTTACATGACATTTTAAAACTTAAATTTAGAATGCTGATCGCTGTATTAAAATTTAGAGGCTGTATTAAAAGGTATTCAGTCCCTCGAGGGGATATTTTGGAGTAAACTGTTAATAAACGTGTTTTCCTGTACATCGCTGATTTTAATTTATTTCTTTACTTTCTTGCCTAATTATGTACAAGTATCTTAGAGGGCAGAAAAACCTTCTTAGACACCCCCTTAGATTAATAGGAGCTTACTTCCGGCATCTGCGGAAATGATAGTGGAATAAATGATTTGGAAATTAAATTTTGCCATTTTTCAAACAGTTTAAATAAAATTTTTGAAGACTCCATAATTTAGAGATTTATGCAAACAATGTAAATTTCATACGAATCAGTTGAAAACTTTCTGAGATGCATATAAACGATTTAATTTCCTTTTAATGAGAGTAATAAGACATTGTCAGGCCAAGTTTCAAAACCGAAAGGACGGCGAACTTCACCCAATTTCCACACAATTGGCTCTTTTGTTCTTTTGATAAGCAGTTTATAGACTCCCGCTTTGCATGTTTCAGCAGCCAGGATGTGGCTCACTCCCACCAACAAACAATTAAGACAAAGCTTTCACCTCTCAGTAGCCAGCAGATTAGACCTTAATCTCTGACACCAGCCAAGGTCCAAGCGATCGGACAATGGCTATGGCGGAAATGCCACTCCCTCGCATTATCGCTATCTTCCTGCTTTGACTTGAGTGAGGGAGGCGGGAGTGGCTCAGTCGGTAGCGCGTCAAGCTTCTAATCTGCAGTTCCCAGGTTCGAGTTCCAGCTGGGACAGCGTTGAGATTTGTCTCCGTAAAACTCCCTGCCCTCTGTCAATTGATCAACATTTACCTCTTAATTTTTGTAGTTAATGTCCTTTTTTTATCCCTCACTTTAGGTGCAAACCTTTCTAATTTTCTGTGTTAACTCATTAGATTTTATACTAATAAAACTAACCAACCTCCCGCGCATTCACCATATAAAAAAATATTTCTTCTTTATTTTCAACTATCGCGTATTTACTGAGACTAACTGCCTCCTCTTTCACATAGCCAGTACTCCAACATTACAATTACATCATTCTTAAATTTCATATCGGCTCTATGTTCCAATTCGTTTGTTACATAAATCTCACACAGAAGCATTGGAGTTGGGTTGTTTTACCTCTGAGCGGCACTTTTTTTGCACACCATGGGCTAAATGGCCAGATCACATGGACCCCGAAGGCTCAGAGAAGGTTGGGGGAGGGGACCCACTGGAACGGCTGTTGGGAGACAGATGGTAGTCTCCCGTCAAGGCCATCCAGCGTGTTCTTTAACGTGCACAGGGTATGGCTCTCCCGCACACGGAACCACGGCTTAACGTCCCATCCGACGGACGACGGCCTTTCCAAGCCCATCGGTGTCCCCTACTGACCGTGGGCAGGGCGGGGAATTTTTGCGGAGATAAATCTCAACGCTGACCCAGCTGGGACTCGAACCTGGGAACTACAGATTACGAGCCTGGCGCGCTACCGACTGAGCCACCCCCGCCCCAAAAGCATTGGAGAGTGTTCATCCTTATCATAAACTCACTTCAGCACGTTCATCTGTCGAAACAATATTTATAATTTCTGAGGTAATAACAGAGGAACATATCAATGGATTTGAAGCAGTCGCATTACATTCGTCTTTTTCTTACATCTATCAACTGAAAAAGCACAATTATTTGTTTGAAAGTGTGATCATGTACAGTGGCTGAGCAAGGAAAGGCAGTCGGGGTACTGTCCCAGGTCCCGGTAAGAGACCCTAGGAGAGTTTCCAAAAACATTATTTTTAAAGCGAAATTATTAGGTGAATATAAATCAAACTGGATGGGAACTTGTTAGAGAAAAGATAGATATATATATTCCTAGTCTTCCTCTGCGGGTGGGGCGGACGGCTCAGTCGGTAGCGCGCCAGGCTCGTAATCTGTAGTTCCCAGGTTCGAGTCCCAGCTGGGTCAGCGTTGAGATTTATCTCCGTAAAATTCCCCGCCCTGCCCACGGTCAGTAGGGGACACCGATGGGCTTGGGAAGGCCGCCGTCCGTCGGATGGGACGTTAAGCCGTGGCTCCGTGTACGGGAGAGCCATATCCTGTGCACCTTAAAGAACACGCTGGATGGCCTTGACGGGAGGCTATCATCTCTCTCCCAACAGCTGTTCCAGTGGGTCCCTTCCCCCAACCTTCTCTGAGCCTTCGGGGTCCATGTGACCTGGCCATTTAGCCCATGGTGTGCAAAAAAGTGCCGGTCAGAGGTAAAACAACCCAACCCTCTGCGGGCCTCTTTGTATGATTTCTAGCGTTATCTCCTACCCGTGTTCTTCTGCATTGAAATAGCGGGCAATGTCAGTATTCGTTTTTTGCTTTGTTTATAGTAGGGGTACGCGGTAAAGGTTTTTGGGGTACGCCGTGAGAACTCAAAAATCGCTAGATCTAGTAACAAATTAAAAATAACCATTGTTATACTACAAAAAAATACCCCCTCAAGCAGCTGCTTGCCATAGAGATCTGACAGGAGCCTGTCAGTTTATATGCCTTAGTAGAAGGTCTGAGAAGATGGCAGGACCTTCGCAGAAAAACGACACATACATCCATGCCTTACTTGGGGCTCGAACCCAGGTCCCTTAGATCAGTAGCCAAGCGCGCTAACCACTCGGCAACTATAGTTTTATCTATCTATATAAGGAGTACGCCAGTTACATACACATTTCCAGGGAGTACGTGAAGCATAAAAAGTTGCGAACCACTGGTTTATAGGAGAATGTTTTGTATTGTAGGAATGTATTTCCGTTTTTTTACTGTCATACAAAGGAAGTTAGTAGAAAAACAACACGACAGTGTTAACGAAGAATTTTGGCATTCAGTTAACCCTATAAAAAGTAATATGTTTCCGCTATTGAATACTTAATATCATATATTCTTGGTACTTAATTCCAATTCACTTCATATTCTTCGTATAATATTTTACTAATTCAGTCTTCAACAACTGCATCTAGACCAGTGATTTTCAAGCTTTTTTTTGTCCATGACACACTAATTTTCGCCGTGAATACTCGCGGCACACTAAAAAAATTAGTTGGGACTCGTTTTAGTCTTTTCTCGAGTTATTTACTGTCAGGGACTCGCGCATGCTCAGTTTACCTTCAATAATAGTCATTTCTGTGGGTTGTTTTACCTCTGAGTTGCACTTTTTGCACACAATGGGCTTAATTGCCAGATCATAAGGACCCGGAGGGTTTAGAGAAATTTGGGGGGAAGGGTACTCACTGGACAGCAGTTGGGAGATTGATGGTAGACTTTCGTCTAGGCCATCCAGCGTGTTCTTTAATCTGAGTATGGTTCTCCCACACAGAGAGCCATGGACAACGTCCCATCCGACGGATTGTGGCCTTTCTCAAACCATTGGTGTTCCGTACCGGACAGGAAGTTATGCGGAGATAAACTCAACGCTGGCCTAGCTGGGACTTGAAATTGCAGATTGCGAGCCTGGAGCGCTACCGACTGAGCAACCTCCTCCCCGTATGCCGTAGGTGTTTTTGACATGTGTTGTGATTATTATGGCTTTAACATTAAGATTTAATATGAGTAAACTTCTGATTAAACGGAAGAAGTTAAATGAAGAATCAGTGGCAGAAAGTAGCAACAAAAACTAATATATAGAAGACAGTTTGTTTGTTCGTTTGTTTGTCCCCTTATGCACCCTACCCCAGAAGAGCAAGAGACACCAAACTTTGCATGAACATTTCCTTCACCCAGGGAAAAAATTTAGGCTATGTGCAAACTCGGTGGGGTCGACCAAAATTGGGATGGGAGGGTTTGAATTTCTCAAAATCCCCATAGACTTAACATTAACGGTTGAAAGTTATTAAAAATAACTGTTGCCATTAATAAATTTGAAAAAAGCAATACATCAAACTAAATTAATATCTGATTTCTCGTGATTAAACATTAACAGTTGAAAGTTATTCGAAATAACTATTGCCACCATTAAATTTGAAATAATGAATGCATCAAATAATTTCTCTCTGATTTCGCGTGATAAACTCATTGTTCAGTTTGCTGAGCGCGAGCGTCCGTGGATATTGGAAGTCGTTCTCATTAAGCAAGAGCAGAACACGAGATTCAAAAATTAAATTCATATCGGAAGTTAAAATCTTTAACTTAATTTGAAAAATATGCAAAAGCTAAGCACGCTTGGCTACTAATCTAAGGGACCTGGGTTCGAGCCCCGGGTAAGGCATGGATGTATGTGTCGTTTTTCTGCTGAGGTCCTGCCATCCTCACAGACCTTCTACTTTGGCATATAAACTAACAGTCTCCTTTCAGACCTCTGTGGCAAGCAGCTGCTTGAGGGGGTATTTATTTATTATTTTTTAATAATAGTATATACAAAAGCCGTCCAGTGGCCGAGTGGTTAGCACGCTTGGCTACTGATCTAAAGGGACCTGGGTTTGAGCCCCGGATTTAGTCATCATGTGTGTGTCGTTTTTCTGCTGAGGTCCTGCTATCCTCTCAGATCTCCTACTGTGGCATATAAACTGACATGCTCCTGTCAGACCTCTGTGGCAAGCAGCTGCTTGAGGGGGTATTTATTTATTTTTTAATTTTATATTAAAAAAATAAATACCCCCTCAAGCAGGAGCCAAGCCGGGCTCTTGATTGACAGCTGTCGCACCAAGCGCGCCCTGAACTTGCCCATACACGGTCGGCATTCAGCCATCGGCCCAAGGCACAGATATCAGTCTACTGTAGACTTTGTGTTGAGCAAGAGTTCAATATCTGCATCCGTTCATATGAGTTTTGCTTATATTTTTTCGGTGCATTCGTAAAACTGGTGCCATGTCTTTATTCAGTAAGATAAAAGCTGCTGCTTTTTCCAAAACGGGAGAAAATTAAGTGTAGATTTCTTTTATACGGCTTTGTTACGAGCGCTAAAAGAGAATTTCCCAGATGATTATAAGAGATACTCCACAGATATTTTCCGATAGTGGAATCATTGAAAGCCATCGTTTCTGTTCAATATTGAAGAAGCTTTTAAATTTGCCAAATAGGAGTAAAACAATAGATGGTATGAATTTCGTTTCCTTTTCAGATGAAGCCTTTGCCCTGGATGAACATCTATTAAACATTTTCCGTTGAAAGAAATATCTAAAGTTGACGATGAAGTATGTAAAAAAATGTATTCAATTATAGGCTAGAAAATGCATTTGGCAAAATAACTAATAGATTCCAAGTGTTGCATACTGCAATTATTTTAAATCCTGAAAAACATTTTGCTGCCCAAACATAAATTCTATTTACGTTTCTATCTTTGAGTCCTTATGATCTTAGATTTGAGGTATGGTTCTAAAACAAAATAAAATAAAAGCCAAAAGGCAGTTACATATTTTATTTTTCCGAAATTTTTCTCACCAAGTTGTGAAATATATTTATATTTGTTATTGATTTTTGTAAAATTTAGGGAAAAAACGTATTCCAGCAATTATGTGTGATTAATATGGATACTATTTTTCACCCCCGTTCCAATTTATGAACTTTCCCAGGAGAACGGAGGGACACAATTCTTTCAGTATAGGGAAGAAAACCTAGATTGGTGAACGGAAAAATCCAAACACGGGATTTAAAGTGTGGAATCGGTTGAATGATCTCTTCTGTTACTTTACTGAGTCGCATTGAAGTTTTAAATGGCTACTTCACTTAACACATTATGAGAGACAAAAGCGAACACAATTGGAAAATGTTTCCTGCTTCTGCAATAAACCAAGAGAATTTAAATATTTGCTCATTTTTCTCTAAATAATGGTTTTTAAGAAGATTTGCTTATCTGAAAATACTGTTGAATTCAACAATGGAATTGCGCTGATTACAAATGAACTTTAGACAGAATAAGAAACATTTTTACCCCTCTTAAAATGCAGTATATTAAAATTTCCATTCTTATAATATTGTTCCAAAAATTTATAACTGGGTAGAAATTTATACAATATTAGAAATTACACTTACATGATTTTTTTGTTTGAGTTCTGCACATAAGATTTTTCTCCAGCTATCCAAACAAGTTTGCTTTTATATTTAGAAATCTGAGTTTACCCGAAATGACTGAGATGAAAGGTTCGGTTCAGTCACCTACTTTTCGGGGCAAAGTTTATAGTCATTTTGCAGAACACGAGATAGCAGCTGAGAAAGAATGTCACCTCAAAATATTTGTTTTACATACTTGCAAAGCAGCACGTGTAGTAGCTAAGAGAAGAGGATATGACTCATGCTATTTCTCTTATTTGTAAAAAAGCAATAATAATGGTGATGATTCACCCCCTTTTCTTTTGTGAGAAACGCAGCTGCTCCTTTTACTAAAACTGCGCAAGATTTGCTTTCCTTTTCAAGTACGTCATAATCAACCTCCTCTAAAGTCTCGCAGCCAATAACAGCAAAACTTTTGACGATCACGAAAACAATACTCTACAAAAAAAATACTGTTTTACAGATTTATTTTTCTTTTTACCTTTGGTGATGTGCGTCATGCATGAGTATACGCAAACGAAGCAATTTTAAAGCTTTCAAATTCTACGAAATAAATATTTATGAACTAAATCAACAAGTGTGCATCTAAAGGAAACTAATGTTAGACAACTTTATTCAGACTCTAAATCATTCAATTATTATCTAGTTGAAGAGTTTTTGAAAGGTTCCTAGGTAGGAAATTTATTTTCAAGCCTCAATAGGCTTTGCGAACCAAATCTGCTCTATGCCCGTAAAGAACAGGGTCTTGACAGGAAGAGTTTTGACAGAAGTTGCTTACCGAATTTTCAAGTTCTGAAAACCCTTGGAGTTTTTGCGATCTTCTGTTTTGTTCATAACGTTAACGTCTGTCGACAGGTAGGTAAACCTTCTAAAGTGCATTCGAGTGTTATACTATAAATTTGTCTACTAAAAGGAAATCAAAGCTTAAAGAAGTAACATCAAAATTTAAAATCTACAGATTCTTGATCAGATTAAAAAGAATCATTGCTAAAAGTTTGTATGGATATCAAATTTAAGAAAGAAAAAAAGTTTCAATTTGTAGTCAGTGTAATTCAGGGAAATTTTTTGTAGCGCATAGCAATTAATTTGAATGAAATGGTAGAATGTAGGTAGTAATGGTGTAAGATTTTGAAGGAAATTCTATGGTAACAACATTAACTAAAGAAAAAAACCCAACTGATGTTCTTAAACTTTGTTACCAAAATGACCTTGCCAATTTTCATGTGATTTTTGTTGTTTTACCTCTGAGTGGTGCTTTTTTGCACACAATGGACACACAAGTGGTCAGATCACAAGGGCCCAAAGAAAGTTGGAGGAAAGATACACATTAGACAGCTCTTTGGAGACAGATGATAGATTCACGCCAAGGCCATCCTCTGTGTTCTTTAAAGTGCACAGATGATGCGTGTCTTTTAAGTGTGCAATGACTATCCTGTGCACAGAACCACGACTTATAACATCCCATCCGATGGACGACCGCATTTCCAAGCCAAACCCTTTCTCCCGACTGCAGAACTCAGGCCTAGTTAGGACTGATATATTACAAGCATATTACAAGCCTGCCGTCTTACTGAATAAGCAAACCTTGCCCTCTTTTCACCGCAAGAGACAATAGTAACGGGGAAAGAAACATGAACTATAGCAGGTTGAAGACTGGACTTTTAGTGAAGAAAGTTAGGTTTTCCTTACTGGAAATCAAAGTTCAGTTACAGAAATCAAAGTGTCTTAAAGCTACTGCGAAACATCCAAGCAAAGTCACGTTATGGGATTACACCTCCTGTCGGGGTATTGAAAGATACATATTATAAAAGGAACGGTGAAAGCTAAGGACTACATCGAAAAACTGAAAATGAAATTATTGGTAACAGCCAGGGATCATATTGGGGAATGAATTTCGGAAAGATAACTCTCCTTATCACTCTCCTTATCACTTGCAAAGGTTGTTCAGAAGTAGTGAGCAGATTTTGCATTCCATCCTTTTCTAGTGGAAGAAAAACTAAATTTGAAAAGTAAAAACTGACAAGAGAAATTAAAAAAGTAATGCACCTATTTACTATAACTCTTAATTAGTTTATTCAGCAGGAAGGAAAAATAAATTACAATGCTAAATGTTATTTTCATCAGATTATCAAGTGACAATATTTATTTTAACGAAATATATACTGATGTGATGTTAAAATGTGTTTATCACGCGATTCTAGTTCAGCTATCCATCACTCCCTAACAGATGGCTTGTCAATAATAATTGCTTTATTATTGGTTCCAAGTTACTGGACACACCACTTGATCTTTCAGAAAGCTGCCTCAGTTTTGTAGTTTGTAGTAAATACCGTACCAATAAGAGTAACTAGAGTTTAAAACAATGAATTAGCCTAAATTCGTCATTATCAAGTCATTTATTAAGATTTATATGACAATTACTGATCGTTTACTAATACTATATAACATAGCACTGAGAAAAGGAATACAACTATGCAGTTCAAATAAGAAAATAAAATTTCATTTAAATTAGAGAACGATTCAAAAACTTAAAAATAAATATAAATGAAACTCTATAGTTCACGAGACTAATGATGTTAACATATATATGAGGAGTGGCAGTATTTGATTCTATTAAATTAAAAATGTATTACCAAAAGGAAAGTTAAAACATTTTAAAGGTAAGAAATCTTGGATGACTGATGAATTGCTTCGATTAATGAATGCAAAAGAAAACACTTATAAAATATATAAGAAAAATCTTATAATATTGAAAATGAATGCATTTATAAATATTTATGATGAAATGGTAAAAATGAAAATAAATTTAGCTAAAAATGCATGAGAATGAGTTTTTTAAATGTGTACTGACTCTAAGAAACAATGGTTAATGGTAAATAAACTGATAGGTAGGTATACATAAAAATAAAATTGTTCCGAATGATTTGAATTAAACTAATTTGGTACATGAAATGTGTAAGCATTTAATAATTCAGTTAAAAACTTAAATGATAACAGTAGTGACCTGATTGGAAACAAGACGTATCTTCATTTGATTAAAAAATAATGAAAATTCAATGTTTCTTTTTGATTTTGATAAAAATGAACTAAAGTCAACCGTAAATTCTTTGGATGTTAATAAAGAAGACTATGATGGTCTAATGGTATCACTATCAAAAATCATATTTAATTATCGTGGTGTTATAAATTGTAAATATGTCATTGGAAACTGTTATTTTTCCAAATAACCTTAAAAAAGAAATTGTAATGCCAATTTATAATTTATTTTTAACTATATCTTTTTACTATTATTTATTTTTAACTATAGGCCTATATCAATTCTAGCCATATTTTGTAAGGTAACTGAAAAGTTAATGAAAAGAAGAATTGTTAATATTTTTAGATAAATTTTATTTTTTTTTCAGAAAATTATTTTAGTTTTCGCAAAAATAAAAATATAGCAATATGAATTTCAAATTTAGAATTAAAATTTTCTCATATGCAGATAAGGGAAATGACATTGCTTTATTTATTGATATTAGAAACGTATTGATACAATTGACCATGAATTATTATTATTTAAAATATATAAAATAAGAATTAGAGGAAATACCTATGAGTGATTTAAATCTTATTTAAATAACAGAAGTGAAGAAGTAATAATTAACAATGTTCAGAGTAACTTTCATCTTATAAATAGAGGTGTTCCACAGTGATCGGTTTTGTAGCCGTTATTATTCTTCATTTTTATAAATGATTTGTATTCCCTTGGTTTAAGTGGAGATACTGTTGGATTTGATGATGACACTGCCTTAATTTATGGAGGTAAAAATTTGTTACAATTATAAAATAATATCGAAGAGGACTTGTTTAGATTAAATATATGGTTTAAATTAAATAAATTAAGTATAAATATTACTAAATTTATTAATTTTCAGTTTAAACGCTGTTACTTTCAGAAATGTGAAATTTCATTGTGTTACATGCAGAGATATTAATCACTGTACGTGACATAGTGACAAACCAACTATAAATATATTGGTATTATGGTTCATAATAATTTAAAATGGAAATCACATATAAATTGCTTGGTTAAAAAATTAAAATTTATATTGTGTAAGCTTCATTTTGTAAAAAAGAGTAGTGATGACAGTTTTTCAAAGATTCTTTATAATAATAATAGATTTATTCTCAATATTCAAAGTACATATATAAATTATAGAAATGAAATATTCACAAAGTTAATATAGTATTTTCATTAAATAATTAGAGAACAAATTGAAACAGAAAAAAATGGAAAAAAGAAAGAAAAAAATGTAATTTTACACGTTCAACACCAAGGGACAATTTTATTGCCGTCCAGGTATTAGAAAAAATTACTACTGTAGTTTTGACTTCAAGAAAAAAAAATATACATTATAATAATAATAATTGGAAAAAGAATAAATGTGAAGGCAACACAAGAATTAGTTGAGGTAAAAAGTGACACAAAAATATAAAATTACAAATTCAAGAGTTCTTTTTTTATTTTGAAGACAAAAAACGTATTTATTTAAAAGAAATTTAAAACTATTAGAATTTTTTTCATCTTTATGCTTGGTTTATTCTGCTATTCAATATGGAATCTGCGTTTGAGGATGGGTAAATATTCTATACGGAATCTGTGTTTGGAGAAAATTATTTTGCGAATATAATGCCTGCCATTAGATTACAAAGTAAAATAGTAGAAAAAGTATATTTAGAATAAGAGATGAAACCTTGTTGAATATTTATTCAAATAATTCTCTTCTAGCACTCATAATATCTTGCATATTTAAGTCTATTCTCTTTCTTTACAATAACTGTGAATGGTTTAAATTAAATATAAAGACATATTATTTTAGAGAATCGAGAATAATTTACGTTGTCCCGAAAATTAACATCAATGTTTGTTAGAAACAAATTTTCTATCTAGCTCGAAAAATGTCTAATTCATTACCAGATGGTATCAGAAAACTAAACAACCAGATTATATTAAAGCATAAACTGAAGGAATATTTAAATAAGTTAGATAAAATTTAATTTTTCTTCAACGTAATAAAATAAAAAAAATTCCAGTTTTCCAGCTAGTGTTGCTTACTGATTTGTGTGCAACTTACTTAATTACTTGGAGGTGTTTGTTATACTCCTTGGTAACATTTGTTGGAAGATGCCATATTGATATATTTTTCCCCGTTCCATTTTATTTTCTTTTTATAGTTTCCATTCAAGTTTGATTGTAAATTTTTCATGTAATATTTTTATAAATGAATAGGGAAATACAGTTATTATTATTATTAAAAGAAAAATTCATTGTACTGTCTTATGAAGATTATTTAATCCTCAACATTTTACAGACATAGATTTCGCTTTTTAAATGTGAAAATCTTGTACTTCAAGATATTAAAAGAGATTATGCATTTCTTTTTGAAGACGAAAACTCGTTTGTTTAGCCTTTAAAGAGATTAAAGATAAGAAGCCGGAGTCAGGCTATCAATCCTATTCCACCGTCCCATCATGCAGACTAGAGAGCAGTTCGAGCTCCGATTTTGTCGAGCTCAGAATACCATAGACCAGTGGTTCTCAACCTTTTATGCTTCACGTACCACCTGGAAATGGGTATGTAACTGGCATACCCCTTATACAGATAGATAAAATTAGAGCTATAGTATAATAATAGTTATTTTTACTTTGTTACTAGATCTAGCGACTTTTGATCTCTCACGGCGTACCCCAAAAAATTTTACCGCGTACCCCACGTTGAGAACCCCTACCATAGACGAATACCATAGACAGAATAATTAAAATTTTAAATATTTTTTCTAATTGTGAAAAAAATAAGTAAAAAAAGTATAAAAAAAATATTTTTTATTTCAACCTTTTAATCAGTGTTTAGTAATTAAAAGTAATAACCATGCAGCTTTCATTTTTTACTTATCACTTATCTTTAATGAATTAATCGCTCTTTGGCTTTATAATATTGCTATCCACGGAATTTCAGTTTCTTCTAGTATTTCTAATATTTTTCGTCCCAAATACCATCAATATTTTAATTTTGCAGCCCATTAAGATCTTTCAAAGCAGATATCTCTCTTCCTGTAGAAAGTGGCTGACAGATTAATTAGTGCCATTGATTTGGTCATCTACAGCCATTTTTACTTCCCCCCATCTTTTCACGGAGTAATTAACTTCGCAATCGGGCAGCCTCGTACTCAGAATAATTAAAAAATTTTAATTATTTTTTCTAATTGTGAAAAAAATAAGTAAAAATTAAAAAAGAAATTATTTTTAATTTCAATCTTTTAATCGGTGTTTTTTTTGTCAGTTTCCTTTTGAATTTTGAACATCACTTTCGTCTACCAAATAAACAAAGGCGAAGTTTCCTATATCTAAAGCATCTAGTCCAATTTCACAAGCAGCACAATGAATACTTAAAAGTATCATGATGATCTTTACGACCCATTGTTCCCAAACTGATCTCCTTTACAGCATCCTTCTCAATTTCATAAGTGGCATGTTTACCTTTTGGATGAATCTTTGCATTTATATTGACTGCTTTGCAATATTCCTTTTACCAGCTTGAATTTCTGATTCTTCTTGTTTTGGGTTACTAAGTTTATTTTGTGTAGTTGAGATATTAACATCTTAGTTCTGAATCTGATCTTCATAACTGGAAGGAAATGCAATTGTAAAAGTTGAAATTCAATCAGATAGATGTTTCTGACTGTTTTTTGCTGATCTTCAAGGTACCGGACCCTTTCTTGTAGCACTGCTCTATCTGTATATATAATACAGCTGTATATTTTTTTTAAAATAATTTCTTAAAGAATGCTGCAATATTTAAGTTCAAGTCATATTTTGAAACTTCTTTATTGATTAAATTACTGTAGTACTACGACTCATTTCATCTAAAAGTCCTGAGAATGTTTCTCTCTACAACTGCAGCTGTTTTACATTGTGATGAAAGCTTTTTCTCTATTGTTCGATCTCTTCATTCAAAGGTATAATCAAATATCTTAGTAAATGAGCTCTAAATATTCTTCTGGTTGGGTGGATCTAAACGCACCACCAAGTATTAAGTTTGATATACTACGCTTGACTATATTAGGTGTTGACCACTTGAAACTACAGCACTATCAATGGCTTTGAAAAAGATTATAAATACTGGATTTGCTGCACTGATGGGCCTAGCTGAGAGAAAATATATTGCTACTCTCAAATTAAGAGACACACAAGATACCTTATATCACCTGGCGTCTAATTCTGATTGGAAGCCAACACATGTACCTGAACTTTTGCTTGTAAGCACAATACTGACCTTAAACTGGAGCAATATGTTTCAGACAGGTCAGTTTCTTTTGAATCTAGAAAAGGTCACCATAAAAAGGTGGTGTCTAAAGTTCGTCACCTTTGATGGATTAAGCCCTTTACCACTGGGGGGGGGGGGAATCGTTTCATCATGCCTAGTATTCTTTTTGATATTGTTCCTCATACCCCTTAATAAACGTAATTATTTGGATTTTTAAAGAAAGGATTTTCTTTTTACAGGTACCTGGAATGTAATTAATTTTACTCTTTTACCTTTCTAGCCATTTCCGTACTTCAGTTTGCCTGCGTCTTGAGATCATCTATCACTACTTTTTTCTAGTCAACCAGACTTCCTCATGAAGTTCTCTTTTTCTCATTGCTTCGTTTACACCATTTCTCCAATTCATTCTTGGCCCTTCCCTTTCTACCAGTGTATTCTTAATTCCATATTTTCTTTGGCCATATTCCTCTAATACTAGATTATTGATGTTTTCAAATATGATGAAGCAAGTTCATAGCCAGAAAATTTCTTAGGAAGGGGCAACAGCTATTAATATATAGAATAATAATATATTTGGCCTTATCTACTAAAAATTAAACTGTATTTTCACTAATGTGTTTGGGGGAGGGCGGGATATACCTGGATTAGTTCTGCGTTGAGGAGACGATAAATAAATATTATTCTCTTGATGTCATGCAGATAGGAATTTCAACAGTGTAACCTAGTTGGTTTATTTGGAATGTTATGCGGTTATAATCCGAGCATTCGAACATAGAAGAGACCTGATGGACAGGTAAAGGTCAGATTATAAAAAATTTTGATATTCTTTTTCAGGCTGTTCTAGGTGACTTCAATGCCAAAGTTGGTACTGACTCTGACCTTTGGGGAAGGGTGATAGGCCCTTTTGGTATTGGTAGCTGCAATGGCAATGGGCAACGTCTCCTACAGGTAAGTAAACTCAATGGATTCAGAATAACTAACACTTATTACAAACACCGCGATATACATAAGTACACATGAATTTCACTTGATGGGTTGCATAAGAATATGATTGATTATATTTTAATTAACAGCAAATGGGCTAATTGTGTTAGGAATACCAGGTCATATAGGGGAGCTGAAATTGGATCTGACCATTCTTTGTTAAAAGTGTCTTGCAATTTAAACTTAAAAAGTGTGCTAGGGTTAAAAAATTTACCTTTAATACTGAAGCTCTGAAAGACTAATTATAGCTAAAGCTTACCATGATAGGTTACTTAGTCATTATGACAGTCATGGTATGGTTACCACTTGGATGACTGAAATTCTGAATATCTTTTATGATAAAGGCATGGTTCCTAAGGATTTTACTAGCGCTATTGTTATCCCTATTTTCAAAAAAGGTGATCGCAGTTCTTGTGATAACTATAAGAGTATCAGCCTACTCTCTGTTCCAGGTAAAGTTCTTTCCATGATTGGGCTTAATAGAATTAAGAATCTGGTTGACAGGTAATTGCGTGATGAGCAATGTGGATTCAGAAGTGGATGTGTAGATCAGATATTTTCACTTAGGCAGATTCTTAAGAAATGTTACAGTTTCAGAAACCTTTAGTTGCCAGCTTTGTTGATTTCAAAAAGGCTTTCGACTCTGTTGATAGTCATGATTTGTGCTTGATTGTGAGATCATATGGTATACCAGACAAATTAGTTAACATAATGAAAACTCTCTATAATAACTCTGAGTCATGTGTGAGAGTTGGTAAGTCTTGTAGCAATTGGTTTAGCATTACATCTGGTGTTCGACAAGGGTGCATTTTGTCTCCTTTTCTCTTTAGGTTGGTTATTGATTATGTTACGCGAAATTCACTTCAAGGGAAAGATTTTGGCCTTAAATGGACTGGAGATGCGAAAATTTCTGATCTAGATTATGCTGATGATTTAGCCCTTTTGGCAAATGATGTTGATGAGATGAACTCTTTCATTCGAGCTGTTGATGAAACTGGTAGTAGAGTAGGTTTGGTTATAAACAGAGAGAAAACTAAAGTGATGAAAATTGGTCAGGCAGGCTGTGATTCAGTCATTCTGAATGGTTGCAGTCTTGAGCAAGTGTCACAGTTTAGTTTTCTTGGGAGCTATGTAACAGATAATGGTGATGTGCGGCATGAAATTAACAGACGAATTGGGATTGCTGCCGGGACTTTTAAGAATCTATGAAGAGTGGTGAAATAGGCGTATACACCTAAAGACTAAAATTAGACTGTATTATAGTTTGGTTCTTTCTAGGGTTAGTTATGGTAATGAAACTTTGACACTTTGTAAACAAGATAACAGGAAACTAGATGCTTACGCAGTATCTTGGGCATTAGGTGATTCAACTTTGTAACTAATGATGAGGTTAGGCAAAGGAGTTTGCAACCTCCTTTAAGCAGCATATTGTGCAGAGAGAGACTCCGTTGGTTTGGCCATGTTGCCCGTATTAATAATTATAGGTTGGCGAATAGGGTTATGAACAGTGTGCCTAAAGGCCTCAGAAAGAGGGGGAGATCTAGGATGTGGTGGGCGGACATTGTCAAACAGGACCTTGTTAGAATTGGTGTGCAGTGGCCAGATGCAGTTGATGTAGCTCAGGACAGACTTGCTTGGAGAACTAAATTGCACGGTCTGGTTGGACCTCCGTACATCCTTACACTGGAGCAACAGGTGAAACATTCATCTTACAAGACGATAACACTCGTCCACAGAGTACGACTATTGGAACAATATTTTCCAGAGACCATTAGACCGTTAACTTAATTTTGACCAGAGGAGACCGTAGCCCATGGCTGCTTGATGATGATGATGATGATGATGATGATGATGATGATGATGATGATGATGATGATGATGATGAGACATTTTTCGTCAAAAAATAACACAGGAACTTGTCCAAAAACGAGATGTCATAATGCAATGGGCAAAGCTCTTTAAATAATATGGTCACCCCTTGCAGCAACGCAGGCACGACAGCGATGTTCCATGTTGTTTATGAAGTTGTGAATCAGTTCAGTAGGGAATAATGACCATTGTTTCTTTAAAGCAGTAATAAGCTCCCCCCTTTGTTGCAGGTGGCGGGTTGAGGGCAGCAACACGTCTCCCTAGAGCATCCCACAATGCTCAATCGGATTTAGGTCGGGAGATCGAGCTGGTCACTCCATGCGCATAATGGTCTCCTCTGTAAAATATTGTTCCAATAGTCGTACTCTGTGAACGAGTGTTATCGTCTTGTAAGATGTGTTTCACCTATTGCTCCAGTGTAAGGACGTACATGTGGTTCCCATTCGTCAACACATAGAAGTCTGTGCCACCTAAGTAAATGCTACCACAAACACCACAAACACACACACTCCGCCGTAAATGTCTCTTTGACGGATGTTACTTGGATGATAGGCACCTCGTTCTCTCCATATCAAACAATGTCCGGAATCACTATGCAAGCAATATCTGGACTCATCTCTGAAGAGTATGTTTGGTTGTGTTATTTTGCTGATGAAGTCTCGGTTACTCACAGATTCTTTTCAATGGTGTTTTAAACTGATAGGCACCTATCAGGCCTGTGGCAAGCAGCTGCTTGAGGGAGTATTCATTTATTTATTTTTTTATTAAAATTATTTCCAAAGTTAGAGCGCCGTTGAATGTGGCTTCCCATTCACATAACATGGAATTGTCTGCAAATTTTATAATATAGTGTATGTATTGGAACCACGTGATAACGTATACCAGGGGTTCTCAATGTGGGGTACGCGGTAAAATATTTTTAGGGTACGCCGTGAGAGCTCAAAAGTCGCTAGATGTAGTAAAAAAGTCGCTAAGTTGGTAACTGCTGTGGAAAATGTCATCTTTTGTGTTTGTCGATATATGTAGTTTTAAAAAAAATACCCCCTCAAGCAGCTGCTTGCCACAGAGGTCTGACAGGAGGCTGTCAGTTTATATGCCACAGTAGAAGGTCTGAGAGGATGGCAGGACCTCAGCAGACAAACAACACGAACATCCATGCCTTACCCGGGTCCCTTAGATCAGTAGCCAAGCGCGCTAACCACTCGGCCATGGGACGGCGTCATATGTAGTTTTAAGAATCTGACCTTTATCTGTCCATCTGGTCTCTTGCAAGCCGAGAATATCTAAATTATAACGGTGGAATTCTTGTGTGAGGACATCAAGAGAAAAAGCTCTGTGCAGAGTCCTCACATTCCAACTACCTATGGAGAGAAAATGGTTAGTGGGATGTTTAAAGAAACTATGTTTATTGAGAGAGGGAATGCCGACAATATCAAACAGCCCCCTAATCGCAGACATGGGACAAAGACCCGTTCCCCCACTACTAAAGGCTGAAGCCATCTACACTGGAAGACTTCCTCCAATGTAGGATTTGACGATGCCAATAGAAGCAAAGAGTTCAGGTGCCTGCGATGACTTCTGCTCAGGATTATCCACCAGCTGATAAACATATCCTGTGGATCTATTCACTTGGGGCTGTCAACCCACAAACAAAAAGAAAACACAGCGGAAGATTTTCCCTCCACAGAAGCCCACCAGTGCAGCAAAATCAGGATCCATAATCAAGCTCAGAGCCATATATCTGTCCAGTCCAGTAGGTTTATATGGTCAGCACCAGGACCCTGTGTGGTTGACCACTCCTCAGCAGGGTAGAAAAAAAAGAAAAGTAGCCATAGTTGTCCAGATCAGTAGGCCACACTAATCTGGCAGCCCTCCCCTTCCGTTCACTTCCACAAGAGAGTATCTCTTTTGAAAGTTACTAACGGTCCGCACCACGAGAAGGCGGGGTTGGACATTAGGTGCTAGGCCTGGCCGGTTCTATGCATCATCACAGGGGATTGGTGCATAGCTCTCCTTCCAGTGACTACCTAGCTACCATTTACAGACCAAGTTTACGAATACAAATTTAATGTGTGTATATATATATGTGTGTGTTTTACTTTATTCCCTTGTTATACTGTAACTATAGTCTTATCTATGTATACAAGGGGTACGCCAGTTACATACGCATTTCCAGGGTTATCGTGAAGTATAAAAGGTTGAGAACCACTGACTTATACAACAATTCTTTCATGAAAAACGAGTGCATTATATTTCGAGGTGCTTTACGTGCTGGGAAGAATACATCACATCTGCAAAGAAAAAAATGACAATAAAATAAAAGTTCGGAGAAGAAGTAACTCGAAAAAGTTGATTTGTGTCTATGCTCTGTTGTCGGCTTGGATGCCGTAATAGATGTATTAGTTTTTTTTAATTATGACACTTGGCGATAAGCCGTTTGAGCATAATGCTCAAGTTTTAGTGCCTTCTCATTGTACTGAAAGAGATATTGTTACTAGTTAACACTGATTTTATGGAATTGTAAAACAGTTATTTGGTAAGCATCAACTTATAATTTGTTACCAAGAAATGATTAGTTATTGGTTCACCAAGAATATGGTTGGTCCATTTATTTTTTAGGTGGATTATTCAAGTGTTATTTATTCCTTGTTGAAAAATTGATTTAGCTATCAAATAAGCTCATTTATTATCAATCTGGTTAATTCGAACCCATCACACAGTAGTGCTTAAAACGATCCAATGCCAAGATGCTAGAATATAGAGTGAAAAGCGTCAAATTTTCCTTTATATTTCTTATAAACTTCTTTCTTACAAAGAAGGGGTGGGGATGGCTCAGTCGGTAGCGCGACAGGCTCGTAATCTGTAGTTCCCAGGTTCTAGTCCCAGCTGAGTCAGCGTTGAGATTTATCTCCGCAAAATTCCCCGCCCTGCCCACGGTCAGTAGGGGACACCGATGGGCTTGGAAAGGCCGCCGTCCGTCGGATGGGACGTTAAGCCATGGCCCCATGTGCGGGAGAGCCATACCCTGTGCACGTTAAAGAACACGCTGGATGGCCCTGACGGGAGGCTACCATCTGTCTCCCAACAGCTGTTCCAGTGGGTCCCCTCCCCCAACCTTCTCTGAGCCTTCGGGGTCCATGTGACCTGGCCATTTAGCCCATGGTGTGCAAAAAAGTGCCGCTCAGAGGTAAAACAACCCAACCCAACTCTTACAAAGAATCCAAATTTTTGCTACCATGGAAAATTTTACAAAGTACCAAATTATTATGCAGCTTAATCTTAATATTTAGGTGAGTATGCCTGTTTTTTTCCCGCAGTCTTAACAGGTTCTTAACAGTCCAATCTCCATGTTTATTCTCCTATGTATCGCACGACGTATATTACCAGTACGTATATATTACACAATCCCGAGATAATTAAACTGAAGAATTTCCTTATGAGCACAGCTATAGCAAAGTAGCAAAGAAATTGAAACACCACCCTCCTGGCTCATTTTCATCAGTTTATCCTTATCTGCTTCCAAACTTCTACCTTATTTGGAAGTCTCATCAACATCATTTGGCAAAAGAATCGTCATCAAAATAAATCACCCTAAATATCTATTTTTCGCAATATTCGTTTAATATTTAAAGAATTATGGAAGCTGAAAGATTTAACTCTAACTTTTACTACTTATGAACATTTATTTCAAAAGATTTAACCCAACGTTATAATAAATTGCTCACTAACATAAATGTAATATTTGAAGTTTGTTTAACATTGTTTTTAGTTTTCATCAATTTGGGAGGAAACAATGTTTAAGAAGAGCGGCGTCTGCTGTTCAATGCTCCAGCTTCAATATCTCTTTAAACAATAAACGAATATTGTTCAAAACTGAGATTTAGAGGAAATTGAATGAGTTCTTGAATTTATCTCTGGTGATATTTTCCCATAAAAAATTATTTTCAAAATAAGGGAGCATAGAATATGGCTTTCCACTCACATATCAAGGAAGTATCCGATTACTTTTTGCAGTATAAGTAATGATCAGATTAGACGAAGGAATCATTAAACACCTTTAAGCAGCATATTACTTTGCGAAAAACTGCGTTGGTTTGATCATGTTGCCATATGTAGGACAACAGATTAACGCTTCTAAAGGTTTCAAAAAAAAAATGGAGTTGGGTTGGGTTGTTTTACCTCTGAGTGGCACTTTTTTGCGCACCATGGGCTAAATGGCAAGGTCACAAGGACCCCGAAGGCTCAGAGAAGATTGGGGGAGGGAACACACTGGAACAGCTGTTGGAGGACAGATGGTAGCGTCCCGTCAAGGCCAGTCAGCGTGTTCTTTAACGTGCACAGGGAATGGCTCTCCCACACACGGGACCACGACTTCACGAGATTTTTTTAAATCGCAAAAATTGAACCAAGACGCAAAATTTGAGTAAATTCTAGCTAAATAATTAAATATTTTCTAGAATTTACTCAATTTTTTAATAAATTGAGTAAATTCTAGAGGATAAAGGTTCAAGCGTCAAGGTTATTTAGCAAACATTTACACAATTTTTGCGTCCCATCTGACGGACGGCTGCCTTTCCAAAGCCATCGGTGTCCCCTACTGACCGTGGGAACGGCGGGGAATTTTGCGGAGATATATCTCAACGCTGACCCAGATGGAACTCGAACACGGGAACTACAGATTACGAGCCTGGCGCGCTACCGACTGAGCCACCCACCCGCCCCGCCACTCCCCCCCCCCCCCCCAAAAAAAAGGAGACTACTTAGAGCTGTGAACATTGTCAAGCATGATCTTTTAAAATTACCCTTCAAAGGCCAAATGCAACAACAGTAGCTCAGAGCAGACATGTACGGAGAACTAAATTACACCGTCTGCTTAGATCTCAGTAGTAGCCCATGGCTGCTTGAGGATTTTCGCATCATATATTTCTCATCCATAATTGTTTGTGAATCTGGTAATTAATATTTCCTCTGGAAATCCGATTCAACATTTAAAAAGGAAACTATTAATGGAGATATAAAATTTTCTCTCTCATTAAAGAATGAGATGAATTGTTAATTTTAATTCCATATTAACACATTTATGATATTAATGCATATGTAATTAATACCCTTAAATAATTGCCATAGTTGCACTGAATGAAATTGTAATCGTTTCAAGAATTATTGGCAAGCGAACAATGCATCTGTGTTTCACACAATTTTAGCTTTTTGTGCATTAAGCAATACATGCCCATTAAAAATATTTTCTATTTCTATTTGAAAGATATTAATTTACGATTACAGTTTCACTTGCAGCTTGATAAGAGAAAATACATTATACTACTTCGGTTTTCACACTTTTGCGTTATTAGACGCCACACAAATCTTTTAAATGTTCATTAAACTAGTCACTTAACAGTGGGGTTGGGTTGTTTTACCTCTGAGCGGTACTTTTTTGCACACCATGGGCTAAATGGCCAGGTCGCATGGACCCTGAAGGCTCAGAGAAGGTTGGGGGAGGGGACCCACTGGAACAGCTGTTGGGAGACAGATGGTAGTCTCCCGTCAAGGCCATCCAGCGTGTTCTTTAACGTGCACAGGGTATAGCTCTCCCGCACACGGGGCCACGGCTTAACGTCCCATCCGATGGACGGCGGCCTTTCCAAGCCCATCGGTGTCCCCTACTGACCGTGGGCAAGGCGGGGAATTTTGCGGAGATAAATCTCAACGCTGACCCAGCTGGGACTCGAACCTGGTAACTACAGATTACGAGCCTGGCGCGCTACCGACTGAGCCACCCCCGCCCTTTAACAGTGGGGAATAAATTGACTGTTATTTCAATCTCTGTAAACTACCTAAGTTTGATCTCAAAAAAGAAAACAGTTTTGTACCAATTCCAAAAAGTCTCCTTTGGATGTTATGAAATCCATGAAATATTGACAGAAATAAAATCTATAAATAGTTCAACTTATATCAGTTATGTCATTCTGTCGAAAGTATAAAAGTAAGAAATTGAAAATTTTTCTTCAACATAAAATTAAGGGAAATCTAATTCTTCTTCAACAACAAATATTTCCTCGAAAAGGGGCAGGCAAAACTAATTTTCAAAAGTACCTCAACGTTCAAAATTTCGTTTTTAAGGGTAGGCCTGAAATTAAAAATTTCGTTTGAAATGTAGATCTCAGCATACAAACTTCTTTTTAAGCATGTGCTCAGAATAATATTAATGAAAGCAATTTATGATCGTTTTAATCCTTATTAATGATTTGCACTGTTGTTTTTCATTGTGAAGATTATATCCAGAAGATTCGTTAATTATGAGAATTAGATATCTAGGTTTGAATAAATTTCAGTTTCGATCATGTAAAATAGTTTTTTTATACTTTCACACTTACTTCGTGCATTATTTTATGAGATTATCGATTCGGCACAGATTTTATTTCTTTTATATCACCTAAGAAAGGATTCTTCAATGGTCCGGCAAATGTTAAAAAAAATGGTGTAAGTAAATGCCAAAAGTTTGACAATTCTTAAACAAATTGCCATGAAATGCTCTAATATGCCACTGATTGTCTTGGATGATTCCCCGTAATTCAGTTCTATCACTTTTTATTCCACTGATGTTCCGCCCTACATTGACCAAGCAATGGAGGACATCACCATGGGTTGAAATCACGCGATGGTTGTTGCTACAGTGCTGCAACAGATACAGTCTTGTTAAAGGAAATCCGGGAAATGACTTATTTACATCGAAAATTCGTGGAAGGTTCAGCGTCAAGGTTATTTAGCTAGAATTTACACAATTTTTGCGTGACTAGCAGTCACTAAAATATAGTAACTAGCGTATATTTACTCGTAAGATTAAAAACTTCATTAAAAGTTGATAAAAACTTAGGTTGAAAACTTAGCGTGCACCCATGGCCACTGCCATTTGGATATTTCCATTGGAGTCGGGGGCGAGGTCGGGGAACTGACTCATCATACTTGCATTCCGATTTTTAACTTTCTCCTGGCCTAAAAAATTCGAATGGTTAGCGTGCTTGGCTACTGATCACAGGGACCTGCGTAAGGCTTTGGGTTGGGTCGTTTTACCTCTGAGCGGCACTTTTTTGCACACCATGGGCTAAATGGCCAGGTCACATGGACCCCGAAGGCTCAGAGAAGGTTGGGAGACGAGACCCACTGGAACAGCTGTTGGGAGACAGATGGTAGCCTCTCGTCAAGGCCATCCAGCGTGTTCTTTAACGTGCACAGGGTATGGCTCTCCCGCACTCGGGGACATGGCTTAACGTCCCATCCGACGGACGGCGGCCTTTCCAAGCCCATCGGTGTCCCCTACTGACCGTGGGCAGGGCGGGGAATTTTGCGGAGATAAATCTCAACGCTGACTCAGCTGGGACTCGAACCTGGGAACTACAGATTACGAGCCTGGCGCGCTACCGACTGAGCCAACCCCGCCCCCCTGGGTAAGGCATGAATGTTTGTGTTTCCCTTCTGCTGATATCCCACTAACCTCACAGATGTACTGTCAGACCTCTGTGGCAAAAAGCTGCTGAGATATATTTATCTTTATTTATTTAGTTTTGGTGAATTTATTATGTAACTATGTTTGACAGAGAAAACGATAACGTTTCAAAATTTCATTTCAAAGTACGATTTATTTATATGACTTTCAAAAGCATGCATTAAAAAGCAATAAATTTTGTCTTAGATTTTGTTCAATATTATTTGAAATTCAGGAAAATGAATATGTAACTTCAAATGAATTTACTGAAGCTAATTATATCAGTAAAGGGCTGTTGTAATTTAGAAAAATATTTTATACATAAGTTCTTGTGTAGTAGCTCTTAATTTTAGGTATTCTTCATTGGAGAAGTGGAGGAAGTGGAAAGACGGCATCTCTTCTTCAAAATCTAGTCGGAGGGACGAGTTTAAAATAACTCATTATTATAAGGAATGATTTATTGACTTCCCGTTTCGCTCAGTATTATCAAAATATACGGAAAACTAAAAAAGTTCGTGAAACTTATTTTGCAGGTTAGCAATTGTTACGTAATAAAATCCGGTGATTCATGAATGCATTCAGTAATTTTTTTTTGCAAAAAAATTGCTCTATTTCAGGAAAATTTGAGAAAAGAAATAAAAAAAATAAAAATATAATAAATAAATACCCCCTCAAGCAGCTGCTTGCCACAGAGGTCTGACAGGAGCCTGTCAGTTTATATGCCATAGTGCAGGGGTGGGCAAATAGCGGCCCGCGGGCCACAATCGGCCCGCTAAGAGTTTTTTGTGGCTCGCCAAGACAGTCAGAAAAATTCGCCTTGAACCGAAATTTCCTTCCCGTGCGCGACCGAAGTTTCGTATCGTATTTTCCACCAGGACGGCCACGTCAATACGCATGCGCAGTGTAGATACGAAAACAATTGCCCACCCCTGCCATAGTGGAAGGTCTGAGAGGATGGCAGGAATAATACCTGATTAATGGTCGAGTCAAAAGGATTCACGTTGCGGTGTTAACTTTGAGTGGCACGTTTTTGCACAAAATGGGTTAAATGACTAGGTTACAAGGACCCCGGGGGCTGAGAGAAGTTTGCGGGGAAAGGGCCCACTGAACAACTGTTACGGGACAGATGAAAGCTTCCCGTCAAGACCAGCGTGTTCTTTAACGTGCACAGGGTACTGCTCTTCTGTACTTGGCGGCTTTTCCAAGCGCATCGGTGTCCCCTTTCCGACGCGGGGGGGGGGAGGCGTTAGAGGAAAAAGTATTCACGAATTGGGTAAATAGAGTACACTGAGTAACCGTTAGGAGAGAAATGGTAGTCTCGCGTCAAAGCCACCTCTCATTGCAAAGAAATTAAATGCGAAAAAATAGCGTCGTAGATATTTTACATATATATTTTTTGTCAATAAGCATCATTTCTGAAATCTTAGTTAGGAATTAAGAACATGAAAGAAAATATTAATGCTGCAAATACAACGTGATGCATTCAATTCCAGAATTAATAATCCAGTTGAAATTCGTAAAAACGCTGTTGCCTCTGTTTTTCTTGAAGTATTTAGATGCAAAAACGTTAAAGCGTTCGTCTCTGTATTTCTTTAAATTGCAATTATATATAATAACTTCGTTTCAGCTGTAAGGACTGAAAACTGTTCGCGAAATGAATGAGCATCCCATGGCTGCCACAATCTCTGGTTTCAAATCCCCAAAGGCAATTTTAAGCGGCATTTCTTATTCATCCAGTTTCCGCATGTTACCATCTTATTTGAGGCTGCAACAGTCAGGTTATGATGCTTTGCAAAAGTCTCAATAATGAATGTCAAGGAATATTTTAATGAAAACTTCTGCAATCCTGATTCAGGGAAATTGAAAATGCAAATTATAGGGTTGCCACATCCGAAATCGGAAATTATTTTAAATTTTTGATCCACTTTTTAGTTGTGTAATTAGGTTTAGCAATCCCACATAGAATAAGAAAAATAAAAAAGTATCAATAATAGAGAAATCACAGGAAATTACCCATAAACACATAAACATGAATAAGTAGCTAAAATAAATTCGATTTGACGGGATACGAACTCATGTCGTACCATAATAATAAAAACTAAATACCCCCTCAAGCAGCTGCTTGCCACAGAGGTCTGACAGGAGCCTGTCAGTTTATATGCCACAGTAGAAGGTCTGAGAGGATGGCAGGACCTCAGCAGAAAATCGACACAAACAGGCTCGAACCAGGTCCCGTAGATCAGTAGCCAAGCGCGCTAACCACTCGGCCACGGGACGGCCCAACGTACCATAATAGGGAATATAAATATATTTTTTATATAATAGCTTTCATAACAATGCCGCAAAAATAAAATATAAATCCTGTAGTCAAATTTAATTTTGTTCTAAACGTCATATGGCATAAGTAAACAACAGAGATCAATAATAATTAATTAAACAATTCAACTTTTCTAAGAAATATAAATTTTATAGTACATCTTTCACTATATGATATTTCAGTGAAAAAAAAATTAAAGCTTCTACTTTTTAAACTTTATTTTTAAATTATATACTTAGTCAGGTTTCAAATAATATAATTAAGACTTTCTCTCTCGGAAAGCAATTTGAGACTTATAGGCTAGAGCAGGCAAACAACAGTCAGACTCATTTTTTTGAGCATCCCGCGAGCTAGCCTGATGAAAAATAATTTGAAATTGCAAAAGAGAAAAAAGAAAGTATACGGGACAAAAGAGTCCAACTTAGACGAAGCGAATTCTTATTAAAATAATAAATTTTTGTAGAATTATATTGCTTTTTTTTTCACCTTAAAATTTTTTTGCGTTGGTTATCTATAAATAAAAAAATAAATACCCCCTCAAGCAGCTGCTTGCCACAGAGGTCTGACAGGAGCCTGTCAGTTTATATGCCACAGTAGAACGTCTGAGAGAATGCCAGGACTTCAGCAGAAAAACAACACGAACACCCATGCCTTACCCGGGACTCGAACCCGGGTCCCTTAGATCAGTAGCCAAGCGCGCTACGTTATTGATTATATATTTCTTTGGCGGCCGGCTGCTCCAGCTGTTTTCTATGCGGCCTTCCGTTTTCAGTCTTCTATGCGGCCTTCCATTTTCAGTCTTCTAGCGGCCTTCCGTTTTCAGTCTTCTATGCGGCCTTCCGTTTTCAGTCTGCTATGCGGCCTTCCATTTTCAGTCTTCTATGCGGCCTTCCATTTTCAGTCTTCTAGCGGCCTTCCATTTTCAGTCTTCTATGCGGCCTTCCATTTACAGTCTTCTATGCAGCCTTCCATTTTCAGTCCGCTATGCGGCCTTCCATTTTCAGTCTTCTACGCGGCCTTCCATTTTCAGTCTGCTATTGCGGCCTTCCATTTTCAGTCTTCTATGCGGCCTTCCATTTTCAGTCTTCTATGCGGCCTTCCATTTTCAGTCTTCTATGCGGCCTTCCATTTTCAGTCTGCTATGCGGCCTTCCATTTTCAGTCTTCTATGCGGCCTTCCATTTTCAGTCTTCTATGCCGCCTTCCATTTTCAGTCTTCTATGCGGCCTTCCATTTTCAGTCTGCTATGCGCCCTTCCATTTTCAGTCTGCTATGCGGCCTTCCATTTTCAGTCTTCTATGCAGCCGCCATTCTATTTCAGGCTTCTATGCAACTCTTCAGCTAAAACGTTTGCCCAGTCCTACGTTAGACCAAGAGATGGGCTTTCAGTTGTATAGATCAAGTGAAGGGTTCCCTAATCAAGGATGGCGATGGCTTTGTGATGGATCGCAAAAGACTCTTGGTCCGGCCAGTTAGCCTGTGATACCTCTATTATTTGGGACGCGAGGAAAATAAGAATCTGAATTTGGGTCACAACCAAAAACATTTGGGAAACACTGATGCACGTGGTAACCAGTTTAGAAGGTCTAAATAAGAGTTTAAACTAAGATGAATAATCTGAAATAAGCTTGAAAGTATGAATAAACCTGCCGACTATGTGTAAATGGTAAAACAACTTAATTTTACAAAGACCGACTTCTCAGAAATTATTATGCAGAGCCGGATTTACATTTTAAGCGTCCCTAGGGACACATGGCAGTAGCAGCAGCGCTTCCCTTGTTCACCGTCATTATTTTCTAATGTTCTATGAATAGAAAGAAAAAAAGTGTTTCAATTCGCAACCATAAACGAAAAGAGCAATCGAAATGGATGGATGTGACAGTCTAACAAAAATAAATACAATTTCGTAGCCAAATTCCATAAAATTTAATGTAATATCTAACGCTGTATACGGAGAAGAAAGTCTGTGTGTTTGAATGTCTGTCCGCTTATGTACTCGGCTCCCAAAAGAGCTAGAGTCACTAAACTTTGCATGAACCCAGCGGAAGAATATAGGCTATGTGCGGATCCACTTAGGTCAACCAAAACTTTCATGGACCGGTTTGAATTCCTCGAAATCGCCAGACTTAACATTAACGGTTAAAAGTTATTGAAAGTAACTGTTGCCACTAATAAATTTAAAGGAATGAATGCATTAATTGATTTCATTCGCGTGAGCACGAGCTTTTCTGTGAAGTTGTTCTAATTAATCATGAGCGGGACACGAGATTCTTAGTTTTCGAAGCCTTCGTTTCAAATAGAATTCATATCAGACGTTAAAATAATTAACTTGATTAGAAAAATATGTAAAAGTTAATAAACGCATATCTCGTAAAATAAGTTGTTTAATAAATGTTTAAATAATATGTTAATAAAAATAAACATTCCTTCAAGCAGCTGCTTGCCACAGAGGCTGGGGAACTTTTAGTTTATACGCCATAATAGAGGATGGCGAGACCTCAACAGAAAGACAACACAAAATCCATGCCGTACTTGGGGCTCGAACCCAGGTCTCTTTGATCAGTAGACACGAGTGCTAGTTTAATGAAAAATGCTTTTCTCTTGTAACCAATTGAAACGCTGTTAAAAATGGTACATGACATTCGTAATATTTGGACATTTTTTGAGAAACTTAGATCATATTTGATTTTCTTTTTACTATAAAGTTACATATGTCTGCAAATTGTAACGAGCAACTCAGGGTACGAAATTATTTGAAAACTTCAATTATTATCTGAGCGAGGCAATACAGTTTTTCAGTTTAGAAACTTCTGACATGGGGAGATCATACTGTACCTCAAAATACGTCCATTTCTTTCCTTCCCTAATAGAGAATTCTGTTTAAATAATATGCTAATAAAAATAAATACCCCCTCAAACAGCTGCTTGCCACGATAGGCAATACCGTTTTTCAGTTTAGAAACTTCTGACATGGGGAGATCATACTGTACCTCGAAATACGTCCATTTCTTTCCTTCCCTAATAGAGAATTCTGTTTAAATAATATGCTAATAAAAATAAATACCCCCTCAAGCAGCTGCTTGCCACATAGGTTCGAGAGGAGCCTTTCAGTTCCGTTTAATAGGACGGTACTTCTATAAAGATCGACCCACTCTTCTCAGATATACAGAAATTAGCTACTTATGCAGAGCCGGTTTTCCATTTCAAGTTCCCTTAGGCACACATAACAGCATCATCGGTTACCGACGCAAACCAAGTACCATCTAATAGAGAGGGAGAAAAATTTAACATGAGGGGATTGATCGTAATGAGTTTTATGTTAAATAAAAGCTTGCGACATGAGGAGTACCATTTACTCTATGCTTTATAACAGGATCGGATCTAGAAAAAAAAAACGAGGAGGACGGTGGGGGGGGGGGGGGGGGGTGAAAGAAACAAAATCGAACTAAAAAAATGCAAGGGGGGAGGAAGTGGTTGGATTTCCAATGCAGTATATCATTTTCCTCACCGTTTTACAGGTCTTGAAAAAATTCTTGAAAAATGCATTAAATTTAAATAAATTTAATAATTTTTTGCCTCTATCACCCTTACTAGCTTTCTGAAAGGGAAGGGAGGCATGATCTCCTTGTATCCCCCCCCACCCTTGATCTGACCCTGCTATAGAGAGTTTCAGACTCGAGCAACAGCGGGAAAATCTGCTACTTAAGAATAAAAGCCCTGTTTTCTTTGCATCCCTAGGCAATTGCTTAGATTTCCCTATTCCCAGACAAGCCTCTGTACTCAGGGAATTGCATTTGGTGTTGAAGATATTCTGCATGAAGTTCGGAAGGAGAAAGACACAAGTGGCGCATCGAAATGAAAAACTGAAATAAATGTTCTGCAGCACCCAGAGGAAGATGATGAACAATATTTTAAAGCACTCCGAAATTATTCATAATGCTTTTTTAACGTGGCAATAATATTTAAATATTATATTTTCGACTAATGTTTATTCACAGTATGTAACACTTATATACTCTAATGAAGCCTACATATACGCTTGTTCAAAATGCAGACATTTTCTTATGATTCGTTAAAAAAATATCTGTTCTAGGCATTACGGAAATTTAATTCATATCGTGTGTAATATGTCCTTGATGCACAAATTCCTCGTTAGCTTTGTGATGCTCTTCGGGAGCTTCCTTAACTATAGTTCCTGATATCTTTATACAAAATATTTCCTGCTTCTATTAGTGCTCCCTACCTCGCTTGTCATACTTGATACTAATACATCCCAAGGACGAAGGGTGTAACCTTATTGTGCGTGTGTTAACTGTCATAACAACTAAAAGTTTTTGATTCAAGAGGAGCTGATACATAACATGAGTAATCGGAACACCAAGAGCAACAGGGGCGGGGGTGGCTCAGTCGATAGCGCGCCAGGCTCGTAATCTGCAGTTCCCAGGTTCGAGTCCCAGCTGGGTCAGCGTTGAGATTTATCTCCGCAAAATTCCCTGCCCACGGTCAATAGAGGACACCGATGGGCTTGGAAAGGCCGCCGTCCGTCGGATGGGACGTTAATCCGTGGCCCGTGTGCGGGAGAGCCATACCCTGTGCACGTTAAAGAACACGCTGGATGGCCTTGACGGGAGGCTACCATCTGTCTCCCAACAGCTGTTCCAGTGGGTCCCCTCCCCCAACCTTCTCTGAGCCTTCGGGGTCCATGTGACCTGGCCATTTAGCCCATGGTGTGTAAAAAAGTGCCGCTCAGAGGTAAAACAATCCAATCCAAGAGCAACAAATGCCTAACTTGCCAGTATGGAATTTTTCATAGATATTTTTGCATAATGTACTGAACATACTAGCTAAAAAAATGCATTTATAGAACTTTAGAGTAAAGGGTGTCCTAATGATAAGAATCGTCAGATGATGGGGACGAAGGTGGCTCAGTCGGTAACGTGCCAGTCTCTTAACCTGCAGTTCCCAGGTTCGAGTCCCAGCTGGGCAAGCGTTGAGATTTATCTCAACGCTTGCCCAGCTGGGACTCGAGCCTGGCGCGCTATCGACTGAGCGCTATCGCCCTGCTCTCGGTCAGAAAGGGACACCGATGGAAAGGTCGTCGTCCGTCTGATGGGACGTTAAGCCGTGGCTCCGTGTGCGAGAAAGCCATACCCTATGCACATTAAAGAAAAAAAGGCCTTGACGGGAGGCTACTATCTATCTCCCAACAGCTGTTCCAGTGGGTTCCCTCTCCCAACTTTCTCTGAGCCTTCGGGGTTCTTGTGACAGGGCCATTTAGCCCTTTGTGTGCATCAAAGTGCCGCTCATAGGTAAAACAACCCAACCTTCATGTGATGGCATGGATTCTATTAATTTCTGCAAGGTGTTGAAAACAACATTACACCATTCCCTGTTTCAAGGCAGTTCAGTTCTCTTGTTATTTTTGAAAATAAAAGATTGGCCAGTTGGATATCACATTCAAGACAGCTCATAAACTCTCTATAATTCGGTAACTATAGAGGCCAGGCAGAGGCGGAGCTCTACAGAGGCTGTCTGTCGCATTAAGCGAACTTTTTGCAAACACTTCCAGATTAATGAATGTTGTATTGTCGTTCTGAAAATGCCTATTGCTCTTAGAAAATAGTGTTTTATGGCAAGAATCACATTTTCTTCCAAGATGCTTGTCTTTTTTGTTTGGCATGCAAAATGAACGTGAGCTGAGAAAAAACCTCATCTCATAATAATCACTATCACAAGTTAGTCAATGTCCAGGTGAAACAAGTCCATTGTTGACATAGCAGTGTTAATTGCTTCATAGGTCATATTATTGTGCTAATGTTTAAAAGATTAGCATTGTACTTTATTTTATGTGTTATATTTTTTTTCCTTTGCTTTATAAATACAGTAGATAAAAATAAATAAAATAAATACCCCCTCAAGCAGCTGCTTGCCACAGAGGTCTGACAGGAGCCTGTCAGTTTATATGCCACAGTAGAAGATCTGAGAGGATGACAGGATCTCAGCAGAAAACAATAAGAACATCCATGCCTTATCCGGGGCTCGAACCCTGGTCCCTTAGATCAGTAGCCAAGCGCGCTAACCACTCGGCCACGGGACGGCTAAACGGTAGATACCCGTCTCAAATAACAATAATCTGGGACAATTTTGGATTTTATTAAATATTGTTACTACTGCTAATATGTGTATTTATATGACATCTGGCAAAGAAAAAAAAAAGAAGGTAGTTAACAACTCCAACTAACTAGCATGTTACTCTTTGGGACAATGTTGACTAACAATTTTGGACCAACACTCCATGTTGGTGTTTAATGCTCCTTCCCCACTTCAAATGTCTCAAAGATCGAAAACTTCAAGGAAAGCTATATTCATCTATGAAGTATTCGATATTCTATTTAATCATTTCAACACAAAAACTGAACAAAAGTTTCCCACAAATTTCTAAAACTTGGGAAACACTGCTTTAGTATAAGATGGTATTGTGTCCGTATAGTAGCGCTCTTGGCTACAAACCAAAGGAACCTGAGTTCGAGCCCCGGGTAAGGAAGGCATGGATGTCTGTATTGTCTTTCTTCTGAGGTCTCGCCTTCCTCACAGATTTATCTCTATGCCGTATTAAGCTGATAGACAGCTGTCAAACCTTTTGGCAGGCAGATGTTTGAGGGGTTTTTTTATGGTCCACAAACTTATTTAACCATGGAGCGTTAATTTCCAGATCTTTCAAGGGTCCAAAAAATGCCTTCATGATAACTTGCTTATGAAAAAAAAAATGTTTTTTTTCCAATTTCTTAGCTTAATAATAGTTTTTAAAAGGAAAAATATTTAAGAATTTATTTTTTTTCAATCTTTGAGACATTTTCACGATTTACTAAATTATCCTCACAGACCTTCTACAGTGGCGTATTAAACTAATAGGCTCCTGTTAGACCTTTGTGGCAAGCAGCTGCTTGAAGGGATATACACAGTCGTATCAGAATAATATGACCACCTACCATACATATACTATGGTAGGTGGTCATATTATTCTGATATGACTGTGTACATACACTATATTGCAAAAGGTGACTGGACTCATGTTAAGTGAACGAATAGCCACATTCAAATCTACCTAACTTTAAAAATAAGCTTTTTACGGAAGAAAGTCACTAGACATAAATTGAAGATCTCGGTCAGAGCTCTCTAAATCTCTATTTTCTATAATATTAATCTAATATTTAAAGAATAATGGAAGCTATACTACTTAACAATAGTTATCACACCTCACTTCCAAAACATTTTCCCCCCAAACTGATGAAAACTTCACAAATCCTTATACAAAATTTAGATATCGCATTTATATTGTGAACAACTTGTTATAAATAAAATAAATAAATACCCCCTCAAGCAGCTGCTTGCTACAGAGATCTGACAGAAGCCTGTCAGTTTATATGCCATAGTAGAAGGTCTGAGAGGATGGCAGGACCTCAGCAGAAAAACGACACATACATCCATGCCTTACCCGTGGCTCGAATCCAGGTCCCTTAGATAAGTAGCCAAGCGCGCTAACCACTCGGCCACGGTACGGCTCTTGTTATAACAGTTGTGATTTAACTTTTTGAAGTAAAGTTTAAAAACTAAAAAACTTAAATATTTCAGCTTTCATAACTCTTTAAATATTAGATTAATATTGTAGGAAATAGAGATTTAGAGAGCTCTGACCGAGAACTTCAATTTATGTCTACTGACTTTTTTCCGTAAAAAGCTTACTTTCAAATTTAAGTAGATTTGAATGTGGCTATTCGTTCACTTAACATGAAAGTGTCCGAACACTTCCATGTTAACACTTTTTTGACACTTTTGGCAGTATAGTGTGGGTGTGTATATATATATAGCGAAAAGGTGCTCCACGTGAAAGAAGTTTCCGAATTGTACAGAACATTTTTTTAACATTTCAGTAAGCAAACAGATGGCTAGAGGTGTGGACTGGAGGGGGCATGGTCCCACCCCGAAACTATGAATGCTTTTTACTTGGTAAAAAATTCCAAACTTTAAGAAAATTTCTTCTGTGATTAAACAGTTTCTAAACCAAATATTACTGTATGCGTTCAATTTTATAAGTAATTTGCTTTTAATTTTAAACTCTCTCCACTTCCCACAAAATACTTTCCAGTGAATCTCAATTAGGATAAATAACAACTCCCACGCCCCAATCTTTTATTATACCCATCTTCCTATTTTCGTTCGACATTTGTTGACTTGTAGGCTTGTCAAAATAGTTCTTCCGCTATATCTTTCGAAAGCGCAAGGACAAACTTAATGATTTAATGTGTCAAATGAAGTTTACAACCCGAGAGTCATGGCCATACAAAAATTGACCCCAATACTTTCTTTCCCCTAAAAAAGGAGAAACATGAAAACAATTGTTCCTCTACATCTCCAGAACGCGACTGCCATAAATAACAAGCTATGCGTCAAATGAAAGCTTGTGACACGGAGAGTATCCTAGACTACACAAAAGTTACCCCCCATGCTTTCTCCGCCCCCCCCCCCTGAAAAAAGGGAAATGTGAAAACCGTTGTTCTGCTATACCTTTGGAGCGCGAGGGCCGAAAGTAACAAGCTATGCGTCAAATGAAAACTTGTGACATGGGGAATATTACAGGTTAACAAAATTTCCACCACCCCTGTTTCTTCCCCCTAAAAAGGGGATGTATGAAAACTACTGTTCCGCTATATCTTCCAAACACGAGGTCTACAATTACGAATTAGGTTTCAAATGAAAGCCTATGTAACGATGGTCGTAGACTCTTTCGAATTTTGCCCCCCACCACTCTCCTCCCCCCTCCAAAAAAGGCTCATTTTCTCGGGGGTGGATCTTAACGAGTTATCTGAAATAAAGCTTGTTTGTCATCTCGAATGTCATGAGCTACTTCAAAACTCGACTACAAAAAAGAGGAGGTTTATGTGGTGGATGTTTATGAGTTAATATGTCAAACGAAAGTTTTTGAAGGTAGGTATTTTTAGTAACAAAGAAAGAATATGAATAAATTGAAAAAAAAAAATTAAAATACCTATCTTCCCATATGCGCCCTAAATAGAAGAAAATAAACTAATCTAATATCGATGGTGCAACCAGTCACTGAATTCGTATTCACTTCAAAGGAAAATAGGGCGCCGATTTACCTACTAAACAAAAAATCCGTCTCTCTTATCTTCCTATGAAGTGATACGAATTCAGTGACTGTTTGAACCATCGATATAATTTAGTTTTATTTTTTATTTTTTGGGCGCAGATGGGTTGGTTAGTTGGTTGTTTGGAGTTTTATGGCGCATGAGCTGCTGAGGCTATAATGCGCCAAACAAGGTAAAGATATGCTAAAAGACAAATACCCCTCAACCAAAATTAAAAAACAAATGCTGGAAAAGATAAAAAAATAAAACCAACAAGATATATATATATAACAGAAACAAAAATAAAGGTGTAAAACAACAAAAGTGTATATAAATAAATACAGTAGAGACAAAGGATAAAACTAGCCCAGGTGTAAATGACCTAGGTCAGACAGTGAATAAATTACAAATGAATAAAATTATAATCTGATAAAATATCCTGTATACAGTAAAAAGGCAAAAATTAGAGATAAAAAGGTAGTTTCAGATAAAAGATGTCCGAGTGTAAGTGGCTCGGACGTAAAATCGTGAAAAGTAAAATACAAACGACGTTCTAGGTTAAAACATGGACATTCAATTAAAATATGTTTGATTGTTAAAATGGTGTCACAAAACTCGCACTTAGGTACGTCGTCCGCCCGTACACAGATGGGAAGGTTGGCATTTTTAATTTTTTAATTTTACTGTTTATCTGCTTATAAACAGTAAAATTAAAAAAATTCTACGGGACCTGGGTTCGAGCCCCGGGTAAGGTATGGATGTTCGTGTTGTTTTCTGCTGAGGGCCTGCCATCCTCTCAGATCTTCTACTCTGGCATATAAACTGACAGGCTCCTGTCACACCTCTGTGGCAAGCAGCTGCTTGAGGGGGTATTTTTTTTTTATCTGCTTATAAGTAGCATACAATTAGTTCAAAAATCATTGCATCGCAGCAAGAATAACGCTGTTTTGAAAAGGAAACACTGAGCTCGAAAAGCAAAAGCATTTTATTAAAGATTTTAGTATACAAAATGTATTCCACATACGTCATTTATTCAGAAACAATCTGCCGGGCTTTGAAGGAAGTAATCCGGAAAAATGAGTATGCACTTCCCTCTGACACATCCTACCGATTTACCTTTTGTAAACAACGTTGACATATTTTTAGGCTTGAGATCAGCAAGGTTGACTGTTGATAATTAATAAGACTAGATTTTGACAGGCCGCCACAATACATTATTTTTTACATAATATAGATGCTCAGAATATTTCCTAAAGTGTCAGACAAGTTTCATCTTACTCTAAATAAGGCAAAAACTACAATGTTCAATCCCTTTTAAAATCAGTAAAAAGCAGTGAACAATATGCATGAAGAAACATTATCCATATCCACTTTTCAAGGGGGCGGGGGTGGCTCAGTCGGTAGCGCGCCAGGCTCGTAATCTGTAGTTCCCAGGTTCGAGTCCCAGCTGGGTCAGCGTTGAGATTTATCTCCGCAAAATTCCCCGCCCTGCCCACGGTCAGTAGGGGACACCGATGGGCTTGGAAAGGCCGCCGTCCGTCGGATGGGACGTTAAGCCGTGGCCCGTGTGCGGGAGAGCCATACCCTGTGCACGTTAAAGAACACGCTGGATGGCCTTGACGGGAGGCTACCATCTGTCTCCCAACAGCTGTTCCAGTGGGTCCCCTTCCTCAACTTTATCTGAGCCTTTGGGGTCCATGTGACCTGGCCATTTAGCCCATGGTGTGCAAAAAAGTGCCGTTCAGAGGTAAAACAACCCAACCCACTTTTCAAGTGACTTTCCACAAAAGAGTGAAATTTAAGATTCATCTCTTGAGGTTTTAGTTGATGTTTTGAAATCGCGTGGATAAAGCAAAGGGCCCATCAAAGCTGGGCAGTAATGAAGTCTTTATTGATCACAATGGTTTTGGCCACAGATTTTGTCACTGTAAAACTGGAGCACCAAAGGGAAGACTCAGCGGTAATGTGGCAGGCACTTTGCTGCGGATTCCAAATTGTGTCAGTGTCGTTTCGCCTGCTGCAGTGAAAACGGGGACAACGATACACTTTGAAAGAGCTGACAGGTGAAGAGATTTCGGATATAACAAATTAAACGGTGAGACTCTCTCTCTTTCTCACTTCTCTATCTGAAATCAACATAAATTACATGGAATAGCCAGAGAATAATAGCATAACGTAAAATTGATGGCAGTGAGCACAACTTGATTAAAAGGAAACCACAAGATGGTGGAGGAGTAAAATGATGGAGATTAACTTTATAGCGCTATATGTTTAGGAAAACAACAAACTGAAAAGTGTTACTTTTCAACGTTCTGTTGTTAGCAAAGTAATTGGAGAGAAAAACAACTGCTCGCTAGAGGTAATGTTTCAAAGCTACACTTGTATCGTTTTTTCACATAAAAATGTTACTTTTCGGAATGATGTTACATTGATTATCTCACAAATGTTATTTTTTGAGTTGTGTCACTTTTCTAGACACGGAGCGATATTAAGTCTTGGAAAAAGTCTCGAGATTAAATCTTGCAGAAAGTCTCGAGATTCATTTAGGAAGAGCCTTCTGTAGTCTATTATTGGATATTGTGCACAAGAATGGCAAAAGTGAAGACAAATCTTTGGACAGTCATTGAGGTGCTCATCTCAATTATCATATACGTCAATCGCGAATTCTAATTTTCATCCAAAAATCAAAAGTATGAAAGGCCAGAGGAAATAATCAAAATCGATTTAGCAAAGGATCTAGAGCTGTTTTCCCCCTGAGAATGGGGGCGGGGGTGGCTCAGTCGGTAGCGCGCCAGGCTCGTAATCTGTAGTTCCCAGGTTCGAGTCCCAGCTGGGTCGCGTTGAGATCTATCTCCGCAAAATTCCCCGCCCTGCCCACGGTCAGTAGGGGACACCGATGGGCTTGGAAAGGCCGCCGTCCGTCGGATGGTACGTTAAGCCGTGGCTCCGTGTATGGGAGAGTCTGTGCACGTTAAAGAACACGCTGGATGGCCTTGACGGGAGGCTACCATCTGTCTCCCAACAGCTGTTCCAGTGGGTCCCCTCCCCCAACCTTCTATGAACCTTCGGGGTCCATGTGACCTGGCCATTTAGCACATGGTGTGCAAAAAGTGCCGCTCAGAGGTAAAACAACTCAACAAACCCCCTGAGAATGTCTCTTACGAACTCCCTTACGGGCTGATAGCATTCCTCAAGCAGACTAGCAATAACAAACATTCTCAGGGGGAGCCCATGTGGATTTTAGGACTGCCCTATGTGATCAACAACATGGCCAGCCTAAAATCTTTTATTATATTCCTCCCAATTCCAAGAACACTGCCACTTTGGTCTTACTGTCAAGTCCTCCACTATTCACGAACTTCTAGTTTTCAGTCACCCGAATTTTAACAGTTTAAATGAATATGTAACTTTTTAAATTCTAAAAACTTTAACTTTACTTCCCAATAAAAAAAGAGCATGTAAATACCTAGTTGAAAAAATTATTGCCGACGGTGTGGTATTCGAACCCACAACTCTCTAGATACATGCCAGAGTACTTTGCCGTTAAATCAACCATCAGCCGTTAACTTTTTTCCACGATGTAACATTTCTATCTTTCGCTGAATGGGGCGCACCTTGCCCCATCTATAATCAGGAACACAACTTATTTTTCCAATCGTTGTTAATGAATCAAATGATAATGAAGAAGTCACTCACGCTTAAGCGTTAATAGCAAAAAAACATCAATCCAAAGTAAATATACAGATTACTTGTAGATACAGAATTCAATAAATACTGATGTGGAAAAAATTATTGCCGACGGTGCGGGATTCAGACCCACGACTCTTTATGCGCATGCCAGAACGCATGTTCTCCTTTGCAATCAGAATTTTTCGAAATGGGTAAGGAACGAGTGAGGACGCCTTTTCTGTAACAACAACAAGGTCAAACTATGTCAAAACTGAAAAAAAAAAGCAACATATTTAAACCGCGTCGATTTTTATAAAATTTCGCATCTAATATGCACTTAAAAAAATATTTATTTCTCTTACGATATTGATAATACTGTATATAGTTCCATCTTTGGCATCCAAAGCCAATTTAAACATTGAATTCTCTTTTTTTAAGGGAGGGGTGGCTCAGGCGGTAGCGTGCCAGGCTCGTAATCTGCAGTTCCCAGGTTCGAGTTACAGCTGGGTGAGTGTTGAGATTATCTCCACAAAACTGCCCGCAATCAGTAAGGGACACCGATAGGCTTGGAAATGCAGTTGTCCGTCAAATTAGTTAAATCGTGGCCACTTTAAAGAACACGCTGGATGGCCTTGACGGGAGGCTACCATCTGCTGTTCCAGTGGGTCCCCTCCCCTAAATTTCTCTAAGCCTTCGGGGTCTTTGTGACCTGAACATTTAGCCCATTGTGTACAAAACAGTGCCGTTCAGATGTAAAACAACCCAACCCAAGAGCTGTTCAGTGGGTCCTCTCCCTCAACCTTCTCTGAGCCTTCGGGGTCCCTGTGACCTGCCATTTAGACAATTGCGTGCAAAAAAAAGTGTTGTTCATAGGTAAAACAACTTAACCCTTTTTCTTTTTCAATTACTCCACAAGCAGCAGCGTCTCACAGACGCGAAAATTAATTTCAAACCAGATAAATATCTTAAAGTTAAGTAAAAAGTTCCTTAATCAAAGATCCATTATAGCTTACTGAAAGGTACCAGCGTGACATGGCAGATGGTTAATTTTCGTGAAGTAGAATAGTGAAATCCACGCACTTTCACTAACGCCATGTTGAATTATGATGGTTGAGCACGTTTTTTGTTGCGTGATTATAGGCAGTCAGCTCCGTGCAAGATACTGATTTAACTCATAATAAAACACTTAATGAATATTTTTCATACGGATGAAACAGTTTTCATTTTCCACATGCAGATAGTAAAACATTACAAGGGAGCACAATTCTTGTACACTACCTTGCAAAAGTATACATAGCTTGTAAAATTAATGGTAACTCCAATATTTTCATCTTTTTTGTTTCATTTTTTGACACAAATGCTTATACAGTATTGACTTCTCGAAAAATATTTTGGGCCTCAGAGGAGTTTATAAATTTAGAATGACATTGACTGCAGGAAATATCGATATTAAAACTAAATGTAGTAATTCAAACATATTCTGCTACTAGACAGAATGGGAGCGTTTGGTGGAGTTTGCATACACCATGTTCCCGATATATCCTCCTTATCACTAATACCTACATAGTTTTGCCTCTGCTGCAGCTGAGGGTGTCCCACAATGTTAAGCTACATTCCACAGTTTAATCCTGTGCACCTGAGGTCTTTTCAAGGTCAGTTAATTCAAAGCTTGTTGAACAAATATTGTTTCTCAAATTGGCCAAGTGGCAGACCTGCAGTTTACAACAATGTTAAGCTGCATTCCACAGTTTAATTCTGTGTACCTGAGGTCTTTTCAAGGTCAGTTATTTCAAAGCTTGTTGAATAAATATAGTTTCTCAAAGTGGCCAAGTGGCAGACCTGCAGTTTACAGCACTCAGAAGCCATTTTTTTCAATGCAACGCAAAAATTTGTTGCACTTCCGGACTCCTAGCGGCGACTAATAGTAACGAAAAAAAAATATTTGTTTTTCTGAAAAATTATATGAAAAACAGTCTTAAAATTACGTCCGTAACAACAACAAAAAACCCACTAAACATGAGATTTAAACTAATGAAAAATGATTTTCAATATCACATTAAACTTTTCAATATCACATTAGAAAGAATATTCAGCTTCTTAGAAAATTCAACATATACCTAAGAAAAAAATAACCAAAACAATCGCATCAAACATCGCATCAGCGAAAAAAATATACACATTTATTCCTAAGCATAAAAATGGGTTTCCACAAATAAAAGAAAACCATCAGAATAAACAGTATCTAAGGCAATTTTTCTTAACTGCTCATATTACTATACCAGTGGTTATCAGCCTTTTATGCTTCATGTACCCCCTGGAAATGTGTATGTAACTGGCGTACCCCTTATATAGATAGATAAAACTATAGTTATAGTATAATAATGCCAACTTAGCAACTTTGTTACTAGATCTAGCGACTTTTGAGCTCTCACGGCGTACCCCAAAAAATTTTACCGGGTACCCCACGTTGAGAATCCCTGTACTATACGATTAATGTTGGTCAGTGCTATCCGAGGCTATTGGTTCAACTGCGTATTATCGCTAACAAACGAACGTCATTCCGTAATTAAAAAAAAATCCGCAAAAATGAGTAATCTCATCGGAGAATTATCTGATACAAACGTTTACCATAAACAACGAACTACCGTTCCGCAATTTAAGAAAACCCCAAAACAAAATTATCTCTAGGAGACAACCATTTTAACCTGAACATACTTCTAAACAGCGAACCACTGTTCCGTACTCTCCCCCCCCCCGGCTATCACAACAAAGCAATCTCATCTTACAAAAAAAGCTTAGAATCTAAAAAACAAAATTGTAAACAATTCATCCTGATCCGTTGTATTAAAAAAATCCATCAGCCCCATCAGAGACAACAAGGAAACAACGCGAATTATCGTAAACAATTCAACGTCGATCCACAATATAAAAAGCCCCTAATCTAAATAATGCCTAAGAGACAAGCCTAAAAAACACTGATTATCGTGAACAACTCACTGCTGATCCGCAGTATAAAAAGCCTATGATATTAAATAATCCCATCAGAGACAACAAGCTTAAAACACACGAATTATCTGATTACATATAATTAAATATATATACTTATATTATCTGATATAGAATGAGTGATCATTGAATTACGACCACTTTTATCCCCATGTTATGTCAAAGAGACCTAACGTCGAAGCTCCATAACTTCTAAAATAAGAGTTTTTGTTTTGAAAAATATGATTGCAAATAAAGATCTCGATTAAATAAATCAATATTTCGATTTTCAAAATATTCGTTCATTATTTAATGAGTTATTTAAGTTTGAATATTTAACAATAGCAATGCCAGTCTTAAGAAACTTATACAAAACTGTTGAATAGTGAAAGAATTCTTTACATAAAGTTCTAAAATATACATTTATTTTATTAAACATTTTGATACAATATTTATTGCTAAAACTTCTGAAGTTAATTTTTGTGACTGGCATTGTTATCGCTAAATATTCAAACTTCCATAATTCATTAAATATTGGACGAATATTATTGAAGATTAGTATTTAAATAGAACTGATTGAGATCATTAATTTTACTTTTAGTTATATTTTCCCATAAAACACTGATTTTAAAAGTTCTAGAGCTTCGTGGTTAGCGTCCCATTTACATAACATAGAATTGTGGTTAAATGATCATTCAGTGTATATGTAATTATCCGATTTATTATAAAAAATCCCTCATTCCACAAACAAATAATGCCATCAGAGAAAACAAGCCTAAAAAAGCTCGAATTATCGTAAAACAGTGCAAAGCCCATCTGCATTATTAAAAAGCAGAAGAGTTGGGTTGTTTTACCTCTGAGCGGCACTTTTTTGCACACCATGGCACCAATGGTCAGGTCACATGGACCTCGAAGGATCAGAGAAGGTTGGGGGAGAGGTCCCACTGGAACAGCTTTTGGGAGACAGATGGTAGCCTCCCGTCAAGGCCATCCACTGTGTCTTTCCAAGCCCATCGGTGTCCCCTACTAACCGTGGGCAGGGCAGGGAAATTTACGGATATAAATCTCAACGCTGACCCAGCTGGGACTCGAATCTGGGTACTACAGATTACCAGCCAAGCGCGCTACCGACTGAGCCATCCCCGCCCCAAAAAGCAGAAGATAATCTCATTGGAGACAACCAGTTTAAACAGAGCATATCATTAAACAAAAAACAGTCCCACATATCCCACCTAACATAATAATAGAGAACATCTGTAACTTTCAGTATTTAACTGAGGCAAAATTAATACATTTATGTTACATATATGGGAATAAAATTCAAATTGCACGAAAAAAAAAATACAAATTTTGCCAGCCCCAGCACCCTGAAAATAAATTCATAACTTTATTCATCTTAGACCGGAAAAATAAGTGTAGAATCAGAGGGCAAACGAAACATACTACAATACAACATACAGACAATTCGCTAAAAACGTTCAATACCGGTGAAAATGAATTACGTCTCTACCATACTGTACGTTATTCACTTACGTTACTTTACACACCTTTCGTACGTTCAGTTACCACTCCTGGCGCCATCTATTGAGCTGAGTGTAATAAATGTAATAAACATTACCTTCCTTTTTCCTGAGTGACCAATATCTAATAAAAACATATCTATGCGACCTGAAAAGTAAAAGAAGCAAAGCATGCCAATGACTATTTCGAGGTACAGTATGTTTTTTAATCGGTAAATCAGTTTTGTAGCCTAATCTCCCTTTGAAGATAATAGGATTCAGTGTGACTTAATCATTAATAGTTTACCTTTTTATTTTACTTTTTACGGCACAGTGGAAAATATATATTCCTTAATTTATATATTTGATTCTTTGCTCTTATGTAGCAACTTAGTAAGGAGGAAAATTGCAGTAATTCCTACGGTGCTCTGCACGTGTCAAGTCCCATAAATTGTTTTTCTCCGCCTTTTCCTGGGTGGGGGGGGGGAGAAAGAGGTGGTATAATTTGAAGTAGCCCACGATATTCTCGGCGGTACAATGTGTTCCGTACAGATAAAGAACACAACAGAAGGGATTGTGTTGTTTTACCTCTGAGCGGCACTTTTTTGCACACCATGGGCTAAATGGCCAGGTCACATGGACCCCGAAGGCTCAGAGAAGGTTGGTGGAGGGGACCCACTGGAAGAGCTGTTGGGAGACAGATGGTAGCCTCCCGTTAAGGCCATCCAGCGTGTTCTTTAACGTGCACAGGGTATGGCTCTCCCACACACGGGGCCACGGCTTAACGTCCCATCCGACGGACGGCGGCCTTTCCAAGCCCATCGGTGTCCCCTACTGACCGTGGGCAGGGAGGGGAATTTTGCGGAGATAAATCTCAACGCTGACCCAGCTGGGACTCGAACCTGGGAACTACAGGTTACGAGCCTGGCGCGTACCGACTGAGCCACCCCCGCCCCAACAGAAGGGGATATGGGGGAACAAACAGAAGGACGGCAATGCAATTGTAATTGGAAAAAGTATCCCCCATTATGAGTACAGGTGTCTGGTATTCGCAATATTGAGACAACTGGTGTAATCATTAAAAACACCACTTATGGAGATATCTGCTTGGCAGCTGACCTCAATCCCTTCAAGGCAAAGTTCTTTGCTTGTTAATGGCTTAGATAAGTTATTTGATTTGATCACAGATTGCAACCCTGCTTGCTGGTAACTTGAATGCCAAACACCTGGAATTGCACTCACATAGGGGGGAAAAACTGTGACCGCCTACTGCTGTAGTACAGTACTCGAAAGGGCCTGATAGTGGAAGAATCGAAGGAGCCAGAGTATTTCTCCTACAATTTGCAGACCAGACGTTTTGGATGTTCCTTTTTTCGCCATTTCTGACTTCTACAATATAAGCTTAAGGTCTTACATGAGTTCAGCTCAGATCATAAGCCAATACTTATATTCCTGGGGGTAACCTACCTATCACCCAAAAGACAGCTCAAATACACTAATTCAGATAAATTCAGGTCTCTCTTAACTAATTCTGTAAGAGGCTCTACACAAGCCAATTCTCTCCATCACATTAGCAGTGATATCTTCTTGCCCTGTGAGAACATCAAACATGTGCTCTCTAAAGCCAGCAAGCCTCTGGGGAAGAGAACCTCAAGACATAATTGATCTAATTCACCTAAAGGGTAAGGTTAGAAGAAACTAGCAAAAGACCAGAGACTTGCAGGTGAGAAATCAACTCAAAGCTTTAAAGAATACCGCATGTGAGAGAGTCCACAGAGAGTTGTGAGATTGTGAGCTTGAATCCCTCTCTACCACTGACAGTTCTGTCTGAAGAATGGCGGCTGTCCTAAAAACTCCAGCACTGAATATTCACCCAAACACGGGACAAATAGGCTAGCATACTGTGATGAAACAAAGGCCAAGGAATTTGCTTTTTCCCTAGAAAATACAGCGGGGATCTGTCAGGTGAAAACACTTCAGAGATGGCTGATGAAGCATTTGATTGCTTTTCACAGAAGCCTATGATACATATTAAATGTACCAACCCTTTTCACGTGACAGAAGTTATAAAGAAGTTAAAACTCTGAAAAGCACTGGGACCTGATGGCATCACAGTATTATGATCAAATAGTTCTTTCCCAGTGATTGGAATTTGCTCTCTTTTCAATGCCCTTCTTCACCTCAGACATTTTTCTCAAGTATGGAAAAGGGCAAACATCATTCTTATCCCCAAGCCTGGCAAGGATACCACTTTCCCTAAGAATTACAGGCTCTCTTCTCTGGGCCAGCTATTCAAGCATGTGATTCTTAATAGGGTTAATAAATTTATTGAGCACGAAAATATGTTCCCTGAAATCCAATTCGGTTTCAGACAGAAACACTCGATAATCCATCAAGTGCTCAGAGTTGTCGAGTGAGTTGCTGAATCTCTCAACAAGAAAGAGACCGTTGCTTCCCCCTTTCTGGACGTGGCCAAAGAATTTGATAAAGTCTGGATCTACGGTTCTCAGTTACAAAATGATTGCCACTAAGTTTCCCACACGAATTGGTAGCATCATGCAATCCTACCTCACGGGACGCATCTTCACAGTCCAATGAAAAACTCCTACACCACAATAAGGAATAAACATGCTAGCGTGCCTCAAGGCTTCTTGCTCTACAGAATTTCTATCTCCATGATATTACTAAGATTTAACCTATAATGACTGCACTCTATAAGGAAGACATCGCTCTGCTTTCTCCATCCCTTACTCCCAGTCTGGCCATCAATAGACTGCAATAAGGATTGGTTAAAAATCGAACGATCGTTCCTTGCAGTACAGAATAAAAATTAATCCTGAAAATTGCTAGTCCGTCCCCTTCACAAGAAGGACAATCAAAGATCCTAACACCCTGACTTCTTTGGATTATTTCACCTTGGCAACAAACAGCGAAATACACTGCACAACATTGCAATTGCCCCACCCAGAAGGAGTGAGCGGATAGGGGTGAAATGTAGCACACACATAGCAATACATGTTGGAATACCATGATTTAATTTGCAGACACTTACAGCAGTTAAAAGATGAGATAATGCAGCACAATTTGACTGCCTCAGTAGGTGGTTGCACCGCCGTGAACGGCAATACAGGCATCAATACGGCATAGTATGGGGTCATACAGTCGATGGATATAGTCCTGAGGAATTGCACACCAAGCAGTGTTGACTTGCTTTCATAATTCATATGGATTCCACGCCGGCCGGTGAGAGGATTGCACACATCGTCCAATGTGGTCCCACAGATTTTGTATTGCGATAAATCTGGAGATTGTGCTGGCCATGGCAATACTTGAACATGTTGCAAACATTGTCTGGAGACCTTAGCAGTGTGTACACAGGCGTTGTCATTGCTGGAAAATGGGCTGCTGCATGCCTCCCAGGAATGGTAACAAAACGGGCTGCAGAACGGCGCTAACGTATTGGGCAGTTGTTAGTGTTCCCACGATGCGGTCAAGCTGTCATATCCGATAGCATCTCATACCATTATGCCAAGCTGACAGGTGACGTGCTGGTCATGAACAAAAGCTTGATCTGTCCTCTCACCAGGTTGTCACCATACACAGGCCCTTCGATTGTCAGCACCCAAACAGAAACGGGATTTATCACTAAACACAACAGTGTTCCATTCGTGACCCCAGTTTGCACGACTTCGGCACCAAGCCAGACGAGCGCTGCGATGGTTTGCAATCAATGGCAGTCTATGTAACGGTTGCCTAGAGCGCAGATGTGCCTCATGTAACCTTTGGTTTACCATTTGGGTCGTTATGGAGTTGTCCATGGCTGCTGACACAGACCATCGAATATCGCACTGAGGTGACGAACGAGCATGTCGAACAATGCGCCTATCAAGCCATGCTGACATCTGTCGGACGGCACCACGCTCTCTGCGATGCACGCTAGAACCTTCATTTCACCACTGTTGCCAACAGCGTCCAAAGTTCGTGCATCACAATAAACATGGGCAACGACACAATGTGTAGTCCATCCAAATTCACATAGCCCTATAATTCTTCCTCTCTCAAAAGCATCCAATGATAAACCTGCTGATGGCATATACCAGGCATATTCGGCCTTCGTTGAACAATTTCCAAAAGGAACCAGCTAATCTCAACAATTCGCACGACTTCCACCAGAATAAACATAATACCATCTCTGTTCCTTCTTGCACCTTTTATCTCTTGAGCCACACAGTTCATTGGCCCCCGATTATCATCATTTGCATATCTCAATTGCGCACACCCTCCCTTCTATTTGCATGTTTGTACGACATGTCTTTCTGGGTGGGGCACTTTCAATGTCGAGCAGTGTACTTAGGTGTGACTTTGCACTACAAACTTAAACGAGACGCACATTGTCACTCATGAGCTCTCGAAACCCACAGGGTTAGATGTAAACTTGTCCCTTTATTAAGGTGGAGTTCCAAACTATCACCGGAGAGTAAGGTTGGGCTGTTTTACCCCTAAGCGACGCTTTTTGCATACAATGGACTACATGGCCAGGTCACAAGGACCCTAAGGGCTCAGAGAAGGTTGGGGGGAGACACACTAGAGAGCTGACAGGAGAGAGATGGAAGCCTCCTGACAAGGTTATCCATTATGTTCTTTAACGTGTACCGGGTATGGCTATTCTGCACATGATGCCACGGTTTAATGCCCTAAAAAAAAATTCCCCCTCAAGCAGCTGCTTGCCACAGAGGTCTGACAGTAGCCTGTCAGTTTATATGCCACAGTAGGAGATCTAAGAGGATGGCAGGACCTCCGCAGAAAAACGACACACACATCCATGCCTAATCCGGGGCTCGAACCCAGGTCCCTTAGATCAGTAGCCAAGCGTGCTAACCACTCGGCCACGGGACAGACTACTAAAATTAAGATTCTGAAGGAATGTACACTAAAATCGCTAGAATCGTTTCTGTGCACAAACAGTGCGATAAAAATTAAAGAAAATGGTTCAACAAGGAGAAGTTTGAAGTTTAAGAATAGATCAATGTGGAAGAAAAGGCTTCCAGTAGATAATCTTCTCTATCAGATCAACATTCAAGACAGATTTACTTCTTCTGAAAGTTTTGAAAATAAAGTTTCAAAGAAGCAATTGACAGTCAATGCCGGACTTACGTACAAGTTAACTAAACTAGATCATGCCTCATGATATGAGTGGCTTAAAAAATATTAAAGTTGCACTTGTTCTGTTGAGTTGGGATGTCCTCTGAGACCTCTGAGAGGCACTTGTTTTGCACACAGGCTAAACGGCCAGATCAGAGGAACCCCGAGGGCTCATAGATGGTTGGATGAAGAGGACTCACCTGACAACTATTAAGAAACAGATGGTAGTCTCCCACAAGGCCATCCAGCATGTTCTTTAACGATCATAGGGTATGGTTCTCCTATTCATGGTCCCTGGCTTTTTGTCCGATACGTTGGACTGAGGCCTTCCCAAGTCCATCATGTCCCCTACTGCTTGAGGGCAGGACAGAGAATTTTGTGGAAATAAATCTTAACGCTGGTCAAATGGGACTCGAATATGGGAACTGCAGATTACGAGCCTGGCCTAACAGTTTTGAAGGTGCACCAGATAACTTCTCAGATCCGGGGGGACATTAGAGTGATAGAACCTGCCCTTTTTTACTTCTGGTATATTAGCTGACAGGCTCCTGTCAGACCTCTGTGGCAAGCAGCTGCTTGAGGGGGTATTTATTTATTTTTTTATTTAAGTGTTTCTTTCAACTTGTCTGCCGCGATTATGTCAGACGTCAGTGTTCGCCAGAATGACACTCTCTTGTCTTTCACCTGCATAAAGTTGCGAGGAAGAGCTCCAAGCCTTCATTCTTAAACGTCAGTTTCAGATACCATGAATACCAAAGGGAGCAAAGGTTTCTTCTCAGTCATTGCCTTCGGCTAGAGACAAAAGTGAATCCTATTTTTAAGATCACTCTACCCCATATGAATAAGGACAGAAACTGTCACTAGGAAGAAAACATACACAGATTGACACGACCCTGAAATATGCCTGTCAAAAGTAAGCCACTGCCTCCATCTAAATTATTCTTCTCGAAAATGCTTGTGATAATGATGGAGTATCTCGATGCTCCACAGATCAAACAAGGTTTGAAATCTTTCCGAGGCGCTAATGTGGATTTTGAAAAAGTATATTACTCCATTTTTCCTGGATTCAATCACATGATTCCTATACCCATTCAGTCGTTTTCACTTGTATGGTGAATGACAAACAAGAAACAACTTCGTGAAAACACTTCGGATGGTGAAACAGGATATCAGAATTCCAGTCACTAAACTGAACTTAGAATTCGGTTGGAATATGTTAAATGATCCTATCTTGGGTTGATAGTCGATTGATTTGCCGTGATTTGTTGACTAAAATCTAGGATTGCAAATAAGGAAAACAGATATGCTTCTCCTTATTTACAATCCTAGATTTTGGGCATCCTGCAACAAGTTTTCGATCATTTACCATTGTTTCCAGCAATGTCCAAGGATCTGTGAACAAGAAAACAGCAACCTAGCCGTTTATGTACGTCCACTTAGAAACTTTCAAGCCTTGCAATCTCCATAATAAATTCTAAAACAAATAGTATCATGCTATTTTTAAATATTCTGAAGTTTTGATATGAAAGGTCTCTCAAACATATGTTAAAGAAGCAGCCACATGTGCAGGCAATTTTTTATATTTAGTTCCCGGCTACTTTAAATGGCATAAGTATTTTAAATTAGTTTCATTCGTTTGCTATATATCCCTATTTTTAGTTAAGGCTTGAATGTTTGTGTTGTTTTTCTGCTGAGGTCTCGTCTTCCTCACAGACCTTCTACTATAGCATGTAAACTGACAGGCTCCTGTTAGACCTCTGTTACAAGCCGCTGATTGAGGTTTTTTTCATCGATATCTATTAGAAATTGTCAAAAATATCAATATTGTCCTTAAATTTTGCATGGTTGTGTTGTTTTAATTTATTGACTTCTGTTTTGCAGGGGTTTGCTTCAAGCTTTTTGGCCGCTGCATTGGCTACCAATGAATGTACTGATTCTTCTTCTTCAGTTTGAAGTTATACTAATGAATCGAAAAGAAAGATAATTTTCCCTGCAATCCAGATGGCAATATAGCTGGACCGCATGCACAGTGGGGCAGTGTCTGCAAGTATCGTTACCAATTCGTTTTCACTAAATATGGAGCTTAGGAGCATTGCATAATTTCCAACAGATTTAAATCGTAATTACAACATAGAGAGTCGTCACGAAAGTTGAATGCTAACCTGCAGACTGACGTGAAAGGGCGTTAGTAAGACGAACGGTAATTGGTAATATGCAGGAAACCGTTCCCATAACTACCATTTCCATTTCGAGCACTGCTCGCCACCGTATATATCTTATGAAACGTTTTAGGGAACAAATACACACGAAAGAATCGGAATGGGAAGGAGAATCGGTTATTCTTCTGAGAGAGAATTGACCAGAGAAGCAATTAGCATAAGCAGTAGCGTGCCTAGAAAATCCCAGTCAAGTGGAGAAAAAGAGAATAATACAGCAAGAGCGGCCAGGTGATTTGGTTTTTTGCATCTATGACAAATAATGCACATCTCTCTAGGTAGTCCGTCCTGCCCACGGTCAGTAGGGGAGACCGATGGGCTTGGAAATACCACCGTCCTTCGGATGGGGCGTTAAGCCGAGGCCCCGTGTGCGGGAAGGCCATACCCTGTGCACGTTAAAGAACACGCTGGATGGCCTTGACGGGAGCTACCATCTGTCTCCCAACAGCTGTTCCAGAGGGTCCCCTCCCCCAACCCTCTCTGAGCCTTTGGGGTCCATGTGACCTGGCCATTTAGCCGATTGTGTGCAAAAAAATGCAGCTCAGAGGTAAAAAAATCAACCAACCACCCTAGGTAGTGTTTTTTTTCCCCACGTTAAGATGATAACTGGCAAAAGTTATATAACCAAGACATTAGCGAAGTACCTGCTTTGGGCGTGATTGTCAAGATCAATAACTTTCAACTAAAATAAAAAAAATACCCCCTCAAGCAGCTGCTTGCCACAGATGTCTGACAGGAGCCTGTCAGTTTATATGCCATAGTAGGAGATCTGAGAGGATGGCAGGACCTAAGCAGAAAAACAACACACACAACCATGCCTTACCCGGGGCTTGAATCCAGGTCCCTTAGATCAGTAGCCAAGCGCGCTAACCACTCGGCCATGGGACGGCAACAACTAAAATAAGTTATTTAAAAAGATCGGTATGAATTGAAATTAGGTATAATTTTTTAGGGAGTAGTGCAGATAAACTGAAATCATGTGTTAATTATTCAAGAGGGTTGCAAATCAGCCGCAATTATATATGCTACTTGCTTTAAGAGGAGACAATCTTGAAGCTTTGTTTATGCAGCAAAATGCAATTGTAAGGGTTGTTCTTATGTGACTGAAAAAGCATCCACTATAATATAACTTTAGGAGGTAATAATTTGAAACCCATTTAGCCAGAAGTTGTCTACAGTGGAAATTAGTATATATATCAGATCAAAAGAGGGGTGGCTCAGTCGGTAGCACGCCAGGCTCGTAATCTGTAGTTCCCAGGTTCGAGTCCCAGCTGGGTCAGCGTTGAGATTTATTTCCGCAAAATTCCCCGCCCTGCCCACGGTCAGTAGGGGACACCGATGGGCTTGGAAAGGCCGCCGTCCGTCGGATGGGACGTTAAGCCGTGGCCCCGTGTGCGGGAGAGCCATACCCTGTGCACGTTAAAGAACACGCTGGATGACCTTGACGGGAGGCTACCATCTGTCTCCCAACAGCTGTTCCAGTGGGTCCCCTCCCCCAACCTTCTCTGAGCCTTCGGGGGTCCACGTGACCTGGCCATTTAGCCCATGGTGTGCAAAAAAGTGCCGCTCAGAGGTAAAACAACCCAACCCAGATCAAAAGAATTTCATCATCAGACAAACCAGTATGTGCAATACATGTAATTTGTAATTTTGCTAAGGACAGAAACAATTAAAAATTAAGTAGGAATAGTAGGGATGTAGTATTTTATTGAGCAAATATTCGTTTCATACATAAATAGTTAATAATTGAAAACATGTCTTTCGCCGTGAGGCTGGGAGGGAGTGTCTCAGTCGGTAGTGCGCCAGGCCGGGCGGCATTACGTTCGCCAAACGCATTCAAGTATGCTCTACGATACTGGTTCTCAACCTTTTATGCTTCACGTACCCCCTGGAAATGTGTATGTAACTGGCATACCTCTTGTATAGATAAATAAAACTATAGTTATAGTATAACAACGGAAATAAAATAAAATGCTGACTTTGTTACTAGATCTAGCGACCTTTGATCTCTCACGGCGTACCCCAAAATATTTTACCACGTACCCCACGTTGAGAACTCCTACTCCAGGAAATCTCACTGTTTTCCTTTATATTGGATACATTTTCGCAAATATCGTTCGAAAACGTTTACAATTGACACCTGATGAATTAAAATAAATAAATTTTTTTCATCGAAATTTTGCCAAATCAAATTTTAAAGTCATGCTGCTGATGGCTGCGGGATTAAACGGTATATTTATTTCAATTACTTTTATTTAGTAATATAATATTCTAAAGTTTTTACTACTGATAGTTGTAGAATTAAAGTAGGAATGTCGATTATATTTCAATAATTTTATTTAAAATCAGATGAATAATAAAACTTTTGCAATGCAGTTTCACATCTTATGTTTAAAATACGAAATATTTCCACCTGATTTTTATATAAAAGCGAAGGTTATGGCATAAAATTGCAAACACAACAGAAATGACACAAATATTACATAACATTTACATCTCCCCTGGGATTAATGCTTTTCAAACATCTTGCACTTCAAAAACGCGCAATAAAACTCTCGATGGTATTTAAATAAACTTTTTTGACAAGATAGACTAGTTAAAACGAGAAAGTTTGAAAAACGCTAATTTTTCATGAGATATGGAGAAATGGGGAAATTGTTGACGAGCAATAGATCTTAAAATTATACCATACAAAGAGAGAGAGATGAATACTACAATCAGAGATGATACTAAAAGATTAAAATACGAAAAAGAATCTCCAAAAGGCATCTGAATTATGACATATCTAATTTTAATGGAAATGCAGCACATACTTCAACAATCTCATATGGCGAAAGAGTTCGCAAGAAATGCAAGGAGACATCACAAATTGTGACAAATTGCTCCTTAACAATCTCGAAGAAACATTCAAAGTAATAAAATCTACTTTGGCTGAAATTATGGAAAAAAAGAGCGAAAAAAGAGCAAGAAAAAAGTATCGACATCGCAGAATCGAAGCATGATATCTCGTGAGGATACAGATGTACACAGGCAATCAGAAGACTCTCTTCTATTAAAACAGTAAGGGGAAGGAAAATGAACCCAGTGCAGAAAAAACCTACTTAAAAAAAAACTGCAAGAAAAAAAACGAAAATGATCATAGAAGCAAATAACAGATATTATTGAGAATGATGTATTAAGATTCGGAATTTATTAGAGACAAACAATAACAAACATCAGGAAGAAACAAAATTCAAACCATATCACAAAGTTCCGACTCCTCAAGGACTGGTCAAAAGCGAAAATAACAATTTCATTACTGATATTCTGAAATTCGCTTTCAATAGTGAAGAACCAGAAAGAAGATATAAGATTGCAGCTTAATGTTTTACAACATAAGATTAACAGAAAAGCTAACGTTAGAAAAAAAAATTCAAAACCTTTGTGGGGAAAATATTAATAGCTATTTCAAAAATAGGCCAAAAATGATACTGGAAGAGAAAGCTTTACTCTTTGAGAATGGGTTGGGTTTTTATCTGTGAGTGGCACTTTTTTACACACACTGGGATAAATGGCCAGGTCACAAGGATCCCAAAAGCTCAGAGAAGGTTGGGGAAAAGGGACCACTGGACAACTGTTAGGAGACACCAGGCAAGACCATCCAGCATATTGCCTGGTGTCCGCCGTCCGTCGGATGAGACGTTAAACGGTGGCCCCGTGTGCGGGAGAGCCATACCCTGTGCACGTTAAAGAACACGCTGGATGGCCTTGACGGGACGCTACCATCTACCATCTTCTCCCAACAGCTGTTCCAGTGGGTCCCCTCCCTCAACCTTCTCTGAGCCTGGCCATTTAGCCCATGGTGTGCAAAAAAGTGCGGTTCAGAGGTAAAACAACCCAACCCAAAAATCCTTTCCGGTTATTATAAGTTCCGCAAAGGGGTGGTCATAACTCCCTTCCCCCCTGGAATCGGGCGTTGCCAAATAACAGCATTATGCTAATTAGTACAACCAATTATACCAGTAATACCAGTTAATCAATTAATTTCGCGCAATTTTAATTAACCTATTTTGAAGTCCTTGGAGTGGTCTTATATTGCCTTACCTATTGCTCACTGGTAATAATCAACACAATAACTTTTATGCAGTATAATAATATGTCTCGATATTTTGTTGATAACTTAAAACACGAACGTTTCCACTCATTGCTAAGCCGATATTTGATAACATGATTCTGTACTCTAAGCGTATCTAATAATCACCAAGGGCCGAATAGAATTTTAAAAATTTTCCATCGGTTTAGGATTTAGAATATTTATTGAAGATAATTAGGATGTTTGCAGTTGAAAAGCTACTTTATGACTACTAAATTTTTCATATGGAAAACAATTGATAGGACAATGAAAAAAATTAATTAAAATATTTAAAAGTTACCTATCTTCCTATAGGGCCCTAAAAAGTAGAAAATAAACCTAAAGCATATTGATGGTGCAATCAGTCGCTGAGTTTGTATTCACTTCAAAGGAAGATAGGGGGCCAGTAATATTGTCGAGTAGGTAAATCGGCGCCCTACATTCCTTCGAAGGGAACACGAACTCAGCGACTGATTGCACCATCGATATGCTTTAGGCTTATTTTCTACTTTATAGGGCCATATAGGAAGATAGATATTTTTTAAAAAAATTTTAATTTGTAATTTATTTTGTTGTCATTAAAAACAACTATCTTCCAAACTTTTGATATACGACACATAAACATCGAGCAGATTTACCCTCCTTTTGGAATCAGTTTTGATTTAGCCCACGACATTGGAGACGTCACAAGTTTTAATTCCAGATACGACTCGTTAAAATAGACCCCCGCGAAAATACGCCCCCTATTTTAACAGGAGGAATAGTGGGGGCGAAATTTGAAATAGTGTACGACCGTCGTTATACTAGCTTTCATTTGACATCTAACTCGTAACTGTAGGCCCTCGCGTTCCGATGATATAGCAGAACGACTTTCAGATTTCCCGTTTTTTAGTAAGGAAGAAAGCATGGGGGGTCATTTTTTTCATAACCTATGAACCTCCCCACGTCAGAAGCTTTCATTCGATACATAGCTTGTTACTTTCTGTACTCGCGTTCAGGAGCTATTGAGGAACAATCATTTTCACATTGTCTTTCTTTTTTTGGGGGAAAAAGCATGGGGGTCAATTTTTCATATCCTACGACATTCCCCGCGTCACAAGCTTTCATTTGACGCATAACTTGTTACTTTCGAACTTCGCGTTCTGGAGATATAGAATAAGAATAGTTTTCACGTTTCCTCTTTTTAGGGGGGAAGAAAGCACGGCGGTAAATTTTTTTTTCTTAGCCTATGACACTCCCCTTGTTACAAGTTTTCATTTGGGACATAAATCATTAAGTTTCCCCATCGCGTCCGAAAGATTTGGTAGAACAACTTGGTAGATTGGTTTGTAGATTTTGCCAAATCTACAAACCGACCAACCGACAAATGTCAAAGCCAAAAGCAATAGGAAGATAGGTAATGAAAAAGAAATTTACATATATTCAATATGGTAGCCGGATATGACGCTGCAGATATCCAAAAAAATTCAGCATCCCTTTAGAGCACAGTAGGAGTTATTTCTGCGAGAGTAATCTGTCTTTCAGCCCATTGATGAGAACGTGGCAATGGCATATGATAAACATACCTCTGTGATGAAATCGCACAGAAAGGAATAAAGGATAGATCCATGAACGAAAATTCCAAGGCCAATGAAGTGGCCTTGGAATTCCTAATTAGACAATCATTCATTTGCACAAACAATGGAGAGGAGAGTCACCTTGTCCAAAATTATTCTTACTTCCGAATCGTCGTCATTAGTTTGTGGTGAAAGTTCTCGAGCACATTCACGACACCTGAAATTATCTTTTAGCTAAATAAGACTTTTGAATACAGATAAAAACAAATGATATACTTCTGTTCATCGTCATTTGGTTTCTTTTCGTTTGACAAACAGGGTAGTTGTATAGGCTTAAATTTGTAAGGCTACTTTTAAATTATGCTGTAAAAATAATCTACCAAATATCAAAATGATAGAGTTAACAGGCGAGAGTCACTGCGGGAGAAATAAGCAGAAATGACGATCAGTTCAAAAGAATCAGAAAGTTTGCTTGGCTCGAGCGAAGGACTGTAGAGTTATGGTTAATTGTTTTACCACCGATCGCGTTGTTATGATTATTGGATACGAGTAAAGATACTTGGTTCGAATTCCGAAAGGAATTAATTTTTCTTGTTCATGCTTTATGTGTTGTCGTTCTGTTCAGTTCTCACCTTCCTAACAGATCTCTATTGCGTATTATACTAATAGGCTTCAATAGTTTCTTATATTTGCTAATCTATCAAATCACGGAGGAACCTAAACGCTCTCTGTAGCTTATACTGATTTCTTTACGAGATATATAATAGCTCAATAGTTTATGTCACCTTTATCCTTCCTTGGACTTTGAAGCCCGAACTGGGCGGGGGTGGCTCAGTCGGTAGCGCGCCAGGCTCGTAATCTGTAGTTCCCAGGTTCGAGTCTCAGCTGGGTCAGCGTTGAGATTTATCTCCGCAAAATTCCCTGCCCTGCTCACGGTCAGTAGGGGACACCTATGGGCTTGGAAAGGCCGCCGTCCTTCGGATGGTACGTTAAGCCGTGGCCCCGTGTGCGGGAGAGCCATACCCTGTGCACGTTAAAGAACACGCTGGATGGCCTTGACGGGAGGCTCCCATCTGTCTCCCAACAGCTGTTCCAGTGGGTCCCCTCCCCCAACCTTCTCTGAGCCTTCGGGGTCCATGTGACCTGGCCATTTAGCCCATGGTGTGCAAAAAAGTGCCGCTCAGAGGTAAAACAATCTAAACAATAAAAGAAGCCCGAACTCTGCTTCTTTAGTATTAGAGTAAACAAATTTAATACCGTGGCACTACCGAGACTGCTCGTTTAATTATGTCTCGTACGCTAATTAATACATATGGCCTTAGTAGAATAAATGTATTAGCATTGTCCTTATTAACAGGATCAGTTCACTCTGTAGTTAGTAAGCAGGGTTGTAAATGTACATTTGAAAGTATTATTCTTTTACTTTATATTATCACTTTCAAAGATTTTTCAAAGAATTTGAAAGTATTGTATTATTATTGACGTTAAGTAATGCTTCTCTCGTTATTTAATGCACGTATTATATTTCATTGCTGTATCAAACTTCGAGATCATCCGATGAAAAAAAAGGTCTCGAAATAAATAGAGATGCTGAAAAAAATACTGCGATATTTATTGTTATGACTTCCTCATATTGTGGGGGCGGGGGTAGCTCAGTCAGTAGCGCGCCAGGCTCGTAATCTGTAGTTCCCAGGTTCGAGTCCCAGCTGGGTCAGCGTTGAGATTTATCTCCGCAAAAATTCCCCGCCCTGCCCACGGTCAGTAGGGGACACCGATGGGCTTGGAAAGGCCGCCGTCCGTCGGATGGGACGTTAAGCCGTGGCCCCGTGTGCGGGAGAGCCATACCCTGTGCACGTTAAAGAACACGCTGGATGGCCTTGACGGGAGGCTACCATCTGTCTCCCAACAGCTGTTCCAGTAGGTCCCCTCCCCCAACCTTCTCTGAGCCTTCGGGGTCCATGTGACCTGGCCATTTAGCCCATGGTGTGCAAAAAAGTGCCGCTCAGAGGTAAAACAACCCAACCCAAATCCTCATATTGTGTACGAATATATATTGCTGGTTGGCTGGCATCCATAAATTATTAAAGCGCATTAAAGAGGTAAACATGGCAGACCTCAGCAATTATTTTTACTTTGACATTTTGGAATAAGGTACTTTGGATAGGATGATGGTGGCTCATCTTCAGGATCAGAGATCACGTTGTTAAAAGAATTAACGCTAAAGAGAAGCGATGTGTCTTCAGACATTTGTTCAACTGCAGCAGGAATGACAAACTTCTATTTTCTTAAAGAACAAAGTCTTGAAGAAATTGAAGATCACAGATTTTATTGCAAAGACAAAGTTTTTATCAATTATCAGTCTTAATCGCATACCATTCCTAGGAAATTTTTGTTATTTTATTGGCGTTTAAGTAAAAGAAAAACCAAAAGGAACTCTTCGAAGGATCTTTGATTTTGCTTTGAATTTTCTTTGAAATAAATCACTGTGCACAAATATGGAGTCAGAAACATGACCACTACCCTCCCGTTTTGTCCTATAAACGAAATTTGAATTTTAAAATTATGGGTGATATTTGTGTATGATAATTAGGGCCAAAAAACAATTTTTTACAACATTTATATGTTTGATTTTTTTCCACTTTTCAACTATATGTCTCTTTGGCCCCTCGTCCCCCACTTTCCCATACCCAGCCATGATGACTCTGAAAGAAGAAAAAAAAGAAACATTTTAGTCGAATCGTGTCTTTGTGTCCGTGTATAACGATCACTTTCCGGGCATGGCCCAAGTGATTAAGGAGTCAATCTTTGGTTGAAATACAATACTTTACAGTGACTCAAATACTCGCTTTGTAATTTCGACCTTAAGGTCATTATAATGGTGAGAGGAAATCCTGTTATTCAAAGAGAGTGATGCTTCATATTTTATGCATAGATGCCAGCAGATTACATTCCCTCGGTGAATTATTCATATTACAACAGCGTTTCCTGATTCCTCGAGGTCTTTGACCTGAAAACCAGAAAAGTTTGAAAGTATCAAATCGTTGATTCCTTTTGACAATTAAGCCTTTTTTCCCTGAATTTCAGTTGATCTAAAATGCAAATATCACGAGTGGAATCTAATTCATATATATATCCACATATGTGGCTACAGCATTTGATCATTTCGTTAGAACTTGTTAGGGAAATAAGAAGCAAACTATCATAATTAGCAAAAGTCTTGAAACGATGTCAAAGAGTTGTTTCACCAAAGTTAGTTTATTATATATTAAAGTATCTGTTTTATAATTCACGCCATATTATGAATGTGCATCTCTGGCCCATATATCTAGGAACATAATTTCTTAGATGACATGCTAGCTACTTTGAGATCCTCCCAAAATGAAAGATTCTGAACCTTTCACATGAACTAATTGTTTGTCAAATTCGAATATAGGATTTTCTCCAATCGTTTTCTTTTCTGAAAATCTCTGCGAATGGTAAATACATGAGATTACGATAAAACTAGGGATCCATCCCCACAATAGCGAAACTGAACCGCACTATGCATTTATTTAAATGTAATGCTGAATTGCGACATGGGTCATATTGATAAGATGTAAGAGAATTAAGTAAGCGGAAGAGAGAGACAAAATGCTATTTAAAGTAACTTACACTGAACGTTGTAACAGAATTAAGATGGTGGCGATCCCGGAAGGGGGTGGTTGTAACTGGAAGAAGAGAAAGAATAAACTCTCATCAGGAAGGTCAAGAATACGTTGTTGAATTTCGTTTCCAAATCTTGCTACATTTCTGCTAAGTGAAATAAGACGAAAGGAAATCTTGAAGTTCATGCATTTTTTTCACAAAGAAAATTATTCCTCCATTATCTTCTCGTTTCAATTGGTTCGCAATCTTAGGGATGATTATATCATTTTCAGTTATAACTCTCTGCTCTTTTTGACTGAAGCATCACTTTCATTTTTGTTTGCATACTTAGAAGTCATGATGAGTTTGAAACAGGGGCGGGGGTGGCTCAGTCGGTAGCGCGCCAGGCTCGTAATCTGTAGTTCCCAGGTTCGAGTCCCAGCTGGGTCAGAGTTGAGATTTATCTCCGCAAAATTCCCCGCCCTGGCCACGGTCAGTAGGGGACACCGATGGGCTTGGAAAGGCCGCCATCCGTCGGATGGGACGTTAAGCCGTGGCCCCGTGTGCGGGAGAGCCATACCCTGTGCACGTTAAAGAACACGCTGGATGGCCTTGACGGGAAGCTACCCTCTGTCTCCCAACAGTTGTTCCAGTGAGTCCCCTCCCCCAACCTTCTCTGAGCCTTCGGGGTCCATGTGACCTGGCCATTTAGCCCATGGTGTACAAAAAAGTGCCGCTCAGAGGTAAAACAACCCAAGACTTTGAAACAAGAAACATAAGCCATATTTCAGTATATCGTGTCACAATGAATCCGTATGTAATGATTACTTTCGGGATATGGTCTAAGCTAGGGGTTCTCAACTTGGGGTACGCGGTAAAAATTTTTGTGGTACGCCGTGAGAGCTCAAAAGTCGCTAGATATATGTTATATGTATATATGTTTTATTTTATTCCCATTGTTGTACTATAATTATAAATAATATATATTTATCTAACTATATAAGGTGTACACCAGTTACATACACATTTCCAGGGGGTACGTAAAGCATAAAAGGTTGAGAACCACTGGAAGTTATTAAAATCAGTCTTTTGGTTGAATAATATACATAAGAATGACTCAAATACTCGCTTCGTAATTTCGAACATTAGATCATTATAACGGATTACATTAAAATAAAAACTCAAAACTTTTAGTGCCCTCTAATACCTTTTTGCCAAAGTTCTATGATAAATTCATGGTTGCGGATAATTTGCTAATAATTTCTTTGCTCTTTCTGCGTTAAAAAAATTATGTAATCATACTCACATATAAGTTTATTTTTATTGTACTATACACCACTTTCTAAGATTACTTTTTAAGGTAATAAAAAAGACTAACATTTTAACTAATTAAGAGGAAAAAAATTAAAAAATTAGACTCAGTTTAAAGAAAACTTGTCAAATGACTATAACGGATTTTTTTCTGCAGAATTGCATATTTATATATGAATTTTTTACGTAGTTTTTCTTTAATTCTAATCTTATAAATATTTAAATATCGTTAACGAGGGCCACAGATTTAGGAACATTAAGTTAAACCTAACCTATCTCTTCTGAATAGGGCACATAAAGAGAAAGAATATCAGCATATACAACCTCTATGTTGATCTGATGCTACTACCTCTACCCCTAATTTCTCACCAAAATCAACCCTTCTTTTCATTTATTTGTTGCCATTTCTTTTTTCAGAACAAAAACAGTTAAACAACATTTCAAACAAAAATAAAATCCAGATTAAACATTTCGATACAGAAGTAAGTGAAACATAAAATATGCAGTTTATTGAAAAAATAATTTTTTCTTATAAAATATGCTTGTTTTTACAGATCAACTTTGAGTCAATAAATGAGCAGTTACAAGGTACGTGCAATAGAATCGCCTCAATAGACACCAGGACAGAGAGGGGGAAATTGACAGCTCTCCTCCCATCTATATTATTTATCTAGCCAATTCCTTGTTTTTTCTTATACGTTATTTCATAATAGCAAACATTGTATTTACCCGAATACAAACAATGCATATTGTTTCGTGGTTTGGCATTAAAAAAAAGGAGTCGCTTTAAATTCAAGTACTGTGAATATTAAACAGAGAGTACTTTGTATAGTGATTGCTGACATGGTGAAAATTGGTGATAATATAAAAAGAAGAAGTTTCACCTCGGAATTGCAATAGAGAGAAATGGGGCAACGAGGACAAATTCTGGTACCGGGGTAAAAAAAATTTAATCCCCAGTGTTAGTCACAAATAATTCGATAATATACGTCTATAATGTAGAAAACAAAGTTCGGATAGCATTTAACAAAAATTATTAAACAAAAATTAAAGTAATATGAAAATAAATTTATACAACTGTATCGTGAACATGCACATTAAAGGAAATTGAATATGCTTCGGACTTTCGGGCCTTGTGAGATCCCAATCCCAGTGACTTTACTTGCTCCCCCGCAGAACCCGGATCTTGAAAAAAAATCGAGGAGGGGGGGTTTCCAATGCACAATGATATTTCCTCCTCCGTTTCACGGGTTTAAAAAAAAAAGTTCTTGAAAAATACAACAAAAAAATAAGTTTAATAATTTTTTTTCTCTTTTACCATTACTCGCATTCTGAAAGTGAGAGGAGGGGGGTGGAATGAAACGTTACTGGGACGAAATTTTATAATACTCCTGCACAGGGCAAATCATTGTTGCAAATACAAACCTTTTGATCTTCCCATTTTACTGCCAAAATTTCAAATATCTACTAATTATGATCTACAATATTTCGCCCTTGCCCTGTGCAGGAGTATGAAAAAATTTCAAGAGAAGTTATAAATTCCTTAGTGAGATTTTCTTCCTCGAACTAAAGAATATAAAATATCAATTTCTAAAGAATCCATTTAAAATCCTCGATATCTTATTTTCGGGAAGTTCGCATTTTTGTGTTTAATTTTTTTTTACAAATGTTGATGTTACATTAGGAACTTTTTTTTAAAAAATTCATTACGGTCGTTATTATGTTGCTATGCAAATTTCAAAAAGATCCTCATTTTTTTAAGACTGCTATGCTTAAGCTACACTACTATAATTTTTGAGTTGCATTGAATCTACTTGTTTCTGTTCATATTACGGGTTATGATAGCAGTTGCACTCCATACGTCTATTCTTCGCTTCAGGCTCGAGAGACTTAAGCTACGGAATTATGAATCCTTAAAGCGTTTGAAATTCACGAAGAATCACTTCGGAAACTTAATTACGATTGTAAATGCCGTTCCAATGACCTACAGTATTTCGTCCCAGTAACGTTTCATTCCAATGATCTATAACATTTCGTCCCAGCAATATTTCGTTCCAATAATATACACCATTTTGTCTCAACGATGTTTTCTTCTAATGATCTGCAAAATTTTGTTCCAGCACCGTTTCGTTTCAATGATGTGCAACATTTTGCCCTAGCGTTGCTTGACTTATGATTTTTCACCCCAGCGATGTTTCATTACAATGATCTACAACATTTCGTCCCAGCAACGTTTCATTCCAATCATCTATAATATTTCGTCCCAGAGACGATTCGTTCCAATTATCTGCAACATTTTGCTCCAATGATGTTTTATTACAGTAATCTAAGACATTTCTTTCCAGTTACCTACGACATTTCGTCCCAGTCTTCGTAGTTTCGTATCGTCTGAACAAATAGATAATTTGAAGATTCTGTAACTCTTCTCATGCTTGGTATTCATGATTTTCTCCTAGCATTACCTCTTTGGTCTTTATAGTTAGTTAATAAATGATGTACACATTATTTATGAACTAACTGTGAGTCATGAGATGTTAGTGTGTCATCATTCTACTCCTTTCAAGAGAGAAGTCCCGTAGAGAAAACAAGGCCAATGCGTTAAGAAGCAGAAAAGCTCCAGAGGGTAAAAACCTAAGAAAACCTTTTCTTTTGAAAGGGAACGAAAGGACTTTAGACTTGGCCTAGTAGTTTCCTACTTCTTTCTTCAATAACTCCGCTTCCAATTACAATTTTCCAGCAAGTCCAGGATCCATATTAAAGTTCAAATCCATAAACCAGTCGGTCTAGTGGGCATAAAAAAAGCCCAAAACCCACAGAATTGCAAAGGCAAGTGTTGTCCCAATAGAGAAACCTAAACAACCTTGGGCCTTTGCAACTTTGTCGGATTTGTACGCCGAATTTTAAGCATGCGATTTTTATTTCCTTTCGATGTCCTCTTTGAGCGATTACAAAGATGAGAAAATAATCAGAACAACTTTTACAGTGGCAATGAATAAAAATGTGATACTAAGCACTAAATTAGTAGAAGAATCTTTGAGAATTTGAAAACATCTGTTTACAGCTTAATAACTCGTCTTCAAATTAAACGACAGAGCTTATTCCTCATTTTTGAAATACAGGAATGAGCTCGAATGCTTAGCTCACTTCGAATGGGGCGGAAGTGGCTCAGTCGGTAGCGCGCCAGGCTCGTAATCTGTAGTTCCCAGGTTCGAGTCCCAGCTGGGTCAGCGTCGAGATTTATCTCCGCAAAATTCCCCGCCCTGCCCACGGTCAGTAGGGGACACCGATGGGCTTGGAAAGGCCGCCGTCCGTCGGATGGGACGTTAAGCCGTGGCCCCGTGTGCGGGAGAGCCATACCCTGTGCACGTTAAAGAACACGCTGGATGGCTTTGACGGGAGGCTACCATCTGTCTCCCAACAGCTGTTCCAGTGGGTCCCCTCCCCCAACCTTCTCTGAGCCTTCGGGGTCCATGTGACCTGGCCATTTAGCCCATGGTGTGCAAAAAAGTGCCGCTCAGAGGTAAAACAACCCAACCCACTTCGAAACTTATAATTTTTTAAGTTTCATAGAGACTTTTTAGTTAAGGGATATATTTTATTTTCATATTCAGTGATATCGTGACAGTTCTTATTTTTTTATGGAACTGAAATCGTTTCCGAGCGTTTAACTTTTGTTTAAAGGATCCGAAATTGATTTCATAACGCGTTGTATTGTTCCCATTTAAGCTACAATAACAGATCTCTTTTGCAGCCTACAGAATATTAAACTAACATTACAAATTTCAAGAAGAAAAATAAGAATCTTTTTTAGATCTCTGCTTAAAAATTTAGTATAAAGAAATGCGTATCTCTTTATATGTGCCCTAAACAGAAAAAGGAAATAAAGCATATCGGCAATGATAAAATCACTTACTCCTTTCATGCTGATTTTAAATGTAGTAGGTCTAAATATATACCCCCTCAAGCAGCTGCTTGCCATAGAGGTCTGACAGGAGCCTGTCAGTTTATATGCCATAGTAGAAGGTCTGTGGGGATGGCAGGACCTCAACAGAAAAACAACACACACATCCATGCCTTACCCGGGGCTCGAACCCAGGTCCCTTAGATCAGTAACCAAATGTGCTAACTACTCGGCCATGGGACGGCCCAGTAGGTCTAAAGAACTGTCAAAATTTTTTTTTCGCATAACTCCTTCAGTTAAAAGACTAACATATCACCTCTGGCGAATATGGGATGCTGATTTTCAAATAGAATATTTATTCGTTTTCAACTTTAATCACCCTCTAATAGAGGAAATTCGAAGAAACGGATGATTGGAAAAAAATGCAAATAGTTATTTTATCAGCACCTATAAAAGAATTTTTTTATACAAATATCTCTTAAAGTAAAAAAAGTGGTAATTCCCACCCTACCCCCTTTCTGGGGATAAGGGAACAAACCATTGCTGCAAATACAAACCTCTTGACCTTCCCATTTTACTACCAAAATTTCAAATATCTTGCATAAATATATTGTTTGAAATATTTGCTACATTTTTGCCATTCTACACTTTTTTCACCGTCAGAGGGCGTTATGAAAGTTATGTGAATCCTAATATTTTATCAATGCCTATAGAACCTACAAAATAATTCTATATATCGCTAAATACAAAAACGTTGAATTCCTACATAATAACAGACTATAAAGTGAAAACATTAGCTCTTATTTTCGTTTTGAAAGCGAGTTAATAACTTTGTTTTATTAAGGATTGTTTCCTGAACTTTCTTTTGCTGTTCCTACATAGTGAATATCCCTGCTCAGTGTCAAATCGAAAGGAATTTTTTTTCTCAATCTTCGGAGAAAGCTTATCAACTGAGCGTCATAAAATTACTAACATTTGGAGAACTGAAGCTGGTCTTTCGTGTTAGCTGCAGACAAACATCACTCACGCCATTACCCGGAACTATGGCATAAGACATGCGATGCGAACGGTAAAGACTTTAATGCGCCAACTCAGTGCATGAATCCTAAAAAGAGAAATGCGGAACTACCACACGTGTATCTTTATGTTAATATCGAAACCTTTTCTCAAATATTTGGGAGATGTGATATTCTTTCTGACTATATGATGATCTTCCACGTTCTGTATTGCGCAATATTTTTCTACAGAATTCTTCACTATCGTTCGTATTATTCTTTATTTCAGTTTTCTTTATTGTTGGCGTCAGTTTATTCTTCGTATAATTTAACCACGCATATTTTCCCAATATATTTTTTTACCTCGACGGCAAAATAGGCGGCCTTCGATATTCTTCGACCATGTCTACTGCATCGTCGATGAAAGATACGGGAATGCAATTGATATTTACCAAAGGTAAATAAAATTTGATAAAGATTAATTTTCAAAGGGTTGGGTTGTTTTACCTCTGAGCGGCACTTTTTTGCACACCATGGGCTAAATGGCCAGGTCACATAGACCCCGAAGGCTCAGAGAAGGTTGGGGGAGGGGACCCACTGGAACAGCTGTTGGGAGACAGATGGTAGCCCCCCGTCAAGGCCACCCAGCCTGTTCTTTAACGTGCACAAGGTATGTCTCTCCCGCACACGGGGCCACGGCTTAACGTCCCATCCGACACAGGTGGCCTTTCCAAGCCCATCGGTGTCCCCTACTGACCGTGGGCAGGAGGGGGAATTTTGCGGAGATAAATCTCAACGCTGACCCAGCTGGGACTCGAACCTGGGAACTACAGATTACGAGCCTGGCGCGCTACCGACTAAGCCACCCCCGCCCCCGAATTTTCAAAGGATAAAATATAAACCATATGACTACAGTGCACACTTGTCCTTTTGACACCACACATTTTAGTTCAGTTAGAGTGTTTGCACATTTTTTACTTCTGATTTGCATTTTATTTACACACACACATACACTGGGCTAAATGGTGAGGTCAGGAGGCAAGCATGTATCCACGATTTAATTTCGGAGGGTCTGAGAATTTAGTTTCGGAAGTGGGGGGAGGGGTTTCGAGAATTATTGTTTTGGGGATCCGAGAATTCAGTTTCTAGGAGGCTCCGAGAATTTAATATTTAGTTTCGGAGGAGTGGGGATGGGTTAAAAAATAAGGCTTAGTTCCTGAGAATTAGAGTTTAGTAGGGTTTCCCAATTACTAAAATAATCATATTCTATATGATATAAGATTTTATAGTTTGCTTTTTTTATTGTATTTTTAGTGTCATATATAAAATATAGGTGTAAAATGAAATTATACAAAGATAACTGTTGTGGATTTCAAAGCATGTAGAAAAGGTTTAAGATTTCGTATAAGACGACCGAACTTTTGGAAGTGTTCCTGCCTTAAGGTTTCACAGATGTTTTGCGAAGAGGATCCATTGCACTGCTGTTAGGGGACAGTTGGAAGCCTCGCGTGAAGGCCAAAAGCTTAGAGTCCCATCCATCAGTTATGTTACCTCTGAGCGGCACTTCTTTGCTCAAAACGAGATAAATGGCCAGGTAACAAAGACCCCGAGAGCTCAGAGAAGGTTGGGGGGAGGAGACCCACTGGGCAGCTGTTAGGATAGATACGAACCACCTGTCAATGTGGCCTTTCCAAGCTCATTGATGTCCCCTACTGACCGAGGACAGAGCGGGGACTTTTGCGGAGATAGATCTCAACGCTGCCCAGGCGGAACTCGAGCCTGAGAACTAAAGATTACCAGTCTGATGCGCTACCGATTAACCCCCCTCCCCCCAACCTTCATCCAATGGAGAGCGGCTGTTGCAGTCTAAAGGTGTTCTCTTTCCTACCGAAGGTAGAACGGACAAAATAGAAAAAAAAAGACAACAACCCTAACTTAGACACTGTTGGAAGTCTGACTTAGGAATATCAGATTATAAGTTTAGCACGCTGCAGATTGATTCAATTTCATCACATCATGGGGGAAAATAATAATTTTATTCTAAAAATACCCCAAACAACAAAGAATAAAAATAAAATTGTCACTGATTAATTAATTTACCAAAACCCTATGAATATCAAATCAAGAGTCCAATAGTTATTTTCGATGTGTACAATAGTGTCGCAAAGTGAGTGACATACTCGAGTGACCCCCAAGAGGATTGTTAACGTTGCTCGGAGGATGATATAGAATAATCTCTGAATGGTGATGGGAACGGGTTACCGGAAGACAAACTTGTCTAGAATGTGGAGGTGAACGAATTAGAAGAGATCGAGCAGGCATTAGCGAACCTTTATGCATTCAGCGAAGTCTTTCAACTCCTTAAATACCTAACTGACAAGGTGATGGAGATGATCCTTCGATGGAAAGGAGAGTATGGATCACTCGGGAAATGAACAGATTCTGTTAAAAGAGATGTTCAAGGTACTCCAGCACAAGAAGAAGCAACTCCCAATCACCAAGAAAATGTCGCAAAGAACGCCATCTCCATCCTCTGCGGTCAAGCACTCTCCCACCACATCGTCCCAAAGAGTCTATTCATAAACTCTTGTTTCGCCCTAATCAGTAGGTTGTCGATTATTATCTTTTATTCTGCTAACTTAAAATGGTAGTTATTACATCAATTGAATCACAGGCTGTGGCGTAGAGGAAAATCTTGGGGCCTCCTCGCAAGAAACGTCTCGGGGAGAGGGGCTTTTTAAAAACCTATTAGCTTTCAGTTATCAAATTTTATAATTAAATTTCATATTAACAACTATTTTTTCATATTTTTTGTAGATTTTAATAAATTTAATTTTTAGAATCTACAGATGTTTTACCTAAAACAAAAATTATTACATTTTGCTGCATAAAAACAAATGTGTGCGTTTTGATTCAAACGAATAAAATTCCCACTGGAACAGCTGTTGGGAGAGAGGTGGTAGCCTCCCGTCAAAGCCATCCAGTGTGTTCTTTAACGTGCGCAATGTATGGCTCTCCCTGCACACGGATGCACGGCTTAACGTCCCATCCGACGGACGGAGGCCTTTCCAAGCCCATCGGTGTTCCCTACTGACCGTGGGAGGGGCGGGGAGTTTTTTGCGGAGATAAGTCTCAACGCTGACCCAGCTGGGACTCGAACCTGGGAACTGCAGATTACGAGGCTGGCGCGCTACCGACTGAGCCACCCCGGCCCCCCTTAGATCAGTAATCAAGCGCACTAACCACTTCTATATTACACTGAATGGCCAAATTATCGTGCCAGATAGTAGGAGCTAGGAAGGCTGGTTGTTCAATCACCGCAACTGCTGAACTGTTGGGATTTTCATATCAGACCGTCCCATGTGTGTACCAAGACGTGAAATGATGCAAAACTTCCAACCAGCGGGAGAAATGTGGACGTAAACGTGCAATTGATGTCGAGGTGTCCCGCATCGTTACAAGGAATCGCATGACTTAATTAAATTAAATTAATTTAATTTCTCAATGAATTTTATATCGTTATTAATATCGCTATTATTAGGAGAGAAACAAATTAAAAAATGTCCTGAGCTTCAATTTGGCATTAAGAGCCTTTGCAAATGATTCTGTTCCTGAAACTGCGTAGATGTAAATGGCCAAACAACAGGTTTTTTATGCAAGATATAAAAACCTCGTTATATCACAAATAATACTGAGGATCTGTTGTGGACAAAGTTCACTAATGGCAGAGTTATTAGTCGCGAGTTTCCTATTTCGTGGCCACCACGTTTGTCATATTTCAGCCCCTTGGAAGAGGAAAGAGTTCGGATTAACTGAGAGACTTCATCTGATATTGCTAAGAATAGAACCTCTGAGGACGTAAGACGAAAAGGGACTCGATATGTCCAAAGCAACTATTTCCACTGTCTTTCCCCTTGGCAATAACCAAGGGGAACAAGTATGCTCTGGAACTGAGTTGGTGGGAGTTTTTAGAACTGAAATACGGCATACTTTTTGAACGGATCGTTTGAAGCATTGGTTTCTTCTCATGAGAAGTGCGAAGTATTCTGACCGTGAAAACAAAAACAAACTCGAATTTTTGCATTAGAAGCTCGCGTTTCGCATATATCTCTATACGGACTTAATATTAGAACGACTTCATAAAATGGTGGTAATAATTTTCATCAAATCGTACTATTTGTAAAGAGTGCTGTCCAATAATACTCTCCGTAGATCGTATGCTGCTAAAAGAAACTAAACATGCAGAATAAAATGAAATTCATCTTCCTTTAAATTCTATGCCTTATGTTCAGCATTGGGAACAGCTTTTACTTTTACTGATGAGCAGGCCGAATGTAGAAAAAAATTAAGCAGGGGGTGTGGGCAAGCAATTGGATCGATCCAGAACTAAACTAACCTGGACTGCTTTCTGACTTGACTAACAACTCTCCTAATGAATATTCTTGCTACCAGGCATCCACCTGGCAGCAAACTCATTCAGAAAAAAAAAATTTTTATTATTTATTTATTTTTTTATTATTTATTTATTTTTTTACAGTAAATTGAATAACTTAGCTTGTTTGAGAAAAACTAAAAGAAGTTTGTAACATCTTGTTTTCATTTTTTTATTTTCCGGTTCAAGAATAGTTTTGAAGTTGAAGTTGGTTATTTTGAGTTTCTTTAATTCATCGTAGTATGCCCTTCTTTCATGTTCATATTTTTTACATTTGAAAATTAGATGTTCTAAATTTTCATATTCCTGGCATACATCACATGCCGGGGAATCCTTTTTCTTCAATCTATATAGTTTTGCTTTGGTATTAGCAGAATTTGTTTTAATTTTTAGAATGATGTTAAATTCTTTTTTGGTTAGACCATGCTTATTGAATTTTGTAATTTTAGGTGAGATTAAATATCTGAATGTATTATTTGCATTCATTTCATACCAATTTTGTGTTTCATATAGTATGTTTAATTTATTATTTTTTTGAATAAGAAGTTAAAAAAAGGTGTTTCTATATTTGAGTATATTTTTGTTGCTTCCTTTGCTTTTTTATCAACCATTTCATTGAATTTAATACCAACATGACTGGGTATCCATTGTATGTATAATATATTATTATTCTTTAGATGGTTTTGGTTAATATTAATATATCATTGATAAAAATATTGACTGCTTTCTGATATTTGCTTTCTCTCCATTTCAATCGTGTTTACATATTTTTTTGCGAAATATGATGTATATTTCTTTTTGTCACCATTCTAGTTATTAACATTCTCAAAGTGTAAGCCATGGTGCACTTGCCCTCCTAACTCTCCCGAAAAAAAAAGATCTGCTCCTACTTATGAGAGTGGATTTTGTGCTGATTAACAATCTAAGCCTATGAGAGAGTTTCTTAAATGTCTGCTGCACTTCTCATAACTCTTTCTCATAACTCAACTCTCAGATTCCCAGGCTTGATTAATTTATTTTCTGGTATTACGTTTCATAAGTATCGCTTCATCTGATCCTTAATCTTTTTCATCAGCATCTCGTTTTCTAACAATCAGCTGCTTACTTACCGTTCCTAAAATATGCAAATCTAATTATGATAAAACGTTCTTTATCAAGCAACTTCCATTGGGAGCTTACTCCTGACTGCAAAAGTTCATTAACTTCAACAGATAATTTCGAAAACATTAATCAAAGATCCCCTATTGTAATATTAATCTGTCTCACTAATTATACATATATCGCCCCCCTCCTCACTTTCGTTCATAATTTCGTTTTACAATCATTAATTTTTTTCTCTAACATTTTGCGCAGCGTAGGTGGCACATTCAGTTACTGGGTCAGGATCATTATCTGAGATTACTAGCTTCGAGTCCGTCGTCTGTAAACCGTAACCCTAATCACTGCACTGCATCTGCAGAAAACGACAATGCTCTTTGTAAAAGCCCTGTCCTCGTTAAAGACGTAGTTTTGTCCTCGGTCTTTGTCTTCAGTAGAGCATTATCTGGAAGCTTCAGAGAATATGCTTAATATCGTTTATGAAAATATTCTCCTCTCCTATGACAGCTGTATAGTTGGTCTCTGAATATTGATCATTTAATTATGTGCAGGAAAAGGGGCGGGGGTGGCTCAGTCGGTAGCGCGCCAGGCTCGTAATCTGTAGTTCCCAGGGTCGAGTCCCAGCTGGGTCAGCGTTGAAATTTATCACCGCAAAATTCCCCACCCTGCCCACGGTCAGTAGGGGACACCGATGGGCTTGAAAAGGCCACCGTCCGTCGGATGGAACGTTAAGCCGTGGCCCCGTGTGCGGGAGAGCCATACCCTGTGCACGTTAAAGAACACGCTGGATGGCCTTGACGGGAGGCTACCATCTGTCTCCCAACAGCTGTTCCAGTGGGTCCCCTCCCCCAACCTTCTCTGAGCCTACGGGGTCCATGTGACCTGGCCATTTAGCCCATGGTGTGCAAAAAAGTGCCGCTCAGAGGTAAAACAACCCAATCCAATGTGCACGAAAAAAAATTACGCATAAAGAAAACCAGAGAACAGTCCCTATTTTATCTATTAAATCTCTCCACTTTTTTTAACATTATGCAATTTATTACTATAAGTATTAAAAATATAGTTACAGACTTAAAAAAAGGCCAAATATCTATGAACTTTATTTACCAAATGTGAAATTATGACGGTAACGGAGAACGCAATTACACAAATAACACAAAAAAAATTCGTTTTACGCTACACAGATTAAAACAAGCAAGAAAATCTATATGTACATTAGTGATCATAGATCCCGATCATAGATGGCGCTATCAATGACACGTACCGGATGATTCATACATCACATTAGTGGTATAGCCGTCCCATGGCCGAGTGGTTAGCGTGCTTGGCTACTAATCTATGGGATCTGGGTTCGAGCCCCGGGTAAGGCATGGCTGTTTGTGTCGTTTTTCTGCTGAGGTCCTGCCATCCTCTCAGATCTTCTACTGTGGCATATAAACTGACGGGCTCCTGTCAGACCTCTGTGGCAAGCAGCTGCTTGAGGGGGTATTTATTTATTTTTTTTTTAGTGGTATATGACGGAAGACGCTGCTAGTCTAGTAGTTACAACATTCTGGTACGGATCTGCAAGAACGTGGCAAAACTAATTTTTTTTTCCATAATACTATTTATTGCTTATTGACTTTTATGTCAAACAGGTAACTCTGTCCATAGTAAATACATAGATTACCTGTAGAAATAGACTTCAACATTAGTTAATATTTCTGAAAAAAATTTATCGCCGACACTGCGGGAATCGAACCCGCAACTCTCCAGATTCATGCCGGAGCGTGCTAACAGTACACCACTAATCAGACGAGAAAATCTTTCAGAATAAGATTCTTATTCTGATTCTGAAAGATTTTCTTGTCCGATGCGTGGTGTAATGGTAGCGCGCTCTGACATGACTGAAGAGTTGAGGATTCCCGCCGTGTCGGCGATAAATTTTTTTCAGAAATATTAATTAGGTAACTCTGTATTTACTATTCACATATACACTATATATATAGACGGTTACAAGTAGTGAATAAACTACATGATATCACGTTTAAAAACTATAGAAGAGGATTTTCCACAACATTAATATATTGCTTCAACATGAATTTATGTCTGAAACTTATAAGTTTTCCAAGCTATGCTTAGCGAAAGATTCATAGCGACTGAAAAAAAAAAAACTCAGTGACTCAACACATGTCGAATTTCGCACAACTATTGCGGAATATTTCTCGCACCTAAAGGAGAACGTTATATTAGCTTTAAAATCCATATGCTTCATCTGCAAAGGCTATCAGTTGCCATTAAAAGAAGTAACTGTTTTAGAACGCTAATCACTATACGAGCTCTTTAGTGTTATTTTAATGATTCAAAATAGCATTTCGATCGGTGAATATAGGACGTTAGAGATGTTAGTGATTTCTGGTACAGCTGGCACCCTTTGCAAGCCATATGGCACAGCAGCAGAACAACGCACACAGATACACTGAAGGGCCATTGAATTAGGGATAGCAATCTAGTAACGTGTTGGACTCCCTCTGACCCTGATAACGGCCGTCACACGACGAGGCAAGGACTCCACAAGCTTGCATAAATGTTCCACAGGTGTAGCCACCCATGCATCCTCCAGAGATGTCCACAATTCTCTCAAGGTCATTGCTGATGGGACACAGGCCCGAACACTCTGTTCGAGGGTATCCTAAAGATTTTCGATTTTGTTCATTTTTGTTCTTTATGTGCTAAAGTATCTTCCTTCTGACAGAATCAGCAGTAGTCACCCATCATTGATGGATCCCACCTGCCTTGGTATCTCTCCTCCATGGTTCGGATATCCTGATGAAATCTTTCCCCTTGCTCATCACTGACAGCTCCTAAGTTCTTGGGAAAGAAGTCGAGATGCGAGTTCAAGAAATGGATCTTCAAATACATTCGGCAAATAAGATTTTCATAGATTTTGAGAAGATCTTGAATGGGCTGATGGTAATTTTTCCTCTTTGTAAGGGGCGGGGGTGGCTCAGTTGGTAGCGCGCCAGGCTCGTAATCTGCAGTTCCCAGGTTCAAGTTCCAGCTGGGTTAGCTTTGAGATTTATTTCCGCAAAATTCCCCGCCTTGCCTACGGTCAGTAGGGGACACCGATAGGCTTGGAATAATTGTGGACATCTACATAAGCCGAGGTGCGGGAGAGCCATACCCTGTGTACGTTAAATAACACGCTGGATGGCCTTGACGGGAGACTACCATCTGTCTCCCAACAGCTGTTCCAGTGGGTCCCCTCCCCCAACCTTCTCTGAGCCTTCGGGGTCCATGTGACCTGGCCATTTAGCCCATGGTGTGCAAAAAAGTGCCGCTCAGAGGTAAAACAACTCAACCCAACCTCTTTGTAATTCCCCAGAAAACCCTGAACCACAGACGTGAAGGATTTCCATGCAGCGCACTCCTTCATATTCAGTTTTTCATCGAAGATAGTATCATTCAGTAGCTACCTGATCTAAGAACCAGCAAAGATTCCTTCTTTTAGTTTGGCATCACTTAGTTTTGGAAATTTTTCCTTCAAGTGCAAAAATCCTTTGCAAGTTTTGTCCATAGCCTTTACAAAGTTTTTCATTAGCCTCAGTTTGATGGGTAATGGTGAAAGCAGAACATCAGAGGGGTCAACTAGAGGCTTATCATTCTGTTGCTGTTAATTTACTCCTCATTACTCTTTCCTCATTACTCACATTACTCTTTCCAGGAATGAAAACATCTCTCTTGGGCCAGTCATTTGTTTCATAGTGTTCCTTTCTGGCCCTACTGTCCCATAAACACAGAAAAAACAGCAAAATTTTGTAAACCCTCCTTGAAGCCCAAACAAGAGAGATATAGGTCACCACATATTGTCCACTTAAACTGGTCATATTATATAGTAGTATTTTTTCCATGTTTTCTTAGGTTTCCTTCAATCCCACAGCGTGTGTCACTGAAATGGAACATTTTTGGTTTCCTTTATTCAAAAAGACAGCTTTTAAGCTGAACTTTGATGAATCTACAAATAGATGCCATTCCTTAGGGTCGTGAGTTGTTCCATTTTCTTCTATCAGCCCTGAAATATCTGTGCAGAAACACAAACCATCTTGCATCTCTTAATAAGCAGATAAAGTCAAATTTCTCTTTCTGAACAGAGAAACTCTAGTACCCTTGGCCAGAAGATTTCACTCTTGAAGTCTTGAACCTAAAACCTCAGCTTGTTGTTTGGAAAGTCCTAGGTCTCGAACAAGATCATTTAGTTCATTTTACTGAATCAGATGTGGTTCGTCTAACTTTTTAGGGGTGTATGTAGGATCAGGATCTGTATGTGCCTCAAAGTCTTCCTCTGATGAATGTGGATCCATGTCCTCCCAGTTGTTTGAAGGTGTTGGTATAGGAAGATCTTCTCCATGAGGAACTGGCCTTATGGTGGAAGGCACATTTAGATGTATTTTGCTTTTGTTCATTTTTGAAATGTCCGATACTTTAGTTAAACAAAAATAGAAAACATGCAATTGACTAGTTGGCTCACGCCAAACCATTGGAACTGCAAAGAGGGTATGGATTTTATCTTACTTTTCAACCATTCACCCAGGCCAACAAAGCACGAAATGCAGCACACATGTGGAGCCCACGTTTTGTCCTGATCTCCAACATGACATCCAAAATACAAGTTATAGGCTTTCATTACAATCTTTTCCAAAGAACGATCCTAGAAATTTAAAATATTTTCACACACATAACAAAACTTATGTGGCACATTAACACATCCGCGACGCTGCTTTTGTGCAAATTAAACGCCAAAATTCACTCTTCAACATACAGCACGGGTTCATCCTACAATGAAAACAACAAGCGTAGCGGTTTGAGGTTAGGTTACTGTTACATGTTTTCTCCCACTTGGTAATCAGTGCTGCCAGCCACAAAAAGTAAAATATCCAGTATGCTCCCAATTGCCTGGAGGTGTTGGTATACGAAGATTTTAATAGGAGTCAAAATGACCAATAACATAAAAACGTGACGTGCTAGCCATTTTTATGGCCAGATGTGAAATTAGCACCTGAAATATAGTTAAAGGCAGCTACAATTGTATACGGAATGTTATAAAAACCTTGTAAACCAGTGTAATCAATGTCTTAAGTGCTATAATATATCAGAATCGGAGATTCTCTGACTATGTGTTCTGCAAAAAACCTGATAAGCTCACATGTCCTGAACCACAGAGCCTCCAACGGAATCAGTCGCGAAGCGGTATAAAAAAAAGTGTTTAGTTTTAAGTTTTAACTGAAGGACGACTATAAAAAAGTAGCTCACATCAAGGCTTCGTTCAATTGTAGCGACAAATAATAAAGCCGTCAATACAGCGGCGCACCAAGAAACTTCCAATGGGTGAGGGGGTTTTTATGTTTTAGTTTTTTTTTTTCGATACGCTGTATCTAATTTATAGGGTTTCAGAGAAAATATAAGTTATTCGAGGTTAGACCCGCCTTTGGGTATGCCACGGCGTCAGTGCCGTTTTGAAATAATACAAACAATGTTAATTCGTACACATTTTAACAAGAGTAACGAAACACATTTGAGTTAATTTAAATTTAACTGGAAGGCCGAGTTAAGAGTCAGTGATGTTTAATGCTATACACTACTATTCACAATTTAAGGAACTGGAATAAAAAAATGCAAATATCTCAAGAAAAACTTTTTTAGAATTTAAAAAAGTTTCAGAAGGTATTTAATATCACAGATATTAATATGTATATTTTAAATAAAAAATGTATCGTAATACTTCCCAGATATATATCTGATAATTTTTCCAATTGGCAAAAATTATAGATCACCTTAGATATTGAGTTGGGTTGTTTTACCTCTGAGCGGCACTTTTTTTGCACACCATGGGCTAAATGGCCAAGTCACATGGACCCCGAAGGCTCAGAGAAGGTTGGGGGAGGGGACCCACTGGAACAGCTGTTGGGAGACAGATGGTAGCCTCCCGTCAAGGCCAACCACCGTGTTCTTTAACGTGCACAGGGTATGGCTCTCCCGCACACGGGGACACGGCTTAACGTCCCATCCGACGGACGCGGTTTTTCCAAGCCCATCGGTGTCCCCTACTGACCGTGGGCAGGGCGGGGAATTTTGCGGAGATAAATCTCAACGCTGACCCAGCTGGGACTCGAACCTTAGATATTGAAGTTAATGCTATTTAGTAAGGAGTATAATTACCCCTAACAGCAATGCAGCTTGCACAGCGAGATAATAATAATAAGGTTATCCAACAGCGCAGAGGATTTCTCAGCTGATGAAATGTCATTTGAGGGGGTTGATCACTTGCAACTCGACTTCCCAAAGCATCCTATGCATGTTCAATGGGATTTAGGTCTGGGAATGGTTTCATTGTGAACAGAAATAATGGTTCTATTTGCGCGGTAATGGTTTCATTGGGTTTTATCTCTCACTGAATCGTAAGAAATGGATGCACTTTACTTGATATAAGTGAAGAAAGCTCAATGTCCAAGTCTTTATGAATATTTTTCGCCACAATATAATGCACTGATAGTATTTGCAATTTGCTATGTGGCGATGTTTATTTTGGGAGTATAATTCCGAACAGGGTAGGCAATGAATATACTCCGAATATGGTAAGCTCTGAATAGGGCTAGAAATCAATAGGTGCTTTTGGCACCGATTGATAAAAATTTTTTCTGAAAATTTCTGAAAATTTACACCTGATATTTTATTGAGAAATGCTCTTAGAGAAGAACGGGATTTGCCGTAATCCAGGTGGTAGATCTCGGAAGAAATCCGAAATTTGACCTTCGACGTTTCCATTCAAGGTCAAATAGATGTCAGGCAGAGATCAAACCATTATTCATAATTGCGAAACATTTTACCTATTTTTACTCTTTAGCAACCCACGTAGCTTCACGAAAAGTTTTCCTTTTTACTCCTTAGTTATATACGGGTGAAATTTGCATTGGGAACATCAGGCAGAATTAAAAGTGTGAAGATATCTGATAATCACCACCCGATATTTCAATTTGAATTTTAATCGTGATGTCTCACCTCCGCTGTATACCGCTACACTGCCCGGGGAGGCGCTAAGGCATTTCTTTCTCGAAGCTGTTTAGCCCCATTTTGCATGTTGCGTGACATGTTAGGCGCATGAGATATTGCTCCGCTACTATATTAATTTATGTATGCATTTCTGCAATGTTTTATTAATGCTTACACGGGTTGCAGTGATATATCGCGTCCCTACTTTTAATTTTAGATACCAGTGCACTTAGAGCAGAAAAAAAAAATGCCGGTCGACATGAATTCTCAATGTATAATGAATGTCTGTGGTATGGTGGTAGAGATGGGCAGGAAAGAATATCGCTGCCAATATTAGATATTTTGCATAGTGGCAGAAGTATTCCCGGTAGTCATACCGAATTCGATTTAGCAACTGCAAATTCTATTTATTAAGGTTGGGTTGTTTTTCCTCTGAGCGGCACTTCTTGGCACACAATGGGCTAAATGGCTAGGTCACAAGGACTCTAAGGGTTGAGAGAAAGTTGGGAGAGTGGACTCACTGGACAGCTGCTTGGAGACAGAAGGTAACCTCTCGTTAAGGCCATCCAGCGTGCTCTTTAAAGTGTAGAGGTATAGCTCTTCTGAGATGAATGAGTTAACGTCCCATTCGACGGACTGCTGCTTTTCCAAGCCCATTTGTGACATCCCTTACTGGCGAGGGCAAGGCGGGCAGTTTTGCAGAGATAGATCTCAAAACTGGTCAGGTGGGCATCGAACCTGAGAATTGCAGATTTCGAACCTGGCGCACTACCAACTGAGTCACTCCGGCCCCTGCGGACCGAGACAGCATTGTATACTTTAAATAAACGATTGAAGTATACCATAATAATTGGACAACATACATTCACGATATTGCATATTACAAAACGCATAAGAATTATAATCAAATAATTGTACAAAAATGAATGATGTTTAACTGAAAATACCCAAATGTGCACTCTTTCATGATCTGTCGTCTAAGGGTGTGCAGCGTTACTAACAGTAATCGCCCACAAAGATCGTGTGAAAATCTGCCCAGGTCACAAGAACACCACGGGCTCTGACTTGGTTAAGGGAACCCATTGTATAGCCTTTAGGAGACAGATAGTAGCTTCTCGTCTAGGTCTTCCAGCGTGTTCCTTAAAACGAACAGATTATGGCTCTACTGCACGGTGTGTCATGGATAGTGTCGAAGCTTTCCAAGCCCAATGGTGTGTCCTTTCTGGTCGACATTTCCTTTTCTTTCTTTATTTCTTGATTTTTGTGTCTTGATTTCAATGAAATGAATGTTAGAATTCAACATTTATTCCAGTTGAGATTCTAACATGGATACATCAGATTATGAGTCTGGCACCCTAACTGATTGAGACATCTGCCAGCCGACAAGAGTAAAAATACTCAAAAAATGATCATTTAAATGCCTAACGTTTACCCAAATCTGATATATTTCCGAAATAAATAGAAAACGTAATATTTAAAGCACGCTCATACGAGTGACCCGAAAGCTCAGCGAGGAAATTCATTAAAGGTTGATAATATCAGCAGACAGAACATTTCGATGAAGTCATCAATCATTAATTTTAATGGATGACGAACGCATGGCGAAACGAATATCAAAGCCCGATGAAGTAATAGTTAAAGCTCGTCAACAGTCACAAAGGTGCTACTCACATGAAGAGCTAATGGCTCAAATTAATGCTCACGCTTATCAGCATTCGAAATATTGCTGAACATACATCAAAGCACGGCCAGATCAATGAGAGAATTTAGAACCTTCTGTGTGCATCAATTGCAGCTTTAAATGCACGTTCTATATGCTGCAAATGAACAATAACGCTTTGTGATTGTATTGTGTAGTTACATCAGTAACTAATATCGTTGCACGTAGAGAGAAACTTTAGTGTATGTCCTTACATAATCACCATGCAGACGTATTTCAAATGCTTGAGGGGGCGGGGGTGGCTCAGTCGGTAGCGCGCCAGGCTCGTAATCTGTAGTTCCCAGGTTCGAGTCCCAGCTGGGTCAGCGTTGAGATTTATCTCCGCAAAATTCCCCGCCCTGCCCACGGTCAGTAGGGGACACCGATGGGCTTGGAAAGGCCGCCGTCCGTCGGATGGGACGTTAAGCCGTGGCCCCGTGTGCGGGAGAGCCATACCCTGTGCACGTTAAAGAACACGCTGGATGGCCTTGACGGGAGGCTACCATCTGTCTCCCAACAGCTGTTCCAGTGGGTTCCCTCCCCCAACCTTCTCTGAGCCTTCGGGGTCCATGTGACCTGGCCATTTAGCCCATGGTGTGCAAAAAAGTGCCGCTCAGAGGTAAAACAACCCAACCCAATTCAAATGCTTGAAACACACATGTAGTGATCAACAATGGCACACGGCCCGATATTAAGAATTGGTGCGTGTATCACATCACACATCGACACGTGAGGCACGTAACAAGCTGTACAATCAACAGTTGGCCTTCATCGATAATAGGCCTGGAATGTCAGTCGAAAATTTTCCGGAGGAACAAAAATTATGTTTTGCTCTGGGTCTGCAACTCATTTAAATAAAGGCAACAATTATTTGTGAATTCGTTAATGATGCGTTGTCAAATAAGCGTCAGATCAACACAAGCAAAAATCATGTCATTTTCAACTGATCATATTTGATTTCAATGAAGTCAAGTTTTTTTCTTCTAACTGAGAAATTCTGCGGTTCAAAATTTTAGCATTTTTTTTCACCAATAGTTTCTGAGAAAAATGTCGTTCAAAAAAACAAAATCGAGCAATTCTCTCCAATATCTATTTCTATTTGAAAAGCAATATCTCTGAATTCTAATTCTGCTAAACAAACAATGTATTTCCTCTGGTGTACATGTAACACTCCTTTCAAAGAGAATCATGGTCATAATTTTTCAACTTTAGCATCCCTTAACGGGTGAATTTAAATAAATGTACGATTCGAAAACTGGAAATCTCAATGTTTGGTTAATATTTATCTAATCCAAAAGAAGTTTTTTAATTTATCTCTTAAAACTAAATAGATGTTTTTTTTCCCCACACACCGCCCCTGAGTCTAAAGAAACAAAAAAAAAAAAACTGCTCTCAGTATAAACCCCCTGAATATTATATCATACCAAAAAAGTTTGATATCGCTGCAATAAAAATATCGTTTTGCATATCCCAAATTTAGGGCTCTCTAACGATGGAATTTGAAACTATTGGAAGCCTCGGAAAATACAAATCCCAATATTTCATTAATACATAGCCGCCACGGTGGCAAATAATTAGCACACTTGGCTACTAATCAAAGGAACCTGGGTTCCAACTCCGGATAAGATATGGATGTTTCTTTTCTGTGTTGTCTTTCGTGCTGAGGCCTTGCATTTCTCACGATCTCCTCTATGGCGTATTTAATGACGGCGATGTTTTGCATACAGTGGGCTAAATGAAGGTCACAAAGACCCCGAGGGCTCAGAGATGTTTGGAGGGAGGGGACCCCATGCATTTTTGGGTGGGGGTGGCTCAGTCGGTAGCGCGACAGGCACTAATCTGCAGTTCTCAAGATCGAGTCCCAGCTGGGTCAGCGTTGAGATTTATCTCCGCAATACTCTCCGCCCTGTCCCCGCTCAGTAAGGGTCAACAATGGGCTTGGAAAGGCCGCTGTCCGTCGGATGGGACGTTAAGCCGTGGCCTCTGTGTGCGAAGAGATGGACCCTGTGCACGTTAAAGAACACGCTGGATGGCCTTGACGGGAGGCTACCATCTTTCTTCCAACAGCTGTTCCAGTGGGTCCCCTCCCCCAATCTTCTCTGAGACTTCGGGGTTCTTGTGACCTGGTCATTTAGCCCATTGTGTGCAAAAAATGCGGCTCAGAGGAAAAATAACCCAACCCCATGCATAGCTGTTACGTGACAGATTCAACTGTTCTTTAGCATGCGCAGGGTATGTATCTCCTGTACACGGGGCCACGGCTTTATATCCCATCAGATGAACGGTGACCTTTCCTAGACCATCGGTGTTCCGTTTCTGACCGAGGGAGGGAGTTATGCGGAGAAAAATCTCAACGCTGGCGCAGCTGGAACTCGAACTTGGGAACTGCAGAATTTTACTCCTATAAGATCCATGGTATTTAAAATGCATCTTATCCACCACTGTTTCCATTATTCACAAGTCACAAAACACTGACATTTGGAGAAAGTTTCAACTCGCCATCATGAGCTATAATGCAAATTTTCTTTTAAACTTGATAATTAAAAGTCTAAGCTATAACGTTTCTGTGTACCTCACCATTCTGACTCCTATTGTTACACAGCAAAAACCTGATATTTATTACTGCGTTGTATTTATTCGTACATCGAACAAAATTTTGCAATCTAACCGTGAGTTGTTAGCGAAAAAACATAGATTACGAAATGAAGAGGCAATGCTGCAAATTAAAAGTTTATAACTCAATCAAAATGACGTTAGTATTTGTTAAGTTATTTACAGATTATTATTTCAGTTATATTACAGTTAAGTATTTTACAGATATATTTCATTAAAAAAAGCGTTCTCAAGATTTATTTTAAAATGTTTTCGTCAAGTTCAGTCAGTGAGGATTCAAGTGGCGTAATTCTTTTCATTTTTTTTTAAATGAGGCAAAAGTCATTCTTTCTTTCTTTACTGTCCTATGCCCGGCTTTCATATTCCAAATTGTGTATGATGTACCGCTCATTTTTGTATGATGTACCGCTGTACATCATACAAATTGTGTATAATGTACCGCTGTACATCATACAAATTGTGTATGATGTACCGCTCATTTTTGTATGATGTACCGATGTACATCATACAAATTGTGTATGATGTACCTCTCATTTTTGTATGATGTACCGCTGTACATCATACAAATTGTGTATGATGTACCGCTGCCCCCGTAATCGTGCCCTTTCGCGTTCGTATACCTCTAAACCTAATATGTTCCGATGAACATTTGCTGAAGTGATTTATAACTTCTTGACTAGTTTTACTGTTCTCATCATTACCGAAACAACTAGAAATAATTTTATGACTAATATAAAAATAATAAATAATACCCCCCTCAAGCAGCTGCTTGCCACAGAGGTAAAATATGAAAAAAGATGAATCTTGTGATACATGTCACTCTAATAAAGTTTATATATTTCAATAAGTTTAATGCTGTTCGCTCAACTTCAGGTTTTAAAGAACAAATTAACGACAGTAAGAGAGTACCCACTGTATTGTATTTGAAGGAGAAATTGTACCGAATTTTTAATAACAATAATGCATTTATTCACACGTTTTAATAACAATGCTTTTAACCAAACGTACACACAATGACAATTAGATAGAAAATAACAACAGTAAAATTTAGGAATTTTTCATATACAATTAGTAGTGCAGCAAAGAGTTGCCAAAAAATTGGAAACTATGGGTTTTAAAATTTATTGTTAGCATTTTTATTAATACCAGTTGATGAACAAATAAATAAATATATCCTCAAACTGTTGCTCAGCACAAACATCTGACAAGAGCCTGTCAGCATAATGCGCCATAGAAAGTATATCCGGGGTCCTAAGATCAGTGGCCAAGCAGAACAACCATTAGGCCACCTGAACGCCGATGAAGAAATACTTTCTTAGAAATAATTAACCTCGATGACAGGAAGAATCCCGTCTTCTTGGTTACTAGACTGTATTATATAACTTCCATTGCTGACCTGATTAAATCAGAAATAAAAAATTAATTATTTTGATATTACAAAAATTAACAGAAGAATATCAGAAACACACTGGTGAATTAGAAAAGTTGTAAATTATTGTTTTAACAAACTATATTGTTTTTTTTGAAGAGCATGAAAAATTGCAAAAGTGATTATACCAAACAGAATAGGATTGTTATCAATTTAGGTAAGAAATGCAAGGAATGTGAAGTTCAGATATCAGAAAGGAATACAAAGATAATGGATATCTAACAGACCATGTTAAACAAAAATAATGAAATATCAGGTACTCCTTCTATTGTAGGTAATGACATAAAATTTATTGTAGATACACTCGTAAAAAGTTGGCTGTGAAGGATTTTTCAGATAGATATGTAGTTAATATGTATGAAATTAAGACAAGAAGTCGCAATAAATGAAACTCAATTATAGTTGAATTTGATGCTGTTCAATGCAAGGAGTTGTGGATGGAGAGAAAAAAAAGGGTGTGAAAGTCCTACTGATGTCTGATATTATGATATTAAAGTTTATGTTAATAAACATTTAACCAGAGAAGGGAAGAGATTGCTGTACTTGGCAAAATAGAAATAAAGAGATCAAAAATGGAAATATGTATGGACAAAGAATGGTAATCTTAGGGTAGTATTCCCCCTCAGAGGTAAAACAACCAACCAACCAACCAAAGCTATTCTAATTAAAAATGAGAGAAAATTGCTTAAAATATAAATTTTGTATATTTATAATTTGTATATTACACCTTTTCTATTTATAAAATGCAATGAAAGAACATTATATGATTTGGATGATTTGTCTTGGCAGGGTTTTGGCGTATGTAGTAAACTTTCTGTTTTACATTTAAATATTAGAAGTTTAAGGAAAAACTTACTTTTTGATTCAATTTCAGCAGTTACTTAATAAATCAACAATCATTATATTAACTGCAATATGGGTTAAACCAGATGAAACAAATTTGTAACAGGCTGCAGAATCGAAGTAACATATCGTGCAGCTATCGGTGTTCCCGATACTGTGTGTGTGAACAAGAGGTGACCTGCTGTCATATCCAATAGCACTCCATACCATTATGCCTGGCTGACGGGTGGTGTGCTGGTCACGAACAAAAGCTGGATCTGTCCTTTTGCCAGGTTGTCACCATACACGGACCTGTCAATCGTCAGCACCCAGACAGAAACGGGATTCATCACTAAACACAACAGTGTTCCATTCGTGATCCAAGTTCGCACGATTTCGGTACCAAGCCAGATGAGCACTGCGATGGTTTGCAATCAATGACAGTCGACATAACTGTTGCCTAGAGCGCAGGTATGCCTCATGCAACCTTTGGTTTACCATTTGGGTCGTTATGGGGACCTCCATGGCTGCAATATGGATCCAGAGTCACAGGAAATGACAACCCGTCGATTATTGCAGTGCTCTGTGGTGATGAAGGAGTATGTCGAACAATGCGCCTATCAAGCCGTGCTGACGTCTGTCGGACAGCACCACTCCCTCTGCGATGCATGCTAGAACCTGCATTTCACCACTGTTGCCAACATCGTACAACAGTTCGTGTATCCTGATGAACATGGGCAGTGACATGATGTAGTCCATTCAGCTTCACATAGGCCTATAATTCTTCCTCTCTCAAAAGCATCCAAATTTTGATAAACCTGCCGACGGTGTGTAACAGGCATTTCTTCGCTGAATAATTTCCAAGTGGAACCAACTAATCCCAACCATTCGCATGACTTCCACCTGCATACACACAATATCATCCCTATTCTTTCTTACACCTTTTATCCCTTCAGCGCCAGGCTCGAAATCTGTAGTTCCCAGGTTCGAGTCCCAGCTGTGTCAGCGTTGAGATTTATCTCCGCAAAATTCCCCGCCCTGCCCACGGTCAGAAGGGGACACCGATGGGCTTGGAAAGGCTCGCCGTCCGTCGGATGGGACGTTAATCCGTGGCCCCGTGTGTGGGAGAGCCATACCCTGTGCACGTTAAAGAACACGCTGGATGGCCTTGACGGGAGGCTACCATCTGTCTCCCAACAGCTGTTCCAGTGGGGCCCCTCCCCCAACCTTCTCTGAGCCTTCGGGGTCCATGTGACCTGGCCATTTAGCCTATGGTATGCAAAAAAGTGCCGCTCAGAGGTAAAACAACCCAACCCAAATTATCCCTTGAGCCACACACGTCATTGGCTCTGGATTATCATCATTTGCGTATCTCAACTGCGCACACCCACTCTTCTATTTGCATGTTTGTACAACATGTCCTTCTGGGTGGGGCACTTTTAATGTCGAGCAGTGTAGTATTTATCACTCACGCTCACAGGAAATGTCCCATTGACAAAAACACTTGAAATATTTTAAATGAAAAGAATTTTTAAATTTCTCTTACATAAAAAAATGCGTTTCCAACCTCCCTGAGTGTAAGGGGGAAACTTATTGTTGAAAATGAAAACCCTCTGACTTCCATATTTTAGGATCGAACATTAAAATTTTAGCAATAACTACAACATTCACAATATTCGTTAAAATTTTTGATGTTTTCCTTTTTATTTCAACGTTATAGGACGCAATTATAGCTTTTGGGAGATTTAGAAATTTCGAATCGTAATAATTCATCAATACTATCAGGTCTAAAAAGAGTTTTTTAATTTATCCCTAAAAAGAAACAATTGTTTCTTAAAAGAACAAAAAAGTTGCATTTTCCCACCCACCTTGGGTATAAGGGGTCATCTCATTGCTGCGAACGGAAACTTCGGGATCGTCACATTCCACCATCAAAATTTCAAATTTCTTAGATAAATACATCACTTGTAATATTCTTTTAAAATTTTGAAATTTTCAAATTTTCCCACCATCAGAGGGCGCAATTATAATTTTTGGGAGATTCGAAAAATACGAATCGAATCGTAATATTTCATCAATACCTAACAACACAAAAGTATTTTTTAATTTATCTTTATAAAAAAAACGTTTTATGTCTACAGATGGACACCAAATCTCGTTTTTTGGAGTTATTTTTCTGAAAACACGTAATTTGCTAACTATCTCGAATAAAAGAAGCTTTTTATCGGAAATATAATTCCTCAAAAAAATCAGTTCGATTCCAATGAAGAGCATATTAATTTCATGTAACTGGTGAATATATCTTTCTAAAAAAAAGTACGTAAGAAATGAATATCTTTTTTCGTATTTAACAACTCGTTCAATGAAAGCTTAGTAAAAAAAGAAAATTTATTTTTGATTTCACTGCCTTTAACGAGATTAACATTTCCAAATACAGGTGGGGCAAGGGGGAGGATTTAGCTCAGTCAGTAGCGTGCCACACTCGTAATCTGCAGTTCTCAGGTTCGAATCCCAAATCTGCCTCCGTTGAGATACATTTCTGCTAACCCCCACTCTGGCCTAAGAAGAATGAGGACACCGATGAGCTAGAATGGCCGCCATCTCTTTGGAAGGCACGTTAAGCAATGATCCCGTGTGCAGAAGAGTCGTACATTTTGAAGAATACGCTGTATGGCCTCGATGATATTCCATCTGTCTTCTAACAGCTCTCCAATGTATTTCCTTCCCTCAACCATTTCTGAACTCTGATTGTAAGTTCGTAACAAGATAGGGAAGGGGGGCTTACCCACCATGGAAATTCCATAAGCCTCTCCTCCCCTCTAGAAACCTTCTAAGGTGTTTAACGATTTTAAATTGCCTTGTGTTGTCTTTCTGCTGAGTTATATCGCCTTCCTTAAGACTTTTTCTATCTTCAGTTACATCTGTGTGACAAGCAGCTGCCTGAGGGGTTATCTATCTCTTTATCTACACTAAGCAGACGGAAAAAATTGTGATGGCTCACATTTGTAATAAGCTCGAAGTTCAGTTGTAATTTTACAAAAATATTCTTTGGATGATAAATTCCATTTATTGGGGGGGGATATTCCCCCCCTATAAATGGTAACGTCTTTTTGGCAGCCTTTTGTCCATCCTCGAGTCTTTTCGTATTCATGCGACACCGCTCCATGCAGTTTTCAAGTATTCATGAGATTTCTCAAACAGAATTTTCAAACATTCATGCAACTCAGCAACCAGTCTCTCATTCTTTGAAGAGTGCCTTCATTTAAAGCCATATGATATGCTCATCAATTTTATTCGTTATAACTGCGTAAATACATCTTCCACGTTAACAGATATTTATTCACCCAGCCCTCGATTTACACTGCATATAGGTTCCAGCAAATCACGGAGTAAATCGAAACAGTGCAAATCGAAACAAACAACTAATGGAAAAAAGGGAATAGGTTCCGAAAAAAAATCCTTGCTATGAATAAAACGTACATTGAAAGTTTTATTTATACATATTGATTTCAAATTACAATTCAGCAGTAATAATAAACATTAATATAACATTATATTATACTTTATTTCCACTAATACAGATATTCTTAGAATAATTTCTCATAAATTTCGTTTTTCTCACGAAACATACTCATCGTTAATGTAGGCGTACATTATAGAATTTGAAGACGAAATTTGAAAGAAGGATATTTATGAACTGAATATAAATGAGAAATTAAACATTTGTACCGACACTTAGTGCTTTTTTTTTCAGAATTCATATTTATATGATATTTCATGAAATATTGTACTGACGCATCAGCAATCTACTGTGTAGTAGTTTACAAAGTTAACCTTGTTGCTAAAAAGGAAATGAAACACGGTTTTTTCAAGTTTGAAAAATTCAGTCTAGAAAAGTCAGAACTCTCTGTGAATTCCAAACTGGCTTCATTTAATTAAGATGTCACGAGACAGATTGTATTACAATGGCAAGAATATAATTTCTGCGAAGGAATATAAATACAACTTGTTACAAAAGACGATTTTATTATTATAGGAATTTTTTTATTGTTGAAAATAAATGATATCAGTTAAAACCATTAAGTTGATTTTTACGTTGAGATGATAGTCTAAAAATCTCCCTTGATTACTGCTACTTCGTAAATGTGTATTATATCTACTTACATAAAAATGTCGCAATCCATATCATGTAAAAACGTCTGTAATAGTGTAAAATGAAACTGGTTGCATTTTCTTGACTGTGTAAATCAAGCCCAGTGAAATAGAGGGATAGGTGCATATTTATCAAGTTGAGCATTTTTTCAGAATGAAAAAAAATATAACGAAACGATGTTTGGTTTATGACATTTGTTCAACTTCCAACTACCACTGTTTTGTTACAATTTCGAAGTTACAAAATATTATTTAGCGGTCGTATCCTCGAAATCGTCAGGGCTTCTGTAAAAGCGGCAATCCATTCGGAATGGAAAATCACAATCCGTAACTAAACAGTGGTAGTTGGAAGCAGAACGAATGTCATAAACCAAACATCGTTTCGTGATATTTTTTTCATTCTGAAAAAATGCTCAACTTTTGTGGAAACAAATGCTTTAATCGATGCAAAGAATTGATGTGTTCTTCATTAATACCGTATGTTTTTTCATTAATTCATTCATTTCTCTCATAGGCCAAAATATTTACATTGCGGGAGGAAGAAGAGAGGACGAGAAAAATCTCTCAAAAGCTTCCCAAAACATACACACACTGGCTATTGAATTAGAAACTTTATGTAGATGTACGTAAGCATCACTTGTGCAGCGTATACGCAAAATATGTGGTCACGTGCATCACCATGTGATCTAGGCAACTATTTAAGACTGCTGCTCGTCAGTAATCGTCAGTAGTATTGATCATAATGAGAAAAACAAAGGATCTTTCGATAAAGGGCTTAATTGTGGATGCCTGTCTGGCTGGAGCGACGATTTTAAAAACATCAGAGCTGACTGATTTCTCAAAAGAGGAGATATCTCGGGTCTTTAATCAGTGGAAAAATAAGCCACATTGCTTGTCTAAGAGGCGTAAGTGTGCCACTAAGACAATCTGTCAGGAACGAGATCACCGTCGTCTGTGAAGGCTTGTACGGAAAAATAGGGCTTCCTGTGTGCAACAATTGACCGAAGCATTCAATGAAGGCTGTTCCCGACCCATATCTCAGCGAACTATGCACAGGGAATTGAAGAGGGTCAGTATTAACAGTCGCTTGCCTATACGGAAAAAACTGATTTCTGCGAAGAACTGGAAAGTTCGTCTACATGCACATATCTCAGCGAACTATGCACAGGGAACTGAAGAGGGTCAGTATTAACAGTCGCTTGCCTATACGGAAAAAACTGATTTCTGCGAAGAACTGGAAAGTTCGTCTACAGTGGTGTCAGGAACACTGTGACTGGATCGACACTGGAAGACTGGAAAAAAGTCATGTGGTCCGACGAGTCGAGGTACACCTTGTTCTGTACCGACGGTAGGCAAAGAGTTTGGTGGGAGCCCCATGAAGCAATGGACCCAGCTTGCCTTGTAAGCACAGCTCAAGGTTCTGGAGACTCATGAGGTGGGCACGTTTTGTTGGTACGGAACAAGTCCCCTGATTATCTGATCTCCAAGGATTATCTGAACTTTGCTGCCGGCCAAGTCCATCCTGCAATGTTGCTTTTTATACAGCAGGTAACGGCTGTTTCATGGACGACAATGTTACTGTCCATTGCGCAAGATCTATTCAGCAGTGATTCAGCGAGCATGACAGCGACTTCCATCATCTTCCCTGGACACCACAAAGCCCGGATCTGAATCCCATTGAGAATGTATGGGACATGTTAGAAAAACAGATCCGGGAAGCAAAGTCCTCTTCCGTCAAATCTGAGCCAGTTAAAAGACTATCTGGTGAACGCCTGGTATGCTGAAGATGTAAAGGCACTCCAACACCTTGTGGAATCTATGCCAAACCGCATAAGTGCTGTAATTCGGGCTAAAGAAGGTCCAACTCGGTACTGAATGAAGATTTCTAATTCAGTGGCCAGTGTGTTTGTGTGTATATGTATATATCAAGGAATTCTTCAAAGAAAACCATCATAGTTCGAAAAATCGGGGCGAAGACTAAGTATTAGGGAAAATCGGGTCAAGAACTGAAAATTAGAACAGTAAAGTGCAATTAAAAAATTCGTTACGACAAACAACCCATTTTTGTCTCATTTTCAAAAAATAAAACGGGATAATAGTTTCACTTTGTCGTCTGTGTGTCCGTCTTTTCCAACTTTTTTCTGAAATCTGAATCTAACTTTTTTATTTATAAAGATAGATTAAAAATTCTTTTTGTTTTCGATAAGTATTGATGAAATATTATCATTCGCACTTTTAGAAAATTCCTGTAGCTATAATTGAACTCTATCCCAACGGTGAAGAAATAGAAAATTCCATAATTTCTAAACGAATATTGTACACGATGTAGTTATACTAGAAATTTGAAATTCTGGTGTTGGAATGGGAAGGTCATGAAGTTTTCATTAGCAACAATGAGCTGATCCCTTAGACCCAGAGGGGGGAGAAGAAATTCTACTCTTTTGGTTTAAGAGATAACTATTTGCTTTTAGAGATAAATTAAGAATCTTTTTCAGTTGGATAGGTATTGATGAAATATTACGATTCTTATTTTCAAACCTTCCTATAACTATAATTGCGACCTCTAACGGTGGAAAATTTAAAATTCCAAAATTCTGTCTCTATGGCAGCAATGAAACAGAATGGGTGGGAAAAGCAGCTATTATTTCAAGATAGATTTGGAAAACATTTTTGGTTGAATTGTTACTAAAGAAATATAATTTTCATTTTTTGTATACTTCGATAGTTTTAATTTAAATAGAAAGAGATCACTAAACATGGAAAGGGTAAAACACTTAACCCTTTCAGGAATATAAGGTTTCTAAGAGTAAATATTAGTATGTAACTGTTTATTTTAGTTTGCTTAGACGTAAAATAAATAAAAATCATAAGAAAAATACATAACAATGTGTAGTTTTTTCGAATTTTATGGGAAATATTTTTCCCAATGGACTATAAAGGTAACACAAATTATAGTTAGGCTTATTAATGCAATGTCTTTTATTTATTGGTTTATTAGAACAAAATGTTAACTAAAATAATACAAAATTATGAAATAAAATTACTATACAAAATGATGTGCTAATTATGATATTCTGCGAAGCAATTTCTTTTGGTAGTGAGGCAAAGATGGACATTGCACATAGTGCATATATTATGCGTCCTGACAGTTCTGTTTTCGTTTTCTAAACGTTCCCGTTTACGTAATTGCGTTCGGCATACGTTCTATTTTGACATTCTGTATAAAAAATGCAGATAAGGTTATAATTAAATACGACAATCACCAATTTTAAAATGGGAAAAATGTTTCCCTTAGTCGTGAAAGGGTTAACAACTGTTGCAAATGATCTATGGTGAAATATCAAAAGATATTAAATTGATAACAACCATCTGTCCCCTTTTCTCAGAAGGGTGTGAGAAAAGCAACACTTGAAATTTAAGGAATATAACACAGAAACTTTTTATGTTGTATAATCATCTCTGACGATATGAGTTCTTTAAATTTCATTATTTTAACTTTATATATTTCATTTGATATATTTTTATTTTATATTATTTTCATATATTTCATTTTCTAGTTTTATTTATTTTCTGGTTTACAAGATTTTATCTTTTTTTACCAAAATGTGCGTTGTTTCAGTCTCTGCCTCACCAACCACAATCCTTCACTACGGTCCTGATTGCAGTTGAATGCCTTAAGGACATCATTTTGTGCCGCTGAAGATATCAACTAATACAACTATGGTCCTGATTGCAGTTGCATGCCCTGAGGACATCATTTCGTGCCGTTAAAGATATCAACTAATACTACTATAGTTCTGATTGCAGTAGCGTACCCTGAAGACATCATTTCGTGCCATTGAAGATATCAATTAATACTACTATGGTCCTGATTGAAGTTGCATACCCTAAGGACATTTTTTTGTGCCATTGAAGATATCAACTAATGTAACATGGTCCTAATTGCAGTTGCATGCTCTGAGGACATCATTTCGTGTCATTGAAGATATCGCTCGCTCGCTGTACTCCCACTGATGAATACTTTAATGTGTATGATATTGCTCATCCAATAAAGATTTATACTGGAGATAAATATTTAATATTTGATCCAAAAAGATTGATAATTTTCCTATTTATTTTATGAGTTATCTATAAATATTTTAGAATTTGAAATTAAAAAATCTTTGTTGCTTATTATATTAATTTATTTTGTCATATAGAATAGAAATTGGTAATAAATATGCTAAATTAATATAAAGAAATAAATTTATATCGTAGATAGAAATCAATATGTAAAATAGGTGTTTTCTTTCGGTTTGAATTATAACATGTCAGACCGGAAGAGATCATTGAACAAAATAAAGTCTATCATGAAGTTTTTTGGTTGGTAGTAGATATTTGGCTTATACATATATAGTCAAAATATTGGCTAATGAACTTAATTAAGGAAAATTAGGAAAATTTGATAGTTTAAGATTGTATTAACTTATTGCTACCTAATTGGTTAGTAGTAAAACAAAAGATACGTGACGTTCTTCCGGTTTGAGTATTAAGAATTATTAACCGGAAAAGCTTTCTCCCAGGACCGGAATAAAGAGAAACTTATAATTTGTCATACAAATTTATATGTCTAAGAAAGGATAAGATAAAATATTAATTTTTTTTTTAATTAGTCTGGAGGAATTTAAAAGTCTGTTAAAAGTAAAATCTTCTGTTTTATTAAGTTACAGTTGTTAAAAGAGTTTGTCTTTGTGAGTTATATTTGGAGTAGTTTAGTAATATATGCGTTACAATTTGTGGTAAATTACAAGTATTACAGTTTGGCGATGCTATTTTCGTACATCTATATAAATATTGATTAGTTAAGGCGTAGCCACTTCTAAGCCTAGCAACAAGAATGATATCGCATTTATGCAAATTCTAATCGTTAAAATAACTTATATATTAGCGGAAACAAGTCGACGGTGTGAAAAATTAAAGGCTGTAAAAAACTATGTAAAAAGGAGATATATTCAATAAATTTTGATCGAAAGCTGCCAGTTTAGCTAATTTTTCAGTAATTTCATTATAAAAAATGTTGTATGAGATGGTAACCATTGCAGATGCAAATAATTACGATTACTTAGATGTTTAAATATTAGAATGTGAAATAGATTTGTAAAACATGAAATTAAGATATCAACATTATATATGGAATATTATACATATATTATATATGGAATGGAAGATATCAACTAAACAACTATTGTCCTGATTGCAGTTGCGTGCCATTTCGTGCCATTGAAGATATCAACTAATATAATCACGGTCCTGATTGCGGTTGCGTGCCCTGAGGATATCGTCTCGTCCCACTGAGGATATCAACTAGTGCCACGGAAGAAATCACGTAGATGCGCGTGTCAGATGCGACACGCACGCCATAGTTTCGCCATCACTGCCCTAACCTTAGTCGTTTTGATGCTCTACAAAAATAAAATTTTCCTAATTTTTTACAGTTTAATTTATTGTACGGTAATGTCAAAACTGAATTAAAAGAAAATTCAAGGAGATTAATAAATCGCAGTGAAATAATGTGTGAAATTTTATTTACTTCTTGTAAAATTCATTTATCAGTTATCGTTTATCACATACATTTATCACTCAATACTAATTTTCATTTAGGGGGTATTTATTTTATTATATTTTTATTTATGTAAACTTGATTATTTTAAATATTTTATAACTAATTTTGCGTTTAAAAAATAACAAAATATATTTCAAGAATAAATACTTCTTTTAGTGTTTTTAACTATTAAAAAATCACAGTATATTTAAATGACATATTTTTTTTGAGTATAAAAATATTTTTTCTGTACATAATTCTGTTAGTGCAGTATATGCATTATTTATTAACATAAGCAGGTACTGAGCTAGCAAAATGCAGGGGGAGTGGAGGGCAAGCATTCCGAATGAAAGGGGTATGCAAGATCGGAGAAACTGGAATGCAGTTCGGTTAAAAATGTTTTCTTTGTATTTTCGTAGTTTTTAACAAATTCCTTGAAGAATACGGGTAATATAAGTTTCATATCTATTTTTTTCGCCACCGTTCCTGCTACGGATATTCTCAAAAGGGGGTAGGGCATGGCCGGCCCCCTTAGTCCCCCGATTTAGATCCAACACTGAACAAAAATGCTCTAAGTTGCGAATATATGTTGCGAGTTGAATATATGCTAAGTTGAATATATGTTGCGAGTTGAATATATGCTAAGTTGAATATATGTTGTGAGTTGAATATATGCTAAGTTGAATATATGTTGCGAGTTGAATATATGCTAAATTGAATATATGTTGCGAGTTGAATATATGTTGCGAGTTGAATATATGCTAAGTTGAATATATGTTGCGAGTATGCCAAAAAAAAAAACACTCATTAAATACTACATAAAAACAGAATGAAAATAATAATTTTAAAGGTAAGTAAAATATACCTCTGATTAATATTGCCAAGGATATAGTCCAGTTGTGGATTGTAATTCGCTGAATAAATTTGTCTTTAAGCATCACAGAGAAAAGCTAAAATAGAAAAGATTGAAAATGAACCAATTATTTCCAAAATATAAATCTTACTCACCGAAATAGGACGAGCAAATAGGCACTCACTGCCGTATCACTTCCGATGACCCTAAGCGCACGTACTTCCTGTCTGCATCCACCCACTAGTCTGGCCATTGCCCGCACCACATAGAGCAACATGAATGACAGGCTCCATACAAAAACACAAGTCACTGCTAGTAATCCACTCCTTAAACCGCAATGAGCTTCTGTCACCTACACAGAAGAAAGCATTTTTTCGAAATCTTCCTATCCACAGATTTCTTCTTTCCACAGCACAAGCGAAAATATTTGTACAGCCTCCACCCAACCAGCACTCGGCACGAGCGCACCACGTAGACACGCACTTAACAATTACATCCAATGCCGACTCTTGTTACGTATACATGACAACCATCAACCGTTGGGAAGAGATTAGCAACTGCGAGATATATAAAAATACGATCGATCACTGCAATCGGCGACAAATATCCGTGCATCTGCAGAGAGCTCACGAGCTGTTGATGACAATATATAGAGATGAATCTTTGTGTAATATCTCTAACATTTTATTTCGCACGATGAGCACCGATAAAGACTAGAGAGGTATCCAACATGAGCGTCGACAAGCGCATTGCTTCACCGGCGTGATAAAGCCAACGCTCGCTGCCTAACCGAAGCCAGTTCCCCGTATACGCTTACTCCCCGGCGCTGGATGATCGCGTGTTTGCACAACTGCGTGCCCACGAGACTCTGGCCGAAGCACAGAAGTCTCCGGCTGCCGGTGACGTCATGCGTGACGTGTGAGGCACGTCTACTTCATCGCGAGGCAGAGCATCTCTCCTGTGTACGGTGGTGACACCTCTCGAAGCGGTACAAATGCGAGCTCTTTTAACTGTCAATGCTGTTCGTATTGGTGGAAGCGGTAGATACCTTCTGTATCGACTTCAATGGAAAAAAAATAGTTTTTTTATCAAAACGTTAAAAAATGAGCATTAAATATCTTTTCAAACGGCTTTATTAAAGAGTAAATTTGTTGGCCATTATCAATAAATAATACACCTTCACTCAACAATCTTTTGATATTACCATACTGTTGTATTATTGACACTACTTATTCGAGATGAGTTCGGCTCAATTTTTCGCGCCCGTGCCCCCTCGAGACGAATCATTCCGATAATTGTTGAGCTCGAGCCCGATTTGTGAGAAAAACAAAATTCTCTGACGCTCTATAAAGACGTATGTAGCGACATGCTTGCCGCTAATCGCTCATTCATTCGTATATTATTAATTATAATCATTTTATGGCAAAATTAAAATGCTGAAAAATATCAAAATACTTGTAGAAACTGAAAGTTTGTGGGTAACATCACTATAAACGAAAATAGCTATGCATTTATTAAAAAAATAGAGAATACGTAAAAATAATCAAAAACCGCATGGTGCTTATTTTTATATGCTAAAGTTGACAAAAAGCTGAAATTATAACGAAAATATATTTTATATTTTTACTTTTTTTTTCATAATTGCAAGAAATATTTGAAATTTTAATAAAAAAGTTTCCCCTTTTCTATGGATAACTAGGATACCACTGTGGACTAAATCCGCAAACAGGTAAAAAAAATCTGTAACCATGAAAAATAACATATCACTAGTCCTTTTATTATATGATAGGATGTACATAATTTAATAGATTTATAATACGGTTGCTAAATGATTCCTCCTCCCCTCCACACACATAAAAAAAAATTCCCTAAACTGATTCATTTATTTATATCAATATTTTAGTGATGTCATTATGTGTAGGCAAAATACACATGTAAGGAGATGTAAGTTTCATCTTGATTTGTTTTACAATTCCTTGTCCTTCAATCAATAGTAGACACACAGACTATTTGTTAACATAGAGTTCAAGAAATGATTTTGCAGATAAATGTATTGGAAGGTTCGGGTACCACTCAGGACGAAACTCATTTTTTCAGCAAAATTATTTCTTGAAATCCTTGTGCTTGTTTAATGTTCTATGCTGTCTCTTAGACCGACGATTCCAGACCTTTTTGAGTTCATCGCCCTCTTTATTCTTTCTAACTAAAGAAATTCAAAATATTTATTCCTGAATAATACTAGTTCAAGTAATATATACCGTGTATTGATTAAAATCAAAATTTATAGTATTTTGTTATTTATACCAGAATTTCGAAGCGTTTTCCATCGAAGCAAAACATACATAACTATGTTAATCTTATTCGATATTATATTTCACCATTTCTACCGGAAAAGCCCATGAAAACGCACCCCCTCTCCACTTTCAAATTTTTAAAACGCCTCCTATAGGAACCACTGTTTTAGATTTTTCAAGTTATGTTGTTTTTGTGCTTCTCTAGTTCCTGACAGGAGCGGGGCTCTTAAAGTGAAAGGAGATTTTGTTTTTGAAGAAAGTAACAGTATAATGTACTGATAGAAGGCATTTTCATTTGATATCATATACAGGGTGAATCTGAAAAAGTGGGCAAAACTTTACGGGGTGGTAGAACGCAGCTATACGAGCAATATTCGTCATAGAATGTATGGTCGGAACGCAAGCGGTGAGAAGTTAAAAGGTAGTTTTCCACTGTCACATTTAAAGAATGAACACAAGAAGGAGAGGAGATACTTCAGAAAACATTTTATTAACAGGAATGTAATTGAGGTACATGCTCAAAGAAATTGCTCAAAAGAGCTGCCGCCAGCTGTAATGCAGGCTTCACACCTGCGGGATAGGGACCGACGCACATTTGCGAAGACACCAGGCATATCCCGAATATCGCCGGCAACAACGGCGATCCTGGCGACTAGATCCACATCGGTTTCAATGGGGCACTCGTAGATTAGGCTTTTCATATGGCCCCACAGGAAAAAGTCCAAACACAAGAGATCCGGTGATCTTGGTGGCCAAGCTATGGGACCACCTCGACCAATCCATCGCCCTGGGAACGTTGCATGTAAAGTGTTCCGCACATCTAAGCTGAAGTGTGCAGGCGCACCGTCGTGCTGGAACCACATTCTCGACCTTTTGGGGGTTGGAATCGGACGCAGCAGCTCCGGCAACACCTCTCGTAGGAATGTGTTATACGATTTGCCATCCAGACGGTGTGGCAGGAGGTATGGGCCAACCAAATGGTCATGGAGGATCCCTGCCCAAACATTTATGGAGAACCGATGCTGGAACGAATGAGGACGTGTGGCATGTGGGTTCGTAGATGCCCACGTGTGTGAATTGTGGGTATTCAAAACGCCCTCACGGGTGAAAGTGCACTCGTCCGTAAACAGAACATGTGCACCAAAATCCGGCTGCGCTGCATTCTGCTGGAGGTACCAACGTGTGAAACTGACACGTGGCCGATAGTCCGCCGGTGACAATGCTTGTACCTTCTGCGTACGATAGGGGTGCATTCCTTCCTCCTGTAGCACACGGCAAACCGACATTTGGGACGCGTGTACTGCAGAGGAAACTGCTCGCATGCTACATCCCAGTTGCTCTTCCACCCTACACAGAATGTCCTCTGCAAGTTGCGGCGTCCTGACACTCCTTACACGCCCTGCATCTTGCTTGGCAACAGCGAAGGATCCCGTTTCACACAGCCGCCGATGCAAACGCTCGAAGGTTTTCCGATCTGGAGTGCATCTCATCGGAAACCGGTCGCGGTAACGTCTCTGTGCCTCACTTGCATTCCCATCCGCCGCACTGTACACAAAGTGCATATCCGCCATTTTGTGGTTAGTATAACCAGCCATCCTCTCGGCAATCCACGGTAGAAATGCCGTTGGGTGCGAGGACCGACTCTTTTATACCATTTCCAACGCCACCTAGCGATTCGCCGTTTGCGTTCTGACCATACATTCTGTGACAAATATTGCTCGTATAGCTGCGTTCTACCACCCCGTAAAGTTTTGTCCACTTTTTCAGATTCACCCTGTATACAATCACCTGTTCGGGATGCGTTCGACTCTGTAAGCTTTTGCTGCTGCCACAATCATTCAATGAGGTGGAAATATGCCCTTTGCAGATTCTCGCTTTACCCACCTCAAACTCGACGAAAGGATATTTAATTCTCGCGTACTGTCAGGTTCACCCAGAACCCACCTCAGTTCACATAAAACTGTACTTGGTTCACCAAGAACAGAATCTTGATTCTTACATAGAATCGAATCCTCTCCTTAATGGTTTTGTTTTAGTAAGAGCGGTGTCCCTTGACGCATCTTCAAACGTCCTTCCTGTTTGACAACGATGCTCAAGACTGCTGTTTATTATTGCCCGGCTCATCTCCAGGTCTCCGCTCACGCCCGAGGCTAGTTGTACAGGGACATAAAAGTTCTTTTGATTTGTCAGCCTATGCAGGTAGACAGCTCGGACCCGAAAACAGCAGTGCGTGACTCACATCCCGACAACAACACTTCCAAAAAAACACTTAATACATATAAATATTTACAACAAAAAATAATAAAAATGCAACAATAAATAAAATTAAATACATGAGAGACATAACACGCTAAGTTACATTTGGGCGTTACCATTTATTCCTACCTCTCATTTTCCTTATGCTGCCAAAAAAGTCAACCTTGTCGCCTTTATGATTTTGCTCTGCTACAAACAATGCAATAAATCCATACTTTTCAAGGCATTCTCTACTTTTGTTTCCACTGTTCTTGAATATGCATCTCCTGTCTGGTCTCCCCTCTGATATAACTCTAGATGAACGTCCACTCAGATGGTTTATTAGAGACTTCTTTGACTTTCCTACTACAAAAAACAATAAAAATGAATATGAAGAACGATTAAAAATTCTCAAACATTCACTTTTTGGAATGGAGGAAGTTGTTTCATGATTTAAAAATCAGCTACAAAATCATTAACAACCTCAGTAGGGGGAAAGTGGGGGTTCTGGACCAGAGGCGGGTCAATGTTAATCCTATGGGACCCACCTCCCTGTGTTCTAAAGCGGAGGCGGGTCTTTCCACCACACAAACAGGTCAATATTTCCCTCAATAATCTACATAATTTATTTTTTTTTAAATCAAGATTTTTTTTTCTTTTAATAATTTTTTTTTCAACCAATAGCATTGTTTTCGTTTCTGCAGGACAGTCTTTTAAATCAGTTTCTGCGGGATGGTCCTTCTTCTAGTATAAATACGACATCCATCAGTCAGATTCCTCATTCTGTTGTCAGACGTTGACAGTGACGGTTCTCTGCTGCTGCGTTTCCGTGATTTTTTTTTCAACTGCTAGAAGCCAATAGTCCTCGTGTAGTATCAGTTATTTTGCAAGTCACTGCTACATAATGTATCCATGCGATATATGTGAGAAGGTTTTCATTCATCAGACCCATCTCATTCGTCATAAGAGAAATCATGATGGAAATAACCTCTTTAAGTGCTCTCAATGCGAATTGACATTCTCAAGGAGAGATGATGTCCGACGTCATGAGTTAACCCACACCTCCAGAAAAACCTACAAATGTGAAGAATGTGCCATGGAGTTTGGAAGAAAAGACAATCTTTTACGTCATCAAAGCCACACAATAATAAGCGAAAACGTTCTGAAGATGAAAGGACCCCCAAAAGGAACAAAAACCAGACCCTGAAGACCTCTGTCAGTTTACAGAAGAAATTAAAAGGACCCTATCAACACATAAACTGACTGCAACGGAAGAAACATCTGTTAACCTCACCTTTTTCCTTGAATCCTCGCGGGAGTCACTCCTAACTCATCTGAAAGAAGAATTAACCTCGAAAGGTAGCATTAAATGGTACCTTGCTGTACAAGTGCGCTTCAGGCGAAAAGTTTCCCCTACTACCTTCGAACACTGTACCCCGTTTTTCCGAAGCAACTGTGTCACAAGTCTTCCTACATCATCCCTAAACAGAGAACTGGATTCAGCATATAAGAAGATTAAGACCTCATTTGAAGAATTTGAAGGAGCACATAGTGGATGGTCACTGGATGCCGTACTCCACGCTGAAATGAACATTGGAAAATCTATCCCTCTTGCAGGATCTAGTTATATCCCTCCTCCAAGAGAATTACTGTTAAAACAAGCTATTGTCAATGTATGTAATTCTGACCAAAAATGTTTTGTCTGGTCTGTTTTAGCCTCTTTGTATACTGCCACAGATCATCCGCAGCGCCTTAACAATTATATACATTTAGAAGGAAAATTAAACACATCTGACCTAATTTTCCCCTGTTACAATAAATCAAATATCTAATTTCGAAAAAATGAACAATATTTCTGTTAATGTTTTTGGATATGAGAAAGAGGTATTCCCACTCTACATCACACCATTCAGATTTAAAGCGCACACGAATCTCCTTCTGTTATCGGATGATGAAAAGCAGCATTATTGCTCCATTAAGAATATGAGTAGACTTCTCAGTCCTCTCACTAAACATAAATGTCAGACTTTGTACTGTGATTACTGCCTTCACCGTTTCAAAAACGAATCGCTCTTGAAGGATCGTGTTCCCTATTGTCAAGAACATGGACCCCAAAGAGTAGAATTTCCAATAGAAGAAGAAAAATGGTTGAAATTCACAAATTTCAAGTTTCAGCACCCCGTTCCATACGTGATTTATGCCGACTTTGAATCATTCCTAGTGAAAGTGGACACTTGTATGCCTAACCCTGAAAAATATCACACCACTCTCACGGCAAATCATGAACCCTGTGGATTTGCATCTCTTGTTGTTGGCGCTGATGACTGCAGCTATAAACCTCCAGTAGTTAATAGAGGTCCTAATGCAGTAGAAGAATTTTTAGAAGGTTTGCTTAAAGAGGAAGAAAACATTAAAAATTTACTGTCGATGATAAAGCCAATGCAGCTGTCGAATCATGAAGAGGAAACATTTCACAGCGGTACTGACTGTAATATTTGTAAGCATGCCCTAGGAGCAGATCGTGTGAGAGATCACGATCATATAACAGGTAAATTCCTAGGGGCCGCCCATAATTCCTGTAATCTGAACTTTAAGTTAACCAATAGGATTCCAGTTATCTTCCACAACCTAAAGGGATATGACAGCCACCTTATTATGCAGGGAATCGGCAGAATCAAAAATAAGAAGATTAATTGCATTCCCTATAACATGGAAACATACATAGCCTTCTCCCTGGGAACATTACATTTTATAGACTCCTATCAGTTTTTAAGCACATCCCTTGAGAAGCTAGTAAATAATTTATCACCAGATGAGTTCCATATTTTAAAGGAACATGTTGAAACTGAACGGTTACACCTGGTTTTGAGAAAAGGAGTTTACCCCTATGATTATATTGACAACAGTGAAAAGTTTGAAGAAACAGTATTACCGCCACACGAAGCATTTTACAACCAACTCACAGAAGAAGCACTAGAGGAAGAAGACTACACCCATGCAATAAGAGTATGGAATACATTCAACATAAAAAATCTAGGCCAATATCATTACTTGTACCTGAAGACAGACGTGCTCCTCTTAGCGGGTGTTTTCGAAAGTTTCAGAAAACTATGCATCAGATACTATGAAATCGATCCCTGCCATGTTTATACAGCTCCTGGATTAGCCTGGCAAGCATGCTTAAAAATGACAAATGTAAATCTTGAGTTGATAACTGACCCTACAATGTACCTTTTAATAGAGAAAGGCATACGAGGAGGAATTTCTGTGATATGCAATCGTCTTAGTACTGCAAACAACAAGTATTTGGACACCTATGATCCTCAGTTACCCTCTAAATACATTATGTACTATGATGCCAAAAATCTTTATGGATGGGCAATGTCACAATGTCTCCCTCAAAGCGATTTTCAATGGCTTAATAAAGAAGAAATAGCACATCAAAATATTACGACAATTGCTGATGATGCGAATAAAGGATACATATTGGAAGTTGATTTAGATTATCCAGTTTCTCTACACGACAAGCATAATGATTATCCACTAGCCCCTGAGAAACTTCAGATTACCAGCAGCATGCTATCCCCATATTGTCAAGAGGTTGCCCAAAGCCTTGGAATAAATACAAGCCAATCAATCGTGAAATTAGCAACAAATCTAAATTCTAAGGAAAAATATGTCCTTCATTATCGAAATTTCAAACAATTTAGCTTTCGGTATGCAGCTGAAGGAAATACATCGCGTTTTAGAATTTAATCAGTCTTGCTGGCTAAAACCATATATAGAATTTAATACAGATCGGCGGAAGAAAGCTAGAAACGACTTCGAGAAGGACTTCTTCAAACTGATGAATAATGCTGTGTTTGGAAAAACGATGGAAAATTTGAGAAATCGAGTGAAAATTGAATTGACTCAGAGCCTGAAGAGAGTATGTAAACTCGTAGCATCACTTGCTTTTTACGCTTTTCGTGTTTTTGACAACGACCTCGCATGTGTGCAATCAAAGATAACTAAATTGAAACTCAACAGGCCTATTTATGCTGGTTTCAGTATTCTAGATATTAGTAAATTTTTGATGTATAGCTTTCATTATGACTATATTAGTCCTAAATATGAAGAAAAAGCTAAATTATTGTTCACTGATGATTATTGTTCACTAAATTTTTGTTCATTGATTCACTGTGCTACGAGCTTCAAACCGAGGACGTGTATGCTGATATGAAAGCAGATATAGATAATTTTGACACGTACGACTATCACATAAACCATGTTTTGCATAGTACACATAATAAAAAGTAACTAGGTAAAATGAAAGATGAACTTTCAGGAATACCTATCAAACAATTTGCAGGTCTTCGTTCTAAAATGTATTCCCTTCAGAGTTTACATGAGGAGAAGAAGACGGGGAAAGGAGTCCCCAAATACATCGTAAAAAGAACCCTTCATCACAAGGATTACAGAGACTGCTTAATAAACAAATCACCTTGTCGAGTAGATTTGACAAAGATTCAAAGTAGCAACCATCATCTTCATACAGTGAAAGGTGTAAAACTTGGTCTGTCACCATTTGACGATAAAAGATATATTTTAGAAAATGGTTATGACACCCTTTCGTACGGTCACTACAAAACAATGAAAAAATAATATAACAGAAAAAAAAAATATTTCACTGTGATTTTTAATATGTTTGAGCTATTTATGTATAAAAAATATGATAATTTTATCCAAATGTGTGCATATAACCCCCTATATATGTAAAAATATTACATGTCATTATTATTATATGTAGATAGCTGTATGTAAAAACCATTTCCTCTGTTAACCTGCAGTTTTTATTTCTGTAAGCAGGCTGTAAAGTATGATCAATGTGAAAAAAAAAAGCATCATTGTGAAATGTATAAAATTGTAAACCAATGGAAATCATTACATGTGCAGGCATTGTCATTGTTTCACCTAATACTTTGAAAACACTAAAATTTTTTAAATGAAATATATGTGTCGCCTGAATTTCTGAGTCTTATGTGGAGCGATAAACAAGTGTTAGCCGCTTCTCACGTGACTTTTGCCCGTGGCACTCATGCTGCTGACTCATTACCGTGGATCACATTGCGTTATAATACATCCTCACTCTGCCTCGCACTGGGAGAAAGCCCTTCTGGGATCCATTTCTGGGATTACACTTATAATAAGAGGTTGGTAATTCTCTAAATTTTCATGGTTTATCAAACATTACTTATAATTTCGCGATGTAGTGACGTTCTCAAGTATTAAGAAGTGATGAAAATATAAGATTTGTTTTCGAAGCTATCGTAAGTCGCCTGCATGCTAGCTCATTACATGGCCCGGAATGAGCCTCCTCAAAATCAACGTCTTTTTTTTTCAAGCAATTGCCTCTCAAAAGTGCCAGGACTACAATAAACGTGCAGCGTGCTGTGTTTATGAGAAATTTATCAGCACGTGATGAAATTCTAATATTTACTTTGCAGAGACGACAACTTTACATAGATTTTTACAGAGAAATAATCGAAATTATTGCATCAGCCATTTAGCGATAAAGTGTGTTAGAGCAGATTTTACTGAATATTAATACTTTACAATAAAGGATAATTTCCTGTATATAATACAGAGGTGTACAGACGAATTTTATTTCCTACGAATAAAAAAAAATAGGATTTTCATACTGTTATTCGAATTACTCACTTACCACTTATTTCAACTGTTTAGTAAAAAAAATACATTTAATTCCCAGATTTTTAACGACTGAGATAAAATAAATATGCTTACTACATTAAATACAATGTAAAATAACGAAATTCACCACTTATTTCAACTGTTTAGTAAAAAAATACATTTAATTCCCAGATTTTTAACGACTGAGATAAAAAAAATATGCTTACCTACATTAAATACAATGCAAAATAGCGAAATTCACCACTAATTTCAGCTGCTTAATATCAAGAAATACATATGATTTCCTTTTTTTTAGCATTGCACATAAGAAAAAAAAAAAGACTAGTGAACGTATCAACATATACCTCTGAGACTTAAATATGACATGCTCTGTGTTTCAATATTACGTATTTTTTTTCAGTATTTTACACATTAATTACTAATTTTTTTTTTCATTCAACAGTTAAGTACCCAATTGGAAGTAATGTGGGCAATATTTCCTGTTTAAATGCATCTCCACAAATCAGCTTTAAAACATTTTCTTATAATTGAAGGGGAAAATAAAGAATTTTAATTGAATTTCTTTTAACACAATATACTTAATATATTGTCATCAGCGTATTCCATATACAAAACGAATTAATACAGCCTAGTTACAGGAAATTAACATTATATTGAAGTTCTTTCTATTTTAAGAATAAAAAAAACTAAATTTTAATTACATTTCCAACCACTAGATGGCGTCACAGTTACTGTTAAACCTTGAGGCAGACGGGGGAAAACTTACCTTTTTGCTCAGAGCGCCACGTAGCGGGATTTTCAGTAGTTTATTGCCACCATAGGAATCCCCCTTTGCACAGTGCTTTCCCCCTATGACGTCACCACCTGGACTTTGACCCAAGGGGGATTCCCCGGTTGGCAATAAACTACTGAAAATCCCGCTAGGTGGCACTCTGAGCAAAAAGGTAAGTTTTCCCCCAGTCTGCCTCAAGGTTTAACAGTAACTGTGACGCCATCTAGTGGTTGGAAATGTAATTAAAATTTAGTTTTTTTATTCTTAAAGTAGACAGCACTTCAATATAATGTTAATTTCCAGTAACTAGGCTGTATTAATTCGTTTTGTATATGGAATACGCTGATGACAATATATTAAGTATATTGTGTTAAAAGAAATTCAATTAAAATTCTTTATTTTCCCCTTCAGTTATAAGAAAATGTTTTAAAGCTGATTTGTGGAGATGCATTTAAACAGGAAATATTGCCCACATTACTTCCAATTGGGTACTTAACTGTTGAATGAAAAAAAAAATTAGTAATTAATCTGTAAAATACTGAAAAAAAAATGCGTAATATTGAAACACAGAGCATGTCATATTTAAGTCTCAGAGGTATATGTTGATACGTTTGCTAGTCCTTTTTTTTTTCTTATGTGCAATGCTAAAAAAAAGGAAATCATCTGTATTTCTTGATATTAAGCAGCTGAAATTAGTGGTGAATTTCTCTATTTTACATTGTATTTAATGTAGGTAAGCATATTTTTTTTATCTCAGTCGTTAAAAATCTGGGAATTAAATGAATTTTTTTTACTAAACAGTTGAAATAAGTGGTGAATTTCGCTATTTTACATTGTATTTAATGTAGGTAAGCATATTTTTTTTATCTCAGTCGTTAAAAATCTGGGAATTAAATGTATTTTTTTTTACTAAACAGTTGAAATAAGTGGTAAGTGAGTAATTCGAATAACAGTATGAAAATCCTATTTTTTTTATTCGTAGGAAATAAAATTCGTCTGTACACCTCTGTATTATATACAGGAAATTATCCTTTATTGTAAAGTATTAATATTCAGTAAAATCTGCTCTAACACACTTTATCACTAAATGGCTGATGCAATAATTTCGATTATTTCTCTGTAAAAATCTACGTAAAGTTGTCGTCTCTGCAAAGTAAAATTAGAATTTCATCCCATGCTGATAAATTTCTCATAAACACAGCACGCTGCACGTTTATTGTCGTCCTGGCACGAAAGACGTTGATTTTGAGGAGGCTCGTTCCGGGCCATGTAATGAGCTAGCATGCAGGCGACTTACGATAGCTTCGAAAACAAATCTTATATTTTCATCACTTCTTAATACTTGAGAACGTCACTACATCGCAAAATTATAAGTAATGTTTGATAAACCATGAAAATTTAGAGAATTACCAACCTTTTATTATAAGTGTAATCCCAGAAATGGATCCCAGAAGGGCTTTCTCCCAGTGCGAGGCAGAGTGAGGATGTATTATAATGCAATGCGATCCGCGGTAATGTGTCAGCAGCATGAGTGCCATGGGCAAAAGTCACGTGAGAAGTGGCTAACGCTTGTTTATCGCTAAACTTGCCAAGGATAAGACTCAGAAATTCAGGCAACACATATATTTCCTTTAAAAAATTTTATTGATTTCAAAGTATTAGGTGAAACAATGACAATGCGTGCACATGTAATGATTTCCATTTATACATTTCACAATGATGCTTTTTTTTCACATTGATTATACTTTACAGCCTGCTTACAGAAATAAAAAATGAAGGTTAACAGAGGAAATGGTTTTTACATACAGCTATCTACATATAATAATGATGACATGTAATATTTTTACATATATAGGGGGTTATATGCACACATTTGGATAAAATTATGATATTTTTTATACATAAATAGCTCAAACATATTAAAAATCACACTGAAATACTCTTTCTTTTCTTCTGTTATGTTATTTTTTCATTGTTTTGTAGTGACCATACAAAAGGGTGTCATAAACATTTTCTAATCTAAAATAAATCTTTTATCGTCAAAAATGACAGACCAAGTTTTACACCTTTCACTCTATGAAGATGATGGTTGCTACTTTGAATCCTTGTCAAATCTACTCGACAAGGTGATTTGTTTATTTAGCAGTCTCTGTAATCCTTTTGAATAAGGGTTCTTTTTACGATGTATTTGGGGACTCCTTTCCCCGTATTCTTCTCCTCATGTAAACTCTGAAGGGAATACATTTTAGAACGAAGGCCCGCAAATTGTTTGATAGGTACTCCTGAAAGTTCATCTTTCATTTTACCTAGTACCATTTTATTATGTGTACTATGCAAAACATGGTCTATGTGATAGTCGGACGTGTCAAAATGATCTATATCTGCTTTCATATCAGCATACACGTCCTTGGTTTGAAGCTCGTAGCACAGTGAATCTGTATCAGTGAACAATAATTTAGCTTTTTCTCCATATTTCGGACTAATATAGTCGTAATGAAAGCTATACATCAAAAATTTACTAATATCTAGAATACTGAAACCAGCATAAATAGGCCTGTTGAGTTTCAATTTAGTTATCTTTGATTGCACACATGCGAGGTCGTTGTCAAAGACACGAAAAGCGGGAAAAGCAACTGATGCTGCGAGTTTACATACTCTCTTCGGGCTCTGAGTCAATTCAATTTTCACTCGATTTCTCAAATTTTCCATCGTTTTTCCAAACACAGCATTATTCATCAGTTTGAAGAAGTCCTTCTCGAAGTCGTTTCTAGCTTTCTTCCGCCGATCTGTATTAAATTCTATATATGGTTTTAGCCAGCAAGACTGATTAAATTCTAAAACGCGATGTATTTCCTTCAGCTGCATACCGAAGGCTAAATATTGTTTGAGATTTCGATAATGAAGGATATATTTTTCCTTAGAATTTAGATTTGGGGCTAATTTCACGACTGATTGGCTTGTATTTATTCCAAGGCTTTGGGCAACCTCTTGACAATATGGGGATAGCATGCTGCTGGTAATCTGAAGTTTCTCAGGGGCTAGTGGATAATCATTATGCTTGTCGTGTAAGAGAAACTGGATAATCTAAATCAACTTCCAATATGTATCCTTTATTCGCATCATCAGCAATTGTCGTAAAATTTAGATCTGCTGTTTCCCATCCATAAAGATTGTTGGCATCATAGTACATAATGTATTTAGAGGGTAACTGAGGATCAGTGTCCAAATACTTGTTGTTTGCAGTACTAAGACGATTGCATATCACAGAAATTCCCCCTCGTATGCCTTTCTCTAGGAAAAGTTACATTGTACGGTCAGTTATTAACTCAAGATTTACATTTGTCATTTTTAAGCATGCTTGCCAGACTAATCCAGGAGCTGTGTAAACATGGCAGGGATCGATTTCATAGTATCTGATGCATACTTTTCTGAAAATTTTGAAAACATCCGCTAAGAGGAGCACGTCTGTCTTCAGGTACAAGTCATGATACTGGCCTAGATTTTTTATGTTGAATGTATTCCATACGCTTATTGCATGGGTGTAGTCTTCTTCCTCTAGTGCTTCTTCTGTGAGTTGGTTGTAAAATGCTTCGCGTGGCGGTAATACTGTTTCTTCAAACTTTTCACTGTTGTCAATATAATCATAGGGGTAAACTCCTTTTCTCAAAACCAGGTGTAACCGTTCAGTTTCAACATGTTCCTTTAAAATATGGAACTCATCTGGGGATTAATTATTTACTAGCTTCTCAAGGGATGTGCTTAAAAACTGATAGGAGTCTATAAAATGTAATGTTCCCAGGGAGAAGGCTATGTATGATTCCATGTTATTGGGAATGCAATTAATCTTCTTATTTTTGATTCTGCCGATTCCCTGCATAATTAGGTGGCTGTCATATCCCTTTAGGTTGTGGAAGATAACTGGAATCCTATTGGTTAACTTAAAGTTCAGATTACAGGAATTATTGGCGGCCCCTCGGAATTTACCTGTTATATGATCGTGATCTCTCACACGATCTGCTCCTAGGGCATGCTTACAAATATGACAGTCAGTAGCGTTGTGAAATGATTCCTCTTCATGATTCCACAGCTGCATTGGCTTTATCATCGACAGTAAATTTTTAATGTTTTCTTCCTCTTTAAGCAAACCTTCTAAAAATTCTTCTACTGCATTAGGACCTCTATTAACTACTGGAGGTTTATAGCTGCAGTCATCAGCGCCAACAACAAGAGATGCAAATCCACAGGGTTCATGATTTGCCGTGAGAGTGGTGTGATATTTTTCAGGGTTAGGCATACAAGTGTCCACTTTCACTAGGAATGATTCAAAGTCGGCATAAATCACGTATGGAACGGGGTGCTGAAACTTGAAATTTGTGAATTTCAACCATTTTTCTTCTTCTATTGGAAATTCTACTCTTTGGGGTCCATGTTCTTGACAATAGGGAACATGATCCTTCAAGAGCGATTCGTTTTTGAAACGGTGAAGGCAGTAATCACAGTACAAAGTCTGACATTTATGTTTAGTGAGAGGACTGAGAAGTCTACTCATATTCTTAATGGAGCAATAATGCTGCTTTTCATCATCCGATAACAGAAGGAGATTCGTGTGCGCTTTAAATCTGAATGGTGTGATGTAGAGTGGGAATACCTCTTTCTCATATCCAAAAACATTAACAGAAATATTGTTCATTTTTTCGAAATTAGATATTTGATTTATTGTAACAGGGGAAAATTAGGTCAGATGTGTTTAATTTTCCTTCTAAATGTATATAATTGTTAAGGCGCTGCGGATGATCTGTGGCAGTATACAAAGAGGCTAAAACAGACCAGACAAAACATTTTTGGTCAGAATTACATACATTGACAATAGCGTGTTTTAACAGTAATTCTCTTGGAGGAGGGATATAACTAGATCCTGCAAGAGGGATAGATTTTCCAATGTTCATTTCAGCGTGGAGTACGGCATCCAGTGACCATCCACTATGTGCTCCTTCAAATTCTTCAAATGAGGTCTTAATCTTCTTATATGCTGAATCCAGTTCTCTGTTTAGGGATGATGTAGGAAGACTTGTGACACAGTTGCTTCGGAAAAACGGGGTACAGTGTTCGAAGGTAGTAGGGGAAACTTTTCGCCTGAAGCGCACTTGTACAGCAAGGTACCATTTAATGCTACCTTTCGAGGTTAATTCTTCTTTCAGATGAGTTAGGAGTGACTCCCGCGAGGATTCAAGGAAAAAGGTGAGGTTAACAGATGTTTCTTTCGTTGCAGTCAGTTTATGTGTTGATAGGGTCCTTTTAATTTCTTCTGTAAACTGACAGGGGTCTTCAGGGTCTGGTTTTTGTTCCTTTTGGGGGTCCTTTCATCTTCAGAACGTTTTCGCTTATTATTGTGTGGCTTTCTTTGATGACGTAAAAGATTGTCTTTTCTTCCAAACTCCATGGCACATTCTTCACATTTGTAGGTTTTTCTGGAGGTGTGGGTTAACTCATGACGTCGGACATCATCTCTCCTTGAGAATGTCAATTCGCATTGAGAGCACTTAAAGAGGTTATTTCCATCACGATTTCTCTTATGACGAATGAGATGGGTCTGATGAATGAAAACCTTCTCACATATATCGCATGGATACATTAGATAGCAGTGACTTGCAAAATAACTGATACTACACGAGGACTATTGGCTTCTAGCAGTTGAAAAAAAATCACGGAAACGCAGCAGCAGAGAACCGTCACTGTCAACGTCTGACAACAGAATGAGGAATCTGACTGATGGATGTCGTATTTATACTAGAAGAAGGACCATCCCGCAGAAACTGATTTAAAAGACTGTCCTGCAGAAACGAAAAGAAACAATGCTATTGGTTGAAAAAAAAATTATTAAAAGAAAAAAAATCTTGATTTAAAAAAAAATAAATTATGTAGATTATTGAGGGAAATATTGACCTGTTTGTGTGGTGGAAAGACCCGCCTCCACTTTAGAACACAGGGAGGCGGGCCCCATAGGATTAACATTGACCCACCTCTGGTCCAGAACCCCCACTTTCCCCCTACTAACCTCATCTATTCAAATCCTGCCGAGCCCTTAATGCATGTCTTGGACTCTGGCAGAACAAGCAGGCATCCGCTGCATATTCATATTGCTCATGCGAGAACAAACTACAAAACATCATTACTTCACATGCCGAGTTGGTCGGATTTGGAAGTCTTTACCTCCTGATGTTGTGATATCCCTAACTTTATACATTTTCGACAATCGACTAAAGCAAGTCTATTTATCTAAATTTTTAACATGTTTTAAGTTTTAATTATCATTTAGGTATTGTGTTTATATGTTGTCAAAATGGTTACTACAGCTGTGCAATTGTATCACTTTTTTTCCTTCAGTCTTAAATGTAGAGACATCTCTTGTATACAGGGTGATTCAGAATTCATCATCAATATTTGGTGGGGAGGTAGGTAATAAGAAACGAAGGAGATTTCACATAGGAAAGCATGGGCGCATATGCCATGTAGTAGGGCAAAATGACCCCAGTTCAACGGCGGTTTGGGAAGCGCACTGCATACAATTGCCTGGCTCGAAGACATCTTTCTCCTGCCGCACCATAAGTTACATGCATATCTGCACATTCATTCCACGTATACCGGTTCATGTTACTTCGGCAAATTTACCTTGTCGAATGACAACTGACTGCACGCGTCAAACAGCTGTGCTTCTGTATGAGAGGTGTGTACACACAGCGCCCTCTACACCACCATGCGTTTGTCTGCCCCCATACTTTCCTATGTGAAATCTCTTTCTTTTCTTATTCCCTTCCTCCCCACTAAATATTGATGATGAATTCTGAATCACCCTGTATAGTTCTCCTCTGCTATGCTGTAACAACATTGTAAATATTTCGTTGTTCCCTTTTAAAATCCTTTCAACTGCTAATCGTTCAGCATATACTGTCAATTTGTATTTCATGTTTTTGATATGTATGGAGCGGTATTAGTGTACACTTTTGTACCTTTCCCCTCAACAGAATAAATATATTAAATATTAAATAAATTAACAGAAACACAAGAAAGACGTATACGTTATCTGTCCAATAGCTAAGTAAGCTAACCACTCAGCCAGTGGACGGCAGAGAAAAGCGTACATAACTGAAAACAATTTTGAGCAAATACAATTAAATGTCTTATGTAAAGGTATTGTGACAGGGTTAAAGTGAAATTGAACAGCAATTGGGATAACGACGAAATCGTGTAATATGCATAAATACTACACGTGAGAGAACGAGTTCCCATAATTAACGCGCTGGAATAGGTGATGTTGATTAGGCCACCTTTGAGCACCTAACTTGTCAAAACTAAATGTTAACGAAGTCGTTGATGAGGTTTTATTCTAACAAAGCCCACTTCTCCATGGGAACTGATCTGAGTTCATGGAGGGTCTGAAATGAGGGCTGGCTTCCCACGCATGCTCAATTAGATTCAATCCAGAGATCTGGCTCGGCATTTCATGCTATGAATATTTTACCATTTAAGGAAGTCGTCAACCAAGTGATCTCTATGGTTATAGACATTATCGATCATGAAGAATGAATCGCCGAGCGCATTCCTAGGAATCCTCATATTGGGTATAAGAATCTCTTATCTATATCGCTGAATAGTTTCAGTGCCTCCCCGAAAGATGTGAAGCTCTGTGTGGTCAGTCAATTGTAGCGAGTTCTTTGTTCTCTCCAAATGAACATACGTAGAGAATAGGTATTCAAACTGAATCCGGACTCATATGCAAAGAGCGCTTTTGCACACTGGCTAGGGGTTCAAAGGTTAAACGAGTTCCTCAACTGAAGGCAGGGGTGAAGGGAACAGAAACCATTGGTCTTCATGCATACAGACCTCATTGATGCGGACTCCTGCACATCGTATGTCTTGAACCTGTTGTCTCTGTGACTACTAACAGCTAGCGAGATAGTTTCTTTTCTGTCATTTTCCTATGTTCCCTTGCTGTTAAAGAGCGGTCTTCTTGAGGAGTATGGCCAGGGGACGACCGCATGACTTATTTCTTCTGTTCCTTGAAATTGTCCCCAAAGTCTTGAGAGACATTAGAGACAAATACGTATAAAGCCTTGTATACTTAGAATCCTTGCCTATCGCTGCCCATCGTATAGAATCAACCATACCACGCCTTTATTACATGGTATAATTAATTTGTTCCTAAGTTAATGCCATGACGGGCTGAAATTGAATGAGTAGCTAACGCAGCCATTTATATCAACCCTAAACTACACGCTAGTGGTCGCGGTAGTTAAATATGTACTCAGATTCTGCCGCATTGCAAAATTCATATATACACCACATTTCATGTCGTTACCTCATATACTGTTACAGCTATGATATTCTTAAGACTTTACCAAAGACATTGCTAACAAACGAAACAGTTTCATTTAATAAGAATTACTAATTTTTATAAAAATGTTAAGCGTAGTAATATTATTAATAAGAATTTAAATATACTGTATAGGTAATGAACCTTAATCTTGATTAATTAAAAATTTAATACATGAGTTTATTCCCCCCCCCCCCATCATTTTTTTCTTACGCATAACGAGCTCTTTTTTAATTCTTTAATAGCATACCTTGTAATCATGTTTTTCTGGTGATTAGTTCACTTTCTTAACCTTTAATGTGTTAATGGTATAATTTATTGGTAAAAGCTTATAAAGTAATGGTATAAACTAGCGTAGTATAGGTACCCCAAAGGTACTAATAAGTACCACCAGTTTGGACAAATGTATTGTTTTACATATACACCGAAGAGCCAAAACATTATGACCAGCGAGTCTTTATGCAAATCGAAACAACTGCAGGTAAATGATGGCGCGTGTGAAGGTCATGAAACGGCATATATAATACCTGATACTGAACTCTGTTAATCAGTGTTATTCTTGTTCTTCAGATGGGAAAGGCAGCATACTTAAGTGAGTTTCACAAAGACCAAATTGTAATGGCCAGACGACTGGGTCACAGCATTTCCGAGACGTCAAGGCTTGTGGGGTGCTCAAGGTCAGCCGAGGTTAGTACATTCAAACAGTAGTCCGAGGAGGGAAAAACCACGAACCGCCAGCAAGGTGTGAGCTGACCACAGCTCATCGATGCTAGGAGTGAGCGAATGCTATCCCATATGGTACGAGACAACAGAAGAGATAATGTGGCGCAACTTGCCCGTAATTTGAATGCTGGTGATGAAAAACCACGAACCATCAGCAAGGTGTGGGCCGATCACGGCTCATCGATGCTAGAGGTGAGCGAAAGCTATGTCGTATGGTACGAGACAACAGAAGGAATACTGTGTGCACAACTCGCCCGTAATTTGAATGCTGGTGATGGCAGTAATGTGTCAGAACACAAAATACATCGAACTCTGCTGAAAATGTTGCTGCGTAGCCGCAGGACATTCTGAGTGCCCATGCTATCCTCGGTTCACCATCGAAAGCGCCTACAATGGGCACACAAGCATCAAAACTGGACCTTGAATGATTGGAAGATGTTCGTCTGGTCCGATGAATCTCCTCTCCTGTTGCACCATGTGGATGGCCAGGTACATGCGCGTCGTTTACCTAGGGAAGTGTTGGCAGCAGGATGCACCATAGGACGAAAACAAGCCGGTGAAGAAAGTATAATGTTTAGGGAAATGTTCTGTTGGGAAACTCTGGGTCCAGTCATTCATGTGCAGGAAACTATGACCTCTATCACCTACCTAAACATCATTGCAAACCAAGTACATCCTTTCATGGCAACGGTATATCCCTACAGTAGTGCTTTCTTTCAGCAGGATAATGCGCCACACCAAACTGACCGGATTATTCGAGAATGGTTCAGGAACATGAGGAAGACTTCCAGGTATTGCCCTGGCCTCAAAATTCCCCAGACATCAATCCATGTGATAAGTACCAAGCAAGGATAATAATCTAAAAAGCACATATCGATGATGCAATCAGTCACTGGGTTCGTATTCACTTCAAAGGAAGTGTATACTTTGAATTCTTTTGCAAAATAACTTTTGTCAGTTTTAAAACTCACCGTCATTAAAACATCATCATACGAGATTTCATTTGACACCTAGGTCGTAATTGTAGGCCTTCGCGTTCCGATGATATCGTAGAACGATTTTCAGATTTCTCGTTTTGTAGGGGGGAAGAGAGCATGGGGGGTCATTTTTTATAGCTTACGACACTCTCCGCGTCACATAGTTCGTTACTTTCCGCACTAGAGTTCCTGAGATAAGGAGGAACAATCATTGTCATTCTCTCCCCTTTTTTAGGAGGGAAGAAAGCACGGGGGGGTCAAGTTTTAATAGCCTACGACATTCCCCACGTCAGTAGCTTTCATTCGTCGTATAGCTTGTTACTTTTGGCCTTCGCGTTCTGGAGATATACCTTAAAAATTGTTTTCACATTTCCCACTTTTTTTAGGGGGGAAGAAAGCAAGGGGGTCAATTTTTTTATAGCCTAAACAGCTGCTTGATGGGGTGTTTATTTTTTTATTATTATAACATTTTCTCGCGTCACAAGCTTTCATTTGGCACATAAATCATTATGTTTCTCCATCGCGGTCGAAAGATATGGTGGAACAACATTTGTCAAATCCACAAACCGACCGAACTACAAACCGACCAATCGATAAATGTAAAGACAAAAGCAATAGGAAGATAGATAAAAACAGACTAAATATCGTATTAGCTATCCTTGGCACGCAAGCTTGGAAAGATTTGCTATCCATGGATTGCTAAGCCACCGGATGTGTCCTTAGGTATGTTGTATGAGAGACTAGGACAAACGCAAAAATCTTTCAGGTTATCTTAATACTTTGCAGTGTAGCATCTCTCTTTTTAAAGAATGAAATATATGCAAGACAACAGGACATTGATGCCTTTGATTTAAATGTTTACGAGTATTTTGAGCATAAGTCGCCTGACAATGTAAGAAATAATGAAGTTAGGCAAAAGAGATCAGCAACCACCTTTTGAGCAGCATCATGTACAGAAAAAGACTGCCGTGATTTGTCCATGGCCCATATGCATAACGAGAGATTAGTGAACAAAGTTATGAAGAATAAGCCTGAAGTCGTCAGAAAAAGAGAGTGTAGATAAACCTAGGATACAGAAGTCAGACAATATCAAAGAGAACCCTGTTAGAATGGTTTACAGTGGCCAAATGCAACAGTTGTAGCCAAGCACTAAATTGCACAATCTGGTTAGACCTTTGTAGTTCATGACTGCTAAAGAATTACTAAAATACGTTGAATATGTTTAAGAACTGATATTTAAATGCAATGTAACTTTGCTTTAAAATCATTAGCAAAACTATTTCCAACTTTCATTCTCTAATATGCTAGTAATTTAATAAATAGTTGGCCAAATTTGTTTTTTCTAATAACAATTAAAAATTAAGAGAATGATTACCCAAGTCATGAATTGAGTTTCGCCAACAGTGGGACTCGAACCCGGGTCTCCCATTTACATGCCGAGTATATATCTATAAACTATCAACGGCTAACTCTGTTTCAGTTAATTGTGACTGTAAACTTTTCCTGATATTTTTTTCCGCTCGTGGCGATATCTGTGATGGGAACAGACAACCAAGCTGCCTAAAATAGTGTTAATAAATATAAGTCTATCACACTTTCGGTGTTATATCAATAATTAAATAGCAGAATATCACAGGAATATTCCGTAAACATGAGACTCATGAACAGTTAGCTAAAATAATTTTCAGCCAACTATCCATGAATCCCATTTTTTACAGAATATTTCCTGTGATAATCTACTATTGAATTACCCAAGTGTTGTTAATAAGTCTCTACAGAGTCATAGTTATTTATCACTACGAAGCATAAAAAAAGTTCTTTTCGTTCTGTCCAATGGCCGAGTGGTTAACGCGCTTGGCTACTGATCTAAGAGAACTGGGTTCGAGCCCCGGGTAAGGCATGGATGTATGTGTCGTTTTTCTGCTGAGGTTCTGCCATCCTCACAGACCTTCTACTATGGCACATAAACTGACAGGCTCCTGTCAGACCTCTGTGACAAGCAGCTGCTTGAGGGGGTATTTATTTGAATTATATTCTTTATTAGCTGGAAAGATGAGAAAAAAAGCAATCGCAAACTTCCACGTAACCTCTTTTCTGATGCAAGGTCATAGCTAAACCGTCCTCTTAATTATCACCAAAACAAGGTGTAATACTTTATCAAACGTCTATAGAAGGATCATCAACCAAGTTCCCATGGTCCTCATCAGGATTTTATTATCATATGTATAAGCGCATCACCAGTTAAAATTTTTTTGCTCCACGATAACTGAAGCAGCGTCTTCCCATTACTTTTATCATTGTAATTACGCGCATTACAAAGTTGCTCTTTATCTTTTCTTGTTCGAGCATACTTTATTTTTGCCTTTAAAGTTTCAAAATAAATGGAAGCCTTCAGCTAAGATAGAATCTAAACATCAACACACAATTTTTTTTTAATATTTTTTTTTTTCGTGTTCACTATTACGAGCATATGTTTTTGTTGGCGTTGATTTATGAGATTCTGCTGTCGAATCACGAATTCAATATTTTAACCCTTTCACGACTAAGGGAAACATTTTTCCCATTTTAAAATTGGTGATTGTCGTATTTAATTACAACCTTATCTGCATTTTTTATACAGAATGTCAAAATAGAACGTATGCCGAACGCAATTACGTAAACGGGAACGTTTAGAAAACAAAAACAGAACTGTCAGGACGCATAATATATGTACTATGTGCAATGTCCATCTTTGCCTCACTACCAAAAGAAATTGATTCGCAGAATATCATAATTAGCACATCATTTTGTATAGTAATTTTATTTCATAATTTTGTGTTATTTTAGTTAACATTTTGTTCTAATAAACCAATAAATAAAAGACATTGCATAATAAGCCTAACTATAATTTGTGTTACCTTTATAGTCCATTGGGAAAAATATTTCCCATAAAATTCCAAAAAAACTACACATTGTTATGTATTTTTCTTATGATTTTTATTTATTTTACATCTAAACAAACTAAAATAAACAGTTACATACTAATATTTACTCTTAGAAACCTTATGGTCCTGAAAGGGTTAAAGGTAAGTTTTTCAAACTTTCTCAGTCTCCCTCCCCTTTTACCATTGACGGAATTTCTCATCCTACTCTTCGTCATTATGCTCATCATTAGTAAACATGTTGTCTTCAGTGCCATAATCGTTATTAAATGAGTTGAATATAATGTAAATTGATTTTAATGGCATTGCAGGTCTGCTGCAGTTACAAACTTAATAAATTGTTGAAAATAGGTTGCGCTATGTTAAATTGTGCTCAATTTAATGGTGAAATATTTTGAAGTATTCAATTTAGGTGTTATATGAGATGTTGACAGATTAGACGACTGATTACATTTTACGTACGAAACATAACGTTCATCGAGAGTGCTGCAGGTATGCTATTAGCTTTGCTGGTCAAAAGCTTTATGAATGAGTGTTACGTGGAGATCGTAAGGATGATTAAAGAGTTTGTATAAGTTGTATGATTTTTCTTCCTAAACGGTAATTATTTTGCATCTTCTGAAAAAATTCCATTTCCCCATAAAGGACAAGCAATCGATTCCCAATTTGAGAATCCTTGTTCTAGTGGACCTGACCAAAAAACTAATATCCTATACCAGAATAGACAAACTATGAAAGAGGTAGAATAGTAAACTGCTAACTAAATATGCAATTTAGCACACAAGATTCTTATTATTTTTATAATTACTATCTGCGGCAAGCGGCTGCTTGAGGCGAATATTTGCGGCTGCTTGCGGCTGCTTGAGGCGAATATTGAAGCGGCTGCTTGAGGGAATATTTGTTTTTCATTTATATATATATAGATATGGGATTTCATTGTTTAACATATTCCAGGTAATAATATAAAAAATGTATTTTATATATAATTGTCACTTTGGTTTACTGTATTGCATTTCGCCTAATAATACATTTCGAAGTTTGCATATGAAGAATGAGATATTTCAGAGTAGCAATATTTAGTACTGGTTAACCAAAGTGAATTTTTATATGTTTTCTCATCTCTTTTCAATTCCCATGTCCCTTATGAGTTTAGTTCAATAACCTTATGATATTCTCGAATTTTCCTTTCTGCTTATTTTCATGCATTTCTCCCCCAAACTAAATAAAATTTTTATTTCAGTTCTAACATGCTTTGAGTTCTGAAACTTTGGTTTTTTAAAATAATAAAGTTGAGAAAATTGAAATTTTGAAGCAATTTATTTATTTACATTTTCCATTACAAATTCATTCAACCTTCCAAATTTGGCTCGACCCCAAATCCGTATATAATAATTTTTGATGAATTATTATAATAATATATATTCAATTTAGCCCATGAGATTTATCATTATAATAAAATATAACAATTCATAATTTCATAGAAAACGTTATAGTACATATATAGTAGTATATATATAGTATATATATATATATTTCAAAGAAAAGTATATAAAACAAAGAAATAGTTTTCATTTCCTCCCAAATACGTGTCAGCCGCCGCGGATAGATGAGAGGACAAGATAAAATTTATGAAAATAATGTTATGATCCTTAATTTTTAAATTTTGAGGTGAAATTTGATTTTGAAAAATATAGGTTGTAAAAGTTATTTTAAATCAAGGTTACTAATTAAGATTAGATACCCTGTTAAGCTTGAAATATTAAGGAAGTAGAATTTATTGAAACCTAAATGGTTTGGCGGTTTTTATTCTTATTAGAGGAGCTTGTTGTATTATCGATGATCTCCGTTAAATTTTACTTTATCTTAGTTTATATACCGCCGTTTACATTATTTTTAGAATAATTAGTCTGTAAAATATAATTTTTAAGTCAGGTCAAGGTATAGCGTACGTTAGAGAATGTGTGAGCTACTATTAGAATATAAATAGATTAATAATCTAAAGATTTTTTTCAAAAAGGATTTTTAGTGATAAATTATTATATAAATGTAAAACGTACATAGAATATACATAGAATATACACAATAAACAAAAATCTACCATAAATGAAAAAGAAACATAATTATAATCTCTACAATCGAGAACAAAGGGACAATTTGTCTTCGGGTTCTGCTGAACATTTCTAATGAAAATTTCAGCAGCAGGAGAAATGAAAAATCATCCAAACCGCCAGAATATCGGCAAGATTTTCTCATGTGGGCCAGATGGTCGTTGGAGTCTCTTTATAGTCGGTAATTTTCACGAAGAATTTTTATTGAAAATGTAAAATATAAAATTAAAAGATTTAAAGAAATACATATTTTCCTATATGCGCCCTATAAAGTAGAAATAAACCTAATGCATATCTATGGTGCAATCAGTCACTGAGTTCGTATTCACTTCAAAGGAAGATAGGGCGCGGCAGTCTTGTTCTGTAGGTAGATCGGTACCCTATCTTCCTTTGAAGTGAATACGAACTCAGTGACTGATTGTACCATAGATATGCTTTAGATTTGTTTTATACCTTTTAGGGTCCATATAGGAAGATAGGTATTTTGTTTTTAATTTTGATTCATTTTTATTTTTTCTTTATCACAAAAAACACTTATTTTCAGATATTTTCATCTCATATATGACTCATAGACATCGATAACATTTTGCCTCCCTCTGTTTTTTCGGAGTAGGGGGTATCATGTTTGAGGATGTGGAAACGTCAGAACATTTAATTTGAGATATAACTCCATATCGTCGAGCCCGCTAAATTTCTTTCCCTTTTTGGAGGGTAATATGAAGCTCTCATGTGAGCATCATTTCAGTATTGGCTCTCTTAGCTCGCTCCTTCCAGAGAAGTAACTAAAGAAACAAAGCCATATCAAAATTTCTATTTATGGGTGATATAACAAAGGGCCAAGCAGTTTTTTTTTTTTGTAGCCACTCAATTAGTTCACAAATCTGTATGGGCAGATGATAATATGCAAGCAATACACGATTGCTGTATCATTTGCATAATAATCATAAATACATTTGGGAACACTAGAACTCTTGAAGCTGAAGTCTTTCTGGGATATAAACACTTAAAACTATTCACTCCATTAAAACCATTAGAACGTAACCTAAAAAGCTTTCACTGTGACGGTACAATCAAGTTGCCATTCAATGAAAACTAATCTTCTGATAATCTGGTAAAATACATTTCGTCTTATAAGTCAACTGAAATTTCATTTGTAGCTTGAGGGGGTATTTATTTTTTATTTATTGGCCGAGTGGTTAGCACGCTTGGCTACTGATCTAAGGGACCTGGGTTCGAGTCCCGGGTAACGCATGGTAATGCGTGTTATTTTTCTGCTGAGGTCTTGCCATCCTCTCAGACCCGCTACTCTGGCATATAAACTAACAGGCTCCTGTCAGGCCTCTGTGGCAAGCAGCTGCTTGAGGGGGTATTTTTATTTTTTTATTATTAAAAATAATAATTTTATGACAAAATAAAATGTTAATGCTATTTGTAACGAAAAGTCTTAGAAATCCTAGTAAAAACTGAACGTTCGTGGCTATATCATAAAAACGCAAAGAACCATTAATTCATTAAAAAAAACAGAATATGTAAAAGTGTAAAAGCTGCATAGTGCTTATTTTTAAATACTAAAGACTGCTAAAAAGATAAAATTATAATCAAAAATTATTTTTTACTTTCACTTATTTTTTTTTACCTTTTAAGAAACATTTGGAATTTAAATTATTCTGAGCACGATATCGCCTGAGCCCGAAATCGTCTGGGACTGTTTTGAGCCAGAAAAATCCCGATCCTAAGCTCATCTCTCGTGCACAACATATTAACCTCTATTATATTCATATAAATATATTAGAAATCAATCGGTGCCTTCGGCAACTCTTGATTTCTAGCCCGTCATTCCGCCCCCTATTTGACCTTGAATGCGACACCGGATCTGAATATTCCTCTTATATCTGAGTTCTACTGCCTGAAATAGCTCTGATCACTAATTTTCAGCTCACCAGCACTGGTGTATGAATTTGACCTTTAACCTCGAAGTACCCTTCGCATCCAAAATTTGAGAAAAGCACTGAGATATAAGATTGAAAAATTCCCAAGGCCCAAATTTTTAACCCTCTAGCACCAGTATATCTACATTTGACCTTTGACCATGCAGGACCGATCGTAGCCATAATTCTGCAACATTTCCGAGATCTACAGCTTTAAATACTCCCAGGAACCAATTTTAAGTTGTCTAGCACCGATAGATTTGAATTCGACCTTTGACCTAGAAGGACCCACTGTATCTAAAATTCCAACATCTACAGCCCGGAAACAGCCCAGATACTAATTTTCACGTTTCTAGCCTCGTAGACCAAGGTTTGACCTCTACATCACCTCTGTTTGACTCTGAAGGACAGGTCGAAGGTCAAATTTCGGATTTTTCTCGATATCTACGACACCTGATTACCCCTAGGTGCAAATTTTCAGACCTCTACCATTTCTGCATAGTATGTAGTTATAATTAACGTGATCGAAAAAGGCCAAGCAGTTTGTCAGCCAAGCAGTATTTTGAACGTCTTTTGGAAGACTTGAGTAGTAGAAAAACCGTAATTAAGCATTTTTCTGGTGTAGAAGAAAATGAAAGTGCACTTAAAGCGTCGCACAAAGTAAGCCTTCAAATTGCCAAAGTCAATCACTAACAATTGTCTATATTAGGGGTTCTCAACGTGGGGTACGCGGTAAAAGTTTTTGGGGCACGCCGTGAGAGCTCAAAAGTCGCTAGATCTAGTAACAAAGTCGCTAAGATTAATCACACTGCTACTGATTAATTTCCAAGAACTGAGTGACGAAGCGCGGCGCAGTAGTTCATGTCTGTACACGTTTGTCAATCCTCCCTTCCATACCTGAGAGCAAATCTAGCTGAGAGGCTGATCGCCCAGTCAAAACAGCCATTCTAAGTGAGTGAATGTGCCTTCTTACTTCTATGTATTTGTTGTGATTTATTTCACTTGCTGTGCTTAAAGTTATTTTTAGTCTACAGTTTACTGTGAAGTTAAATGAAGGTATATCTAAAGTGCCTTGAAACATGGATAAATGGATAATTAAGAAGAAAAGTAACATGGAGCTGGAGACAATTGCTTCTACATCTAAGACTACGTCATCATCCAAAGTGAGAAAGGTGGATTCAGCAGTAACTAAAAGAACGTTAAAATTTGACAAATCAAGTGGTAAAAAAATTAAAAAACGTAAATATCATGAATCATATTTACAATTTGGCTTTACATGAATAGGAAATTTAGTAAAACCAAATCTACAGTGCGTTGTTTGCTCAGAAGTCCTGCCACAAAATTCCATGAAACCGTCTCTTTTACGGCCACACTTTGAAACAAAACACCAGCATTTAAAAAATAAGCCCTTAAGCTATTTTGAACGTCTTTTGGAAGACTTGAGTAGTAGAAAAACCGTAATTAAGCACTTTTCTGGTGTAGAAGAAAATGAAAGTGCCCTTAAAGCGTCGCACAAAGTAAGCCTTCAAATTGTCAAAGCCGGAAAGGCTCACACAATAGGCGAGTCACTCATTCTTCCAGCAACGGAAGAAATAGCTTCTTGTATGTTTTGTCAAAAATAGGCAAACCTTGTCAGAACCATTCCTTTGCCAAACGACACAGTTTCCAGGAAAATTAAAGATATGGCCTGTAATATTAAAGACCAACTCATTCAAGCTATTCAATGTAGCCCGTGGTTTGCCATACAAGTGGATGAGTCGACAGACGTAGCTGGGCTAGCTCAATTACTTGTTTTTGTGCGTGGAAAATTCCAGGATGCAATATTTGTAGATATTTTATTTTGTAAGCCTCTCAAAACTTCTGCTACGGGTGAGGATATTTTTAATATGATTGATTCATTTTTTGCTGAAAACAATCTTGAATGGAAAAATTGTATTTCTGTATGTACTGGAAGAGCAAAAGCAATGAATGGTTATATCACAGCAGTACTAGCAGGTCGTATAAAACAAGTTGCACCAAAATGTAAGTTCACTCATTGTTGTCTTCACCGTGAAGCGCTGATAGCTAAATTTCACCCTGATGATTTGAAAAGAGTTCTGGATGAAAGTATACAAATGGTTCATTTCATCAAAATCCGACCATTGAAGTCTCGACTTTTTTCAATTATGTGTGAAGAAATGGGTAACCTGCGTAAGAGATTGTTGCTTCACACAGAAGTACGTTGGTTGTCACGAGGAAATGTTCTTTGCCTTTTATTTGAACTCCACAATGAAGTACGCCTTTTTTTCATGGACCACGAGTTTCGACTTTCTTTGATACTACAAGTCTTAGAATGTCTTCTACGGTTAGCATATTTAGCTGATATTTTTGAAAAAAAATTAATATTTTGAACTTATCATTGCAAGGAGACAACGTTAATGTGTTCTATGTTGAGAAGAAAACAGAGGCCATGATAAAAAATAATTCTCTCTGGGAAAACGAAATTAAAAAGAACAGCTGTGACCAATTTCATCGACTAGATTCATTTCTTAAAGAAAATGAGCAAACGATTGCAGACTTTGAAGACATCAGACAACAAAAAATCATTCACTTAAGCACTCTTAAAACACTTATAATGTAGTATTTTCCACCCCTGATGAAACGCAAGAATGGATTCGAGACCCCTTCACATTTGATTTGGAAAAATGTAAGCTTCCATTGTCCAATAAAGAACAGTTGATTGAGATATCTTGTGACAGTAGTTTAAAAAACATTCACTCCAAAAAGCCATTGATTAGTTTTTTGGATTGGAGTGGAGAAGGAATATCCGACTTTGTCAAGAATTGCAGTCAAATATTTGTTACCTCTCACAACTTATTTATGTGAAACTGGTTTTTCATCTTTCACTGCCTTAAGAAATAAATATAGGAACAGGCTGGATGTTGAAGATGACTTGCGACTCTACCTTAGCAAGATAACCCCAACCATCGATGAACTGTGCAAGCGAAAGCAAGCGCAACCATTTCAATGATTACCCAGTAAAATGTTTATAATTTTATATGCCCAATAACAAATTATGAATTTCAATTTAAACTAAATAAATTAAATCCAATAATTATAACAGAACTAACTGCTATAATATTAGCCATTCATTGGGCACTTTACTTTAAAGGGGAAAAGATTGTAATCTTTACTGATTCAAAATCTTCTATTGATACTATATTTCAAAATCCAAATAATAATAATTTTAAATTCTTCTAATAAATGATATCCTTATTTTAACAAAACAACACATAGAAAATAATAATAAATTGTATATTCAATGGGTGCCAGCTCACACTGGTATTGAACACAATGAAAGAGTTGATACATTGGCAAAAGATGCAATATATCTTAATAACACTATGGAATCATTAATATTTATAAACATAATTAAAAATAATAATAAAATAAAATTACTAGAAGAAACACAAAACTGGTATGATTTAACTGCTATAGATACTCATAGACATAACATTTCAAATAAAATTACAACCTTTAAAAACTATGGATTGAGCAAAAAAGAGAACACTATTATACTAAGAATAAAAGTAAATGCTGCAATAACAAAACCATTTTTATTTCACTTGAAAAAAGTAAACTCTCCTAACTGCACAATATGTAATCAATATGAAAATATTGAACATTTAATATTTCATTGTAAAAAATATAAAACAGAAAGAGAAAAATACTTCTCCAACTTAAAGAATTATAATGTTAACATGTTCTCATTTAAAACCATTTTGGAACCTGAAAACAAAAATCTGAAAAGAAAGTTCTACAAGCTTTTAATTTCATATCTAAAAGACATTGATATGTTTGATTTCTTATAAAAAAAGGAAAAAATATATATATATTTAACTTGTGACTGAATGAGTCTGCATAGTAATTATCTAATGTAGGAATATTCATTTGTTGAGTTTCTTTCAATTAAATTATAATTTTATAAGATTTGCTAAATTGCTTATGTCATTTTTCTGTGTTTATCGATATATGTAATTTATGAATACAAACTTTAATATGTATATATATATTTTATTCCCATTGTTATATTATAACTATAGTTTTATCTATCTATACAATGGGTACGCCAGTTATATACACATTTCCAGGGGTACGTGAAGCATAAACTGTTGAGAACCACTGGTCTGTATATTAGATACGAGCAGATTTACCTGGCGTTGTTCTTTTGGGTCTGTAACTTCTTAAAATGTAGAATCTCAAGCTTTCATTGGCCATAAATATCATTACATTTGATCTCCTCCCCCTCAGCAGGGTGTGTGTATGTGTGGGGGGGATGCTCAGTCGGTAGCGCGCCAGGCACGAAATCTGTAATTCCCAAGTTCGAATCCCAGCTGATCAGCGTTGACATTTATCTGCGCAAAATTCCACTCTCTAACCGGTCAGTAGGGGACATCGATCGGCTTCGATCGGTTCCCGTCCGTCGGATGGGACGTTAAGCCGTGGCTCCATCTGCGGGATACTACCACGTGCTCCACTTGACGACTGTTTAAGAACACACTGGATGGCCTTGACGGGAGACTACCATTGTCTACCAACAGCTGTTCCAACGGGTCTCCTCCCTCAACTTTCTCTGAGTCTTCGGGGTCCTTGTGACCTGGCCATTTAGCCCATTGTGTACAAAAAAGTGTCGCTCAGAGGTAAAACAACCCAACCTCCCCCTTCGGTTAAAAATTTATCCCTCTCTTTTAAGGGAGAAAACAAATGGGCGTAGTTCGAGGTACCCATTATCCTCCCCACCTCAGAAGTTTCTAAACCAAAAACCGTAATTCCCTCGTCAGATAATCGAACTTTTCAGATCACTTCGTACCCACCAGAGTTCCTCGGATACAATTTGCGAGGCATATATAACTTTATAGCAAAAGAAAATTAAACTCTTGTCTGAGGTGTATAAAAATGCAAAAGGTACAAAAAATTATTACTTATTACTTAACTTAATGTTGCGAGCCGCTCCGTGGCCGAGTGATTAGCTCTCTGAGCTACTGATTTATGGGACCTGGTTCGAGGCCCGGGTAAGGCATGGGTGTTCGTGTTGTGTTTCTGCTGAGGTCCTGCCATCCTCACAGACCTTCTGCTTATGGCAATTAAACCGACATTTTTTTGGAATATTGTACGACAAATGAAAGAGCAACAATGAAACCGCGATGTCCTTATACGGTCTTGATGCTTGTATGAACTACAACGTGAGAATTACGTCACCGACCACTTCGAACGAACTTAGAAATAAAGAATAAAAAAGTTGTAATTATAAAGATTTTGTGTGAAGGAAAACGAAGTTTGTCTTAGTCTGTGCACTATAGTATAAAGAAGAAATGTTTTTATCTGGTGTGTGCATGGAAGGTTAAATCAGTTTATTAGAGTGAATTTTGTTAGTGAACGAGTAAGAAAAAGAATCCATCATCTTGTGCGTAGTGATCAAAATCTGAAAAGAATTGGTTCTGAGAAACCAGTACACGGAGCCGCAGTTTGGGAGTACTTGATGACTAAAACCTTAGGGTTGGGTTGTTTTACCTCTGAGCGGCACTTTTTTGCACACCATGGGCTAAATGGTCAGGTCACATGGATCCCGAAGGCTCAGAGAAGGTTGGGGGAGGGGACCCACTGGAACAGCTGTTGGGAGACAGATGGTAGTCTCCCGTCAAGGTCATCCAGTGTGTTCTTTAACGTGCGCAAGGTATGGCTCTCCCATACACGGGACCACGGCTTAACGTCCCGTCCGACGGACACCTCTCTTTAATTCGGGGTGTTAACGTGTAGTGTCGTGAGACGGAGCACGTGCTTGGCAAAAGAGAAGCCTAGAAGTAGAAGATGAAGTTTGTCTCAGAGGAGACCAGTAGGGACTTGGAGTATGGGTGGTGTTAAAGAGGGTGCTGAGTGCAGCCCGGGTGAAAATAGCGGACAGCGGTCTTTCCAAGTCCATCGGTGTCCCCTACTGACCGTGGGCAGGGCGGGGGATTTTGCGTAGATAAATCTCAACGCTGATCCAGCTGGGACTCGAACCTGGGAACTACAGATTACGAGCCTGGCGCACTACCGACTGAGCCCCCCCCCTAAAACCTTAGAAGGAAGTCATTTAGTGTACTGTTATTTAGTTTGTTTAGGAATTGGTAAAGTTATTCTTTATAGATTCCAGGTTTGTTCACAAATATGATTGTGCCACTGATCGAGTGTTGTAAATAGCCTTATTTTATGCTTTGAGTAGATAGAGATAGTAAGAATTACAGAGGAAAGATCTCTTCGTAGGAATAGTAAAAAAGGTGATATGTTCTTCTGAAGAGCTATTTTATTTTTATACTGAGATTTGTAGTGACTGAATTTAGTTTTATATAAATGTTTCATTCATATTGTTGTAATAAATTACATTATTTTATAATTATAATTGCTAAATACTATTTTTTAACTCAGGCTCAGTTTCCATCCGTTTAATTCGTAACAATATTTAAATAAATTGTTAATTTTTGCATATGTTTCAAATTAAGTTAATGATTTTAACTTCCGATACAAATTTAGTTTTTGAGCCTCGTGTTCTGCTCGTTCTTAATTAGAACGACTTCAGGATCCACGGACGCTCGCACTCTTGACCTAACAACTGAACAATGAGTTTATCATTCGATATCAGTAAGACACTAGTTTCATGCATTCATTATTTCAAATTTAATGGTGGCAACATATATTTTGAATAACTTTCAACTGTTAATGTCTAATCACTGTTAATGTCTGTCATATTAGTTTAGTTCGATGAATTCCTTTTTTCAAATTTATTAGTGACAACAGTTATTTTGAATAAATTTCAAGCGTTAATGTTAAGTCTATAGGGATTTTGAGAAATTCAAAACGGTCCACTCCAATTTTAGTTGATTCCAGTGAGTTCGTACAGTCGCTCAAAAAAGTATCCGAACACTATGGTTGATTACAGAATTCAGAAAAAATATTTGGCCAGATAAGATTTCTGAATTCTGTAATCAAACATAGTGTTCGGATACTTTTTTGAACGACTGTACATAGCCTATATTCTTCCCCTGGGTGAAGGGGAACGTTCATGCAAAGTTTGGTGTCTCTAACTCTTCTGGGGGCTGGGTGCATAAGCGGACAAACATGCAAACAAACAAACAATTTCTTCTTCATATATTAGATAAGCAAATCACCCTCTCTATATAATCTCTAATAATATATTAACCCTCTTAGGTATAAAATTACTGTATAAAAATATTAAATTTCTTTTTATACCTTTCCTTTCACTTTAATGTGAAATACTATGTGCTGCACTGTATGCGAAGTGCATTTTTTTAATTCTTTATCGACACTATTATATCAGTTATTACCACAAATGTTTCTTTAGAGTCTAGAAGGATCTGGTCCCAACTGACTTAGAAGGGTCGATTGTACAAAAGGAACGAAGAGTAATTAAATTTTGGCATCGAGCTTTAGATTTAACTCACGAGATTCGGCTTTAGGTAGTAATTATTCAGGAACTGTAGTAATTTATCAACAGTGAAACAGGGGAGATAAATGATTCAATAAACACGATATTCTCTGCAGAATAAACCAATTAACGACTATTATAAATATTGTCACAGTAATATAACTAATAGTTCAATTACTTCAGAATAGTATCCAATCCCTTGTTCCTAATTATCTTATAAGAAAAGATTGAGAATTACTCCGTTACGAGTTTCTCCGAAAAAAGAGGGGCGGGGATGGCTCAGTCGGTAGCGCGCCAGGCTCGTAATCTGTAGTTCCCAGGTTCGAGTCCCAGCTGGGTCAGCGTTGAGATTTATCTCCGCAAAATTCCCCGCCCTGCCCACGGTCAGTAGGGGACACCGATGGACTTGGAAAGACCGCTGTCCGTCGGACGGGACGTTAAGCCGTGGCCCCGTGTGCGGGAGAGCCATACCCTGTGCACGTTAAGCAACACGCTGGATGGCCTTGACGGGAGGCTACCGTCTGTCTCCCAACAGCTGTTCCAGTGGGTCCCCTCCCCCAACCTTCTCTGAGCCTTCGGGGTCCATGTGACCTGGCCATTTAGCCCATGGTGTGCAAAAAAGTGCCGCTCAGAGGTAAAACAACCCAACTTCACAATAGTATCCAATCCCTTGTTCCTAATTATCTTATAAGAAAAGATTGAGGATTACTCCGTTAGGAGTTTCTCCGAAAAAAGAATACATCAGCGTGAGTTGTGATATTTATCAGATGACGCTTTCAGACTAAGATTCTGCAAAGGTAAATGACTATACCATTCAGAAAATAATATTTATGTTTAAAATTATAATTAATCCCAATATTAGGAAAAGTTTCTGTGCTACACCAAATTATGTAAATAACCTTCTCAAAAATTCCTAGCACTGTAACGTTTTCTGTTTTGCGAGATTTTAATATTTATGCGGTAGAAACTTTAATCAATGGACTAGAAAAGACTCTTTAATCTGATAAAAACTGTTCACAGAATCTATTGCGCATTCCATCTCACTGAACAAAAAATCTACTACATGGAATCGCTCATTGCCACAAATGCAACGAACTTAAAAGAAAAAACCCTCAAGCAGCTGCTTGCAGCAGAAGTCTGACAAGATCCTTTGAGTATTGTTGCAAATATTTAGTGGTTTACCGAGCGTGAATTTAATAGTAAATAAGCACACTATAAATGAACAATATAACGAACAATCTAACTATAAATGAACCGATTTAATAACTATGGCAATAAAAACCATCACAAACAATATCTCACTATTTATTCAAAACACCAATATGCTATCTATCAGCACAAAGTGATCCTGATAATCATTACTATCCGATTATCTGTATAACCAACTACAACAAAAAGTATCAGCGATACAAGGACTTAGTTTACCTTTTTTCGTGCCAATTCACTTACAAGATCTACATTGATAAACTCTTTTAATACTTCCTCGCACACACCAAATAAAGTATTTCTTCTTAGACTATCGCGAACAAAGTCAAATATTATTGCTTCACACTAATTCTTCCGAAAAACTGACTCATTCAACTATTACAAGCCAGCTGAGAAACAACAACTGGAATTCTCTATCTCTTTCTTTAACTCCTCATAGGAACGGGTAAATGACGTAAATCACGTTCTTCGTGTTATATCTCGAGTATCTTCATAATTCATTGTTGCACGTTCTGCTTCCGTTACATTGCCCCCTCCTTAGGTTTGTTTCGTTCCGAACAGTCCCAGAATCCGGAGGATCTTGAATTCTTCCACGAAACAGGACCAAACAATCCACGTGAACCATCTTACACTTTGTAGTCGGACATCGACGAATAAGATATACTACATCGTTAAACCTGTTACTGCCAAAGTTTCTGAAGTTTTGGTGAAATTCTTTTCATTGTGGATTGTGTAGTTAGAAAGAACTCCTTGACTGAAGACAGTTCCATTTATTTTACTATCGTATCTCGTTTTGGTTCTCTCGCTTGCCAAGTTGATGTTATGTCTGACGGAGTGATGGATTTCTCCTAGTCGTTGTTGTAATTCTTATACGTATTGTGCAGTGGACACAGGCATTGTTTCGGGCCGACCATATAAAAGGTCACACGAAAGACGTAATTCTCTGCCAAAGAGCATCATGGAAGGTGTCTGTCCAGTTGTTTCGTGCACTACTGTTCTGTATGCCAACGAAAAGGATCGTTGGCATACAGAACAGTAGTGGGCTGGCGATCTCAAGTCATGTTGATGATCGTTTACAAACAATGCTAGATGTTGTGCAATTGTTCTATTAAATCTGTCAACCATACCATTCCATTGAGTGTGAGGGGGAATCATTCTGATTTTCTGAATGCCTATTTAGTTTCGTATTTAGCCCGTATTAGCTCTGTTTTTGCGAACGCCTGGCAGTTGACAATATATCTTGAAATACCTTAGACTCAAAATTCCTTCCTTGGTCTGAGTGAAGTTGTAAAGGTATTCCATACCTACTAATAAAATTATTCACTATCATCTCTGCAGCTGTTGTTGCCTCACGATCATGGATGGTATAAACTTCAGGTTACTTCATGAAATAATCCATTGCCACCAATAAATAGTGATTTCCTTTATCAGTCCTAGGGAACGGACTCATTACATCAGTGACTATTCTCTCAAAATGGTCACCAACTTTATATAATGGCAGCTTGCCCTTAGTCCTAATCTTAGGGCCTTTCTTTGCTGCACAGGATTCACATTGCTTACACCATCTTTCAGTCTTTCCTACTTTTCAGGCAATGAAATCGTTCCTTATCTTCACTAATGTCTTATTAACACCGAAGTCTCCTCAAGGGAAACTATCATGCACATCTTTCATCAAGAATTCTACTTGGGAGTGAGGAAGGATGATCTGCCAACGGATCAGTCGTCCAGTGGGATTCTCCCATCTTCTGTACATTACACCATCTTCCACTTTTAAGGAGTCCTATCGTGCCCAATAGCTTTTGGTAGTTGGGCTATATCTAGAAATTTGCTCCCAATTAGGTCTTGTAGCACGTTTTTCAATGAGATCTATTATTATATCTTCATCTTCTAGTTGGGCCTTTTTAATTTCTATTGGGCTCCAGATGTTAGGTGTATCACAGTTTTCTTGTGTCTATGTTAACTGTCTTATAGGCATTATATCCTGAGTACCATATCTCAACTCTGCATTACAGCAATGCTTACAGTTATCGTGCATGGGCGTCTAGAAAGTGCATCTGCATTCTTGTGTAGCTTGCCACTACAATGCTCAATGAAAACGTTGTACTCTTGCAACAACTGTATCTACCTAGAAATTTGTGCTGGGTTTTTGAAGTTTCGTAGCCACCTGAGAGAAATATGATCAGTACGAATGAGAAATTTTTGGCATAAAGAGAGTGATGGAAATGTTCTATTGCTTTCACTATTGCTAAGAGTTCTTTTCGTGTAACACAATAATTTCGTTCTGGTTAGGATAAGGTTTTACTGAAATATGCAATGATTCTTTCTCCTTTTTGTCGTTGGGAAAGTACAGCACCCAACTCCTGCGTTACTTGCATCAGTATCTAATACGAACTGCGTACCAGTTTGTGGATAAGCCAACACTGGTGTCTTGGAAAGAGCTTGCTTCTATTGTTGGTAGGTTGCTTCATATTCTGTGGTCCACATGAACCGCTGGCCCTCTTCTGTCAGACGATGTAATGGACTTGCGATGTTGGAGAAACCCTTGACAAATCTTCTATAGTAGGTGCAAAGTTCAATAAAACTACGACGTTGATGAATATCTTGTGGTGGGGGCCAGTCTCTTACTTCTATCTTACTAGAATCAGTGTTAATCCCTGATGTAGTGATGACATGATCAAGATAATGAACTTCTTGCTGGAACAGTTTATACTTAGTCGATCCCAGTTTAATGTTGGCTGCCCTGGGTTTCTCAAACAGTTGAAGAAGATTCTTCAAATGCCCCTCAAAAGTGTTTTCAAGGACGATGATGTCGTCCAAGTACACTAGACAGACCTCCCAAGATAAAATTCAGAGCATCGACTCCATTAGTCGTTCAAACGTTGCAGATGCGGTGCAGAATCCAAAAGGCATCACTTTAAACTGCCAAAGTCCATTTCCTATAGTTAAAGCTGCCTTTTCACGATCTTCAGGATGCATACCAACTTACCAGTAACCGCTCTTCAAATCTAAAGCGATAACCGTTTTGACCCAGATGTAGTGTAAAGTGTGTCATCAATCTTCCGTAAGGGAAAGCTGTTCTTCTTCGTTATATCATTTAATCTGCGGTAGTCCGCACAAAATCTAGTGGACCCATCCTTTTTCTTGACAAGAATTATTGGTGATGTCCAGGGACTGGATGATGGTTCGATAATGCCTTGGGCTTCCATGTACCTTATTAGTTATTCTGTCTCCTCCCGTTTTGCTAATGGAAGTCTTCTTACTGGTATGGATGAGAGGAGAATCATCAGTATTGATCTTATGTTCTGTCAGTTTAGTCCGGTCATAATCATTTGATGTACCAGAGAAAATGTCGGTAAATTCCGTAAATATGTCCTCGTCCTTAGCAGAATGGTATTCAGTTAATAACTTCCTTGTTTCTCTCCACAATTCAGCAAGAAGAGAGAGAATGTGTGATGTTGATATGAGTCAGTAACTTTTATTGCATTTGCACAAGTTACCCATGTAACAGGTTCACATATTGCTAGTTCTTCACCTCTTTTCAATAATCTAGTGTTTTTATTGCACTTTTTCGCTCTAAGAGGAATCTGTTCCTTATCTACTTTGACTAAAGTCATTGCAACCAGGATACCATAGGCCAAAACTCCTTTTCCAGGGGCATTAGTGACCCCTAATAAGAAGGATCCAGAAGTCTCCGCCTGGTGTCCCCAGACTACAACTTCAGTTTATGCTGTAATCTCGGTGTCTTCCATCATTAATACTGTGGTCACACTTGATAAAGAGTCAAATGTTCAGTTAAGCAGAGCAATCTCTTCTGTATTATATATCAGTAGACTTTCATTATGTCTAATACCGAATTCATATGATCAGTACGAATGAGAAATTTTTGGCATAAAGATCAGTACGTTTATGATCCGAATATGATGATCAGTACGAATGAGAAATTTTGTAATGTCTTTTGTAACGTCTTTTGAAATGTAATTTGTTTGTAAATGTCTCTTTAGGAAGTCAAAGCTTAATATGTATTCATCATAGATGTCAGCAATGCAAACAGGATGGCATACAAGGCCTTGTTACTGGAATTTTGCACCAACTCTGACGATCAGTTGTATCATTCCATGGATTTTAGCACGATCTCCAGAGTACTACCTTCAGAGTATTATTGGACTGTCTAGAATACTAGTTAGTTTGAGGTGTTATCTTCTTTACTATGTCAGGTCTGAGTCAGGTCACATTTGCACCAGTGTCTACTATCATACAGTAAGGCACTTCGTTCACAGTTCCATCAGCTACCGATCCATTGTCTCCTACATGCAATGCTGAAACCTGGGTAACTTCCCCTGTGGCCAACCAATGAGCAGCCAGCCTTTGCCCTTCACGTTGCTTACTCAGGTTTTGCTGTCTGTTAGAAGTGCTTGAACTTTGCACCCACAACTTTCTGCAGTTTGCTCGAAAGTGTCCACTCTTGCTACAATTCAAACACTGAAGGTCTGTGCAAGTCCTTGAGGAGAAACCTTTAACCTCTTTTAAAACAGATAATAAGGTTTTGGCTAATTCTTGCATTTCAGAATCCTTTGTTAATGTTTCAGCTAAAAAGAGGATAGACAAGCATTATTCTTTTCGAAATTCTCCACGTTATAAAGTTTTCCACAACCCAGATGTCATAAACAACTAAAATAATTCTTCTCCATTCACTCTTCTTTTTAGAATCTTCATCTTTCAAATTACGTTGTTCCGTTGCTTTTCTCCTTTCGTTTTATTTTCTTCTCTCGGGTTTCAATTTTAAAATTACTTTCGTTCTGCTTTCCACGTTCTCTTCTACTTGTTATACATTGCAAGCAGCTTTCTTTCCAATTTGTACAGAAAAGTATCCGCTCAAAAAAGTATCCGAACACTATGGTTGATTACAGAATTCAGAAAAAACGTTCTGGCAACCTTCGTGTCATGTGACACGAAGGTTGCCAGATCACTAATTTCTAAAAAAATCGTTGCCATATATTTTTTCTGAATTCTGTAATCAACCATAGTGTTCGGATACTTTTTTGAGAGACTATACACATGCTACACTGAAAACTGCTATTGTGGTTCCTGTTTTTAAGAAAAGTGGCATAAAATATTGACAATTATAGATCAATTTCCTTAATACCTTTTTTCTTTAAAGACTTTAGAAAAACTTGCTAAAATCAGAATTAAAAATTTTTTTTCGACAAATTTTTATATTTATCAGTATGGTTTCTTGAAAGGAAGAAGTACTGAAAAAGCTTTGTTTGAAATTCATGAGTTCTGTATATGTCCCTTTAAATAATCATCAGAACTTCTTGTTTTATCATAGATATTTAAAAAAATCATTTGATACTGTTGATGAAATATTCTACTAAATAAATTGTTTAGAAGTTTAGGGGCTTGATATTAGAATGGTTTCGGCACTATTCGGTAAACATGAAACAAAATTTTTAAAAAATGCAGGGTCATATAGTGATAGCAAAATGTTACATGTAGGCATTCCCCAAGGGTAAGTTTTGGAACCGATCTTGTTATTCATTTAAATAAATGATTTATCTTTTTTATTATTTCATGGATTCTTCGACAGCTTTCGCTGATAACGTTGCCTTATATTTCGTCGCCAAGTCGTTGCCTTATATTTCGTCGATTTACTTGCGTTGCAACAATGGTTTACATTGACTAAACTAAAAATTACCGTATTTCTTCGATTCCAAGACGCACGTTTTTCCCATATAAACGTCTCTAAAAACGGGGTGCGTCTTACAATCGCAGTTTTTTTTTTCTAATTTTCCCGCGATTTGCAAACGGCACCACACGTTTTGTTTTTACGAGGAAACCCCGACTCCAAGTTTCACCGTTATCTCATTCTCCAATGGAATTGGAGAATAAAGTGGCGGAGGTATTTTCCCGCACTCTCCAAATGTGAAGCCACCGTTATTTCATTACAGTGGAGCTCACTTAACGAAAACTAGGAAGTTGGTGCCTGGCTGTTGACTGACATCCTTCCGCTGACACCTTCGGGAAAAAATTAAAGCGCCGGCATCAAAATCGGCGCAATGGATATCAACAGATTGGAAGTTAATCCCAGAAAGAATAGTGCAGCATTCAGGTAAAAAATATTGCATCACCGACGCTCTGGATGGCTCAGAAGACGATATATTGTGGGATAATGAAGATAAATAAGGCTCAGAAGAATCAGACTCTAATGTTAATTCAGAAGCAAGTGATGAATAATTAACCTACTGATAAATAGGTACTATTGTTGTTACTAAATTGAAATCTATTATAATAAATATATTTGTTAGATATATTTTAGCGCTTTATTTTTCTTCTTCTTAGGATCAAAGCTTTTTTTGTGTTGGTGGTACTGATACTAAGGTGCGTCTTACAATCGATGGCGTCTTAGAATCGAAGAAATACGGTAGTACATTGAAATGCAATGTAATGAATTTCAATGTAGATCGGGAGTGTGAAATTTATGTTCCTTTAAAATATCATGCAAGTATAATTGGTCTATGTACTGGGCTAAATAGGTTATTTTAATTGTAGTGTAAATGAATAGGTATTAAATATTAATATATATAAATAATAATATAAATATATTATTATTATTATTATTATTATTATTATTATTATTATTATTATTATTATTATTATTATTATTATATATATATTAATAATGATATAATATAATTATATTAATATATATAAATTACTACATTTTGATGTCTGGGATAGTAGATTGACTTGAAAACCACACGTTGATGGAAATTTCAGGAAAATAAATAATTATCTTATAAAGTATTACTTTCTACGAAACCTTTGTTCTCTTTCTATTTTGAGCATGGCTTACTTCTCCTTGGTGAATTCCATATTTTGCCTAGGGTAGAGTTTAGGCTGAAGACACACATGCTGGTAGGAACTTTAGGCACCACCTTTTCAAGTGAACCTTTTCAAGAACCAGATGACTTGATTGAGACATATTACTCCAGTTTAGGATTGGCGATGACCAACTAGGTAGGGGAAGGTTGAGTTCCCCCACCCCTAAAGGCTGACACCAATTTTGGTAGGAACTTCAGGCACCACTTCTTCATGTGGACCTTTTGACCATATGACCTGCAGTGGCGTCTGATCAGTATTATCCATCAGCTAATATAAGCATATCCTATGCATCTGTTTAATTAGGGCTGACATCCCATAGGAAAATAGAAATCACAGCTGCAGATTTTCCCTCAACAGAGGCCCATCAATGCAGAAGTCCAGTATCCATAATCAAGCTTAAAGGCATGAACCATTCCAGTCTAGTGGTATAAACGATCAACATAAGGATTCTGTGAAGTTGATCACTCCTCAGCGAGGCAGAAGAAAGAAAAAAGTGATCATAAATGACCAGATCAGTAGGCCACATCCATTTGGCAGCGCTCCACTTTCGTTCCCTTCCAGCAGAGAATATCTCTTTTGAAAAGAAATAACTGCTTTCACCACAAGTGATGATGCACAGAATCAGCGAGGTCTACCATCTAATGTTCGACTCCACCTGCTCGTGGGCAGGCCATTAGTACCTTTCACACCAGGTATTCTCTTTTGTAAGGGAACTGATGGGGAGGGATGCCAGATCAGTATGCCCTACTGATCTGGTCATCTATGATTACCTTTTTCTTTTTTTCTGCCCTGCTGAGGAGTGGTCAACTTCACAGGGTCCAAATGCTGACCATTCATACCTACTAGACTGCAATGGTTTATGGCTTTGAACTTGATTATGGATAATGGATTATGTAACAAAAATTCCAGTTTACACGGCCACAGGCCCTCCTCTGTATTTACGTCTAAGCGTTTACAGCTGTGGTCTTTTCTTAGTCTTGCACTGTATTTACACATCTCGTTTTCTGTTGTTTTTTACTACTCAGATATATGTTATCATCGTAAGTTATCTTCAGTCTTTGTTATGCATATTTCTGTATAGTTAGGAAGGAAATAAATTATTATTATTATTTTACTTCTTTATTTCCTTTCTGCACTGGAGGATCTCTATTGAGTAATATCTGCCGCTTTGTTTTTTGTTTGCTTGTGGGTTGCCAGCCATAAGTGGACAGAAGCATGTGACAGCTTACATCATCTGGTGGATAATACTAATCAAAAGCCTTCGCGGGTACCTGAACCATCACTTAGCTAGTTGGGCATCGTCAATCCTAAACTGGGGTAAAATGTCTCAGGCAGATATTAGTTCTAGAAAAGGTTCACTTGAAAAGGTGGTGCCTGAAGTTTCTATCAGCATGGGTGACTTCAGTCTTTAACGGTGGGGATACAGGTCTTTGCCTCATGCCTGTGATTAGGGAGCTGTTTGATATTGTTTGACCTCCTTTCCTCAATAAACCTAGTTTCTTTTAAAATGTGATTAACATAGAAATGATGAAAATTATTCAGGTAGATGGTGCTTCAGTTGCTTTGAATGGTTGCATCTTGAGCAAGTGCCTCAATTTAATTATCTTGGGAGGTATTTAACCGCTGGTGGCGATGTGCGGCATGAGATAAATAGAAGAAAAGAAATTGCTGCTAGTACCTTTAAGAATCTATGGAGGGTGTAGAAAAATAGACATATGCATCTAAACACTGCAATTAGGGCTAGTTATGGTAGCAAAACATGGACCCTTTTTAAGCAGGATAACAAGACACTTGGTGCCTTTGATTCTAGATGCTTGCACACTTTCTTGGGCATTAGGAGGTTTGACTTTGTCAGAAATGACGAGGTTAAAAGAAGGAGTCATCAACTTGCTTTGAGCAGCATTTTGTGCAGAGAGAGTCTGAGTTGGTTTGGCCATATTTTCTACATGCATAGCTGCAGATTGGCTAATAGGATTATGAACTGTGTGCCTAAAGGTTTCAAGAAAATGGGGATACCTAGGTTGAAATGGGCAGACAATACCAAATAGGACTTACTAAAATTGGTCTACAGTGGCCAAATGCATCAGCTTATGCTGAGGACAGACATGTCTGGAGAGGAAAATTACACAGTCTAGTAAGACCTCCATAGCTCACTTGCTGCATGAGCATTTTGTATGTATGTATGTATGTATGTATGTATGTACGTACATAGATACATATTCGTGGTTCGTATGTAAGTAGAGGTTATTGGGGTCGTAGTACCTAAATTTCCGCTGTGAAACTATTATTAATTTTTCAGAAAGATTTTTTAAGATTAATCTTGTTTAAAATTAGAACTGTGATTCCTACCAATTTTTCATAATTTATCCATTCTCCCAATTAAGCATTTCTATGTTTATACAATTCTAAAGAGTTTTTCTAAACAATAATGGTAATCCGTTTATGAATTATAATGGAATATATGGAAATAATTTAAGAGGGAGAATTCTCTCTTTACTAAGGACAAACTGAATTAAGTTTGAAAAGTCTTATATTTAAATGGCACACATTGAAATTCGTTCTTGATGGGCACTTCAGACAATGACAATATGCTTAGGTTTACAATTCAATTGCAAAGTTAACGATGGTTAAACAAAATCACCTCCAGCTTGCACGGCCACTGACTCGCCTCGGTATTTAAGTCTAAGCGTTTACAGCTGTGGTCTTTTCTTAGTCTTGCACTGCATTTACACATCTCGTTTTCTGTTGTTTTTTACTACTCAGATATATGTTATCATCGTAAGTTACATTCAGTCTTTGTTATGCATATTTCTGTATAGTATAGGAAGGAAATAAATTATTATTATTATTTTACTTCTTTATTTCCTTCTAATGAAAGTTCGTCTATTCTACATGAAAACTGATACTATATTTCCCGCTACAAAACGGGATGTCATTACATAAAAATAAATACCCCCTCAAGCAGCTGCTTGCCACAGAGGTCTGACAGGAGCTTGTCAGTTTATGTGCCATAGTAGAAGATCTGATTACATATAACTTATAAATTCGCAAAAGTCAAGGAAAGTATAATAATGCTTGATTATACACCTATCCAACATGGAAATTACAACACGACGAATTTCATGAGGCAAACCTCTGAAATCATTTATATGCATGAGGGACATTATGAACAGCAAGTGTTAAAGCTGGAAAATGAAATTTAAATTCAAATTTATTTCAGCAATATAGTGGCAAAACGAGCATTCTTCGATTCTTAATATACTTAAACACTGCAAAAATTACCGCAATTCCTAATATACCCATTACAATTCCCACTACAATTCTTAATATACTTAAACACTGCAACCTCTTAAAACTTGTTTGAGGTTGCAAAAGTATACAAAAATTTTAAAACAATTATGCCAAACAAAGACTTTTATTGAATAAGCAGTATCTCTAGCTCCTTTACCCTCTTTATGCCGTTGATGAGAAAGGAAACATCAATGGGCTTGGAAAGATCGTCGGATAGGATGTTAAGTCACGGCCCATATGCAGGGAATCATAACCTGTGTACGTTAAATAACATACTAGATGGCCTGGATGAGAGGTTACCATCTGTCTCTTAACAGCTGCCCGTGGGCTCACTTCCCCCAATGTTCTCTGAGCTAGGGGTTGCAATGGAAAGGGGTGACCTGGCAACTCAAAGGGGTGTAAGAATGAGAAGGGATGGAATCCACCTGACTCCCTAGTGGGGTGATGCTCTGTTCGGGCAGTGAAGGTCACCATGTCTGCAGCACTGAAAGAAGTGAACTGAAATTAATTACCCTCTGAGTATCAGAGACGATTGGTGCACTCCAAGTAAATTAACTGGACAGTCTTCGGGTGAAGACATTGTTCATCAGCGAAGCTAAGTGTCATGGACATTAGAGGGACAAAAGGCATGAGTTTTATAAGTATGGTAAAAACTGATAAAGCTCTTTGGGGAAGGGAAGTATCATGTCCCTCTAATTTATTTATTGTTGCATTTTTGTTGTTGTAAATATTTTTATGTAATAAGTGGGCTTTTGGAAATGCTATTGTGGGGATGTGACTCATAGATGTTGTTTTTGGGTCTGAGCTGGCTACCTACACATGCCGACGAGTCCAAAATGCTCTTTTATGGCCGTTTACAACTAGTCTGGGGAGCAAGCTCTGGAGACGAGCCGGGTAATAATAAACAGCAGTCTTGAGCATCGCTGTCAAACAAGAAGGACGTTTGAAGTGTATCAAGGAATGACTCTCTTACTCAATCAAAACCCTTAAAGAGAGGGTTCGGGTTGTTGGGTTGTTTTACCTCTGAGCGGCACTTTTTTGCACATTATGGGCTAAATGGCCAGGTCACATGGACCCCGAAGGCTCAGAGAAGGTTGGGGGAGGGGACCCACTGGAACAGCTGTTGGGAGACAGATGGTAGTCTCCCGTCAAGGCCATCCAGCGTGTTCTTTAACGTGCACAGGGTATGGCTCTCCCACACACGGGGCCACGGCTTAACGTCCCATCCGACGGACGGCGGCCTTTCCAAGCCCATCGGTGTCCCCTACTGACCGTGGGCAGGGCGGGGAATTTTGCGGAGATAAATCTCAACGCTGACCCAGCTGGGACTCGAACCTGAGAACTACAGATTACGAGCCTGGCGCGCTACCGACTGAGTCACCCCCGCCCCGAGAGGGTTCGGTTCTATGTTAGAACCAAGATACGATTCTTGGTGAACCAAGTACAGTTCTGTGGAACTGAAATGAATTCTGTGTGAACCATATTGTAGGCAAGGGTTGGATATCCTTTCGTCGAGTTTGAGGTTAGTAAAGTGAGAATCTGAAAAGTGCAGTTCTCCTCCTCATTGCATTATTGTTTACAGCAATAAAGCAACAACGGTACGGAGTCAAGCGCATCCCCTTCATGTGATTGTATATAAATGTGAATAAACTGTGTGGTCCCTATACAACTCTCGTGCGTGAATTGTTGGACATATTTCTATACATCCCTTGGCACAGCATGTCTGAGGTATACGTCGGTACGAGTGTAACAATCCGCGAACCTGTTATTTCATCTAAGCAATGGTGAATCTAATGAAGAGACTAATTGATCGTCCTCTAGTACAGAGGGGCGGAAGTGGCTCAGTCGGTAGCGCGCCAGACTCGTAATCTGTAGTTCCCAGGTTCGAGTCCCAGCTGGGTCAGCGTTGAGATTTATCTCCGCAAAATTTCCCCGCCCTGCCCACGATCAGTAGGGGACACCGATGGGCTTGAAAAGACCGCCGTCCGTCGGATGGGACGTTAAGCCGTGGCCCCGTGTGCGGGAGAGCCATACTCTGTGCACGTTAAAGAACACGCTGGATGGCCTTGACGGGAGGCTACCATCTGTCTCGCAACAGCTGTTCCAGAGGGTCCCCTCCCCCAACATTCTCTGAGCCTTTGGGGTCCATGTGACCTGGCCATTTAGCCCACGGTGTGCAAAAAAGTGCCGCTCAGAGGTAAAACAACCCAAACCCTCTAGTACAGAGTGGTTAATCGTTGCCCACCACAATGCAGTAGGCTTCTTTCCTGTTCTTTGTTGAGAGGGAGTTCAATTTCAAATCTACATGCATTTGACTGAGGGTTCTCTTTGCACCTCCAATTTGTTTCCAGGGTCGTAAACATGATCGCTAACTTCCTCTGATGACTAAGTGCTACAGTTTTCAGTTGAAACAAAACTCGGATCAACAGCGCTATCATTCATTCAACATTCATGTCTTCATCATTTGAGAGGATGACAACATGGCCAACCTTGAATGCTAACGTCTGATTCGGAAATCTGAGACCCACATCCCTACAAAAACATCATGTTCAACGGAAACCATGTACCATAACCCTTAAACAAACTCGAATCTAGAAAAAATATAGGTGATTAAATTGAGCCGAGAAGGTAATGAAAGGTGGAGGAAGAGCAAGAGATAGAATCGCAGTCTAGTATAAAATCTTACCCTCCTTTTCAGTGTTCTTTAGAAAATAGTGTGAAAATTATGTGTAATATAAGAATGTTTAATATTTTTTCGCCTTCATTCCGGTTGTTATTATCCTCAAGAGGGTGGGTGGGTTAGACCCTCTTTTCCTCTCTAAATTCATACTTGCCTTGAAATGTAAATATTTTATTTTTTTAACTATCATATTTTTATCTTGAACAACTTTTGGCAATATTTTAGGTCACGAAATTTACACATTAGTCCCACAGTTGAAGAAATAAAGTTCATAATTCCACTATTAAATATAAACATTTCACATGAGAGCAGCCAACTTTCCAACTCATTTGACAAGAGATGTCGAGAATACATATATGTAGAAAAAGTAGAGAATGTGTATCAATGAATACACATCATAATATTTATCCTTTTGGCAGCCGTCCCGTGGCCGAGTGGTTAGCACGCTTGGCTACTGATCAGAGGGACCTGTATTCGAGCACTGGGTAAGGCATGGATGTTCGTGTTGTTTTTCTGCTGAGGTCCCACCATCCTCAAAGACCTTCTACTTATTGCGTATAAACTGGCAGGCTACTGTCAGACCTCTATGGCAAGCAGCTGCTTGAGGGGGTGTTTTTTTTTATTTGTATATTAAGTATTTATATCAATCGAAACAAGTGTTAAAACTTTTCAAGGTATTTCTAATTTAGGTTATTAGTTTCTATTCGAAAGAAATTATTCATAATTGCATTTTAATTGCTTTTTTACATTTCCATGTATATATAAAATTTTGGTCAAAATCTAACACTGTATTTTACCATGCAGGTATGAATTTGACTTTCAAACGCTTTGTAACAAGAAAACGTTTCACTATTGTTTGCTTTCTATCAATATCCAATTAATTTTTTCTATTTTATCCATCCTAGGCCGAGTGGTTAGCACGCTTGGTTACTGATCTAAGGGACCTGGGTTCGAGCCCCGGATTTGGCATGGATGTGTGTGTCGTTTTTCTGCTGAGGTCCTGCCATCCTCTCAGATCTTCTACTGTGGCATATAAACTGACAGGCTCCTGTCAGACCTCTGTGGCTAGCAGCTGCTTGAGGGGGTATTTATTTATTTTTATTTATTTATAACATTTGAGTATTTTTAAGAAAATATGAAATGTTGTGTTGGATTGTTTTACCTCTGAGGCAATTTTTGTTCACATGTTAGGGGGGGGGGGGGGTATAATATAATATGGTCCCTCTAAGTTATAATTTTGCATTTCTGTTATTTTTAGTATATTGCGTGTTTTTTTCTAAGCATCCATTGGCCGTGATATTTAACTTCTATCTGAACAAAATAGCTCACCTTGACAAGCAAAATAAAGCCAACTCTTTCTCATGACATAAATGAAACAATTTAATGATGAGATAACGTTACAATACCGAGGAGGTGTATGCCGATCATAGACATATCGCTCCTCTCCTGAACTAGGGCTCGTGCGTGTCCTTAAAATTTATATGCACTACTCTTTCATAAAAACCAATTAAAAGTCATTCAAAACTACGTCGAAGCTACGACAAATAAGTCTTTTCTAGGCGCTGGTGTAATTCGAAATCGATGCATAAACTTTCTAATTTATATAAGTAAACACGATTGTTTCATACCTCTTATTGTTTTCGGTGACCTTCAGCATCGCAGAAGCAGGAATCGCAGGGCATGGCACAATAATCTTAGTTCGCAGCAATTGGTGGTTCGCAACAAACGAAGCAGGAGAGGGAGTATGCGTCGGCAGGAGCAGGTGATCGCATCCCCAATCATCGGGAATATTCTCTTCTTTTTAAAAGTTAGTTCTACGAGGTTGATAGTTTGTCTCATGCACCATCACCAACTTTTGGCGGCTTGTTCTCTTACATCAAGGCAAAACGAGCATTCTTCGAGAGGACTAAGCACGTTCTCCTCGTAGTAGGGCAGCAGAAGAACACGTCCTTCTCCCTCAACTTTTCCTTCGCTTCTCTTCTTACATTAGGGCAAAACGAACATTCTTGGAGAGGACTGGGTGCGTTCTCCTCGAAGTAGGACAGCAGAAAAACACGTCCTTCTCCCTCAACTTTTTCTTTCTCTTCTCCCAATTTTCAGATTTTCCTTTTTGAATTGGAAACGAGATTTTCACGAAAATTCGAGAAATCTTTTCTCCCTTCTTCCTCATTGGCCGCTCTCGGCCTTTTGTTCCGAACTTTTCGCTTTGGGTCCAATAGGGGACTTTCTAAATTTGCACGCCCGTGTATCCCTTGGATTTCTGGGAAACGGCGTCCATGGCTAATCTTGTCTTTTCCGTGTGCTCATGATTCCTGGAACACAATGGGGGGGGGGGGTTGTCACGGGGTCGTTTGGCCACCAGGGGCGAGCGCCATCCCACAAGATAATCCTGCCTTTTGAAGCGGCGTCGGTCTCTTCTTAAGTGTTGATACGAAAGGTACTTTGATAGGAACCTTGTTACTTTGATAGGAACGGCGCTCTTAGTGGTGTACTAGCGGGGTGTGCAGCATATCAATGGCGGTTCCAAGCCCCCTCTTAGGACTAAAAATTCGTCGCGCTCTTGCAGTCTCTTCTTAAGAACGAGAGCGACTCACCAAGGTCACACGACGCGCCGCGAAATTCGCAGCTCTTTGTTTGAGAAATGTTCGTATTAAGTTATGAACAGATTGGGATCTGCTCATAACACACAATGGGCTTAATAGCCAGGTTACAAAGACCTAGAGGACTTACAAATTGAAGAACAAGAATCACTATATACGTTTGAGGAGAAAACTGAAATTCACTTGTCAAAGTGATACATAGCTTTCTTTACTTGCACAGGGTAAGGCTCTCCTTCACATGAAGCCATGGTTTGAAAAGGCCAAATGCGAAATCCCCCACTAAAACTGAAAGTGAACTTGGAAAGTCCTCTTTATTTCAACTACCCAGATATCGTGCTGCTCATCTACAGTTAGCTTGTCTCTTCAATAAGGGGTGGCTCAGTCGGTAGCGCGCCAGGCTCGTAATCTGTACTTCCCAGGTTCGAGTCCCAGCTGGGTCAGCGTTGAGATTTATCTCCGCAAAATTCCCCGCCCTGCCCACGGTCAGTAGGGGACACCGATGGGCTTGGAAAGGCTGCCGTCCGTCGGATGGGACGTTAAGTCGTGGCCCCGTGTGCGGGAGAGCCATACCCCTGTGCTCGTTAAAGAACACGCTGGATGGCCTTGACGGGAGGCTACCATCTGTCTCCGAACAGCTGTTCCAGTGGGTCCCCTCCCCCAACCTTCTCTGAGCCTTCGGGGTCCATGTGACCTGGCCATTTAGCCCACGGTGTGCAAAAAAGTGCCGCTCAGAGGTAAAACAACCCAACTCTCTTCAATAATTGATTGTTTCGATTGCTTTTCTTGGATATTTTTACATTTCAATAGGTAAAGTACAAGGACCGTATTTTGCAGACGTTCGATTGCAACAATGTACCCAATAATACGAAAAACTGGCTACTTGTATCAGGCACGTACCCACGATTTAGTTTCGGGGGGGGGGGGGTGCAAATCCGGTAATTAAGCTTCGGTGGTAGAAGGAGTTTGAGAATAAGTCTTCAGTAGGATTTCCTAATTACTACAACATTCCACTGAACAGGAAATATTAAAATGATATCCTATATGAAATGAGATTTTAACATTTTCTTTTTATCTATTTTCAATGTCGGCCATAAAATATGGGACAAAATAAAATTATACAAATATAATTGTTTTTGATTTCAAAGTAGGTAGACAAGTTTGAGATTAGTATAAGATGACAGAATTTTCCGGGGTGGGAGAGTACGGATCCCCCCCCCCCCTGCGTCTCTGGGTACGTCCCTGACTTGCATCATCAGCTTACCATTATAAATATGAGACTGTGTATTTACATTTTGTCTTTCCAGTAGTTCTTTGGAAAGCCATTCATTTGTCAATCCCGATGAGGAAGAAAACACCGGTAGGTTTGAACAGCCTCAGTCACACGAAACGTTAAGCCTTGTCGAAATACACACCATATATACACCTTTAGCGCAGTTTATAACTTTCTTATATTGTGGTATTGAGCGAAATTAATTTAAGAGTCATAGTAACTATTCAAGAATAATAAATAGTTACGGATTGGATTGTTTTACCTCTGAGCGGCACTTTTTTGCACATCATGGGCTAAATGGCCAGGCCACAAGGACCCCGAAGGCTCAGAGAAGGTTGGGGGAGGGGACCCACTGGAACAGCTGTTGGGAGACAGATGGTAGCCTCCCGTCAAGGCCATCCAGCGTGTTCTTTAACGTGCACAGGGTGTGACTTTCCCGCACACGGGGCCACGGCTTAACGTCCCATCCGACGGATGGCGGCCTTTTCAAGCCCATCGGTGTCCCCTACTGACCGTGGGCAGGGCGGGGAAATTTTGCGGAGATAAATCTCAACGCTGACCCAGCTGCGACTCGAACCTGGGAAGTACAGATTACGAGCCTGGCGCGCTACCGACTGAGCCACCCCGCCCCAAATAGTTACGGAATTCAGGAGTCTTATCAATAATAAAAGTTCACTACAACTATTGCAACACCGACAAATGAATTTGTTTGAAGACATAATTAAAAGTTAGTTTTAGGAAAACTTCGTAAGGCATGAAATCATCCGAAACTGCGGCAGGACTGATAAAAGGGAAAAAGACGTAGGCTTTATATAGGTCCCTATCTTGCTTGGGCCCTAGTGCGGTCACAGCCTCTGCACAATCATTATAGTAACGCCCACAACAGTCTCCATATCACAAGTTTTCATTTGACACCAAACTCGTAATTGTGGGCCCTCGTGTTCGGAAGATATAATGGGAGAAGCATTTGCCCTTTCACCTTTTTTAAGGATGAAAGAAGCATTTGACGCGTATTATGCTGTCATTTTTGAATAATACGTCGAGATCACTCCACGGGGTCTAATGATATATGGGTGGAACAATTGTTCTGACAAATAAACAAATAAATGGCGAGAGAAAAGCAGCAGGAAGTAAGGGAAAAATAAGAAATGATGACAAGTGCTAGTGACTAATTAATTTTAAATTTAAATACCCCCTCAAGCAGCTGCTTGCCACAGATGTCTGACAGGAGCCTGTCAGTTTATATGCCAGAGTAGAAGGTCTGAGAGGATGGCAGGACATCAGCAGAAAAACAACACGAACATCCATGCCTTACCCGGCGCTCGAACCCAGGTCCCGTAGATCAGTAGTCAAGCCCGCTAACCACTCGGCCACGGGACGGCTTCACTAGTAACTAAAATGTAGTTTAAATGAGGAAAAATAATAAAAGTAACAATATTAACGAAGAAAAAAATTCATTTACTCTTTCATAAGCTATTTTTTGTTTTTCACAATAAGGCGGCATCTTTTAGGCATAAGTTTTCACAATAGTTCAATTATCACTGTATGGTCCCAATATTAATTATCTCTTTATTTAATTCACGTTTAGTTGTAAGATACCTTTCATACAGTTAAATTGTGATCTTCTGCTACAAATTCTCTATAGCAGGATTTCCAAACTTTATACAGCAGCTGGGGCGGGGGTGGCTCAGTCCGTAGCGCGCCAGGCTTGTAATCTGTAGTTCCCAGGTTCGAGTCCCAGCTGGGTCAGCGTTGAGATTTATCTCCGCAAAATTCCCCGCCCTGCCCACGGTCAGTAGGGGACACCGATGGACTTGGAAAGACCGTCGTCCGTCGGATGGGACGTTAAGCCGTGGCCCCGTGTGCGGGAGAGCCATACCCTGTGCACGTTAAAAAACACGCTGGATGGCCTTGACGGGAGGCTACCATCTGTCTCCCAAAAGCTGTTCCAGTGGGTCCCCTCCCCCAACCTTCTCTGAGCCTTCGGGGTCCTTGAGACCTGGCCATTTAGACCATGGTGTGCAAAAAAGTGCCGCTCAGAGGTAAAACAACCCAACCCAATATACAGCAGCTGAGAAATGTTTCAATATTCTGCAACCTAAAATCGTTAACCCATGTGAAAACTGGAAAATACGAATAAATATTCGCCTTCTTTGTTTCTTTTAAACAATTAAGAATGGAAAATTAAGAAGAAAATGTGAAATATGCAATAGGACCCAGTCGTATCATCATGCCCTATTCAGTGAGCGATAATAATATAAGGTTAATAAGTAATACCCACTGAGGCAGCTTCTTGCCACAGAGGTCTGAAAGGAGCCTGTTAGTTTAATATGCCATAGAGAGAGTTGTAAGGAAGCCGAGAGCTCAGATTTAATAATTTTCGCCGCCATTACCCTTACAAGCATTCTCAAGGGGAGGTGGGGGGCATTCAAAGTAGGACATTTATCTAATTTAAGGGGCATTTTTTAACCTGACTAACAAAATAAACAACCATTTCATTAATTAAGAAGGGGGAGGGCCTATAAATCCTGCCCTGTATTATATTAGCAACATAATCTCCCCTCCAAACATAGATTCAATGTTGTACGGCAGAATTAACCCAGGCATAATAAAGAATCCTTAAACAAAATTACCATTAACTACTTTAAGAAAAAAAACTTATAAAATATAAATATAACGTTTTTGCCAAAAATTAAATATGTGTTTTCCATTTTAAATTATTGTCAACTATAATGCCAAAATATTCATAGCTGGTTACATCTTCTGCAATTTGATGCCTACAGTGGTTAAAATCTTTGCATGCAACAGAACAAAATTTCACATTTAATTGTTGATCGAATCTCTGACTTAATCGAAAATTAATCAGTTTAGTTTTATTCATATTTAGAGTTAATTTGTTCAATTCAATTAAGGTTATATTAATTTTCCAAAGTTATATTATTTTTAAATTCTAAAAGACTTTTAACTTGGTGTATTAAAGCAGTATTATCAGCAAATCCAACAATGTCTCAATTTAAACCAAGGGAATACAGATCATACAGGGTGTTTCAGAACTCTCTCTTCCAATTTCAATGGGGGATAGGATAACACCAAGACAAACCTTTTCCGTCTATGAATGTATGTCCTCTGACGTAACCTTTCGTTGCTATAGGGCTCTGACAGAAATATCGGTGGAGCAGATACATAAATGAATGGAAACAAGTGTGAACAACATGTTTATTTAAAGAAAGTGCTCAAAGTTGCGACTAGCAATAGCATTGCATGCATGACAGCGTCGAAGCATTGATTGCAATACATGTTTGAAAGATTCCCGGAATTTTTCGAACAGTTGCAGCGGCGACAGTGATTCTTGCGACGAGGTCTTTATCTGAGTCAGTGGGAGTCTCGTACACGAGGTTCTTCATGTGTCCCCAGAGAAAGAAATCGAATCGGGCGATCTTGGTGGCCAAGCGACGGGTCCACCCCGGCCTATCCATCTGTCCCCAAAAGTGACGTTCAGATAATCCCACACATCATTGCTGAAGAGTGCTGGTGCCACATCGTGTTAAAACTACATTCGTCTGCAAATAGCCACGGGAACATCTTCCAGCAGTCCAGGCAACGTTTCTTCAAGAAATACCCGTAAATCTGCCCGTTGAGTCAGGGAGGCAGTAGGTATGGCCCAATCAAAATGCCATTGCTGATACCCGCCCAAACATTGATGGCGAACCGTTGTTAATGACCATGCTCCATTGTGGGATGTGGATTTTCCTGCGCCTAAACGTGAGAATTCCACATATTAAACACTCCACGTGAAAGAGGCCTCATCTGAGAAGAGCACATGAGCCAGAAAATCAGGCTACACCACGGTCTGCTACAGAATTCCACACGAAGAGGGCAATCCTGAGGTTGCAATGTCTGGACTCTTTGACGATGAAACAGATGCAATGCTGCTCGTGTAACACTCTCCACACGAGGGCGTGGTTCAAACCGAGACTACGTGCAACAGCTCGCGTGCTTATCCCTGGATTGTCCTCAATCCGCAGCAGAATCTCTTCTTCCATGTCAGGAGAGCGCATGATTCTGTCCCGACCAGTGTCATGAATGTTTGCATGGAATGTTCCAGTTTCTCACAGTTGCCGGTGAAACGCGCAAATGTTTGGTGGTTTGGCACACGTCTATTTGGGAAGCGCTGTTGGTACCAACCTCACAGAAGTTCTTCCATTTCCATTGGCAGCTCCATAAGCCAGATGCATGTCAGACATCTCAGCAGTCATGAAACGCCATGTTACACGTAATGTGTCTGATTTACGAATGCCGACAGCAAACATAAGTGTTCCCACTTCGCCCCTCTAGCCAATTGCACTCCGCTAAATAGCGCCCTCTAGCACCGAAGAGTTACGTCAGCGGATATACATTCATAGACGAAAAAGGTTTATCTTGGTGTTCCCTATCTCCCATTGAAATTTGTACAGAAAAATTTGAAACACCATGCATAAAAATTAAAAATAATAATGATATAAAATAAAAATAATAATGGTTTATAGTTATGGTTAAAAATAAACTTAATCCCTGTACAATACCTTTATTTATAAACGAAAAATTGCTATGAACGTTATTTATTGTTACTGCTTGACTTCTACTATTTAAATAAGATTAAACCACTCAAAATTATTTCATCTAATTCCGATTTATGCATTTAATACAATAACAATTCGTTGTAAATTATATCAAACGCGTTTCTAACATCAATTAATAAAGCAGTGACATTATTTCCCTCATCCATATGGGAAAAAAAATTTTGTTAAGTGTAAAAATAACTTGTTCTGTATTTTTATTTTTTATGAAATATAAATTGATTTTCCGAAAAAAAAAATATCCAAGAAACTAGCAATTCTTCTTTTCATTATCTTTTCAACAGTTTTATAAAATATGGGTAGAATTTACATACCCTACAGTTGGAAAAAATTAATATCTGCTGTCTAGAAATCAGTACAACAATTGTTTTTTAGGTTGCTTCTGAAAACACCAGTTGTAAATGATATATTTACAGATTTAACAGTAAATCACGGTAATAATTTAATATTTTATATAATATAATATGATGATGATAATTTATGATGACCTATGATTATATAGATATTATAAATATATAATAATAATCATAGGTCATCAAAACCCGATTTTTTTACTAACATCGAAATAATTTATAAAAACAAAGTCCCCTCAATCAGCTGCTTGCCACATAGGTCTTACAGGATTATGTCAGTTTATAATTTATACGCAATAGTAGATATATAGCTGATTTTAATTCACTTATATCCCAATCATAAATAAACATTGACTTCTCATGATTCCTAATCAAATGATAAGGTAATTTCCTGTTTTAAATCAACTCACTACAGTTGTCATTTAAATTTTTAACTGAATTATGAAATGCTCGTTCATTTATTGTATCAAATGAATTTTATTTAAATCAATCGGAACACGTTTATTTTTATGAACACTTCTAAATATATTTCTCATTGATCACTGTTTCGTAGAGTTGGACTACTGTTAAAAACTGATTTTTATAATATGCATATTATTACTTATGTTAGTTTGTTATGTTACATATTTATTAGTCATGTTACTTAGCATAGTTTATTATAAATCATATTCATATTTTTATATTACTTAGGGTTTATGATTAGTTTGCCAACCATAATATTCTAAACAAAAGATATATTTTCATTCGATTTAAATATTTAAAATTGTACAAAATGCAAAAATCATACATGCATCTTAATGCAAAAATATCTCAACGCAACACTGCGCATTGTCATTCCAAATGTGACACTTTCATCTCTCATGTTTGGGATGCAAGAAAAATGCAACGAAAAATGCTGGAAAGTTACAGACAACTGACATTACATCTCATTGAACCGATGTTGCATTTTTGTTTTTAAAAACAACTGCAAATTATTATTGTTAGTATGACCATAGAAGCACATAAGATCGCCAACTAATAGCTTTTCTGAGCGCTTCAAGCTTCAGCTGTAAACAACATGGCAAAATCACCTTTGCTAATACATTTTCGCACGAACTTATTCAGTAATCCCCTTAAATAAACTGTAATTTATGCCTCTTGATCAGTGGATTTGTGACCTTGCTTTCAAACTGTGGTTTCCCAATTTCTCCAAGGTCCCACTACCGTCGTCATGATTTTTGCTTAAGTAGTAAATGAAGAAAGGCTAACAACATAAACCAGTTCCTAAAAGTTAATGAAACGGGAAATAACACATTAAACAAAAGGAAAAAAAATGGTTTTAATCATTCTTTTCCATCTGATATTCCGATAAAATAATTCGGTTAATGGAACTGTTTTTTCACATCTTTTTTCCCCAAACAAATTCTAAGAATCTTTTCTGTTATTTCATTTATTCATTACATCAAAAATATTACATATTTAATTTCAAATGATTGGCCTTTGCTTTTCCAAGTTAACGCTATCTCCATGCACACTTTTAACACTCAAATGATCTCAACACATTTCTTGCTCTCCTATAACTCACTCTTTCGCATTGAACATTCACAGCACTTACTCATTTATAAAAAGGAAACGCTTCGCTGACTGTCAATCGCCTCTTATGTTTGTTCTGCACATATACCTTTTCATTCCCCTACATTAAAGCTGGCTCTCGTCCAATAGCTAAAGTCGGGAACTGCATTTGAAGCACAGCCATTCTTGGCTTTTCCAAGAATTTATTTCTCTGAGACCCTGCCACAGAAATCATTATTTTTAGTACGTTTGGAGCAGACATATACACGTCAAAATATTTCACTACTAATCTCATAATTTATTTTATATAATACATAAAAAGCTGAAATAAAACGAAATTCTCTACCGTTCATAAACTTGGGTTATGTTGAAATCGAAAAGATTGTGAAAATTTCAAGTTTGTAAATGAATCACCTGGCTGAAATTATTAAATTACTACTGCCCCCTTAAAAGTGAAAAAAAAAATCAAATGAGGAGAGCCCTGAAAAATATATTCGATGATTCGGATTCTTTCCTTCTAACTACATTAACTAAGTCTCTTGTGAGAAAGAACTATTTTTCCTGTGCTCTTGAAAAAACACGTTATATGCCTTTGGAAGCCTACCAAGGGCCCAAATATCTATTGGTAGATTTTCTTAACAGCACCTTCCTCTGACAATGGGCAACTTTTAATCTGTGGCGACATTAAACACATTGCAAATCAAAAACTTCCCACTAGGGATAATACATTTATGAGAAGATAAAATCCTAACGATATGCTAAAATAATCCTTTAAGGTTTTCAAAATTGATTTGAGAGACTGTTCTTTACAGTTGCATGAGACGTTGTTGTGCAGCCGCCACATCCAACAATCCAATATTTTATTTAGATATGTTTCGAAAGGAGGACTTATACCTCTTCTGAAAAATGGCAATAACATTAACATACAGCCATTAATGTGGGCCGCCTTCTGGAAAGAGTGGGGGCGGGGGTGGCTCAGTCGGTAGCGAGCCAGGCTCGTAATCTGTAGTTCCCAAGTTCGAGTCCCAGCTGGGTCAGCGTTGAGATTTTTCTCCGCAAAATATCCCCGCCCTGCCCACGGTCAGTAGGGGACACCGATGGGCTTGAAATCGGTGTCCGTCCGTTGAAACGGGCGCCGTCCGTCGGATGGGACGTTAAACCGTGGCTCCGTGTGCGGGAGAGCCATACCCTGTGCACGTTAAAGAACACGCTGGATGGCCTTGACGGGAGGCCACCATCTGTCTCCCAACAGCTGTTCCAGTGTGTCTCCTCCCCCAACCTTCTCTGAGCCTTCGGGGTCCATGTGACCTGGCCATTTAGCCCACCATGAGGCTGCCTTTCCAAGCCCATCGGTGTCCCCTACTGACCGTGGGCAGGGCGGGGATTTTTTGCTGTTCAGCGTTATGGTACGAACGGTGCGAGCTTCATTGTTGGAAGTGAAGAACGGAAGAAACTTAAAGAGAGTTATCGATAAAGATGTTGATATAGTGATTGGAAGCTTAACAGACTTGGAGTTTTTCTGTGGTACGAATTAGTATCTGTGGGGGGGAATAATTTATCGTGTGATCTGTGAAGGAATAAGGCGATTATCTACAGCGCATTTTCTAGTTGATCTGGTTGAAACATATAAACCATACTTTTAAGCTGAAGTATAGATGTTGTCCTACGTGAATTGTTGTAGTGTAGAACGGTTTGTAATGTATAACTTTGTAAATTAGGGGGAGGGGAGGAAAAGCGTCGCAATCGAGTCGGAAAAGGTAAAACAGAGGGACAAACAACTGGATATCCATTGCAGTGTAACATTTTTCCCTTTTATTTTAGATGTTTTTTTTATTCTTGAAAAATGCGAGAAATACGCATAAGTTTAATAATTTTTTGCCTCCACTATCCTTACTGGCATTTCTAGCGGGGTGGAGTGGCATGGCCCCCTTGCCTCTCTCCTTAGATCATACCCTGAATGATAGTAATAGTTAGGAGTATTTCATTCCATTAACATCTGTTTAAATATTGTGTTCCATGTTGCTGGCATTACTTGTGGTTTGTAAATAAATTTGTATATACGACCTTTCAGCTTTCATGATTGCGAAATTCACGAAAATATTTGAATTCAGATTTTTCCTTAAAAACAACACATTATATGCTCGAGTCTCGGCCACATTGTTTCCCATGTGATGGGCATTTTCGGCTTCAGGATGGGTTAAATGAGAGTTATAAAAACATCCAGGATACATGATATTATGGGTTAAGATACCTGCCAATAGCTGTTGGGACAGTTTCAAACTTCATTTCAATGATGACACACTTGTAAAAAGGTATCACAGGAAACCACTGCAACCCTTAATATCACTCTTCCCCCGGAAATAGAACTTTCACAATCAGTTTTCAAATTGAAACCTTTGATTTTTTATTCTGTTTCAATTGGGGAAAAAAGTCATTTCTGAATAACCATATGGCCACGAATCACAGGTAGTTGAACCAAAAGAAATCGGGGTCTTTAATACATATGCGGGGTTTAAAGGAAAGTCCTAAAACACCCAAATAACTTTTTAACGAAAAGTCCTGGAGTTACAAATGTTAGATCTACCTATAAGAAAGTAATCATCCCCGAATGAACGACAATGACTGCAAATGCCCTGGCTGCAAACTTAGGAAGTTAACAAACTGAACTCGGGACCAAAGAGAGATAGAGAAACAACGTAAATTACAAAGTTGTAGAAAAACTAATTAGTAAGAAACGACACCTGCGGAGCCGAACTCCGCATAAGCTAACTAAGCTACAGCTTAGGGCCTCGCAATATGTGGGGGCCTAAAAAATGCAATTTAAGTTTTATTATTGTGTTACGAAAAATATATTTACTATTTAATTCAATCTATTATACATACATTGTTCATCTTAGATTATCAATGCTAGAATAATGTTTTCACCACATCAATTTAAGGTTTATTTTTTAATATTCCCTTCAGTCAGAATACATATATATATATTACAACTTTCGAATCTTTGCAGCCTCTAAAATTTGTATGGCTTAGGGCCTCTCAAATTTACCATAGCGTAGAGCCTCGGAAGGTCAACGTCAGGCCCTGGACACATGGCACACAGGAAATAAGTGAATGGAAGGCTATGAACTCTTATCATGTGAAATCGGACGCTCGATGCCTAGCCATCGCAAAATAATGTACAATGCCGCATAAAGTTTCACAAAATATACACAAGATATCGATGATATAGCACCGTCCAGCAAAATAAAAACCAGGCGTGGAAGTACGTGATGTAGGTGAGTAGGTGTACCTGTTGAAGACCCAGATGGCAGGCTACTCCAACAATCAGTACTGTGAGATGGTGCTGATAAATGGCAAGTGTTAACCAAATGTCCGTAAAAACTACACAGTGGTAGGCCACTCAATTTTCGACTGGTCCAGATGATCACTGGAGTGATCATTTGGTATGTTGTTTGATGGCTCAGAATCGTCTGAGCAATTGACCGGCCATAACAGCTAGTCCACAGTCGGGCAGACTGACAGGATTGGGAATTCGAATGCATGGACTGGACATTCTGGGGTATGTCCTTGCTCGCCCATGCATCAGTACCACAACAGTCAGTGAGGCCTGCTGCTTAACAGAAACTTCTGTCTGACAAATGTTGCATTAGCATAGTGGCGACCTGCACCATCCCTTACTGACGCACAATTTGATTCCAGGAGACAAGGTTGCCTTTCTGCAATTGGGTACTAAATTCCTTAGAGGATATACCATCCTTTTTGTTAGAGATGATTTGTGCAGATGAGATGCAATTCATATTGACTGGAAACGTTAAAAGGCAAAACACCCATTACTGAGCTCTTAGCAACCCATCCTTTAGATGAGTGGATACGCGCAAAATGAATGGATGGAAAGCTACAAACGCCGAGTGACCGGCGTTTCTAGCCTCCCATTCATTCATTTCGTGTGTACAGTCGCTCAAAAAAATATCCGAACACTATGTTTGGTTACATAATTCAGAAAAAATATCTGGCAACGATTTTTTCAGAAATTAGTGATCTGGCAACCTTCGTGTCACGTGACAGGAAGGTTGCCAGATCACTAATTTCTAAAAAAAAAATCGTTGCCAGATATTTTTTCTGAATTCTGTAATCAAACATCATCATCATCATCATCATCATCATCATCATCATCATCATCATCATCATCATCATCATCATCATCATCATCATCATCATCATCACCACCACCATCATCATCATCATCATCAAGCAGCCATGGGCTACGGAGGTCCAACCAGACGGTGCAATTTAGTTCTCCAAGCAAGTCTATCCTGAGCTACATCTACTGCATCTGGCCACTGCACACCAATTCCAACAAGGTCCTGTTTGACATTGTCTGCCCACCGCATCCTAGGTCTCCCCTTCTTTCTGAGGCCTTTAGGCACATTGTTCATAACCCTATTCGCCAATCTATAATTATTCATACGGGCGACATGGCCAAACCAACGGAGTCTCTCTCTGCACAATATGCTGCTTAAAGGAGGTTGCCAACTCCTTTGCCTAACCTCATCATTAGTTACAAAGTTGAACCACCTAATGTCCAAGATACTGCGTAAGCATCTGGAATCAAAAGCATCTAGTTTCCTGTTATCTTGTTTACAAAGCGTCCAAGTTTCATTACCATAACGAACCCTAGAAAGAACCAAACTATTATACAGTCTAATTTTATGTGTATATGCCTATTTCTCCACAATCTCCCTAGATTCTTAAAAGTCCCGGCAGCAATCCCTATTCGTCTGTTAATCTCATGCCGCACATCACCCTTATCTGTTACATAGTTCCCAAGATAATTAAACTGTGACACCTGCTGAAGACTGCAATCATTCAGATTAACTGAATCACAGCCTGCCTGACCAATTTTCATCACTTTAGTTTTCTCTCTGTTTATAACCAAACCTACTCTACTACCAGTCTCATCAACAGCTCGAATGAAAGAGTTCATCTCATCAACATCATTTGCCAAAAGGGCTAAATCATCAGCATAATCTAAATCAGAAATTTTCCTATCTCCAGCCCATTTAAGGCCAAAATTTTTCCCTTGAAGTGAATTTCGCATAACATAATCAGTAACCAAGCTAAAGAGAAAAGGAGACAAAATGCACCCTTGTCGAACACCAGAAGTAATACTAAACCAATTGCTACAAGCCTTACCAACTCTCACACACGACTCAGTGTTATTATAGAGAGCTTTCATTATGTTAACTAACTTGTCTGGTATACCATATGATCGCACAATCAACCACAAATTATGACGATCAACAGAGTCGAAAGCCTTTTTGAAATCAACAAAGCTGGTTACCAAAGGTTTCTGAAACTCTAAACATTTCTCAAGAATCTGCCTAAGTGAAAATATCTGATCCACACATCCCCTACCCTGAATCCACATTACTCATCACGCAATTGCCTGTCAACCAGATTCTTCATTTTATTAAGCACAATCATGCAAAGAACTTTACCTGGAACAGAGAGTAGGCTGATATCCCTATTTTAAGAATTAGTTGTCATAAGAACTAGGTTGATATTAATTGATATGTATGCAATGATGATATTACCATTTATAGTTGATTGTGTCTCGGTAATTATATCCAAAATCTCGTTTCAGATAGCAGAACTACAAAACAATTTTAAAATCAGCATTAAGGATTTTTATAGTAAAGGATGAAGGTTATATATACGTATTTAATACTTCCTTATCAAGAAATCAATATGGAAAAGAGAAACGTACAAAAGCACTCCTGTGTTTAGGACACTTTGCATTACTGTCGACGCCCCTTTGCATTTGACGTACACATTCGTTTAGGATATATTTGTACCCAACCAGATGAAATTATTCTACAATATTATTACAGTTAACTTCATTTAGAAAGCCTTTAAAAGCCGTATCAGAGTAAGTAGTCGAGCTACGAAGGCCTTTGAAGCCTATATTCCCTTACGAAAGTAGAGGAGAGAAAAGGATATAATAAAAATAAATTAAAAGTTTTGAAAAATACCTGCCTTCCTATAAAAAAAAAGTACCCCCTCAAGCATCTGCTTGCCACAGAGGTCTGACAGGAGCCTGTCAGTTTATATACCACAGTAGAAGATCTGAGAGGATGGCAGGACCTCAGCAGAAAACAACACGAACATCCATGCCTTACCCGGAGCTCGAACCCTTCCTATAATGGTCCTAAAAACTAGAAAATAAAATTAAATCATATCGATGGGTGCAATCAGTTTGAAATTCAGTAACCGATTGCACTTTCAATATAAATAAATAAAAATAAATAATAAATGCCCCCTCAAGCAGCTGCTTGCTGACAGGAGCCTGTCAGTTTATAGGCCGCAGTAGGTCTGTGAGGATGGCGGGAACTCAGCAAAAAACAACACAATCGTCCTTGCCTTACCCGGGGCTCGAACCCAGGTCCCTTAGATCAGTAGCTAAGCACGCTAACCACTCAGTTTCTACTTTTTAGAGCTCTTATAGGAAGATACACATTTTTTAACCTTTTTAATTAATTTTTTTTGTCACTAAAAACATCTACCTTCAGAAACTTTACAACTCATAAACATCGACCGCATTTTTCTTCCCTCTGTTTTTGGAGTCGTGTTTAAGGTAGCCCTTGACATTAGAGATGCCACAAGTTTTAATTTGAAATATAACACGTTAAAGTTCACTCATGCCAAAATCCACCCTTTTGTGGGGAGGGGGAAAATGGGGGATGCAAAATTTGAAACGATATACAACAGTTTTCATATCGAATTTCATTTGACACCTAACTCCTAATTGTAGGCCCTCGTATTCGGAAGATATATTAGGATAATCGTTTTCATATCTGTCCTTTTTTAGGAGGGGAGAAACAGGGGGGGGGGTAATTTTTTTTTTTTTTTTTTAAACCTGTAACATTTTCCATGCCACAAGATTTCATTTGACGCATAGTTCTGAAAGTATAACGGAACAATCGTATTCATAATTCCCCTTTTTAGGGGGGAAGGAAGCATTAAGGAGTCAGTTATGTATAGTCTATGAGACGCCAGCGTCACCAGTTTTTATTTGAAGCCTATCTTGTTACTTTTGGCACTCGTGATCTGGAGATATAGAGGAACAATCCTTTTCATATTTCCCCTTTTTTAGGGGGAATAAAGCATCGGCGCCAATTGTTTTATATCTTATGACACTCCTCCGTTACAAGCTTTCATTTGACACATAAATCATTAAATTTGTCAGTCGCATTCGAAAGATAAGGTGCAACAACTCTTTCGACAAATCCACAAATCGACAAATGGACAAGCGAAAAACAATAGGAAGATAAGAAATAAAAAGTGAAAAAGTTACAGAAAGGGGGAAGAGAGCTTCATATCTTCCCAAAGCTATTTTCACGAATCTGGTGTTTTTACTTGGGTTAAATCCAAATGTGATGTGTGTTTATTACATACTGCAAAATGAACAGATATTTAGTTTGGTTTAGAATTAAGTTGCCATCCCGTGGAAGAGTGCTTATCGCGCTTGGCTACTGATCAAAAGGACCTGGGTTGGAGCCCTGGAGAAGGCATGGATGTTTGTGTTGTTTTTCTGCTGAGGTCTCCCAATCCTCACAGCCCTTCTATTATGACGTATAAACTGAGAGTCTCCTGTTAGACCTCTGTGGCAAGAAACTGCCTGAGAGGCTATTATTTATAATTAAGTTTTCTTTTTTTCTCCCTCAATATGTGTAAATTTTTATAATATATTGTAAATTTTCTGTTTATGCATTTCTGTTGGGTTGGGTTGTTTTACCTCTGAGCGGCACTTTTTTGCACACCATGGGCTAAATGGCCAGGTCACATGGACCCCGAAGGCTCAGAGAAGGTTGGGGGAGGGGACCCACTGGAACAGCTGTTGGGAGACAGGATGGTAGCCTCCCGTCAAGGCCATCCAGCGTGTTCTTTAACGTGCACAGGGTATGTCTCTCCCGCACACGGGGCCACGACTTAACGTCCCATCCGACGGACGTGGCCTTTCCAAGCCCATCGGTGTCCCCTACTGACCGTGGGCAGGGCGGGGAATTTTGCGGAGATAAATCTCAACGCTGACCCAGCTGGGACTCGAACCTGGGAACTACAGATTACGAGCCTGGCGCGCTACCGACTGAGCCACCCCGCCCTATGCATTTCTGTAATAAAATTTATTTAACCTGCTATTTGCAGTTTTTACCATTCGTAAATTGAAATTTGTTTTGTTGAGTAATGTTACGCCCCCCCCCCCGATTGTAGACAAATGTGATTGCGTTGTGATTTCTTTTCCCCTCCAACTGATAATGGTTATATCTGTTAGAAAAAGAGAAGCCCTCCCCTTGGCGGAGGAGGTGTAAGAATTCTGTGAATAGATTGGATATTCATTTTGGTTTTTCATAAACATAAATAAAATGGTTAATACTCAATTTAAAGATGGAATAATTTGAAATAATTTTGGTTACTTTAAAGCGCACTACTTCGCTATTGAAAGCACTGCTAAAACTTAACCTCTTCTAATTTAGACGTGCGACACTTTTAACCAGAGGAAAAGGGTGATACTTTGTACCTCATATTAGGAGAGTGTCCGTCCGTCATTAGGTGGCGGCTATGGCATCATCTCGCTGTTCCTTTGACGAAGATTGCGAGGGTGGCTTGAAGTCGTTCGCCGTTACTTCTGGTCTATTGGTCACTTCATTAAGCTTGGAAGGCACAAGTGATTCGCATCTCGCAGTAGATGGTTATTCAGTGGATGGGCATTTCAACTTCTGTCACACTTCTAGCGGCCCATCTCAACTGGAGATCTCCGACGTACGCAAGGCCCCTCGTGTCAGACCCGGGTTCTAAGAAGTCTATCTTAGCATCTCTGTCTCTCTCGGAGTGTATGTGGTCATTTCTCTCGCTCCTTTGTTCGTTTCCCGTTTATACTGCTATTACCACTTTGTTGATTAATGTGGTTGCCCGTTTGCTGTCCGAAACTTCCCATGATCTCCTGGCCGGAGTCATTCTCATGGATTGGGCATGGGGGTGGCTAGGAGGGGTCTGCGATCTGACCTTCAGGCTGGGCCTATGCCACACGTGTCCAGCAGTATCTTGACACTCAGAGTCGGACATAGTGAAGTGCTCTGCAAACCTTCGCTCTCTGGTGTCTAGAGAGGTGAATTTATGGGTTTACAGAAAAATGGCCGCTCGCATTTCGCCCCTCCCCCACATTTCGCCCCCGGCACATTTCGCACCCTGTAGATAATGAGTAGGTTACAAAAATGTAAATACAGTCAATTCTCGAAAACTCGAATTTTTATTGAAGTCCCTGCCCCTTTAGTGAAGATTCAATGTTAAACTCTCTCGATTACCCGAACTGAACTTCCGATAACTCTAACTTTTCCGAACAAATTTTCAAAATTACATTCGTGTACAAATTGTCATGTAGCTTTTAAACTAATTTCTTCTCTTTCCATTGTGAAAGGATTAACTGGAACGGTTAATCCTTTCACAATGGAAAGAATACCTACTCGACCACGAGGGCGATAGTCACGTGGTTAGTGACAGACTTGGGGGGAGGGAACAGTGACTAATCTTATAGGAGTATTTTCAGTAACAAGTGAAACTTGTTCTGATTTGTCTAAATTCAAACAATGAAAGTTCCTGCATCTGGCTCTCCTCGCATTTCCTGACGCAGTGGACAGCGCGCGTTTGCTGTTTTCGCCGCCTCATTATCGGCGGTGCATCGCGTGAACAAGTTGAGCGTCGCAGGCAGTGCAATATCTACATATTATTTTTGCATCTTGAGTGATTAATCCTATGTGTACAATGGCAAAAGTGTTCGTCAATAAGAGGCAAAAGAAAATTGGTAGATGATGACAACCATATTTACGTGTTTTCAAAGAGAACTGTAGATGAACAACATGGAATCTGGGTTTGTGAAAAACGTTCCACCTGCAAAGGGCGTGTTTGGACAGAGGGTTTGGAAGGCCCAGTTGTGAAAGTCGTAACTAAACATAACCATGCAGCTCAAGCTGCAAGGTCGAAAGCATTGCAATTGATTGGTGAAATACGGCAATATGCAACAACCACGAACGAACGGCCACAGCAAATTGTTGCATCAGTAATTTCAGAGACTCATGAGAATGTCACGGCATTACTTCCTAGAAAGGATTCACTTAAACGAACTATTCGTCATGTTCGATGCCACAATGGTACTCCTGTTTTACCGAGCAATCTCCAGGACTAAGTAATTCCGCAAAATTATCAAGAAATTATTACCGATGGCAATGTACAACAGTTTTTGATGTATGATTCTCAGGATTAACTTCTCCCGGGTCGCATGCTTATTTTATCCACTAGTAACAATCTTCAGTTATTGACGCTTAGCCAGGAGTGGTTTTCTGATGGAACTTTTAGCACAGTGCCCACGCATTTTCAGCAGCTTTATACAATCATGTGGTTCAGTTCAATGCAGTTATTCCAGTGGTCTACGCGCTTCTGCCAAACAAAACTCGTGCTACATACGTCAAGTTACTTCAAGAAGTTAAACATCTACAACCGGGTCTCCAACCCCAGCGACTTATGACAGATTTCGAACAAAGTGCCATGCAAGCCTTCCAACAAGAATTTCCTGGTATTGTAAATACCGGTTGTTTTTTCATCTTTCCAAAGTGTTTGGCTCAAGGTGCAGAATGAAAATTTAAAATCCCGATATGAACAAGACAAATGTTCTCCGAATGATTCCGGCATTGGCATTTATTCCTCCTGCTAAACGTTATTCGACATCTGAAGATTTAGTTGAAGCTGATGACTTCCACATTGAAGCTATTGTGATTGCAAGCTACTCTGAAGATACGTATATTGGAAGAAGACAACGGAGAGGTCGGCAATTACCCATTTTTGCCATCGAATTGTGAAATGTTTACACATGGACACTGAATGATCAGCAACGTACCAATAACGGCGTGGAGGGGTGGCACAGGAGATTTCAGGAAACTTGTGCTACTTTATTCCCAAATATTTACCGATTCATTGATTCTTTAAGGAAACAACAAGGGCTGCACAATTTCGAAATTACAAAACTAATTGCCGGTAATTCAGGCAATCAAAAAAAAAAGAAGTATGCTGCAATTTCTGCTAGAATCAAAAGAATAGTCCAAGATTTTCAAAATCGTAATGTGATTGATTACCTTAGAGGCATCGCACACAACTTCGAGTTTTAAACAATAATAATGTGCATTTATTCTATTAAAACAAAATAAATTACAATTATTAAAAAATTAGGTGTATTATTTACATTTTTGTAGCCAACTCATTATCTACAGGGAGCGAAATGTGCCGGGGGCGAAATGTACTGCGGGCGAATTGTGGGAGGCGAAATGTGAGGGGCCACTTTTCCGGATCCCGAATTTATGGGGGTCTTCTTGTTGATACATGCATGTGGGGGTCCTATTTCTTGTGTGCAGCGGCCGTGCTATCCCTCAGCCACTCTTGAGGATAAAAGCGGAAGTTTCTTGGGCGGATGCTGTGCGTGGGAAGAATTTGGATTCAGTTTAATTTTGTTCGTTAGGCCGAAAAAATAATTGAGGCATAACAGTAAATCCCCCCTCCCCCCCCAAATGTACACAGTCGTATCAGAATAATATGACCACCTACCATAGTATTCTGATACGGTATGTGTACAATCACCCACTGGCATATATATATGGTAGGTGGTCATATTATTCTGATACGACTGTGTACAATCACCCACTGGCAGACAGTTGAGGCCCTCTCGGATGTTTTGCGCCTGGGACCTCCAAGTGCATTAATTCGCCAATGCCAATTTTCCTATGTATTTTAACCTTTTTAGTGTAGCCTTCATTGTCTGAGACTGTCGTTTACATTCCAGTAATATCACATGTTCTATGACATAGATTTCCTTTGTGGATTGTGGCTTTCTTATTTCTGCTGTAGTCGGCTATAATAGCAAGGTCATTCCTTCTCGTAGGGTCCTAAGTGTTCATTGGTGTTCATGATCTCTGTTGCAGGAAATAAAGATCAATATTCCCGTTAAGAAGCTTCTTACCGTTAAGAGGTCTGACAGAAACCTTAGTTTATACCCCTTAGCAGAAGATCTGTTAAGTATGGCTGGTCCTCAGCAGAAAATCAACACCAACATCCATGCCTCACCTAGGTCCTTTTGATCAGTCACTAGCAAAACGAGCTAACCACTGGCCACGGTCTGCAGTAGCTCGTTGCTAATTGTCTCTTTCTTACGCATTTAATGCCACCTTCGTCATTGTGTGTCATGTACTGTCTTTCTGGTTCTCCTAGAGATGTTTCGTACCTACGACATTTCGTTCCGACATTCGTGTTTTCAAAATACGTGATCCAATCAATGATTGAAGATTCAATAATGTCATCCTGTTTATACGTCTAATATTTAACGTGCAATTTTTGAATATTTTTCGGACGTCCACTTCGAGCAAATGCAAAAGTGAGAAAGTAATAGTAAAAACATTTATTGTTCTAATAGGTAGATATCTAGTGTAAAGTGCTGAATAAACGAATTTTTGTGAATCAAAACCTCATACATTTACAATTTGATAACTGTTCTTTTAATTAAGAAATTGTGCTCATTCTTACTTTGCCTAAACCACAAAAACACGAATTTTCAGGTTATTCCAGGGGAAAGAAAAAATCGATGCTGTGATTAAATCTTTTAAAATCTCGATTTGCCATTTTTTCTATTTAAAGAGTTACTAATATTTGAATATTTAACAACAGCAGTGTCAGACATGAGAAAATGCTTCATAAGTTAATCAAAAATTTAATCAGAAAATTTATTCTAAATCATTTAATTAAATGATTTCATATTTTGTAAATCTGTATAAATAACTCTTTCACTATTCTTTAGTATTGTAAAATTTTCTTAGAACTGATATTGCTGCGATTAAACATTGCATCTTCCATAACTACAAATACTGTTTGAAGATTTTTGGAATTCAGGCTTTAGTTGGTCTTTATGTAAATCTTTAATTTCTCTTTAGCTTTTTATTGGGAAGAACTTATTTTAGAAGTTACGCAGCATCGTATTTGAAAGACAAGTACTCCTCTCCTCCCCTTCTACACACATAATCACACACTGCCAGAACTTACCAAGATATGTATCATTTTACATATCAAGATAATTCTATAATATTTTGTCCATATAGTGTGTTTTGGTTAATAACCCTCATAAAGGTTTACATTTCAACAGAACTATCAACGTTGTTAAAATTTAGTTCACATAGACTTTCAGTTTTTTTACCCACCGCGGAAAATGTTAATGGAGCAAGACCAGATCTAGGGATGGGTCTGGGGGGGGGGGGGGGCAGTCAAAAGACACCGAAAAACCGGAACATTTCAGCAGCTTGGAGATAAAAAAAATGATATAATGTATCATAGAATCTATTTTGAGCAAACCTCTAACGGGTTGTGACCAATTTCGGATCATTTGTAATTTAGTTCTCCAAACATATCGGTCCTGAGCTGCAGCTGCTGCACCTTGCCACTGTAGACTAATTCTAGAAAAGTCCTGTTTGACATTGTCTTCCCACCACATCCTAGGTCTTCCCCTCTTTGTGAGGCCTTTAGGCACACTGTTCATAACCCTATTCGCCAATCTGTAATTATTCATACGGGCAACATGGCCAAACCAACGGAGTCTCTCTCTGCACAATATGCTGCTTAAAGGAGGTTGCCAACTCCATTGCCTAACCTCATCATTAGTTACAAAGTTGAACCACCTAATGCCCAAGATACTGCGTAAGCATCTGGAATCAAAAGCATCTAGTTTCCTGTTATCTTGTTTACAAAGCGTCCACGTTTCACTACCATAACTAACCCTAGAAAGAACCAAACTATTATACAGTCTAATTTTAGTCTTTAGGTGTATACGCCTATTTCTCCACACTCTCCACAGATTCTTAAAAGTCCCGGCAGCAATCCCTATTCGTCTGTTAATCTCATGCCACACATCAAGTACCTGTTACATGACTCCCAAGATAATTAAACAAAGACACCTGCTGAAGAATGCAGCAATTCAAAGCAACTTCCTGACCAATTTTTATCACTTTACTTTTATTTCTATTTATCACCAAACCTACTCTACTGCCAGTATCATCAAGAGCTCTAAAGAGAGAGTTCATCTCATCAACATCATTTCCAGAAAAGGGTCAGCATAATCTAAATCAGAAATATTCATATCTCTAGACCATTTAACCAAAATATTTCCCTTGCAGGGAATTTCGCATAACATAATCAATAACCAAATTAAGGAGGAAGAAGACAAAATGCACCCTTGTCGAACATCAGAAGCAATGCTAAACCAATTGCTACAAGCCTTATCAACTCTCACACATGACTCCGAGTTATTATAGAGAGCTTTCATTATGTTAACTAACTTGTCAGTATGCCATACGATCTCAACAGTGAATAGGAAAATGAATCCTGTAGATGAAGAGGTATTAAACTTCAAATATTAATCATTACAAAGCTATTAAACAAAATAGACATTAATATCTTCCAAATTTAGCGGTTTCGATACAGTTCTAAGTGAACTAAATGTCTCAGACTAGTTACAGTTCGATGGAGGACTGGATTTCCCGTTAGGTGCATTAGGCACTAGCCTAGGGGCGACGTCATTTAAATGGTGCAACTTTATTTATATAAGTGACAAGAAAATTACGTCTGCTTTAATTTTAACTAGTTCCAAAGGTTTATGAAGGGAGATTACTTTCTTATCAAAGTACTTTCTAACCTGACAATAGAAAATGAATTTTTTAAAGTCTATGTATTTCAAAGCTATACACTCTGTTACCTACTTTATTGGAATACTTCCAATGTATGTGAAACGAACTTTGAAAAAAAGTATTTTTTGCTACAAAAAATTTTCCGAAAAGATGAATTATATAGATCTGTATGAAATATAAGAGACCTGGGTTTTAGCCCCGAATAAGGCATGGATGTTTGTTCTGGCTTTCTGCTGAGACCATCCTCACACTCCTTCGACTAAGGCGTATTAAACTGATAGAACTCTGTGATAAGCAGCTGCTTGAGGAAGTATTTATTTATGTATATTTGTGAAACAAATTTATCAAAATTTCAATTTTTGAAAATATTTGTTAAATATTTAAAGAGTTATTGAAGCTGAAATATTTGGCAGCAGATGCTGCTCTTACATTGGTCTTAAACACTGTTTCAAAATTAAGGATAAGGGAGAAACATTACCCGTACTTCTAATATTACATTTATTTCAGTAAACGATTTTCTAAAATTATTTAATTCTTACGAATAACAACACTGAGGTTAAATGTTTCAGCTTCCAAATCTCTTTAAATAGTAAACAAATATTTCTCAAAAATCTAGATTTCTGGAACTTTTTGGAGATTTTCGCTTTCCTGTGACATTTTGCTAGAAATCGACTATTTCGAAGTTACGGAGCTTCGAATAGAATTTTCCATTCGCACAACATGGAAATGTTCCAATATTTTTGGCAATGCCATCTGTTCATTCCCAGAGCAAAACATGTGAGGAATAAAAATGTTTAAAGTTTGAGCGACTGTACATATACACTAGATAATTAAATCGAATTTAAAGAAGTTTGAAAGAAGGATGTTTATGAACTGAATATCAGTTAGAAATTAAACATGATACCAATTCTTAAAAATATATTTTACCAAATAAGGAATTTCATGATTTGTATGAAAAGTGTACTTATGAATTTGCTATATTTAACATATGCAATAAGATAGAGAGTTAAACTTTCTGCCAAAAATTAAAAAAAACACGGTTTTTACTAGCATGAACGAATTCAATTTAGAAAAGCTAGAACTCGCTGCAGAACCAAAATAGGTTATATTTTATTAAGACGTCGCGAGACAGATTGCATTAATAATGTCAAGTATTAAATTTCAGAGAAAGAATATAAATATTATTTGTTACAGAGGACGTTTTTTAATATAGACACTTACTACTATCAATTTATTCTCAAAAGTTAATGTTATCAACTGAAACCATTTAGTTGATTTCACTTTGGGAAGACTTGGTCTAATAGTTTACCTGGACGCTATGCCACTGCTACTTCATAATTCGTATTAGATCTATACACGAGGTTAGATCATTTAATTCGTGGATTGCATTTGCAAATATCAGCTTTTCGTGACAGTTAATACATGATACGTGGCAACACAAAAACTCTTCAAGGTCACGGAGCAGTGTGCCGAAGTTGAAGCACGTTGCAGGGCATATCCAAGTAAGTAAAGAACAAGTCACAAGTAACAACAGAACAGTATGTAGTCCAGTGGTTCTCAACCTTTTATGCTTCACGTACCCCCTGGAAATGTGTATGTAACTGTCGTACCCCTTGTGTAGGTAAATAAAATTATAGTTATACTATAACAATGGGAATAAAAAACATATATACACATTAAATTTTGTATACATAAATTACATATATCGATAAACACAAACAATGACACAAACAATTTAACAAATCTTATCAAATTATAAGCATTTTACTAGGTAATCGACTTTTGAGCTCTCAAGATATACTCCAAAAATTGCTGCGTACCCCACGTCTTTTTGAGTTCTGTCCTCGTCGTGATCGGACGAACTTTCTTGGAGCTCCTGCTAGCCCGCCGTGTTCGGACATTCTTCCCCATTCCGACCACCATCAGTTGATCATCTGGACCTCTTCGGACCTGTAAGTGCCATTAACTTTTATTGCTCCTGCCTCTCCTCGACGTCAGGCTCCGTGTACACTGCCTTCTGTGCAATGTGCTGCCAAAGATCAACGATACCGAACTTTTGGACTAAATCCTGCACTCCTCCTGTTGTCGCGGGTGACTCTCGTTGCTTTTTCCGCTAGTGGATCTTTTGCCAGAGACATGTCGTTTCCGCTCACAACAATGACTCCAATTTGCAATAGATGTGGAGAAGCAGTAACACCTAACTCTGAATGCATAGTTTGCAGTGGATGCAAAGGCAAACTGCATTTTGTCTGTTCGGGCACAACAGAAAAAAATTATAAAAAGCTGTCCCTAGAAAAGAAGAATACGTGTTATGTTGCGAATGTAAGTTAAACAAAACAAACCCAAAAGCGAGCTTAGATATGGGAATCAGTGACAATTCGCAACTTGAGAAAGACGAATTTCGGACTTTGTTGACCGAAATCCGAAAATTAAAACACGTAAAGGATTTAAGGAAATCTGTCGAATATTTTTCGGAAAAATACGATTTAATTTTAAACAAACTGGAAGACCAGGAGAAGAGACAAACAGGACTAACAAAAACATTTACGGCTACTCCGAATTTACACACAGAGCTAGCTAAAGAAGTAATCCAAATGAAACAACACATAAACGATTTGGATCAGTACGGAAGAAATCGAAACATCGAATTGAATGACATTGCTGTACAAAACCAAGAAGACGGAAACTCTCTACAGGAATTAATGACAAAATTATCGCGAACCTTGAAAACTGAACAGTTCAGTGAGCAAAGCCTTGAAGCCATACACAGATTGCCATCAAGAAATAAGACAAAAATTCCGATCATCATAGCCCAATTCAAATCAAGGGTCCAGCAAGATGAGTGATGGCCAAACGAAGGAACAAATTCACAACTACGAATGCTGACGTAGACAATACGGCATCTCCTATTTATGTGAACGAAAACTTACAGCGATAAACAGAGAATTATTCTGGAAACCGAGAACACTGGATAAGGCCACAAACTGCAAATATTTGTGGTGTACAAATGGTAAGATCATGCTGAGGAAAGATGAAGGGGAGAAAGTAATTCATATAAATATGTTAACTTATTTTGATATGTTATAATTTCTTTTATTAAGTTATTTAGTTATATTTCTTTTGATCCGTTACGTTTAGTGAACCAAATTATCTTGATTTAGAAACTAAAGGAAATGTATAAGTTAACAATATCATTGAAGCAGAAAATTGGTTTTCATTAAAAACTAAAAAAAACTAAAAACAGCAACCATCTGGATTTAATACATGTTAACATACGGAGCTTAAGAAAATACTCGGATGTCTTTAACGTTAATATTTCAGAATTCATACAATACCTGGACATAATAATTTTAACCGAAACTAACATTACTAATGCTGAAAAAAATTTCTATAAATTAACAACTTTGAACAAATTTCTGATGATACTCTTAAGAAAGGGAAACGGAGAATAATTGTTTACTACAGACACACAATATCAGTTGAGAAAATGAATGTTAATATTCTGCTTGTAGAAACGCTATATCACACAGTTATAAAAGACGAAACAATTTATAATATACTAGCCCTATACAGGTCACCAAGCACAGATATAAACTATTTCTTAATTAATTTCCATGCATTTTTGGAACATACTAATGTACATATTCAAATATTAGTAGGAGATTTTAATCTTGATGTATCGAATGTTAAAAAACATGGTGTCGAAATGTGTGTAAATATTTTAGCAGAGATGGGATATAATCTCTTAATTAGTGACGTAACTAGAGAAAAAGTAGTAAGTAACAATTTATGCCGCACAAGTATCGACCGCATAAATGTAAAATTGGATGGAAAAATTATATCTGAAACTATGATTTCACCGAGTAAGATCGCTGATCATTATCTCATTGCAGCTATATTTGGATCAAAAGATGAGAAACTATATGGAAAAGTCTCAACCGATATCAAAACAACGGATATTAACTGGTATTATGAGCATAAAAATATCGAAAGGGAAATAATCTTAACGGACTGGTCTAAATATAACAAAAACTCATCGAACGCAATCAAAAATACCGATTGTTACAATTTCGTAAAAAATAAATACAATGAAATTTCAGAAAAACAAACCGCATAAAAATTTAGAACATCTAAATAACCGTAATGTTACCAAATAATGGATCACAGTGGGTATTATCACTTTAATGGAGCGTAGAAATAAAACTTGGATTAAATATAAAAATAACACAAAACGTGATAGGTATGAAAATGAGTATAAAAATTTGCGCAATTTAGTTACAGCGAAAATCAGAAATCAAAAACAAAATTTTATAAAGAACAATTAACGTTAAAAAGAAATGATATGAGACAAACATGGGAATTAATCCATCAAGCATAGAGGTTAAAAAAATAAGATCTATTGACGAAACTATCATTAAGAATATGACTAAAAGTTTAACACCTTTACAAATTGCAAATAAATTTAACAGTGAATATTGTTCGTTAATTTTACACATAAGAGAAATCAACCAAGAACCTGATATTGAAATTGGAACAATCAGTAACACTACAAACAAAAATTCAATTTATACATCTCCTGCAAACAGGACACATATTGTGAATATAATCAAAACTTTAAATGATAACAGATCCCCTGGATATGACAATATGAAAATAAAATACATTAAAAACTGTGTCGAGGTATTTGCTGATGTCATAAAAGAAATAATAAACGAAAGTATTTCGACTGGTGCAATACCAATTGAGCTTAAAACGGCAATTCAGCGACCAATATTCAAAGGAGGAACAAAGTCAATTATAATAACTACAGGCCCATTGCTATTTTATCTTCTGTACATAAAATATTGGAAAATATGTTTATAATACTTTATTATAAATTTCTTAGTAAACATAACATTCTCAGTGAAAATCAATATGGATTTCAAAAGGGGGAAAAGTACCGTGAACTTACTAACGAAAGTTGCTGATTTAGTCTACATGACACTAAATAGAGGTGACAGGGCGGTTGCAGTGTTTTTAGACTTACAGAAAGCCTTTGACACTTTGGATCATGACATTCTTCTACAGAAATTAGGAAAGTATGGAATTAGAGGAACTGCATTCCACTGCTTTCAAAGCTACTTATCAAACAGATTTACGGTAACTAAAATTAACACCTACAGCGAAAAGTGTCAAGTTAAATTCGGTTTTCCTCAAGGATCTATTTTAGGCCAGCTTTTATTTCTGATTTACATAAACGACTTAACAAATTTGAAACTTAATAGTACCATGTTTTATATGCTGATAATTTAGTTAATATAAACAAATTGGAAAAAGATGCGGTTAAACGTCAAAAAAGACTTTAATATTATTAAATGATGGTTAAACTCAAATAAACTGTATCTAAAAGCAATAAAACCAATGGGTGACTTTTCATTCACCTGGTTACGAAATTAAAAGTAAATAAATATCCCCTCAAGCAGCTGCTTGCCACAGAGGTCTGACAGGAGTCTGTCAGTTATATGCCACAGTAGAAGGTCTGAAAGGATGGTAGGACCTCAGCAGAAAAACGACACATACATCCATGCATTACCCGGGGCTCGAACCAAGATCCCTTATATCAGTAGTCAAGCGCGCTAACCACTCGGCCATGGGACGGCACATACAAAATTAACAATAACTTAATTATTAAAACACACAAATGAAACTGCAGAAAAAAGGGAATCATTTCTGAGCTAGATAACTGTGGCTGCATAAAAATTTACAGAGTACATACAATAAAATATTTAGGATTACATCTCGGCAGTACTCTCGATGGAACGTTCATACTGAGAAAATCTGCAGCACATTAAGGCTTTGTGCTTTGAAATTAAATAAATTACGATATATTTTTGTTATTAACACATGTATTATGTTTTACAGAGCAATCTGTGAGTTCCTCTTAAATTATGCCATAACGATACATGGTACAACCAACTTAACAAATATTAGAAAAATAGAACGTATTCAATACTCAATAACTAAAAATATTATACCAATTAAAGACCGCACCCATATAATTTCAGCCCAAGATAGATTTATTTACTTGGATATTTTACCTTACCGGAGCCTATATAAGTATAACATAGTAATACGTAATTTTTTCAACAACATACATAAAAATAAAGTCCATCATGATAAAAACACAAGATTTAAAAAAAAAATATTTTCAACTACCGAATTTTACAAATAACTATGGGAAGTGCACAAGCAGCTACAAAATTCCATGCATTTTCAGTCAATTACCAAGGGAACTGCTAACCGTAAATTCCTTCACAGAAATAAAACACGAATTAAAGAGATATTTATTAAAAACTTAGATAATTAATATTAACTACTGACAACTTATCTGGTGCTGAATGTAAGCATAAAAATCCCAAAGTTTTTTTGAAATATTCTAAATGAAAAAAGGTAAAAATTTTAGTGAACAGAGCATATTATTGAATGTCGAAATTCTCAACTGAAATAGTAAGAGAGTAGTAAATGCAATGTGATATAAATATATAGGATTAGTATATTAAGGAAGAAGGTATTATGTTTTATGTCAATGCATTATTCTCTCCTGCAGATAAGTTGTTAGCTTTGCGGGACATCTGTAAATAAGGAATGATTTATTTGAATTTGTCTCAATAAATAAATGATTAAAAAAAGAACCCCTAATGTAGTCAATCTCAGTGGTTTTCTCGCTTTGAAAAGTTCGTTTGCATGAACACTGCATGAAGAAAGAAGGATCCTTTCTGCTACTCCACAGGGTTATTCTGCAATCTTCATTTGCATGAACACTGCATGAAGAAAGAAGGATCCTTTCTGCTACTCCTCAGGGTTATTCTGCAATCTTCATTTGCATGAACACTGCATGAAGAAAGAAGGATCCTTTCTGCTACTATCTTCATTTGCATGAACACTGCATGAAGAAAGAAGGATCCTTTCTACTACTCCGCAGGGTTATTCTGCAATCTTCATTTGCATGAACATTGCATGAAGAAAGAAGGATCCTTTCTGCTACTCCGCACGGTTATTCTTCAATTTTCATTTGCATGAACACTGCATGAAGAAAGAAGGATCCTTTCTGGTACTCCTCAGGGTTATTCTGCAATCTTCATTTGCATGAACACTGCATGAAGAAAGAAGGATCCTTTCTGCTACTCCGCAGGGTTATTCTGCAATCTTCATTTGCATGAACACTGCATGAAGAAAGAAGGATCCTTGCTGCTTACTCCGCAGGATTATTCTGCAATCTTCATTGAGAATATCCTGGGCTCAGGGGGGCCGTCGTGGCTCAGGTAATTTGTTGGGCATTGATGGGAGATCTTGATTGCCCAGATCTTGGTTCGTCCTCCATGAAATTTGTGAAAAGTTTGTGCGACTTGAAATCCCGCTTCGTTTCAGTCACTGTTCTCCATTCACTTGATTCATTTCTACGACTGCCTGTGCACCACTTAAGTCACATAGGAAACTGTAATGTATCACATACCAGTGTTCAGTTTTCAGATTAGCCATTGTCTGTAAAAAAAACCACACGCGCAAAACTGAACACCTTTCCAAGAGTGCGAGAAAACGACAAAGACTGCGTATTCTTCTGCTGGTGCTTGCGACCTTATCGCAACCTGTTTCAACTTGCACGTATTGCTCAGTGCATTTGAAGAGTTGTCGTGTGGAACACATATCATGCATTAAATCGTACGAAAAACTGCTAATTGTTGGCGACGACTGAAATTGCTTAAATCAAGTACCATATAAATCGAGGTGGATGCATTAGGTTTGCACTCGAATGCCGAAAATTCTTTAATTGATTCAGCCCTTCGTTATACATACTTCAGAGACTGCTGGAATATTCGATCGATTTACAGATCACTCGAACTATAAAAGCTGCTCTTATAATTGTTCACCTTAACAATCGGTCAAAGTGGAAGACGAAAAATCCTTTTAACTATTGTGTACTTCATTTTCACCCTATGAATAGGAAGGCTATTGAATATCATTGAATGCCCAATGCAGTTGGATGAAAATCATTGCTGTCAGTGCAAACTTCGTGGACTTCGTATTTCACCACCAAAATTGCAAATTTATAACGTAATTACATCGCTTGGAATATTGGTCTCAAACTTTGTCATTTTCAAATATTTCCTCCGTTACGGAGGAGCAGTTATGACTTTCGGGATTTTCTGAAAGCGGGAATTAAAATATTTCATCAATACCTATTTAAAGGGAAAATAATGTTTTAATTTATCTCTAAATTCCATAATATATAGTTGTCTGAAATTGTAAACTGAGCTAAATTTACTGTTTAGAAAGCATTCCTTACGGTTGTTGCTGGTGCTGATGACGAGGAGGGGACAAGTTAAAGAATCGACCGAAATTAACCGCTAGTACGCCGTTGCGATAGAGTTTTTTAAAAACTTTTCGTTCAAAATATGTGTAATCAGGCCCAGATCTAGAAACAAACCAAGGATGGGGGGGGGGGGAGAGGCAGGATACATAATCGAGCGAAAAAAAGGTAAACTGGTGGCTAAGAGACTGGATTTCCAATGCAATATAACATTAACCCCTTCGTTTTCAGGTCTTCAAAATTTTATTGAAAAAAATGCATGAAACATAAATAAATTTAATTATTTTTTACCTCTATTATGCATACTAGCATTCTGAAAGAGGGAGGGCATAGCCTCTCTTTCCTTCCAATCCCACATCCGTCCCTGTCCCTAATATATAGGTTTAATAATTTTTTTTGTCTCCTTGAATATTATTTAGATTTCCAAAGTGGGATGAAGCGCAGGGTGTAATCTAATCGGTTTATTAATCTCCGAACCTGTTTTAAAAAACGTAGAATCATTTTAAACAGTAAAATAATTGTAAGATATCAATAAAAATTGATAATAGCAAAAAATAAAGAAAGTATAGAAAGAGTACCATTATAATTGCTTTTTCCTTTATGGACTCTCTATTCTTGAAATTATATTTCAGATGATGTAATAACTCACAAAATAACAATTATAGTTGGATAAAACCATTTTTAAATAATTTGGGATTACACCAATGAATGGGGTCCTTCTTGACCTCCCTGGATCCGGCCCTTTTCTGCTTTTTATCTACTTTACAGTATATGGAGTCATTTTCAATGGAGTTATAATCAGAATTATATTTGATTACAATATCTTACTTTGTTTTTCAAAACAAAATCGATAGTTTATTACTAATCGTACGTAATAAATTATCCTCATTTTCAGCAGAATAAAGAGTTAATGTTTTGTTTTTTTTTTCAATGCATTTTTCGCTATTTTTAAGTTTAATGTTTTCACTATAATTTTCAGCTGAAAAAACAAGCTTAATATATATTTAATATAACTCAAGTATGACACCTGAAAGTACACCTTCATTATACAAATAGATATTTTCTTGAACTGCAGTAATGTATCTGTGTAAATGTGGATGTGATATTTTCGTGTCATGTATGAGCTGCATATAACTCTAATATATGTTTATAAAACTTACCAATTTTGAAAAGTTAAATATACATTAATGTAATTTCCATATGAATAAAAGTGCAACAGTTTTAGTGAAATCTATACAATTTTTTTTGTCCCAGCATTCATTTCCATATTTTCTTATATTTATGATTTGTGTATAGTAGTATACTGAATATGGTTCAATCTGAATGGATTTTTCCTTCAAGAATCGATAAAGGGCCGCAAGCATGTGTGTTTAATTTTCATTTTCAGAAAAATTTCGCATGTCAAACACCTTAGGAAAATTCACTGAAATCATTTTCCATAACCATGTACACTGAAGTGCCATTGAATTAGGGATAGCAACCTAGCAACGTGTTGGACCTCCTCTGGCCCTCATAACGGTCGCCATACGACGAGGCAAGACTCCATAAGCTTGCGTAAATGTTCCACAGGTACGGCGACCCATGCATCCTCCAGTGGTGTCCACAATTCTCACAAGGTATTCGCTGATGGGACATGGGCCCGAACCCTCTACTCGACGGTATCCCAATGATTTTCGATGGGATTTAAACTTGACTTCTAGATGGCCAATTAATTATTTCAAAGTCAGCAGAATGCTCCTGCAACCATGCAGTAGACAACCTGTACCTAAGAGATGAACAGTTGTCTTACTGGTAGACGTCATCTCAATTGGGATGCATGATGGCCATGAATGGGTGTAAATGGCCAGCCATGAGGTCTAGATACTAGGATGCATTTAGAGTTGTTGGTACATGTACGAAAGGTCCCACAGTATCGGAACATTTCCAAAGGTCCCACGTATCACGTACCACTGTTCTGCCGAAGTTCATACCGCAGTCCAACTGAAGGCACCTGAGGCCATTCCTGAGCCACCACCAGCTTGTACTGTTCCGACCTGACATGCAGAATCTATGGCTTCATGGGGTTGGCGCCATGCCCTGAATCTCCCATCGACGTGATGAAGTTCAAATCAGGATTCATCACTCTAGGCTATCCGTTGCCAATTTTCGATGGTCCAGTTTCGATGTTCTTTAGCCCAGGAAAGGTGTTGAACCTAGTGTCATGCCGTTAGAAGTGGGACTCTTGTAGGTCGGCAGCTTCTGAAGCCAAGATGATGAAGTGAGCGTTGCACGGTCCATCCACCAATTTCCCGGCTGGAACCCGCGTTCAGATGGGAGGTGATTTCAGAAAATGTTTGGCCCCTATCAGTCCATACGATGTGGGTCAGACGGCGAAGTCGACGATCATTCAAGGCTGTTGTCCTTTGCAGTTTGTCTGGGTGCTTGTTTTTTGCCGGAATTTTCACATTTCCGGAACGCTCTTGAAACTGTCATACGAGACAATTTCGGAGATCGAGTGTCCCATTCGTCGGGCACCTATGATTCTGTCAAATGCATCTAAATTCCGAGACTTTCCCATCACGCTTCTCACGACGAATGCTTGGGGAAGCCAAATTTGACAGCTATATATGACTAGAGTTTCACCACGCATACGCGCAAATGCGGGACTTGCGGTACTGAATTTGGATAACGTACCATATCCCTAATTCAATGGCACTTCAGTGTATATATACATTGATTTCCTTAAATTAAGGAACAACGCTAGATTATGTTAATGGGAAACTAATGTCGGAGCTTCCCATTGACACTCTATAACTTCTAAAAGAACTTTTTTTATTTTTGAAAAAGGTGATTGCAGATAGAGATCTCAATCAAATAAATCAATATCTCGATTTTCAGCAATATTCGTTCAGTATTTAATGAGTTATAGAAGTTTGAATATTTAACAACAGTAATGTTAGTCTTAAAAGAACTTATGCAAAATTGATGAATAGTGAGGGAATTCTTTAGACAAACTTCTAAAATACATACTTATTTTATTAAATACTCTTATACAATAAATAACTGTCCCGTGACCGAGTGGTTAGCGCACTTGGCTACTGATCTAAGGGACTGGGTTCGAGCCCCAGGTAAGGCATGGATGTTTGTGTTTCTGCCGAGGTCCTGCCACCATCACAGATCTTCTACTACGGTATATAGACTGGCAGGCTCCTGTCAGACCTCTGTGGCAAGAAGCAGCTTGAAGGGGTATTTATTTATTTATTTATTTTTATACAATACTTTTTATTAAGTTTTAATTAACTTCTGAGGTCAATTTTTGTGACTGGCATTGTTATTGTTAAATATTCAAACTTTCATAACTCATTAAATACTGAACAAATATTATTGAAAATCAAGATATTGATATGTTTGATTGAGATCTCTTTTGCTATACAATTTTCAAAACAAAAAAAACTTATTTTAGAAGTTATAGAGTTTTGACGTTAGCTTCCCACTGGCATAACATAGGGCTTTTCTTTAATTTATGGTATGCAAATATATTATGCTATGGAAACAAAGGTTAACATGGTCTCTACATATACCGCTGTTAAAAATGTATTCCAAATGGCTACCTTGTAGTAACAGTTTGCTGCGCTTCCGTTGATCATAGCTGGATAGCACGAGAGGTTTACCACGTGCCGAACCTTTACCGCTACCTGTGCCATCATCAGGCGTTGAAACAGCTGCCTCGTCGTTATTTTCTATCATATCACGTAGTGCTCCTATACTACACATATACTATTAGGATGTAATTGCTTCGAGTATACTATATATATTATTTACAGGATAATTTATCTTTCCCCTTTTTTAACTACGCAGATTAAGAGAATTCCAATCAGTAGGACACCGTGAAGATAAAATATTCTTTTGCAGAATTTATATAAATAATTTCCAATTAATATAATTTTTAATACGAAAGAAAAGCTTTCATATTTAAATGTATCTTACCGGAGGAATAATCGGCTATCCTATGGTTGTTATGGCAGGAAAAATGTGACACAAGCCAACGCAATCAGTCAAGTGCCTGAAACTTCAGTTTCAACCGGAGGGAAATGGGATAGTGAGTCCAAGACTTTGGATGCTTCAGAAAAGCGGCGTTTCCTGTTGAGGTGACAGCAGGCGACTTCCTTCGATTTTACCTCAGTAGGAAGCGCCATCTACTTAAAGCATCTAAAGTTTAAACGCTCTGGTTTTGAAAAAACTTACTTTTTCTACCCCCCCCCCCCCTATTTCTCTCAATCACTACCAATTTATTATAAAGTGTTCACTTTCTACAAGTTTTTCTTTTTACAAATAACATAGGAGTGAGCAATGAGTACTAATAGACAAATGGTTTAATTAGGCGAGCAAGAATGTTTAGCTAATCCATTGGGCTGTCTAATTACATTACAGATCCTGAACTTTCTGCACTTGAGAGCTTCTGGTGAGGGAAAAATCTATTGCTCTATGTTTTGTTTGTTTGTGGATTGACAGACTCAGTGAATAGATGTATAGGATACTTTATATCAGCTGGATGATAATCTTGATCAGAAGTCATCGCAGGTACACTAGGAGTACATGCGATGAAGTTCTAGGGGCATCGCCAAATATATACTGAAGGAAATTCCTACCAGCATGGGTGGCATACGCCTTTAGCGGTGGGGTAACAGATCTTTGCCTAAGGCCTGCGATTAAGGGGCTATTTGATATTTTTGCACTAACTCTATGAATAAGCTTAGTTTCTTTTAAAAGACTACCGACCGTTTTCTTTCCACAGGTTCATGTAATGTGACACGCTGAAAATAGATTATTCTCTTGATATCCTGAGAGAGCAATTCCAGCTTTACAAATTAGATATTCTGGGTTTGCAACAGATCAGATGAACAGATAAAGTTCAGATAATAATATAAAATAGTCCCTCGAGAAGCTGCGTGCTATAGAGATCTGACAGGAGATACTTAAAAATAATTTTGAATTTCTCTTTTCAGGACGGGACTCAGCAGAAACCCCATTGATGTCCTTCTAGAATATGATTGTATTAATGAAGGATTTATTACAGTTAATTCTGAAACAAGAATTTAAAAAAAAATATATGTTATGATTGTGGACATCATAATTATAGGATATCTATCGCTTTTGAGATTTCGCAGAATTTCTATATTTTGATTAATTTATTAACACTGCTCGACATAGAACAATGAAGCATAGAATCAATTGTCGCTCGTCAACACAGAGCTTGACTAGTGGAACAATACTTTCAAGAGGAGACCGTTATGCGTATGGAGTGGCCAGCTTGATCTCCCGACCTAAATCCGATTGAGCATGTGTTCTAGGGAGACGTGTTGCTGCCCTCAACCCGCCACCTGCAACAAAGGGGGAGCTTATTACTGCTTTAAAGTAACAATGATCATTACTCCCTACTGAGCTGATTCACCACATCGTAAACATCATGGAATATCGCTGTCGTGCCTGCACTGCTGTAAGGGATGACCACACTCCTTATTAAAGAACTTTGCCCATTGCATTCTGACACTTCATTTGTGGACAAATTCCGTTAAGTATTATTTTTTGACGAAGAGTGATTCTAGTGTAAAATGTTTTATGTCATTCTAAAACTAGCATTGTAATTCATGTTTTCATCAAATTTCATTAAAATCATTCATTTCATTTTTTGTTTATCATAATTTTTCTGAGTTTCCCTTAATTTATGGAAACCAGTGTAATTGCATTTTTCAGCTGTACTTAGGATAATAAGATATGATGGATATAAACAATAGCAATAATTAAAATTTGCAGCAGCAGTTTCTGGAATTATTGATATTGTTTATTTTTCCTCCTCAATTTTTCTCTGATTTTATTTCAATAATCCACTTCGAAGAAGTTTGATCCATTGCGCAAAACTTTCAAGTTACGGAAAATTACACACAAAGGCTTTATTGCTGTTATTTGCTCTCCGGTTCTTTTTTTTTTACCTCAGTAGTGGTTAGCACGCTTGGCTACTGATCTACGGGACCTGGGTTCGAGCCCCGCGTAAAGCATGGATGCATGTGTTGTTTTTCTGCTGAAGTCCTCCATCCTCACAGATCTTTTACTTTGGCATGTAAACTGACAGGCTCCTGTCAGACCTCTGTGGCAAGCAGCTGCTTGAGGGGGTATTTATTATTTTTTATTATTAATGCACTTCGCAGCAATGTAGTCTGCTTCCAAGTCAAAGGCAAGAAAGAAATAAACTGAGAAATGAACATATTGAAAGAATTGTTATATTGTTGTAAATTAAATGCATGAGCACTGGGCGTGAGTTCCAGTAAATATTTGACAATAATAAATAGAAAACAATGCAATTTATTACAAAAGCATGGATGAAAAAATTTATACAAACTAAGTCAACCGGCACGAAAATATCGATATAAAGCTAAACTTTCAGAAGAATCCATTATATTATTTCTTATTTACATCCAATCACAAGGCAAGGTAAATATCATTCGTGAACAATAAAATCATGTTTGTAAACAAATATGCAATCTATCGAGAGTAACCTTACCATTTCTTATAAACAAACTAAATGCTATCGCACATCAAGTAATAATCTCTTCCTACAGAAGAGTTAAGAGCAGCTCTGTCTATTCGACTAACGTTTACCTCTTTATTGTTATTGTCTTCTGTATAACTTTCACTTTAGCGTAAACAATTCTTATTTTCTTGTAAATTCACTAGTAAGATTTACACTAATAAACTATTTAACCTCCAGCGCACTCACTACATAAAATACATCTTCTTTTTAAACACTTTATCGTGTACAAAACTATGTCTCTTTTCACATATCAACAACTCCAACATAACAATTCTGTCATTCCTATTTTTTCAATTAGATTCTTCGTTCCAATTCGTTGGTTACGAATTCTCACGCAGAAGCATACGCGAGCGTTCATGACACGTTTATCATAAATTCATTGTAGCACGTTCATCTGTCGTAACAATATTTTCTTTCTTTGTTGAAAGAACAAACTTTTCGCATACAGGAAAGAAAACGTTTCGCCAAAAGGTACTGTTTAAAATTTTTGCCACTTGAGAGGGGGATTTTTATACCTGTATAGAAATAATATATTTTGCAGTCTTTTCATTTAATTATAATACGGTGTTGATGCTGAGACACAAAACAGGTTAAATTTCTTCTAGATGTGTCTGAATGCTATATTTCATGGTATTATTAAGAATCAAGTTTTACTTTTAACACATTTTTTTAAAGCAAAACTAGTTAATGTTATCGCCAGGTTCCACCTTCTGTCCTTCTGTCTATATAAATACATTCGAAAACCAAATTAATCATAACGTCCTCTGGTTTCCATATGAAGATAATTAATAATATCGTGAAGCACATTACCACACAATGTGCGATTTTTTATCCATTCCGCAGCACGTTTTTAAATTCATTCGTTTAGCATATTTACATTGCAATGAATATTTAGAAGTTTCAATTATATTTAAAAAACAAAACATTTGCGATTCTATGAGGAAATGAAAAGAAATGCTTTACTCCCCCCCCTCAAAAAAAAGTGAAATTTTTCATTCGCCCAGGGCGGATGAAAGGGCACGTTTTCTTAATATATTTCACTTCCAATGATCGAAACTGAAGATGCAATAGCTTTCTTTAGGTGCTCCCCCCCCCCTCCACATCAGGAACCAAAAGTATGATGAAATCAAATGATTAGTTGCAGAAATATTGCGTGCATAAACAGACCGTTATAAATTTAATCTGCGTGAAAACTGAAACCTTCCCTACATCCTACGCAACAAGAATAATCGAAATCAATTGATTGGTTCCAAAGTGAATGCACAGACAAATGGACGGACGGTCGGACCTGGCGATAACATTAACAAGCTTTGCTTTCATGAAAATGTGTTAAATCAAACTAAAAGAAATTTTTGATTCACAATAATGCCCATGAAATATAACATCAGTCCCAGACCTAGAAAAAACTAAAGGGGATGTGAGGATTAGTAAGAGACTGGATTTCCATTGCAGTAAAAATTTTTTCCCTCCGTTTTAAAGGTCTTTAAAAAGTCTTGAAAAGCGCATAATATATACAGTATATACACTAAAGTGCCATTGAATTAGGGATAGGAGACGTTATCCATATTCACTACCGCAAGTCCCACATTTGCGCGCATGCGTGTCTGAAACTCTGGTCATATATAGCTGTCAGCTTTGGCTTCCCCAAGCATTCGTCGTCAGAAGCGTAATAGGAAAGGCTCGATATTTAGATGCATTTGACAGAAGGCAGATCGCAGGTACCCGACGGATGGGACACTTAATCTCCGAAATTGTCAACGAATTTGGATTTTCTCGTATGACAGTTTGAAGAGTGTTCCGGAAATGTGAAAATTCCGGCAAAAAAACAAGCACCCAGACAAACTGTAAAGGACAACCAACCATGAATGATCGTGGGATTCGGCGTCTGATCTACACCATACCGAATGATAGGGGCCAAACATTATCTGAAATCACCTCCCATCTGATTGCGGGTTCCAGCTGGGAAGTCAGTGCATGGACCATGCTATGCCCACTTCATCATCTTCGTTTCGAAAGCTGTCGACCTACGAGAGTTCCATTTCTAACGGCATGACACCGGGCTCAAGAATAGTGCATAAGGCTAAAGAACATCGAACTGGGCCATCGAAAATTGACAACGGATAGCCTGAAGTGATGAATCCCAATTTAAAAATCATCACGTCGATGGAAGACTGAGGGTCTGACACCAACCCTATGAAGCCTTGGATCCTGCATGCCAGGTCGGAACAGTACAAGCTGGTGGTGGCTCAGTGATGGCCTGAGGTGTCTTCAGTTGGACGTCTCTGGGACCTTCAGTACGTGTACCGACGACTCTCAATGCATTTCAGTACGTAGAACTCACGGCTGACAATTTACAACCATTTATGGCCATCATGCATCCCAATGGAGATGGCGTCTACCAGAAAGACAACCACTGATCTCATATGTTCAGGTTGGCTACTGCATGGTTGCAACATTCTGCTGACTTTGAAATAATGAATTGGCCACCTAGAAGCCCATATTTAAATCCCATCGAAAATCTTTGGGATACCGTCGAGCAGAGTGTTCGGGCTCGTGTCCCATCAACGACGACCTTGAGAGAATTTTGGACAGCTCTTGAGGTTGCATTGGTCGCCATACCTGTGGAACATTTACGCAAGCTTGTGGAGTCCTTGCCTCGTCTTGTGGCGGCCGTTTTCAGGGCCAGAGGGGATTCAACACGTTACTAGGTTGCTATCCCTAATTCAATGACACTTCTGTGTATAAGTTTAGCAATTTTTCTTCTCTCTTACACTTTCTGCAATTCTCAGCCATTGCTCGCAACCCGCCCCGATTCAGCGCAGATAGCATTATATTATTGTCATTGGCTAATGCACTTTTGAACGAAAGAGCTTTGGACGAGTTGTCTCATTGGACAAATCAACTTTGGACGATTTGTCTCATTTGAAGAATCGGCTTTGAACAAGTTGTCCCATTAGAAGAATTGGGTTTGGACGAGTTGTCCCATTGGGAGTATTGTCTTTTTGACCAATTGCCCTTTGGACGAATCGCCCCCTTAGACGCTTTGGCATTGGACCAAGACTTTTGGAATCTGCGGACTCCCTGTGGACGAATCGGCAGTGGATCAGTTGGCATTAGACGAATCGCACCAGACCCAATTTCTATTAACCCATATTTATTTTACTATTATTAATATTATATTTTTTAAAAAAAAGAGGTCTGAAATAAAATGTGAAAACTTTAGAACAGTGGTTCTCAAACTGTTTTGAGTCAGCGGAGCCACTAACTTGAACGTTTTCGAGTCTGCGAGCCTCTAACTCAAACTTTTGAGACTGCGGATCCCCTAAATCAAACGTTCAAGACTGAGGACCCCCTAACTCAGACTTTTGGATTCTGCGGACTCCCAACTTATACTTTTATAGCATAAGGATCCCCTAAATCAAACTTTTCAAGTCAACGGACACTCTAAGGAAACACTACCCATTCAAATACCCCTCACTCCTCCTCATTTAAATTACATGCATATCAACTTAAAACAAATTCAAATAAAAGAATTAAGATATTTTAATGATTGCACCATGTTTACAAAACGTTCATACCTGTTACACTGAAATTTGTAGCTCAGTCGCTGAACGACAATTTTTTTCTGATATACTAGGAAGGCAAAAATAATTTCGCGAACTCACTGGAAGCGCCGGGAACCACTGCTTTAGAGGAATCACCCTACTCTGCCCGTAGCGTAACTAGGGGAGAAGGGGGGGGGGGCTAAGAGTTGCTAAGAATTAAATAGTTTGTTTTAAAAAGATCAAGATCAACGCTAAATCAGATTTTTACATTAACAGAACTAATGAAGAGACACTGGGAAAATGGGAAAATACTTTTCTTGGATTTCCTAGATTTACAGAAAATATTTAATAGAATATAAAGAGAAAAGTTGTGGAGAAGAAAGATATATAAGGAAAAGTATGTTTAAGATTTGCAAAAGCTGTATGATATCTAAATTTGGAAATAATAAATCGTTCGAAGTAAAGAATGGATAATGACAAGGAAGTAGTCTATCTCTACTATTGTAGTGGAAAGTTCTATCTCTCTCATTGTAATGGATGACATCCTTGAAAAATAGAAAATCGTGGAGAAACCCACTGCATTTGCAGATGATATACTGATAGAGTATGATAATAGAGAAGAATTGCAACAAAGATTTGATAGATGGTAGAGCACTAGTGAAAGTTAGGTCTCAAGGTTATTTTGGAGAAGAATGATACCATGGTACTTAGGCAGAAATAAAGGATGCAATGCAGTTGAAAACTTGGAGATAAAAATCTTAAAGAGGTGGAATAATTTATACATTTAGGAAGCGCACTTATGAAAAATGTCAAGAGTGATCGCGAGATTAGAAGAAGGATATCAAAAATACGGATCTTTTCAAGAAGGGATAAAAATAGATTACAAGCGATGAAAAGGAAATTTCCAAGAACAATGTTAAAAAAATACTAGAAGAAACGGGATAAGTAATAAAGATATCAGGAAAGATTGAGAGTTAAGAGCATAGAATAGGAGTACACAAACTCCATCCCTGGGAATATCCCCCATTTAACAATTTTATGAGGCCAGAGTGAAAATTGGACATATTGATATATATATATTAATCTGGCTCTACTGAAGTGATTGGTGTTTTAATAAGATAAAAGATAAAAATTTTAATTACATTAGACTAGAAAGAGCTTTGGACGAGTTGTCTCATTGGACAAATCACTTCATTTAACTTCATTTAACCAAAATATTCAGCAGCTTATTATTGGGGTCCAGTCACATCCTTCGCATACTGCTTTGGCAAGCCAACTTCAGTTTTTGCGTTAAAATAAACTTAATATTTATTTTCCTATTATTTTGTACCTTTGTATATGACAAGTAAAATGTCATAAACAAAGGAACTTATTTTGTTCTTTTTTACTACACCCTCAACTCCGAACTATTGATCCACATCCAACAATAATTTGTGCACAACTGATGTAGAGCATAGAATTGCCCAAGCTAGAATGCAGTGTTTGGCAAAAGGAAATATAGATGATCGATTATCAAAGAAAGTGTATGATAGCCAATTAAACTGTAAAAGACCTAAAGACCGACACAGAAAGAGATGGAGAGAACAGATCCAAGAAGGCTTAAAGGGATATAGGGCAGCATTGGTGGTTAAATGAGAGTGTGTAATTCTGACAAGGCAGAAAAGCATGGAGGGGGGTTATTTCGTACCTGTGTAATATGACAAGTAAAATGTCATAAACAAAGGAACTTATTTTGTTCTTTTTTTATTACACCCTCAACTCCGAACTATTGATTCACATTTACATTACACCCTCAACTCCGAACTAATAGTAATTAATTTATGAGTTGTAAAGTTGCAATTTAAATCTACCGTACTTCTGCAAACAAAGATATTCCTAGCTGCAGGGCATCTTTGCCTATGGTGTAATCTCGATGGTTTTACAAAGCTGTTATTAGGTGTAATTGCTTCCAAAGTTTCTGTAGGTTTTTTATTTTGCGAACTATATCTGGTACAAACTACATTAGACAACAAATTGAAACTTTTTTTTATAAAAAAACCCTTCAAGCAGCTGCTGCTTGCCACAGAGGTCTGACAAGAGCCTGTCAGTTTATATGCCACAGTAGGAGATCTGAGAGGATGGCAGGACCTCAGTAGAAAAATGACACAAACAGGCATGCCTTACCCATGTCCCTTAGATCAGCAGCCAAGCGTGCTAACCACTCGGCCACGGGACGGCTCTTTTTTTTTATAACATTGGTCAAATAGGATGTTTTTAACTACTTTTTGGGTGCTGAATTCAAATATGGCTGTGAAAAATCTGCAGCACATTGTTTTTTTTAATTACGGATTGATTCAATGAATACGCATATCTGGAAAATGAAAATAAATGTGACTATTTTATTAAATTGCAACTTAAAACTCATTAACTTAATTGCATGAAACATCATAGTTATAGACCACTGAATATAAAGTAAAAAATGAAATAACATTGAAACGCAAAATAAGAAATCATGGGAAAGGATCTTTTATATTTACAAAATGTTCATTTTTGTCTTTTATGTGCTGAGGTATCTTTCTTCTGCAAGAACCAGCAGCAGTCACCCATCATTGCTGGGTCTCTCCTCCTTGTTTAGATATCCCGGTGAAATCTTTCCCCTTGCTTATCACTGATAGCTCCTGAGTTCTTGGGAAGAAGTCGAGATGCGAGTGCAAGAAATGGATATTCAAGATTTTCATAGTTTTTGAGAAGATCTTGAATGAGCTGATGGTAGTTTTCCTCTTTGTGATTCCCCAGAAAACCCTGGACCACAGACGTGAAGAATTTCCATGCAGCTTGCTCCTTCATATACAGTTTTTCTTCAAAGACAGTATCATTTGGTAGCGTCCTGATCTGAGGACCAACAAAGATCCCTTCTTTGAGTTTGGCAACACTTAGTTTGGGATATTTTTCCTTCAAGTGCAAAAACCTTTTACCAGTTTTGTCCACAGCCTTTGAAAAATTTTGCATAAGCCCCAGTTTGATGTGTAGTGGTGGGAGCAGAACATCAGAGGGGTCAACTAGAGGCTTATAACTCATATTACTCTTTCCAGGAATAAAAACATCTCTTTTAGGCCAGTCATTTGCTTTGAAGTGTTCCTTTCTGGCCCTACTCTCCCACAAACACAAAAAACAGCAAAATTTTGTGAAACCTCCTTGAAGTACGAACAAGAGAGATATGACTTTTAGGTCATCGTATATTGTCCATTTAAACTGGCCGTATTTTATAGCAGTGAGTATTTTTCCATGTTTTCAAAAGTTTCCTTCATTCCCACAGCTTGTGTCACTGGAATGGAAGGTTTTTGGTTTCCTTTATGCAAAAGAACAGCTTTTAAGCTAAAGTTTGACGAATCTATGTATAGACGCCATTTCTTAAGGTTGTAAGTTGTTCCAATTTCTTCCATAAGCCCTGAAATATCTTTTTGAAGAAACACAAACCGTCTTGCATCTCGTAATAAGCAGATAAAGCCAAATTTCTCTTTCTGAACAGAGAAACTCTGGTACCCTTAGCCAGAAGATTCCACTCTTGAAGTCTTTAACCTACAACCTCAGGTAGTTGTTTGGAAACTCCCATGTCTCGAACAAGATAATTTAGTTAATTTTGCTGAATCAGATGAGTTTCGTCTACCTTTTAAGGGGTGTATGTAGGATCAGGATCTGTATGTGCCTCAAAAACTTCCTCTGATGAATGTGAATCCATCTCCTCATCCTTCATTTTCCTGCAGATAAGCTATTTAGCTTTGCGGGTCAAATTGTAAATGTATTTGTATTCTTTACTCTTATGAATAAAAATTATATTCTTTAAAAAAAAATATTGGTTGGAGGTGTTGGTATAGGAAGATCTTCTCCAAGAGGAACTGGCCTTATGGTTGAAGGCACATTTGGATATTGTATTTTGTTTTTTTTCTTTTTTGAAAAGCCCGACAATTTAATTAAACAAAAATAGCAATCATGCAAGTGACTAGTTGGCTCACACCAAACCATTGGAACTGCAAAGGGTAAGGATTTTATCTTACCTTTCAACCATTCACTCAGGCCAACAAAGCATGAAATGCAGCACACATGTGGAGCCCATGCTTGATCTCCAACATCACAATCTATGCCAAAGAACAAGCCTGGGATTTTAAAATATAATTTCCACACACATAACCAAACTTATCTGGCACATTAGTTTGTTTCCCCCCGGCGACAATACTTTTGCATGCATTAATATACTTTTGGAGTGAAATGGATAACACGAAAAAAAATACCTTAAAGCGAAAATTTTCTAGATATGTTACGAATAAAATTCTATTGGAACTTTTTCAGATAACACGAAATTATGATGGTAATTTTGTGCGCTACATTCGTATACGTTAACCTTATTAATCCTTGATCGGTAATAACGTTCATAACGCAGGCTGAAAGGGCTCAGACCCCAGATCGGTAATCAATAATGTTATCATTCAATGTTTTTGTCCACAGCCTTTCATATTCGCTTTAAAAATATGCCATAAGCTATGAATAGCATTAGGAGTCAAATATAAAATGTATTCATTATTATATTGTTAACACGAAGCTTTTACATGGTCTCCTAACTTTGGTGTTAGTTTGCACTATATAACACCTGCTCTGATAATAATATAATAATAATAAATACCCCCTCAAGCAACTGCTTGCCATTAGAGGTCTGACAGGAGCCTGTCAGTTTATATGCCACAGTAGATCTGAGAGGATGGCAGGACCTCAGCAGAAAACAACACGAACATCCATGCCTTACCAGGGGGCTCGAACCCAGGTCCCGTAGATCAGTAGCCAAGCGCGCTAACCACTCGGCCACGGGAGAAATATTAGCAACATTTATGAAATTAAAAGTGAATGATTACTATGATTTTGTTGCCGGCAATGTTGAAAATTCGCCAAAAGTCAGTACATAGTCCAGGAGTTTCAATTTTACAAATTATAAACTAAAGAGCAAATATAATAACAATAATGGAAAAACAATACAGTGAAATTTCAATTTCAAACAGAAACTAATGAAGTTGGAAGTAAAACGTAAAAACACACGCTAAAAAACTGATAAGGAGCAGACTTAATTTTTGCTTCCCATTTTGCTCGCTATCTGACGAAGTTTATAGTGCGCTGTTCGATGTTCATTTCTCTACTCTTGTTTCACAACTCTTTTTGTACAAATCTTCAAGTTTTATTTATTGTATGCTAACAGGCGAATATGGGAATCATCATTTTGTTTTCAGCACTATCACTTGAACGGGAAAGAAATTCCGGATTTGCCTGTTACTGGGATTTGAAATTCTATAGCTGAATCTGGAAAGATGAGAACACTGATTTTAATGGATATCATCAGCAATTTCAAAATCTCAAAAAAAAAATCTCTTTTGATACACTAGTAAATAGCAACATTTGTGAATTACAATTTGGTAGAAAAACAATGAATCGGCCAACATTAGAGAAAAAAATCTGGAGTAGAAGTGGCGCATACTATCGTAGAGCAAAGGGCCGCTATTAGCATGCTTCCTGAGATTACACTGCGCTATCAAAATACTAGAGGATTTCCATATTATTCCGATGGGAATCTTATTCCAAAATATTAGAGAATATCTATGTTATGTAAATGGTAATTTCGGAGTTCTATAACTTCTAGTACAAGCATTTAATGGAAAAATGTTACTGAAGATAAAGATCATAATCAAATCTATATAAATGCTGATTTTCAACAATATTGCTTCAGTATTTCAAGAATTAAGGAAACTAGAACATTTCACAATATTTTGATAAAATAAATGTACATTTTAGATATTCGGGTAAAGATTATTTTAATATCAGACACGAATGATTTTCATAAAACAAGATTATCTATTATTATAGAACCGCTGCTACACGGTCAGGCATTGAGAGGATGAGATATCGGATGTGTGTTTGGGGAATGTCAGTCCATGCAGTTTCGATACGTAGCCAAAGTTCATCTGTTGTAGCAGTGGATGGTGTCTGGTGTGCTACTCGTCGTGAGATCATGGACATCGCAAATCTGGCATGCTCAATTGGGGACAGATCCGGTGAACTCGCAAGCCAAGTGTTACCTGCTGGCTATCCAGGAATTGCTGGACGATGCATACCACATGCAGTCGGGTATTGTCGTGTTGGTAAATGGCACCAGAGAGTCCCTGAAGACAAGGTACGACCACAGGCACCATAACACCTCAGTGATGCAAATCTGGCTGTTCAAAGTAACGGTAATGCGTATACGGCACGTGCATGACACCCCATACCATAAAATGACACCCCATACCATAACACCAGGGGCAGGACCTGTATGGTGCTGCATCATGCATGTCTCACTGAGCCTGTCGCCGCAGTACCGCCAGATACTGATTCGTCCATCATGGTGCTGCATACTGAAGTGGGATTCGTCTGAAAAGATGATGCGATGGCATTTGCACATCCATGAACGACGTTCTTGACACCATTGCAGTCGCATACACCTGTGTTTGTAAAGTCAATGGTAGCTGAAGCTAAATAATTTCGGAAAATATACTATACTACTACCTAGAATAGATGCCGCAATGCTGCAGAAGACCTCGAATCATACGTGCGGACACTGGTTGATGTAAAACACACCCTATCTGTTGAGCTAAGGTGTTTGATGTGGCTGTATGATCATTCAAAGCCATGCACACAAGATGTCTATCCTCTCGTTCGTTTGTGTGACAGGACCTTTGACATCCCTTACGTCGGTGAGTTCGTTCCTCCTCTACCCCACTGACGCCATATTCTCATCACTGTGGCCGCATTCCATCCAATACGAGCACCGATGTCTCGGTACGATAATTCGCCTTCCCGTAAACCCACAATTCTTCCTCGATCAAAGTCGAAAACCTGGTCGTATGGATGCCGTGTTTTTCGACGCGGCATACATGATCTTTTAGTGCGCAAGAACTGCAAGCAAACACAATTCCAGTCTTTTTAATCTATTCTTATACCACTTCCAGGGGGGATTACTGTCACACATGATGTGCGTATGTGCTGCGCTTTGAATCATTTGCATGCTCTCCCATGGACTACCCATCTTGCATATTTCGGGACAATCGGATGAGTTCTTCCTGGTGTTGCAATTTCAATGGCCAGCAATGTGTAGTAAGTTGCTAGTTTCATTTTACGTTTATTCATTTGAATATACATTAATATAAACATATCTCGTCTCTTACACACGAGAGTTGATGAATTGTGCTTGAGAGGGAAGAGCCTTCTTATTTACCTGCACCCAGGCTCTTATAAACCTCTTTACCCTTCTGTGTTGAAGATAGAGTTAAGAAACATTGCAGATCCTGAGTACCACAGATAAGAGTGTTTAAATACTCATTCAATTATCTTTATTTCCTTTTAACATCAGTATATTTTGCAAACATATCCAATTTTCTTAGTACATTTTTTAATTTCGGAAATTATACTATCCACAAAAGCTTTGTTCGTATGTGGATTAATGTTGTATTCATTTAACTGTTACGTACAAATCAGATTTACATTCTGAATAAACGAAAAGCAAATTTACAAAGTTTATAATAATTACAAATATACATACATACAAACATAAAATCTTCATGCAGCCATGGGCTACAGAGGTCCTAACAGACTGTGTAATTTCCTCTCCAGACATGTCTGTCCTGAGCTACAGCTGCTGCATTTAGTCACTGTATGCCACTACTAGCAAGGTCCTATTTGGCATTGTCTTCCCATCTCATCCTAGGTATCTATTTTTTCCTGAAGCCTTTAGGCACACTGTTCATAATCCTATTAGCCAATCTGCAGCTATGCATATGGACAATATGGCCGAACCAACTCAGTCTCTCTCTGCACAAAATGCTGCTCAAAGCAGGTTGATGACTCCTTCTTTTAACCTTATCATTACTGACAAAGTCAAACCACCTAATGCCCACGATAGTGCGCAAGCATCTAGAATCAAAGGCATCAAGTGTCTTGTAAAGGGTCCATGTTTCGCTACTAGTCTTAGAAAGAACCGAATTAATATACAGCAGAATTGCAGTGTTTAGATGCATATGTCTATTTTTCCCCATTCTCCATAGATTCCTAAAGGTGCTAGCATCAATTCCTTTTCTTCTATTTATCTCATGCCGCACATCGCCATCTTCGGTTAAACAGCTCCCAAGATAATAAAATTGAGACACTTGCTCAAGGATGCAACTTGACCAAATTTAATCACTTTACTTTTATCTCTGTTTATCATCACACCTACTCTGCTACCAGTCTCATCAGCAGCCGTAATACAAATAATTCACCTCATCAACATCATTTGCCAACAGACCAACTCATCTGCATAATCTAAATCAGAAATTGTGACATCTCTAGACCATTTAAGGCCAAAATGTTCCCTTGCAAAGAATTACGCACATCATAATTAATAAACAAACTAAAGACAAAAAGGAGACAAAATGAACCCTTATCTAACTTCATAAGCAATGCTGAACCAATCAACCGTAATAACACTCACACCTACAAGCCTTAATAACTGTCACACACGACTCAGTGTTATTATAGAGCGCTTTCATTACGCCAACTAACTTGTCAGGTGTTACATATGACCTAATAATCAACAACAAATTATATCGATCAACAGAGTCAAATGCCTTTGGAAATCTATAAAGCTAGTAACCACAGGTTTCTGAAATTCTAAACATTTCTTACGAATCTGCCTAAGTGAAAAAAAATTGATCAATACATCCCCTACCACTTTTGAATCCGCACTGTTCATCACGCAGTTGTCCATTAAGCAAATTCCTAATTCTATTAAGTACAGTATAATCACGCAAAGAACTTTACTTCGAACAGAAGGTAAACAAATATCCCTAAAAATCATCACAAGAACTGCGATCCCCTAAAAAAAAAGGATAATAACACCGTTGGTAAAATCCTTAAGAACAACACCTATATCACAAAAATATTCACAATTTCTCTCTACCATCTGACAACAGAATCATTTCCAGCTCTCAACATTTCAGTTGTAATTTCATCTTTCCCTGGAAATTTATGCAGTTTTAATTTAGAGATAGCTAAAGAGACTTCAAAATCTGATATAGGGCCAACATTAAAGCCAGTAATACATCTATCCTCATTATAAACAATGGGAATAGAACTTAACCACATAGTTTAGAACATATGAAATTCTCAGCTGACCTAGTCATCACAGAATCCTCACCTTCAACTACCTTACCATGTTTATCCCTTAATCCCTGTGTACCTGTCTGTTTTTTTACCACACAACACATTAACATTATACTAGGGTACAACCCCCTGTTGTTGTGCTGTCTAAGTGCTTCCTCTGCTTTTGTCAGCTAAGCTGTAAAGCCAAAGATTTTTATCAGATGTTAACTCATCCTTTACATGTTTATTAAGCTCATTGTAATACTTTCACTCATATTAAGACTAGTAAGGTGTTGATTCAAATTATTCCTGCACTTTCTTATAGAAAAATAATTTCTATAACCTTATCACACAAATAATTTTATTCCCTCTGTTCCTTTTTTCCCTAAAAAAAGTACTGTTGGTTTCAAGAAAAGCATGTTTAAACTGACACCACTCTTTCTCAACTTCAGCAATAGGCACACCACGATTGTCATGATGACTAAGTAACCTATCATGGTATGCCTAGGCTATATCTTGATCTCTAAGACCTTCAGTCTTAAAAGTAATTCTGTTAACCTTGGTACATTTCTTAATCTTCTGTTGCAAGACACTTTTGACCAGGTAATGGTCAGATCATTTGATAAAATACATTACAGGCTTCCCTGTATGATCTGGTATTCCTAAACCGAACTAGTCCATTTGTTGTTAATTAAAGTATAATCTATCATATTCTTGTGCAACTCATCAGATGAAACCCAATGTATATATATTTACTGTCGAGGTGTATGTAGTGCGTGTTAATAATTCGCAAACCATTAAGTTTACTTACCTGTAGGAGACGTTCACCATTGCTATTGGAACTACAAATGCCAAAGGGACTTAACATCCTTGCCCAAAGGTCAGATTCAGTACCAGCTGAAACATTGGGATTACCTATCACAAGATAAATATCTCCTTTCTTGACAGAATTCAAAATATCCTGAAGTTGTCTGTAAAATTATCCTTCTCGTTCTCGTCAGAATCCTCTGTGGGGGCTTAACAATAGATGATACTCAAGTCTTTAATATTTGCTTCAAATTTATCTGTAAGAAATATTTCATTAATGCAATTATATTCTAGAAGAGCATTGCTGATACATATCTGCTGAGAAGCAAACCTACACCTTGGAAATGCTTTCCATCCTCCCACCCTGAAAAGAGAAATTTAAAATTATTCTTGAGGTTGCAAGAGACCTGATGGCCCTTTTCCTGTCCATCCGGTCTCTTGCAAGCCTAGAAAATCTAGGTTTTAACGCCGGAATTCCTGTATAAGGACGTCAAGACAATAATCTCTATGCAAAGTCATCATGTTTCACGTACCTGCAGAGAAAAATGATTATTAGGATTTTAAAAGGAAGTAGATTTATCAATAGCATAATATCAAATATCACTTCAGGTACAACATTTTCAAGTGGGCGTTTTCAAGAACCAGAATCTAGATAGAAACTGACCTGCCTGAGGCAAATTACACCAATGCAGGATTGGCGATGCCCGACTAGCTAAGTGAGGGTTCAGGATTATCCACCAGTTGATATAAGATATCCTGTGACTCTGTTCACTCAGAGCTGGCAACCCACAGGTAAACAGAAATCACAGTGGCAGATTTTCCTTCAAGGCCCACCAGTGCAGCAAGTCCAGGATCCATAATCAAGCTCAAAGCCAGTATTTTGGGTATAAATGGTCAGCAACAGGAACTATAAAGTTGACCACTCCTGAGCAGGGCAGAAAAAAAAAAGGGAAAAAAATGGTCATGGATGACTAGATCAGTAGGCAGAAACTGATCTGGAAGCCCCTCTCTCTTCCGCTCCCTTTCAAATGAGGATATCTCTTTTGAAAGGTACTAACGGCTTACACCGCGATAAGGAGGGGTCGGGTATTACGAGAAGGCCTGGCAGGTTCTGTGCGTCATCACTGGTTACAAGTACAAGTTAATTTATTTGAGTTATTTGTTACAAGTTATTTTTTTAAACTGATACTTTTTAAAATTTTTAAAGCTTATATCTAATATATCAAGAAGAAAGTTTGTTTGTGTGTTTGGGTGTGTTGTGTGTTTGTCTGTCCGCTTATGCATTCGGCCCCCAGAAGAGCTAGAGGCATCAGACTTTGCATGAAAGTTTCCTTCACCCAGGAGAAGAATATAGGCTATGTGCGAACCCGCTGAGGTCAACCAAAATTGTGGTGGGCGGGTTTGAATTTCTCAAATTAACGGTTTAATTGAAAGTTATTCAATATAACTGTTGCCATCAATAAAATTGAATGACGGAATGCATCAAAATAATTTCTTTGTGATTTAGCGTGATAAAATCATTGTTCAGCATGTTGGCTGAAGAGCGCGAGTGTCCGTGGATATTGAGGTTGTTCTAATCAAGCACGAGCGGAACACGACGTTCTTTGTTGAAGGGAAAGCTTCAAAAACTAAGAATTCTTATTGGAAATTAAAATCATTAATTTGAAAAATGTGTGAAATTTAATAAATTATTAATGTGTTAACTAATAAATAACGTTTTTTTTTCAATAATAATAATAATATTTTCGTATTATACATTTTTTGGGCAACAGACTATATTTAATATTCTTCTTCTTTAAAGTTACATATGCCTGGCGAACCGCATCCCAGGGACTCTGGTGGGTACGAAATGATTTGAAAAGCCATCACAATCGGATGGGAGGTTAAAGCCTGGCTCCGTGTGCGTGAGAGTCATACCCTGTGCAAGTTAAAGAACACACCTCATGGCTTGACGGGAGGCTATCATCTATCTACTAACAGCTGTCCAATGGGTGCCCACCTCTCAACCTTCTCTGAGCCCACGGGGTCCTTGAGACCTAGCCATTTAGCCCGTTAGTCATAGGTAAAACAACCCTACGCTATTAATTCTTTTGTCATTTTATATTTGTTTTTATTTGAGAATTTTTTTTAATTTCAATTAAAACATTCAATGAAAGTATTTAAAAAATATAAACTGTTTAGTTGTTTTTTTTAAAATATTTTTTGAAATATATATTTTATTAGTGTGATTTTTATTTCTCTCTTGCCGAGCATGGTTCTCTGTGGTGAGCAACTATCGGAATAGGTACAGCTCCTGTGAATTCCGATAAATAAATACCCCCTCAAGCAGCTGCTTGCCACAGAGGTCTGACAGGAGCCTGTCAGTTTATATGCCACAGTAGAAGATCTGAGAGGATGGCAGGACCTCAGCAGAAAACAACACGAATATCCATGCCTTACCTGGGGCTCGAACCCAGGTCCCGTAGATCAGTAGCCAAGCGCGCTAACCACTCGGCCACGGGACGGCCTACCAAAATTTCAACCCGCACTCTTTGCAAGAAGCTGTTGAAAAGAGTCTAAGAATATATCAGGAAATTTTCTGCTAAACGACATGGGATAGGTTAAAGTGGGAATTGGGAGAGTTGTAAAAAGATATTAGATGAAGATTTATTGTAGGGTACACTAGTCCTCCACACTTCGTCTTTGTTCTTGTTACTGCCGTGCAGTGTTTCAAGGGCAACTGCGTGGGAGAAGAGAGCTGTGGAGAAGGTCATTGGCCATGTGACGATTTGCTTTAGGAATGTTAATCTCGGCAGCACAGGAGCAAGAGTTATTCTTAACTGGTCGTTTCTTTAATTCGCCAGATGTCATTCATTTTGTGTCAGTGTCATAGTCAATAGGAAATTCATTAGCGTTTCTGAATAATAAAGCAAGGGAAGAAATGAAAATATAGGGTAAATAAAAGAAGAAAATCAAAGTATAATCAGAAATATAACCATTTCTTTAAATCTGATAAATAAAAATATTAAATGTTTTCTTTATGATATAAACTAAAACTTTACTGGCATAAAACTCAAGAAATTTACGTAACTAAAAGGCATAGGAATCCCTTTCAAGATCAGAGTTACTTTTAGAAGTAGCTTCCCGAATTCGAGAACTGACGCTACGCCACTATTTAATAGCTATAGAGAGAATGAATATATAATGAAACTACCAAATTATCCCTCAAGCAGCCGCTTGACACAGAGGTGTGACAGGGTTGGGTTGTTTTACCTCTGAGTGGCACTTTTTTTGCACCCCATGGGCTAAATGGCCAGGTCACAAGGATCCCGAAAGCTCAGAGAAGGTTGGAAGAGGGGGACCCACTGGAACAGCTGTTGGGAGACAGATGGTAGGCTCTCGTCAAGGTCATCCAGTGTGTTCTTTAACGTGCATAGGGTATGACTCTCCAGCACAAGGGACCAAGGCTTAACGTCCCATTCTACAGAACGGCGGCATTTCTAAGTCCATCGGTGTCCCCTACTGCCGTAAGCAGGACGAGGAGTTTTGCGGAGATAAATCTCAAAGCTGACCCAGCTGGGACTCGAATCTGGGAACTGCAGATTACAAGCCTGGAGCGCTACCGACTGAGCCACCCCCTCCCGGTGTGATAGGAGATTATCAGTATGAATACAGTGGCGATCATAAGGAAGGGACCATGAGTCCATAGTCTCCTCCAAGAAACTTGAGAGATTCGTGCCTAGGGCCTGTAAGTCTAAAGGACTCAGATATAATAAATATAAGGCCTCAGATTAAAAGCCTCGAGTATACTAGTCGTTTTTTTTTTATTATGTGATGTGAATTTGGGACTATGATAATCAAAATGCACATGCGAAAACCGACCTGCTCCCAATTCCTCATCATCCCCATAATATACTTAATTTATGTATGTACTCTTTAAACACTACACGTGTGTACTGTAGTAGCTAATGTGAGAAATAAATAAAAATTTAGTTGACACACTGCTTCGCGGAGAGATGTCACTGATACTTCAGAATGCATTGCTTTATTGGAATATTTCGTCTTTATGGAAGAAAATGACAATCAGGTACCTCTCCGCATTGGACATCGCTTATCAATCCTAATATTTTCGTGATTTAAACCCCGCTCTCATGGAAGCGGAGTAAAGTGACGTTCTGAAAATCATTTTGTAATCAAATCTTCTAGATCGATTTGTCAACTGTAATTTTCTTTACCTATTGTCAGTTTTCGTGCGGATAAGAAGTGAATTAAAAATCGTCGCAATATTTCGCTTCGTTCAACTAATTCTATGAATTGAGTAGCAATTAAAATATTCTGGCTATGTTCAATTCGCATTAGAGGTTCAGGTAGGAAGTCTTATTAACGAAATGGCAAATTAAAGGGTGTACTCTAGTAAATAGTTCTATATTAGTTAAGTTTAGTATCCAGTAAATATTCAGTTATATATCAGTTAGTTAAGTATCCAGTAAATATTCATATATTACTTATATTAGTTAGTTAGGTATCCAGTAAATATTCATATATTACTTATATTAGTTAGTTAAGTATCCAGTAAATATTCCGATATTACTTATATTAGTTAGGTATCCAGTAAATATTCCTATATTACTTATATTAGTTAAGTATCCAGTAAATATTCCTATATTAGTTAAGTTTGCATGTATATTCTAATACTTTTCGTTATATCTCCTTCGCTCGTTGTCAATCATGGATCGCTACTTTCCACACTCGAGAAACTTTCGTGTCCCCAGAAATATAGGTTCATTACGTCACAACTTTGAGCTTCTCGCTTAAGAACTTCGCCAATGACATTGGAAAAACACCAGTGGGGGTGTAACCGAAAAGTATCGACGGCATTTTCTCAATAAAATATTTTAAATTTAAACTTAATCCAATATGTTCTTAATCGGTTAAACAACACTTAAGTCGGTAACTTAAAAACAAATGGTGGTCATGTAAACTTAAGTTGGTTTCTGGATTATTATGGCATATGAAAACATATAAACCTACTGGACTGGACAGATATATGGCTCTGAGCTTGATTATGGATCCTGATTTTGCTGCACTGGTGGGCTTCTGTGGAGGGAAAATCTTCCGCTGTGTTTTCTGTTTGTTTGTGGGTTGACAGCCCCAAGTGAATAGATTCACAGGATATGTTTATCAGCTGGTGGATAATCCCGAGCAGAAGTCATCGCAGGCACCTGAATTCTTTGCTTCTATTGGCATCGTCAAATTCTACATTGGAGGAAGTCTTCCAGTGTAGATGGCTTCAGCCTTTAGTAGTGGGGGAACGGGTCTTTGCCCCATGTCTGCGATTAGGGGGCTGTTTGATATTGTCGGCATTCCTTCTCTCAATAAACATAGTTTCTTTAAACATCCCACTAACCATTTTCTCTCCATAGGTAGTTGGAATGTGAGGACTCTGCACAGAGCTTTTTCTCTTGATGTTCTCACACAAGAATTCCACCGTTATAATTTAGATATTCTCGGCTTGCAAGAGACCAGATGGACAGATAAAGGTCAGATTCTTAAAAATAATCTTAAATTTCTCTTTTCAGGGAGGGACGACAATAAGCATCACCAAAGCGTGGGTCTGCTTCTCAGCAGACACGCTAGCGATGCTCTTCTAGGATATGAGTGTATTAATGAAAGGTTTCTTACAGCAAAATTTCAGACAAGCGTTAAAGACTTGAATGTTATCTGCTGTTATGCCCCCACTGAGGATGCCGATGAGAATGAGAAGGATAGGTTTTATGAACAACTTCAGGATATTTTGATTTCTGTCAAGAAAGGAGATATTACCCTTGTTCTAGGTGACTTCAATGCCAAAGTTGGTACTGACTCTGCCCTTTGGGGAGGAGTAATAGGCCCTTTTGGTATTGGTAGCTGCAATGGCAATGGGCAACGTCTCCTACAGGTAAGTAAACTCAATGGATTCAGAATAACTAACACTTATTACAAACACCGCGACATACATAAGTACACATGGGTTTCACCTGATGGGCTGCATAAGAATATGATTGATTACATATTAATTAACAGCAAATGGGTTAGTTCTGTTAGGAATACCAGGGCATATAGGGAAGCTGAAATTGGATCTGACCTTTACCTTGTTAAAAGTGTGTTGCAACTTAAACTTAAAAAGTGTTGTGCTAGGGTTAAAAATTTTACTTTTAATACTGAAGCTCTGAAAGATCCAGTTATAGCCAAAGCTTACCATGATAGGTTATTTAGTCATTATGACAGTCATGGTTTGCTTACTACTGAAGTTGAGGAAGAATGGGATCATTTTAAACAGGCTTTTTTCGACACTAACAGTACTCTTTTAGGAAAAAAGGAGCAGAAGAGGCAAAATTATCTGAGTGATAAGGCACTTGAGCTTATTTCGGAAAGAAAGAACTGCAGGAATGCCCTTAATCAATACCCTACTAGTACTAATAGAAAGCATTACAGAGACCTTAATAAACTTGTAAAGGATCAGTTAGCTGCTGATAAGAATCTTTGGCTTGATGGTTTGGCTGACAAAGCCGAGGAAGCAGTTAGACAGCACAACAGCAGATAGCTGTACCAGATAGTTAATGTTTTGTGTGGTAGAAAACGGACAGGCATACAAGGATTGAAGGATAAACAAGGTAAGGTTATGGAAGGGGAGGATTCTGTCATCGCTAGGTGGGCTGAGCATTTCAGTGATGTTCTAAACAATGTAGTTAGTTCTACTCCCATTGTTTGCAATGATGATAGATTCATTGGTGGCTTTAATGTTGGCCCTATAACACAATCTGAAGTTATTTTGGCTGTTTCTAAACTTAAACTTCATAAATCCCCAGGGGTAGATGAAATTACTACGGAAATGCTTAGAGCTGGGAATGTTTCGGTTACCACTTGGATGACTGAAATTCTGAATATCTTTTATGATAAAGGCATGGTTCCTAAGGATTTTACCAGAGCTATTGTTATCCCTATTTTCAAAAAAAGGTGATCGCCGTTCTTGTGATAACTATAGGGGTATCAGCCTACTCTCTTTTCCAGGTAAAGTTCTTTCCATGATTGTGCTTAATAGAATTAAGAATCTGGTTGATAGTCAATTGCGTGATGAGCAATGTGGATTCAGAAGTGGTAGGGGATGTGTGGATCAGATATTTTCACTTAGGCAAATTCTTGAGAAATGTTTAGAGTTTCAGAAACCTTTGGCTGCTAGATTTGTTGATTTCAAAAAGGCTTTCGACTCTGTTGATCGTCATAATTTGTGGTTGATTGTGAGTTCATATGGTATACCAGACAAGTTAGTTAACATTATGAAAGCTCTCTATAATAACACCGAGTCGTGTGTGAGAGTTGGTAAGGCTTGTACCAATTGGTTTAGCATTACTTCTGGTGTTCGACAAGGGTGCATTTTGTCTCCTTTTCTCTTTAGCTTGGTTATTGATTATGTTATGCGAAATTCACTTCAAGGGAAAGATTTAGGCCTTAAATGGGCTGGAGATACGAAAATTTCTGATTTAGATTATGCTGATGATTTAGCCCTTTTGGCAAATGATGTTGATGAGATGAACTCTTTCATTCGAGCTGTTGATGAGACCCGTAATAGAGTATGTTTGGTTATAAACAGAGAGAAAACTAAAGTGATGAAAATTGGTCAGGCAGGCTGTGATTCAGTTAATCTGAATGGTTGCAGTCTTGAGCAGGTGTCACAGTTTAATTATCTTGGGAGCTATGTAACAAATAATGGTGATGTGCGGCATGAGATTAACAGACGAATAGGGATTGCTGCCGGGACTTTTAAGAACCTATGGAGAGTGTGGAGAAATAGGCGTATACACCTAAAGACTAAAATTAGACAGTATAATAGTTTGGTTCTTTCTAGGGTTAGTTATGGTAGTGAAACGTGGACACTTTGTAAACAAGATAACAGGAAACTAGATGCTTTTGATTGCAGATGCTTACGCAGTATCTTGGGCATTAGGTGGTTCAACTTTGTAACTAATGATGAGATTAGGCAAAGGAGTTTGCAACCTCCTTTAAGCAGCATATTGTGCAGAGAGAGACTCCGTTGGTTTGGCCATGTTGCCCGTATGAATAATTATAGATTGGCGAATAGGATTATGAACAGTGTGCCTAAGGGCCTCAGAAAGAGGGGGAGACCTAGGATGCGGTGGGCAGACAATGTCAAACAGGACCTTGTTAGAATTGGTGTGCAATGGCCAGATGCAGTAGATGTAGCTCAGGATAGACTTGCTTGGAGAACTAAATTGCACGGTCTGGTTGGACCTCCGTAGCCCATGGCTGCTTGATGATGATGATGATGATGATGATGATGATGATGATGATGATGATGATGATGATGATGATGATGATGATGATGATGAAAACGTGAATGTCACTCTTCTCCTCCTGAAAATGAGGACTGCAATATATCCCGCAACCTAGATTAACATTGTCATTTCACACGATTTAACATCCCACAAGCCAACTTATCTATTCAAACTTATTAGTCTTTATTAATAATTTCTAAATGAGCATAAGGCTTCGCGTGCAATCTGATTATCTAATATATCTACTTTTTTTTACATTTAGTTAACATTTCAATAGGTGGCCTTTTATAAGAACTTGAGTGGAAGTAAAAAAGCAAAAAAAAAAAGGCAGAAAGAAAACTTTTAGAAAAGAAAGTGAAAATATATCCTGGACATATTACACTAAAATCTGACAAAGAAATCTCGCAATCTCTGTCGCTGACTTAAGGCAGTTCTATTGCAAATATTCAATCAGAATCCGTCATTGAAGTACATAAAGATGTCTCAAACTCAATCTGGACCACAGATCCAGTTGAATGAAAATATTCCATCTGAATAGTCCCATGTCTTATCTCAATCGTGCAAATTCAATGAAACTAATAATTCATTGTCTTGGAATTCTTGAATTCTCAAAAATAGAATTCAAGTAAGGCACAAGGACAATAAATTGGTCTCTAAATCGAAGCATTTTCGGAAGAATTAATGAACATGAAAAGAAGTTGCAACGATAATGATTATTGCATACCACAACTAACAAGAACACATATCGCTTTACATGTCTTATATTTTCCGAGAAAAATGCACAATTGACGCAAAAGATCAATGACTTGAAAAATATTTTAAACAAAAACTCGAAACAGGAGACTTTGTTCGACCATATGTCATCTATACGCACTTTTTTTCCTAGAACTATAAGACTTGGTCTCTTGTAACAGCAGTCGACAGCGATGTCAGTATTTGAGGGAAATACCGAAAACAGTTATCGCCATAATTATAAGAGAGTATTTGCAATAAAACATTTTTAACAAGTAGAGTGAACAGACGTCAACCAATACCTGTTTTGGTTAACTCAAAATCATGAATTTTTTAAAATGACCACCACCAGCGTCAATGCATAGTTGACAATGACGTACAACAGACTGGCCAAAAGAGCCATATAATTCCTCTGGTAAACAAACTGCACCATACTGATACACTTTTTAGATTAACTACTTGCTGTACCGTTGTGTGGAATACTCTGGCCCAGTACACACAGCTCGGTTAATAATACCATTATGTTTGAAAGTTGCTTCATCAGACCAAAGAGTTTTATCTGGAAACGTTTCTCTTTCCCTACATATGTTCAAAAACGACTCACAAAATCCAAGTCAACGTTCTAGATCGTCCTCGTTCATTACATGAAGCAGTCTGGAAATGAATGGTTTCAACTTCAAACGCCACAAAATGCGATGAACACTGGATTTATAGATATATTAATGCCTCGGCATTCGGAGATCGTATGAAGGTCTGTAACACTTTCGCAGCACTTCCATCGTCAGTTGAACATCTCGGCCTCCCAAAGTTTCCCTTGTTTACATTTTGCACTGTTCCATCAGTCTCAGAATCATTGCGTATTCTTGCAATTGTTACCCATGTGGATGGTGGTAATCCAAATTCATTTTGCCAACGTTTTGCACCTCAATAGTATTTTTTTCCAGTGGCACTTACGAATTCACTTAAGTTGCTCAAACGTCCCTTGCTCCTCCGTTTTGCACTGGATAGTGTGCCTCTAGCAACGTGTAGAAACATCCTTATAATACTTCCAAATGATCACACTCTCTATTGATATACTGTATGTGTTATCAACATCTGAAAGGTGACTGATTGGTAATGCATTGGCTTTTTGTGGACAAAACTTTCATAAGGAACCTAGAGGAAATTATATTAGCATCTTGGAGTATTTGGCAGAATTTAACTTATTACTGCAAACACATTTAAACAATAATTCTAACTCAGGGAACAGAAAGGATCATGATTTATCTTTATTTGCAACGAAATTCTTATTCAAATTAATAAAAAGTAATATCGTAAAAGAACTGAAAAAAAATCAAAGTTTTTCTCAATAGTTGTAGATACCACATAAAATTAATTTCATTAATATTGACTGTAATAGTTCGTTACATCTTGCACAGTAAAATATACGGAATATTTATATCCATTTTAACAATAGCTATGCATACCGGAGAAATTTTTAATATTATGTTATACTGGGATTTTTTATAACTTTTGTCGTAAGCTGTGGGTCGGGCGCACAGATTCTTTCTTCAGATCACGTATAATTACATATGCTGCAGATTGAACTGCACCAAATATCGTGTTGGGCTAGATGCAATAAATTTCGCTCTTTAGCAGAGATCAAAATAGTCCCTTAATTACCTTCACCCATACTTAAGTGAAATCACAGGTTTGTAGGTTATTACACCCGTGCTGACATGTGCCTCAGACTTGCTGCGCCAAGTGACGTATAGAAAAATGTCTAACAATTGAAGCACGATAGTAGTATATGGACGACAAACTTTATTTACATTTATATACAATTAGGTGCTGGGAATGCGCTCTATTCTGTGGGCCTTTGTTGCTTTGCTACTTCAAACATTCATGTAATGAGGTGGAGATCTGCACTTTGAGATTCTCGCTTTACCAAACCCAAACTCGATGAAAGGATATTCAATCCTTGCCTACAACCTGGTTCACACAGAACTGTACCTCAGTTCAAGAGAATGAACCCTGGTATACACAGAACCTAACCCTCTCCTTCAGAGAACCCTTCTCTTCTTGTTTTTTGAGTAAGAGAGGCATACCTTGACGCATGTTCAAATGTTCTTCCTGTTTGACAGTGATGCTAAGACTGTTGTTCATTACTGCTGCACTCAGCTCCTAGTACTCGCGCCAAAGGCTAGTCATAAAAGTGTTTTCGACTTGTGAGCATGTGCAGCCAGCCAGCTCAGACCCGAAAATAACAGCTCATGAGTCACATCCCCACCTCAGCACTTCCAAAAATACACTTAATACAGATATATATTTACAACAACAAAAACACAATAAAAATGCAATAATAAATAAAAATAAATAAATTAGAGATTCAACGTTACACTGGAATATTTTAAAAATTAATATAGGAAAATTGTGGGAGCCAAAGTTGCGACAATGGGTTGAACACACCCATTGTTTATGAAGGAAAATTACTTATCTCGGCTGCAAGCCGGATTACGGAAATAATTTTATTCACGTATCTTGACCACAATGGTTACGGAAATAATTTTATTTACGAATCATGTCCACGATGATGATGATTATCATCATCATCCTCAAGCAGCCATGGGCTACGGAGGTCCAACCAGACCGGGCAGTTTAATTCTCCAAGCATATCTGTCCTGAGCTACATCTGCTGCATCCGGCCACTGTACACCAATTCTAACAAGGTCCTGTTTGACATTGTCAGCCCACCGCATCCTAGGTCTGCCCCTCCTTCTGAGGCCTCTAGGCACATTGTTCATAACCCTATTCGCCAATCTATAATTATCCATACGGGCAACATGGCCAAACCAGCGGAGTCTCTCTCTGCACAATATGCTGCTTAAAGGAGGTTGCAAACTCCTTTGCCTAATCTCATCATTAGTTACAAAGTTGAACCACCTAATGCCCAAGATACTGCGTAAGCATCTGGAATCAAAAGCATCTAGTTTCCTGTTATCTTGTTTACAAAGTGTCCACGTTTCACTACCATAACTAACCCTAGAAAGAACCAAACTATTATAGAGTCTAATTTTAGTCTTTAGGTGTATACGCTTATTTCTCCACACTCTCCATAGGTTCTTAAAAGTCCCGGCAGCAATCCCTATTCGTCTGTTAATCTCATGCCGCACATCACCATTATTTGTTACATAGCTCCCAAGATAATTAAACTGTGACACCTGCTCAAGACTGCAACCATTCAGATTAACTGAATCACAGCCTGCCTGACCAATTTTCATCACCTTAGTTTTCTCTCTGTTTATAACCAAACCTACTCTACTACCAGTCTCATCAGCAGCTCGAATGAAAGAGTTCATCTCATCAACATCATTTGCCAAAAGGGCTAAATCATCAGCATAATCTAAATCAGAAATTTTCGTATCTCCAGCCCATTTAAGGCCAAAAGCTTTCCCTTGAAGTGAATTTCGCATAACATAATCAACAACCAAACTAAAGAGAAAAGGAGACAAAATGCACCCTTGTCGACACCAGAAGTAATGCTAAACCAATTGCTACAAGACTTACCAACTCTCACACATGACTCAGTGTTATTACAGTTGGGTTGGGTTGTTTTACCTCTGAGCGGCACTTTTTTGCACACCATGGGCTAAATGGCCAGGTCACATGGACCCCGAAGGCTCAGAGAAGGTTGGGGAAGGGGACCCACTGGAACAGCTGTTGGGAGACAGATGGTAGCCTCCCGTCAAGGCCATCCAGCGTGTTCTTTAACGTGCACAGGGTATGGCTCTCCCGCACACGGGGCCACGGCTTAACGTCCCATCCGAAGGACGGCGGCCTTTCCAAGCCCATCGGTGTCCCCTACTGACCGTGAGCAGGGCGGGGAATTTTGCGGAGATAAATCTCAACGCTGACCCAGCTGGGACTCGAACCTGGGAACTACAGATTACGAGCCTGGCGCGCTACCGACTGAGCCACCCCCGCCCCAGTGTTATTACAGAGAGCTTTCATTATGTTAACTAACTTGTCTGGTATACCATATGATTTCACAATCAACCAGAAATTATGACGATCAACAGAGTCGAAAGCCTTTTTGAAATCAACAAAGTTAGCAACCAATGGTTTCTGAAACTCTATACATTTCTCAAGAATCTGCCTGAGTGAAAATATCTGATCTACACATCCCCTACCACTTCTAAATCCACAGTGCTCATCACGCAATTGCCTGTCAACAAGATTCTTAATTCTATTAAGCACAATAATGGAAAGAACTTTACCTGGAACAGAGAGTAGGCTGATACCCCTATAGTTATCACAATAACTGCGATCACCTTTTTTGAAAATAGGGATAATAATAGTCCTGGTAAAATCTTTAGGAACCATGCCTTTATCATAAAGGTTATTCAAAATTTCAGTCATCCAAGTGGTAACTGAAACATTCTCAGCTCTAAGCATTTCCGTAGTAATTTCATCTACCCCTGGGGATTTATGAAGTTTAAGTTTAGAAATAGCCAAACTAACTTCAGGTTGTGTTATAGGGCCAACATTAAAGCCAACAATGCATCTATCATCATTGCAAACAATGGGAGTAGAATTAACCACATTGTTTAGAACAGCACTGAAATGCTCAGCCCACCTAACCATGACAGAATCCTCACCTTCTATAATCTTACCTTGTTTATCCTTCAATCCCTGTATACCTGTTCGTTTTCTACCACACAAAACATTAACTATCTGGTACAGTCGCTCAAAAAATTATCCGAACACTACGGTTGATTACAGAATTCAGAAAAAATATCTGGCAACGATTTTTTAGAAATTAGTGATCTGCCAACCTTCGTGTCACGTGTCACGTGACACGAAGATCACTAATTTCTAAAAAAAAATCGTTGCCAGATATTTTTTCTGAATTCTGTAATCAACTGTAGTGTTCGGATACTTTTTTGAGCGACTGTACAGTTCTCTGCTGTTGTGCTGTCTAACTGCTTCCTCAGCTTTGTCAGCCAAGCCATCAAGCCAAAGATTCTTATCAGTAGCTAACTGATCCTTTACACGTTTATTAAGTTCTTTATAATTCTTTCTATTAGGACTAGTAGGGTATTGATTAAGGACGTTCCTGCAGTTCCTTCTTTCTGAAATAAGCTCAAGTGCCTTATCACTTAAATAATTCTGTCTCCTCTGCTCCTTTTTCCCTAAAAGAGTACTGTTAGTTTCCAAAAAAGCCTGTTTAAAATGGGCCCCATTCTTCCTCAACTTCAGTAGTAATCAAACCATGACTGTTATAATGACTAAGTTACTTATCATGGTAAGCTTTAGCTATAACAGGGTCTTTCAGAGCTTCAGTATTAAAGGTAAATTTTTTAACTTTAGCACAACACTTTTTAAGTTTAGGTTGCAAAACACTTTTAACAAGGTATTGGTCAGATCCAATTTCAACTCCCCTATATGCCATGGTATTCCTAACAGAACTATCCCATTTGCTGTTAATTAATATATAATCAATCATATTCCTATGCAGCCCATCAGGTGAAACACATGTGTATTTATGTATGTCGCGGTGTTTGTAATAAGTGTCAGTTATTCTGAACCCATTGAGTTTACTTACCTGTAGGAGACGTTGCCCATTGCCATTGCAGCAACCAATATCAAAAGGGCCTATTACTCCTCCCCAAAGTTCGGAGTCGGTACCAACTTTGGCATTGAAATCACCAAGAACAAGGGTAATATCTCCTTTCTTGACAGAATTACGAAAATAATTTTATTCACATATCATGCATGTCCACAATCTGTTAACGTAGTCCATCAGCAGAGTTTTTTTCTTGTGCAAGCTATTCCGTAGCTCTAGTTGGAAAGGCACTTCCGAGGATTGTATAGAAGTGACAAGCTTTTTAGGTGTGGTTCAAGAACCTAACGTTTTTTTCCGCTAGATTAACTCATTGGTGGTAGGTTTTGGAAAATTATTACTAGGAAGAAAATATTTTGCTTTTAAAGCAATATTAGATACTAGGTGTCACTAAAATCACTCTCATCAAATCACTTGGAAATGCCTGTAACTAGAGCAGAAACTGTAGGAGTATATAAAAGAATAGGAGAGTTTCAATTTGTTTTAATGATATGTACTTGGAATAAAATGTAAAGTAAAATATATGCTCTCTATAAATCTCTGTAATCGTCTACAGGAGTGATTCCCAATGGGGATGTTTTCTTCAGTTTTTTGTTGAAATAGATTAAATGGAATTTCGATTACTTCTTAGATTAATATCGTTTTGAAGAAGTGGGGGAGAGGAGGTTAGATAAATAATTTTTGTAAAATGGGACGTTCGACCTAAACGGTTAGAATTTCTGATTTACAGGCTCGTTAGCAACAGTTCTGCCATTGTATAATAATTTAATTGTATTTACCTAAACTATCCATGATAGCTTCGACGACGTTGAAATTGATTGTATTGGATTGTTTTACCTCTGAGCGGCACTTTTTTGCACACCATGGGCTAAATGGCCAGGCCACAAGGACCCCGAAGGCTCAGAGAAGGTTGGGGGAGGGGACCCACTGGAACAGCCGTTGGGAGACAGATGGTAGCCTCCCGTCAAGGCCATCCAGCGTGTTCTTTAACGTGCACAGGGTATGGCTCTCCCGCACACGAGGTCACGGCTTAACGTCCCATCCGACGGACGGCGGCTTTTCCAAGCCCATCGGTGTCCCCTACTGACCGTGAGCAGGGCGGGGAATTTTGCGGAGATAAATCTCAACGCTGACCCAGCTGGGACTCGAACCTGGGAACTACAGATTACGAGCCTGGCGCGCTACCGACTGAGCCACCCCCGCCCCTGACGACGTTGAAAGCATAGCTAAATAAATTATATCGAATAAATTTTTTTTTAAAGATAAATCAAGCAGACAAATTGCTAGAAAGCTATATTTTGATGCGAATTTGGTAAATGATGTAGAATTAGAAGGTAAAGAAGATTTCAAAGTACACATTTCTTTTGATGTGGTGATAGAATAATTTTTGATATTGGCGGAAGAAGCGAAGTTTGTAAGGACGAAAACAAGATATTTGATAAGTTGTTTAATTATAATAAAGAAAATTACAACTTTATACTAAAAATGTTTCAGAATCATATAAAAGTGATGTAAATGTCGAAGAATTGGAAACAGAAATTGAACAATTTGATATTTTGTCATATATTGTCTGCCTCATAGAAATTACTCACGATATAAAAATTATTCTTTCATTCTCAAATGTTGAATTCAAGATTAATTTTAGTTTTGCCAATGAGTAACGCCGAAGGAGAGCATTCATTTTCCATATGAAAAATGGTTAAAAATTGTTCGCGAACTATACTCGTAGAGGAAAACTAAATGCTCTGAAAATTTTGTACACAGAAAGAGACAATAAAGTATAAAAAATAAATACCCCCTCAAGCAGCTGCTTGCCACAGAGGTCTGACAGGAGTCTGTCAGTTTGTATGCCATAGTAGAAGGTCTGAGAGGATGGCAGGACCTCAGCAGAAAAACGACACATATATCGAAATTAAATTATGATGAATTATTTAACGATTTAACAAGTCGAAAATTTGAAGGAATATGTAATTATTTTGTGAAAAAGAAAAAAAAACAGTTTGAAACTCAGTTTTATTTTGGGTTTTTCGTAATATTACGCAATTATCGATTTTAAATTATATATATATATTACATCTACACAGTAATTTAAATTGTCGGGGGCCTGTGTATAATTTTGTGCCCAGAGCCCGAAAATGCTTAAATGCGGTCCTAGGCGGGGGAAGGGGGATTTTGTCGCCATTTAGTTTCCGGGATTCAATCCCCTGATTTCTTTAATACCCCAGAAACCAAATGAGAAACTGCTAAAAGGATCATGGTTACTAAATGATTCATTAGTAAAGATAAGAATGTCATTTCCGGATTGTGGAACGAAGACAAAGTTGGGACCTGCTCTTCGACAGGTAATGGCTTTAAGTTAAGTTTGATTAAATGGTTTCTAAGATGCTTATCAGAGCTCAAAACTCTGATAGCAATATCTCTGTTGAGAAAACTACGAAGTGGGTAAAGAAGCTTCATCTCCTGTCAATCAAATGGTCGGCTTGAGTATAGTGTGGGCAAGAAGAGTGTCAGTCAGGTCTCATCAGATTGGAAATGGTAGTAAACCTGTCTGGGGGATAGATAAAGTACAGATTCTGTTAGATCAAGTTTAATTTGTTGCCGTCCAACGTCACCACCCACTTCCGAGATAACGTTTGGCGGGGAGGGGTTTAAGGGAAATGATTTTTCTTCTTAACAGACTGAATCCACAGATATAGACTGAATCCACATTAATGAGACATTTTTTGTGATACAGCTAGTGTATTCTTTAATCAAACCAGATAATGTGAATCTTCTGGATTAAATAGGGTATCTAATAGTGCAATAAACTGATATCTGCATAAAGTACACAGGCATGGGTAGTCTTAATGCACTGCCCCGCCAAGACAGTCAACTTCAGGGCGGATTGGGCCTAGCAAAAATCGGGCAATATCCCAGTGGGCCGGTTATACCTGGACCACTTGACGCAACATAGTTTTCGGCTTACTAAAATTGCTTCTAAGTTTTTTATATACCCATTCCTCTATTTAAATGAATGGTAGGTTCCAGGAAATCGCCGTGTAAATCGAAATCGTGCAAATCGAAACCAACTTATGGAAAAAGCGATAGGTCCCGAAAAACATTTTATGATATTAAAATGTACAGTCGCTCAAAAAATATTCGAGCACTATGGTTGATTACAGAATTTAGAAAAAATATCTGGCAACGATTTTTTTAGAAATTACTGATCTGGCAACCTTCGTGTCACGTGACACGAAGGTTGCCAGATCACTAATTTCTGAATTCTGTAATCAACCATAGTGTTCGGATATTTTTTGAGCGACTGTACAGTCGCTCAAAAAAGATCCGAACGCTACGGTTGATGCAGTGACTGGCAACCTTTTTTAGTGACTGGCAACCTTCGTGTCACGTGACACGAAGGTTGCCAGTCACTAATTTCTAAATAATTCCTTGCCATATATTTTTTCTGAATTCTGCAATCAACCGTAGCGTTCGGATACTTTTTTGAGCGACTGTACACAGAAAGTTTCATTTATACTTATTTATATAAAATTTTAGAAGTAATAATAAGCATTAATGTTACATTATTTTGGTTTTTTTTGCACTAATTCAGATATGCTTAGATTAATTTCTCATGCTTTTCTTTTTGGTCACGAAAAATACTCATCGGAAATGTAGACTTACACTATGGGATTTGAAGACGGAATTTCAAAGAATGATATTTTTTAACTGATTATAAATCAGAAATTAATTTTTGCACCAACACTTCGTGCTTTATTTTTTAAAATTAATATTTATAAGATATTTTGTGAAACAATGTACTATGTATGTTACGAATCAGATGTATTTAGCTTATATAATAGTACACAAAGTTAAACTTGTTGCCGAAAATGAGATAAAACACGGATTTTACTAATGTGATAAATTCAGTCGAATCTCGCTGCCGAATCAAAACAGATTTCATTTTATTAAGATGTCGCGAGACAGATTGCATTGTAGTGAGAAAAATATGATTTCAGCAAAAGAATATAACTTGTTACAGAGGACGATTTCATTATTATAGGAATAAAGTAGTATCTGTTTATTCTTGGCCGTCCCGTTGCCTAGTGGTTAGCACGCTGGCTACTTATCAAAGGCCCTGGGTTCGAGCCCCAGGTACGAGCCCAGCCGAATTAATCTGAAATTCTAAGAACAATTCTTAAGTGCTATACTGCTATGACTTAAAAGATGGAAGCTGAGAGTGAGTTCAAAAACAGTATTTAACAATTATAATTCTAAAATAATGTAATTTATCACAAAAATATGAATGAAAACATTTATATAAACTAAATTCAACCAATATGATTCTTCATCAGTATAAAAATAAACCTTCAGAAGAACAAAGCACTTTTTACTATTCCTACAAAGAGGAAATAAGGCTTTTACAACAGTCGATAAGTGGCACAATCATATCTGTGAACAAACCTGCAATCTATAAAGAATAACCTTACTAATTCCTAAACAAACTAAATATAACTATTCATCGATTGGTGAACTTTTCCTACAGAAAAGTTGAGATCAGCTGTGCTTGTTCGAATAACATACAACATCCTCAGCCACATCTTTAAGTATACTAAGCATCCTCCTTTTTCTAACCAGTCCGCTAACAGGATCAACACTAATAAACGTATTTAACCTCCCGCGAACACATTAAATAAAATCATTTCCTTTTTATACTTTAGTGTACAGACAAAGACAAACTACGTTTTCCTTCACACTCTAATTTCTCTTCATATAACAATTCTCTTATTCTTTTTAAGTTCGTTCGAAGTAGTTGGTGAAAATAATTCTCACGCTGAAGCACATGCGTGCATCAAAATGATATATCAAATCACAAGTTCATTGTAATACGTCCATCTGTCGTAACAATATTTACAACAATGTATAAAGCAATGCAAAGCGGAAAAAAATTCAATTTTTTTTTCTTTTATTTAATATATTCCATTTTTTCTGAAATTCGAAAACTTTTTCTTTACATTTCCCAATAGGATATTTCACGCATTTCCTTAATTTTCACAGTTTGAAAACAAGTCAGATTGCCCGTTTTCCTTTGATCAATCGCGTAGCGCCCTGGTCGTTCGGCCATTGGGAAGAAGCATTATTTGCTCCAAAGTGAAGTAGTCCAATGTCATGTTTAGAAGGGAAATTTTAATATTTTTAAATTCAACCGTTAAAATACTCTTTTTCCGAACATTTGGATGTAAAAATGACCTTTTTTGTATATTTTTCCCAGTTCTTGATGAGGTTTTCACTCAGAAGAAATTAAACCACCCAAATTAAATAATAGCAGAATTTTGATGTAGAAGCATAGAGTTTGCGAAAATAATTTAATGCTTTCATTTTATTTCTTCCCCAAGAAATTAAGGAACAAAAATAGAAAAAATAAAAACCTCGAAAATAAATGTTGCGAAATATATATAATATATAGGTATAATGTATGCGAAATAAATGTTGATTCCAAATATTTCGAATAATTTTCTTAAAGTGCCTCATCGAACATGATAGAAAGTATTTTGAGCTTCGTAATTGTTTTTCAACGGTTTCATTATTTCTCTTAGTTAAAAAGTTACCGTTATTGGAGAAATGGTTTGTTGTAAGAATCAGATATATTTCTTTTTCAGTAATAAATTATCACAGAAAAATGTCCTGTGAACAAGAAACAATTGAAATAATTAGCTGAAAAGAATTAGTTGCCCTGAGTGGGAGAAGAACCCGCATCTCCGAGAAGCATGACATATGTCTGGGTGACGTGGGTACGAATCCCAATCAGGACAATCATTTTTTTGCAGCGAAATTATTTTATATATTTCTTTTTGTTCAATTCGATAAGGCTATAAGGTTGTTCATACATTGCCTAACACATCGAGAAGAGGAGAGGGTTAACGATTGTGTTCCGTTTTTTATGATACGTTTTTTGCAAAAGGTTACCATTTAAATAGAGTACTAATGCTTCTATAAATTTCAGTTTTCGTATTCAGCTAGATGAAGAATTATAAAGAATTGAATTGTTTTACCCCTGAGCGGCATTTTTGTCCTGACACTGGCGAGGACACAAGGACATTAAAATATCAGAGCTGGATAGGGAAAAGGGAATCCTTTGGACAGCTGTTAGGAAACAGATGGTAGTCTCTCGCCAAGACAATCTACAGTACTGTGCAAATTAGTTGGGACAATAGGAAAATGCAGTAACAAAGACACAACTAAAATATTTATTTGTTTAATAGTGTAGTTAATAGTGAATGTGACCCCCCCCCCCCTAGCTTTAATCACTTCTTTCATCCTCTCAACCCTTGATGCCACTAGCTTTCCACACATCTCCTTCATTTCAGGGTCGTGGTACCACATTTTCATGACACTTACTATCATTTTGGTTTTCGTCGTGCAATCCATCTTAGATATGCGCGCTTTACTAATGGCCCACAAATTTTCAATGGGGTTTTGATCGGGTGAATTTCCTGGCCACTCCAATACCTTCAAATGTTTCTGGGTAAAGAAGCTCTTAGCAAGCTTAGAATTGTGGCATGGAGCCAGATCCTGTTGAAATACCCCATCGCTGTTAGGAAACAGCTTCTGCAGTGTTGGGACAATTTTCGCCTCCAGAACACCTATGTATTTTTTGCTGTCCATCATTCCTTCAATTGGGTGAAGCATCTGTGGCCCGGAAGCTGCATGCGCAAGTTTAGACTTGCAGCAGAAGGTTAAAAACAAATTTAGACTTGCAGCAGTTTAGACTCTGCAGCGGAAGGGACTTAGCATTCCTTCGCTTGTCCCAACTAATTCGCACAGTACTGTAGCATGTATTTTAACATGTACAGGAGTATGGCTCTCCTACACACCAAGTCATGTCTTAAAGTATCATTTACTAGGCTGCGGCCATTCTCACAGAGCGCAGAGAGGGAATTTGTAGGGAAACTTTTAATGCAGATAGAGTAAGGACTTGAACCTGGAAACGTCAGATTACGCTCCTACTTCATTATCGAGTAAATTAAAAATATGATAAACATAAAACATCAATGTAACACCTTTCAAAAATCTTAATACCTCTATCCTTTTCACCAGAAGAAATTGTGCTTTGTTGCGACATCTATCGGACATAGGTTCCCCGTGCTAAGAACGCCCTTTCCTTCCTTTCGGTGCTCATTCTTTGCAGGCCCGTATCTAAAAAAATTCAGGGACAAAAAACCCAATCGAGCCAGTAAAATATACAAAGGGGGGGGGGGGGTGAGACCGGATTGCCGTCGCAGTATAAAATTTCATTCTTCGTTTACAGGTCTTTAAAAAAAATTTGAAATTGCAAGAATATAACTCAGTTTATTAATTTCCTCTATTACTCTTAGTGGTATTCTGAAAAAATACCAGTAAGAGTAATAGGGTAATAATAGTAATATCCCCCTCTCCCCTTCCGATGAGGCCCTGATTCCTCGAGTATGTTTTTTGTTTTGCTCAGGAGCTGTATCAAAACGAGGAATTCTGGCGCTCGGGGAAAAATTATGTCCCACGACCTCCAAGTCAATGAGAATGGATTCACGGAACTAAAAACTGTACAATGATGCACATGTTTAGCGTCCCGTGGCCGAGTGGTTAGCGTGCTTGGCTACTGATCAAAGGGACCTGGGTTCGAGACCCCGATAAGGCATGGATATTTGTTGCCTTTCTACTCAGGGCGCGCCTTCTCACAGACCTTCTACTATGGCATACAAACTGATCGACTCTTGTCAGATCTCTGTGGCAAGCAGCAGCTTGAGGGGATTTTCATTTATTTATTTAAGACATGCTTACCACGAAAAATAATGTAACAGCGAAGCATATAATATAGACAAGAAAAAAACAAACTATATGATAAAATAGAAAACACAAAAAGTTGGGTTGGGTTGTTTTACCTCTGAGCTGCACTTTTTTGCACACCATGGGCTAAATGGCCAGGTCACATGGACCCCGAAGGATCAGAGAAGGTTGGGGGAGGGGACCCACTGGAACAGCTGTTGGGAGACAGATGGTAGCCTCCCGTCAAGGCCATCCAACGTGTTCTTTAACGTGCACAGGGTATGGCTCTCCCGCACACGGGGCCACGGCTTAACGTCCCATCCGACGGACGGCGGCCTTTCCAAGGCCATCGGTGTCCCCTACTGACCGTGGGCAGGGCGGGGAATTTTGCGGAGATAAATCTCAACGCTGACCCAGCTGGGACTCGAACCTGGGAACTACAGATTACGAGCCTGGCGCGCTACCGACTGAGCCACCCCCGCCCCGAAACACAAAAAGAAAATTCGAAATAATAATATGAGATATAACATGAATTTTGTATTGATTCTGTACACACATATTATTCGAAATAAATTTGCAATTCTCTAATGTACTACAGATATCGCAAAAAAATTAAAGAACATAATTTTTAAATGATTAAATTCTGTATAAAATTTATCATGATTCATTCGCCCCTAACAGTTTCTACCCGAGATAGGTGCCAAAAACTTGTTAAGGGGCAAGGCAGGACGACAAAGGGAAACTAGGTCAATGTATGCAGGGACGTACCCAGAAGGAGAATCCAACTACCGCGCCCGAAAATCCTGTCGTCTTATACTTAATTTCAAACTTGTCTACCTGCTTTAGAATCTAAATTATTTGTCTTGTATAATTTTCTATTAGTCCCATATTTCATAAATAAGGGGAAAAAAACACAACTGTAAAATCTGACTCCATGCAGAGTATGATTTAAATCTATCCTGTTCGGTGGAATATTTTAGTAATCGGGAAATCCTACTCAAGTCTTATTCTCAGACCTCCCCACCAAGAAAAGTTAATTCTTGGAGCCTTCTCGAAACTGAATTATCTGATCCCCCAAAAGAAAATTCCCACCCCTTCCCGAAACATATATTACAATAGAACTGTCGATTTTCACATTCATCGATTTCGTATTCAAAAGCAAAACAATATTTCACCATTCCGCAATATTTATATATATGTATCATACCTATAAGTAGCGCAATAAATATATGTATCGTGCCTATAAATAGCGCAATACATGTATGTGTCATGCCTATAAATAGCGCAATACATGTATGTGTCATGCCTATAAATATTGGCACTGAAATCTAACTGAATGACAATTAATATTTCTATTTGACTCTACCTTTAATAACATAGATGAATAACATCGATGTTCTGGGTGTGCAATAAATCAGATGGACAGGTAAAGGTGAGATAATTAAAAATAACTTTAACTCTCCTTTTTCAAGAAGAAAGGATGGAACGCATCTCCGAAGTGTAGGTTTGCTTCTCAGCAGACACGCCCTGCCCTTCAAGTATATGATTGCATAAATGAAAGATTAAACAAAGGTTAAAACTAAGATTAAATTTCATTTACTCCTAGTGACACAAGAAGCTTTAACTTTGAATTTGGCAAGTCATTTCCAACTCCCCCCCCCCACACACAAAGTGCTCTGAAGAGGACGAGAGAGATGAGTTTTTACAGACCACTTTTAGGATATTTTGAAATCTGCCAAGAGGGGATATTTCTCTCGTGCTAGGTGATTTCAAATGTTAAAGTTGGCACTATCTTCTTTTGGCGTTGCCTATAATGGGAGAAAACTAACTAAACTAATTTATTTGAAATGCTGACTCCCTACCCCTACCGCTCTCTTGCATAGAGAGAATTTCAACTTAAAAAAAAACCTGAAAAAAGTAAGCAAAAATACTATCTGATAGTATTTTTCTAGACATTTTAAATTTCATTTTGCAAAGAAATTCTTAAAGCTCTTGCGCAGGTCAGATGAAAAGAAAAGAAATAATAATAAAACTGAATGACACGGTTTTTTTTTCTCTCTTCGTAAAGGAAAATTGAGAACTGAGATAATGTTTGGGAGACAAAACACGTCAGGGGTGTCTCCAAACGATAATAAATCTTTGCTTTTGACATCAGAGGATCAAATGTTTAACGGAAAGCTTCACGGAAGAAAGCTCACGCAGAACGTAATCTCGGCATGAGGCGGTAGTAGTTTCAAGGCACTCTACGGAGACCCGATTAGTGTTTCCCCCCTATGACGTCACTGACCACGCCCACTTCCAGCCACGCACCTAATTAATTACTAATTAATAACCAATCAATTACTAATTATTAACCAATTAATAACTAATTAATAATCAATCAATAACTAATTAACAAATAATTAATAAGCCATAATTAATTAAAAATTAATAAAAAAATTAATCTCCTGTATTAACCCCCCATCTATTAAAAAATTCCTCCCCTTTATTAAAAAACCTTTCCTTCCCCCTTTTAACCCGTGGCGCCATGTGGTGACTATGAGGAGTACTATTTTCGGAAAAAAACCTATTTTAGCTCTAATTTCCCGATTTTGACTCCCCCATTATTAAAACCCTCCTCTTACCCCGTTTTAATCCATGGCGCCATCTAGTGACATTTAGTGGGAAAACCCCTATTTTAACTATAATTTTCCAATTTTTGATTCCCCCTCCTCATTAAAAAAATCCCCCTATCAAAAGTTCCGCCCCCTTTATTAAAATTCCCGCCCCCTTTTAACCCCTGGCGCCATCTAGTGAATATAATGTCGCGAAAAACCCTCGATTTTAGTCGCAATTAAACTTTGATGGGTGGCAACGATCGGATGATGCAAGCCTCAGAATAGTTGCAAGGGTAGCAACCTCGCGCAGAATGGAATGATGCAAGTCTCTAAATAATTGCAAAACTTTCGATAGCAGTCACTCACAGAAAATCAGCTCCCAAAGTTGTATATCTCCTGTATTTAAATTCCTTGTTAATTAAAGACTCATTAAAATCCCCCTCCCCTTTATGAAACCCCTTATCAAAAGTTCACTCTATTAAAACTTCACTGATCACAAACTCCCATCTTTACAAGCCCACTAAACTTAGAAAATGAGCTCCCAAAGTTGTATATTCCCTGTATTACCCATTTTTATTCCTTATTAATTAAACACTCAATAAAATTCCCCTTTATTAAACCCCCTTATCAAAAGTTCACTCTATTAAAACTTCACTGATCACAGACTCCCATCCTTTTCAAGTCCACTAAACTTAGAAAATCAACTCCCAAAGTGGTATATTCTATGTATTACCAATTTTATTCCTTAGTAATTAAACACTTATCAAAAGATCCCATTATTAAAACTTTACCAAACTCCTTTGGTATTCACGTTCATCAGAAATTTTCCAAGTCCGCTAATCAACTCCCAATTTCCTAGTAATTAAACACTTATTAAAATTCCCTCCCCTTTTATTAAAAATCAAAAGGTCCCTCCATTAAAACTTTACAAACTCCCTTGTTATCCACGTTCATTTTTCCAAGTCCAGTAAACTTTGGAATGTCAACATTTTAGGAATTCGTCCTTCATCGAGTCATGCGTGTAGCAACAAGCAAGTTAGCGTGTGGTGACATTCCGCTTGACCCTCACCCCCCGATAAGAAGAGACCTGGACACATACTCTGTCTACAGCACTGTATTTGCATCCATTCCTGATTAATATCTACAAGCTTTATCCACACTTGAGCGAGTGACTGCTCTTATCGCTACACCTTCAAAGAGTGTCTGCCGATGTGTGGCAACTGTTTACATCTGCTATTGATAAACGAAAATATTTCGGATGACGCTTTAGCTCATGTGTTCACCCCGAACGTGTCTCGCGAAGGTTGACCTTGAACATGTCGAGAGATTTATCAAAGGTCGCTTATCAGATAGCGATTGTCCATATATAAACTTGCACCCCACTTGCGACGTCACTCATTGCTTGTTGATCTGTAAGCCAACAGTCAGAGTTTTCGCTGCTCATAATCTGTCTTTGAGAAAATGTCCAACATTAGCGAGATGTTCACCAGTGATGCTAGCAAAGCATGTGAGGATGTGCTCGCCAGTGTAGATCGACTGGAGGGCATCGTTAAGCGACCATCATCAGCCATGCCACCATCACCCAAGCGTGTGTGCCTGCATCTTTACAGCAGGGTGGGAAGATGCTCCGCGCCGCAAGGCAGGTGTCCGCTGCGGCAGGACAAGCAGGTGGTAGCTTCACCTACATCTCGGCGCACCCGCTAGATGGTTCACATGTGGGATCTTCAACAGCTCGTGACGTCACCTCTGCGATGTCTGCTCCTGTTATAACTTCTATGCCTCACTACAGCATCACCAATGTTCATCACTTCAGCTCAAAAAAATTCAAAACAGAGTTCGTATCAACGAGTGTGCGCCTTGGTGGAATGGACAGTGTCGAGGCCCACGATTTCCTTCCTGCATTTCACAACATACATGCCAGAATGCTCCAGGATGTGGTTCCCAATGGCGATTATAGTCATATGTGCCTGTGTTTCCATTCGTCCAACCTCAAGAACCCCATCAATTTAAGCCTCATAAGACATAACAAGCTGACCACGGAACGTTTTATGACGGCATTGGAACGTGTGATCTTCAAATGAATCTCTTGGGCCACACAGTGACATCGAGTTCGACTTCGTTTGTGCGAATTTGGATTGTTAGGGGAGTGGACGCACTGCCCCTGAGACGCATGCTATCGCCAATGTTCAATCTTTTGTGAGCAAGAAAGGCAGTGTAACCAAAATCGTGAATAACGACCAGATCTGTCTTGCAAGAGCTCTCGTCATCGCAAGAGAGCTCTGTTTAAAAAACAAAGGTTTGCCTAACAACTATGTGCAAATTTTGGATCATCGCCTCTGACTTCAACAGACAGAAGCATTTAATCTCCATCTGGATGCCGGGATCCCCATCGCTCCCTGTGGTCTAGATGAAGTTAGACTCTTTCAGACGCATCTAAAGCAATTCAGGATTATTGTGTATTCTGCTGACGATGCCTTTCTCCCCATCTTCATCGGTCCTGAAGGTGAGGACAATCTCTATTTATTTTTTAATGCAGGGCATTATGATGTTATAACGAAACCGGCCGGGTTTTTCGGGGGTAGACAATTCAGTCCAAAGTGCTTAAAATGTCTCAACAATCCTGGTCACGTTTGCAAGGGAACCTGCAACAGGTGTCTGTCAACCAATGAGCTTCACACGGGGGAGTTGTTGCTCTGCACGGTGTGACGTGTGTATTTGCGCAGGGCTGAATGCTTTCAGGTGCACCTGGTGAAGGCATGTCAGACACGGCATCGCTGTGTTAAGTGTATCAGCATTTACGATCCCCTGAAAAAGCACGTTTGCAAGGTTGACGCTTTAAAATTCGTTGAGCCCTGCAAAATTGACCCTGTCGGTCAGTCCTACCTCTACTTTGACGTAGAGATAGTGCAGTGTGCCGACGGATCATTGAAACCGATACTGTGTGTGGTCACGTACACCAGGTGGATGAAGAGTAGGTTTATGCCTCATTCCCGGAAACGAACGCCTTTATGGACTGGCTTCTGGCCGAAGAACGTCCCAGGATTCAACGATTCAAGGACGTCACAGTAGTAGCACACAATCTGAAAGGCTTTGATGGCATGTTTATCATTAGTTACCTGTACAGAAAATTTTTAAAACCGGATCTTGTGTTCGACGGATCTAAGATTTTAGGTATCTTTTTACCTAGCCTTAAAATAAGGTTTATAGACACGTTATCCTTTATCAGGCTCCTCTTCCCTCGTTTACAAAGACCTTCAACTTGGAGATGGTGAAAGGTTTTTTCCCCTTTAAATTCGTGAAGGAAGAAAATCTACAGTATGTAGAATCCATCCCGAATCGACTTTTTTTCCAGCCGGAAGACATGGAACCTGGGACTCTGTCAGCGCTCAAACAGTGGTATGCCAGAGCAAGCCTTGAACCCTGGGACTTTCAACAGCAGCTTCTGTATTACTGCAAGGCAGATACAGAGCTGTTGTGGCGAGGCACCCAAGCTTTCCGTGAGGAATTTTTAAATCTCACAGGCATAGACACATTTGCACGTGACCTCAACATTACCACCGCTTGCCTTCGCATTTTCCGTGGAAATTTTTGCAAAAGAATACCCTTGGTGTGTGCCCCACCCAGGGGTATTCAGCAAGTAATGACCGACAGTCCTTGAAAGCTCTCGCGTGGTTAGAGTATGAGGCTTCCAAGGACAATATTGAAATTCAAACTGCACGATCACCCGGAGGCGAATATAAAATTGGGCAGTACAAACCGGATGGCGTGTGCCACAGTACCTGTTGTTTTTACGAGTTATTAGGGCATTACTTTCATCATGTTTGAAATGTTTCAACCCTGAAAAAATAGATCAGCATACAAGAAAGCCATTTGGTTTGTTAAACACACGAACCATGGATCGCCTTGAGGCCTTGAAACTGCTGATGAACGGGTACATGTGCAAAATCATGTGGGAGCATGAATTCGATGAGTTAATGCGCAAAAACCAACGCGTCGCATTACTTTATAAATCCATCGAGCCTATTAGGCGTATAGGGGCCCTACCTCTACTATTAGGCGCATACTACCTCTATGGAGGGTGCGTGGAGGTGTTTTCCATCTTTGCATCGGCTGACCAAGGATGTAGCCTTAACTACGTTGATTACAACAGCTTGTAGCCTTATATTTGCAAGAAAGTTCCTTTTGGTAAAGGTCACCCAGTTCGGATCACCTCCGATTTCGCCACGGACCTCGACCACTATTTTGGCATTGCACACGCCACATTCTTAGCATCAGATGACTTGTTTATCCCTGTAATGCCTTACAGGTGTAATGGGAAGCTGCTTTTCCCCCTTTGCAGGACCTGTGCAGATGGTCAACTGGCACCCCCTTACCAGCACAGTGTGAACCAGCATGCATTGACAGGTTCTTGGCCGATGTTCGAAATTTACACTGCTATGCGCGCTGGATACAAACTTCTCCAATTCCACGACGTGTGGCATTTTAAGACCATTCTGCAGTACGATCCTGCAACAAAAAAAGGGAGGTGTCTATGCGGGGTATATAGATACTTTTCTGGGGCTGAAGCAGTATTACTCTGGGTTTTCCCCTGACATGCAGACTGAGGAGCAAAAGGAAGCCTTTGGTGAGGCCTTCTTCCAGGTGGAGGGGGTTTGGATCCTCCCCTTGGAAGTTGAAAAAAACAGCCTTAAGCGTACTCTTTCAAAGGTCTCGCTTAATTCGTCATGGGGAAAATATGCGCAGAACATGAATCGAACCCAGATGACCATCGTGAGCTGTCCTGTCAATCACATGGAGCTCTTGACGGATGCCTCATTAGTTGTGACTGACATTGCTGTTATCAGTGATCAGGCCGTGTTAGTCACACACAAGCCTGCGGAGTCTGCCACTCCTCCAAACACCCATGGAAGCTTGATTCTCATCGCATTGGTGACGAGTCACGCCCGACTGAAACTGTACGAGCTTCTGTCAAAATTAGGAGCTCATGCCCTGTATTCGGTGATTTATTCTACGTCTCCCCGCAACAGTTATACCCCAGCACAAAATCCCTTTCTCAGAGGTCTTGTCGACGAAATTACGTCAAAGCACGGTCCCAATGTACATATCACTGATTATGTCAGTGCTGGAGCCAAGAGTTATGCCCTCCGTCTCAGCAACGGTGACGAAATTCTGCGTGCATAGGGCATATCTCTAACGAAGAAAAACCGCTGTAAATACAATTTTGATCTTCTGAAATCTGTGGTTCTGAATCTGTGGTGTAGACGTATGATTCGTCTTTGAACAGCCTTCACTGAAATCATTTTCAAAATAGGGACCCCAGCAGTGGTAAGGCTGCCATAAGGAGAGGAAGTAAAAATCCCGATCCCTTTGGCAGGAGACATTTCTTGGGATGGACAGATGAACGTTTGGACGATAGACTTCTTATGACCGTCTTGTGACTTCGTAAATTCTTTAATACTCGATGGGAGACAAGTATATTCCCTTTTAAGAAATTAGTACACACTTCACATAGAGCGTACATCTGAGGGTCAGAGATGTGCTTCAACAGAGCTGCACGTTGCTTTCCCCCAAGTTTTGGTAAACACTTGAGATCTAACTTTCATTTGAGATGTAGAGTATCTCGGGATCTTCAGAAGGGAGGATCTTGGCACGGAGCCTTTCAGTATCTAACGTTCTGGGAGGGAGGTCCAAGCACAAATAGCCACAGGGAGGCAGTGTAGCTAATCTATAAACATCGGTCAGGAGTTTGGATTGATGTGGAAATACTTGTCTTGCCAGATGCGTTATTTGTGAAGCGTCCTGACAGTTGCGAAATAAAAACATATAGTGAGCATTGAGTGATATAAGTCCTAGAATGTCTTCCCTTTAAAAACAGATTTTGCAAGATCAGCACAATCGTGATATTTTTATGATGCCCTCCACGAATAAACAATTGAGATATGCGTTCGTTGGCCACAGACTGTTCCATCAAGTCGTCTAGCACCAGAAGCGTAAGCCTGAGGGGGTCAAATTCCAGATCTACAGGTAGTACTTTGTAAAATTCCACAGTTTTCTTAAAGGGTTCAAAGGCCAGTTGCTACTCACCATAGTAGTAAACGACATGTTGGGGAGGGGGTTCGAACACCTGAGCAGCTTCTTTGATGAGTTTCAGAGTGAAAGTCGTCTTTCCACACTGAGAAGTAGCAGCAATTATAATATTTGAAGGAGTTCAGAGAGCCATCGTACCACCATGCAGTCGTTTAAGTCTACTCGACACGTGTAATTGCGATGCAGTACTGTGGGAAGAGTCGAACCACACGCTCTTTTAAACAGGAAAGACAGACAGTTAGCACCGCAAATGTCTCCCATGGGGTCCTGCATAGGTATCGAGGGATGTAACACGTGACGTATGCCTAGCTGGCTATAGTCTCATGCATGGAGATATTGGGACTCGTCCCCAGAGAGTCAAAACGATCCACATGCATTCCTTTCTTGTAAACAGCTATCCAGTGGGTTCTGGGTCGGATCGGTATCGTAGATAAACAAGGCTTCTGACTGGTCGATTCTGCGAGGTAGTCTGTCACATGGGAACACACCTAGACTTGTAGGTAACATCGAGAGAATGGATTCTAACTGATAGGTATTCATGAGCTGTAGTCAAACAGGATTTTACGATCCAGTGGGATTTCCAGCAGATTCTGGTATTCTGCATACAGGATCACAGTGACTGATGTGGGTAGTGGTCTGGCAAACTTTAATTCGACTTTCACACGAAAATTGTTTCACACAAAATTCCGGAAGCTCTTTGTAATTTCACGCAAAATTTCCGAAGCTCTTTGTTAAAGAAAACACTTGATTACATTCACGTTGCTCGGGGGTCAATTGGAATCCAAACAGTGTAAAACCCTCGCCATAAGATTTCTGTGATAAGTTAATACCACTATCGCATTTCCATGTGTCCACAGCTTCCAATAATCCTTGGTAAGAGCTGAGATAACGTCCATTCGTAAAGTCTGGGGTGTAGGACTGCTGATCACTGTCAATGTGAAGGCTGATGTAGTTTAAGTCGAAATGTTGGAAGTTGAAGGGATTTTTTTCGTATGATCCATTCAGGCTGGTACTTTACACCATACCCAGTACCAGACATACTGGGAGTTGGCAAAGAAATAAATTGTCATGGTTCACACTCGTCAGGCCTGAAGCGATGGAGAACATACGTAAATCCGTTCTTCGCAGAGGGTACTTGGCACTCTCTGAAGCCAGTAGTCAAGCGTGTGCAAGGATGACACCGGAAGTGGGTTTGACTCTGTGCATGAAAAATTCAGCTTCGTGAATCTTTACTTTGCAAGAGGGGTCCGCTTCACCTGTCATGAGACAGAATTCAGGTTTGAATCTTAACAGATGCAGTCTCAAATCGACCTGATTGAGTAGGTAACGTTCTTGATTGAACAGGTCGGCATGGATCCACGAGATGAGTTCGATACCTTTTGACTTGACGTACCCCTTGTGTTGATTCCATCCCTCGTTCTCCCTACTGGTCAGTTCCATTTTACCGGGGGTGTCGATGTACCAGATGGACGTACAGAGCTGACTTCGCGTGGCATCGGTACCGTAATTCAATAGAGTCTCCAGGTAGGCCCTGTAGGGGTACAGGGTGTGAGAAGCATTCACTAGGTGATCGTTGAGAAAGACGTCTTCTTGATTGAGGAGGGCGTGGAAGAAATGATTGCAGGGAGCAATCACTTCCGACGGTGCTGTACCATCGGATTTCACAATTTTCAAGACGAGGAATAGGTGACAGCGGGATAGATCAATGTAATCATCTCTCCCCTTCATGATGAATTCAAGTGGAGCATTACCTTCCAGCGAAGCCACAGGAAATAATTGACATTCCGATTTATAGAATGTGCCCTTCAACACTTCTCCCTCGGAATCCTGTACAACGTATACAGGTGGCTGACGTTGTAACACCTTGTCGACTATAAAAATTTCTTCGGTCCAAAAATGCGTACCTGCCTTCTTGAAGGGTACTTTTAGACTGGCTAGTCGAACCGTGTCCCCCACATTAAATGCTGGTTTTTCTTTTACTATGGCTGGATTGCGATAGAGTCGAACCCACACAGCGTCTTCATTGTGTAAGGTCACGTCTTTGGGAGCCATATCGTGTGCACTGTGAACTGTGGCATTGTAACCTCTTACAACACGTTACAGCACGTCCAAGTACCAGTAAATGTTATTGCATGTATAATATCTCCCCAGTCTCTCGTAGGGTACGATTCCATCTCTTCACCAAAGCTGCTTTTTTGTCAGAGTAGGTGACGAAGAACCAAATACCTTTCTTTTTCAGGTATTTCTGGAACACTCTGTTGGTAAATTCGGTACCTTGATCCGTATTTAAATTCATGGGAGATCGACCCTTCGAAAGGATTTTTTTGAAAGCCGACACCATTTCTTTCCCTGTTTTTGCCTTCATAGGCACCACCACCCATACCTCGAGAACACATCAATGACCGTTAATATGCAGCGATAACCGTCATTGAAGTGAGTTAGATTTTTCACAAATACGAGATTGGCTTGCCATTGTTCGTCTAACCCTGTGATGTAAACTTTGTTACGGGGAACTTTCGGCGAACAAGTTTATGTAGCGTGTAAGCAGGTTGCTTTTCTAACCATTCTCGGACGAGTTTGAGAGGCAGCCCCGTGTTCTGAGTTAACTTTTTTACACTACCGAATCCTCTTTCAGGGTCGAAATAATGGGACTCCAAAGTTTTGTTTTCTGCTGCACCCAGACGTCGTATCCCACCAGGATTTGACATTGTTGTAGTGTGCATTGTGTAACACCTGTAACTGTAGGAATGTCTCCTATAAACTGTCTGATGTCCACTGTTAAGTTACACACTCGAATTTTGTATTCACTGTCTAAGGCTTTTGACTCCCCACACTGAATATTTTTACTAGGAGCTACAAGTTCTAATACAAGCACCACTATCGTTAACACTGCTATGATGACACTTCCAGCACTAGCTAACATCGTCTTTCTCCTATCCATACCAAGACAAAAATGACTTGGGATGAAAAGACAGACACATTATATGGGTTACAATTATTTATTTAATTTATACATTTCATTTTTCGCATCGTCGACAATAACATTATATTTCAGAGTACACACAAATCCAGAATCTACATAATTCAACAGACTTCGTTTCCAGGCCGTATCCTCAAATACCTGTGCCAAGGCGTTAATGTCCAAGTCACCAGCCCACCCTACGATGGTCACTATTTTTTCTTCGGGTTGTAGTCCATCTAACGAAATCAGACGCGTTTGCTCTTGTCAGAAAATGTCTATCAGCAGCGGGTAAACACACTCGGGACCGCCGAAAACAGGTCCCAACAGGAAAGGTCGAACGGATTCTGAATGTTCTATAATAGCCGTATGGAGATGGTGATCTTTGAGAGTTCCACACACATTATGAACAAGTGCATGACTTCGTCTACGTGGATAGCCAGTGTGAACCACTGCGAAGTGTTCAGCGTTATACAGCGTCTCACAACACGGAACTGTAGAGTTCTTTGGTCAGCTGATTCTTTGATGAAATCACAGCGTTCACCACCTACAATGCGATACATGTAGACACGTTCAGCGTTATACAGCGTCTCACAACACGGAACTGTAGAGTTCTTTGGTCAGCTGATTCTATGATGAAGTCGACACAGCATTCACCACCTACATTGCGATACATGTAGACATGTAAACCAGGCATCACGTGCCATGTCTGGTGATTGGGACCGATTTTCACTTGGTCCTCTATGTGGGGCACCGTGGCACACAAAGCCTCCCATTCAGGTATGGAGAGGGTAATCCCCACAGGTGTAGGGTAGATGAGTTCGCCATTTTCATATTTCATGTAGCGACGTACGTGCACAGAAAACTTATTTTTGAACAGCGAAGGCACGACGTAAACTTCTTCACCGAGACACCAGCATCTGGATTGGTAGCCTGCATCGTGAACAATGACGCACCCGAGGGCTGGCCCCTATTTAACGAGGGAAAGCAGCCACCTAGGACAACCAATCAGGACCCGTAGTTTTATCAGGAAATATAATAAGCCAATAGGAGACGATAGGATTTTGTAATTATTTATGAGGATTGCATCATCTCTTTCTGCGAGAGGTTGCCATCCTTGCAATTTTTCTGAGGCTTGCATCATCCGAGTGTTGCCACCCATCAAAGTTTAATTACAACTAAAATCGAGGGTTTTTCCAACATTATAGTCATTAGATGGCGCCAGAGGATAAAAGGGGGGAGGGAATTTTAATAAAGGGGCGGAACTTTTGATAGGGGGATTTTTTTAATCAGGAGGGGGAATCAAAAATTGGGAAATTAGAGTTAAAATAGGGGTTTCTCCGAAAATAGTACTCCTCATAGTCACTAGATGGCGCCATGGATTAAAAGGGGAGAGTAGGAGGGTTTTAATAAAGGGGGAGTCAAAATCGGGAAATTAGAGCTAGTATAGGTGTTTTTCCGAAAATAGTACTCCTCATAGTCACCAGATGGCGCCACGGGTTAGAAAGAGGGGGGGGGGAGAAAGGGTTTTTTAATAAAGGGGAGGAGTTTTTTAATAAATGGGGGTTTTTTTAATAGAGGGGATTAATTAATTTTTCATTTATTTTTAATTAATTATGGGTTATTAATTAGTTATTAATTGATTATTAATTATTTATTATGTGATTATTAATTGGTTATTATGTGAAACATTTTTTTCGTCTTTGGCGTCTTTGGCGAATATAAAATTAAGATATTGTACGTTTTCAGTAGAAGAAGAACTGCGAGTTTATTTTTTCGAAATTCGCTCAAGAATTCATGACTTGTGAAAAGGATAAAAAGGTTAGGTCTCACACTTAAAAATTAATAATATAAACTTCCTTACAGCCATTCTACGGCGCAATGATTTTCAGAAATATAAAACGAAATTTTTGAAGAGAAAGCTTTCTTTCTTTAAAAAAAGTTCCTTCTGATCTGCCCATTTAATCATTGTGTGCAAAATATGTAGCTCAGAAATAAGAGCACCCCAACCCAGCAAAAATATTAGTGGCCATTAGCGACCAGAGGTCTGGTCCTCTGGCCCCTAATGACGAGTTATCTCTGTCATTCGTGTAGTGGAGTACCTCTTTTCAATTAAAGAAAAAACAGAATTATTAAGAACAAGAGAATGAATCATAGTGATTTGAATAGATTATTCGAATAAAAATATACTTAACATACTTACATTATAAAAACTAAGCGTTGTGAATAACTTATTTGATGGTTTTGTTATTCAATAAAATAGGAATACAACAGAAAATCAATGAAACTGATTCTGAAATTCTACATAGTAGCTATTTTTCTATTCAGGGGAACAGTTTAATTTCGCTCTTGGAAATGCATTAAGTTAAAGAAAGTAATTTGGTCGTAAAAATTGATTTTCTAGTGATTCAAACATAATTATTCTAATGGAAAGAAGTCTGTGTGATTAGCGTATTTGGATGGGAAGCGAATGGATCGCGTTCCAGTCCCGGATAAAGTACAGAGGTTTCTTTTCTAAATTTTTTTTTTCTAAAGTCTCGCCTTCCTTTGATTCTTTTGATATCTCTGTGGTGTATTATAGACAGGCTCCTGTTGCAAGTCCGTGACAAGCAGTTGTTTGAGGCAAAATTTATTTGTTTTATTTTAACAGCAATATATATCAAAGAAGAGGAAATTAAACTTCTGAATTCACTCAGTTCAGTATTTATATCAAATGTTGTAAAGAACAGAGATCAGTCAGAAATTTTTTTGTTGAAAATTTAATATTAATTAATTAATATTTGGAAATTTATTTTGTTGGTGCATGTATAGTAAACGTTTATATTTTTGCAAGAGCCTTTTTAATTTAACAAAAAACATATCCAATCGTAACTCTCGGTGAGAAAAGGGGCCTTAATGGGCTTGTAGAGGCCGCCGTCCATCGGATGGGACATTAAGCCGCAGCCCCGTGATCAGGAGAGCCGTACTTGTGCACGTTAAAGAACACGAGGGATGACCTTCAAGGAATAGCTACTATCTGTGCCCTAGCAGCTGTCCAGTTGGGTTGGGTTGTTTTACCTCTGAGCGGCACTTTTTTGCACACCATGGGCTAAATGGCCAGGTCACATGGACCCCGAAGGCTCAGAGAAAGTTGGGGGAGGGGACCCACTGGAACAGCTGTTGGGAGACAGATGGTAGCCTCCCGTCAAGGCCATCCAGCGTGTTTTTAAACGTGAACAGGGTATGTCTCTCCCGCACACGGGGCCACGGCTTAACGTCCCATCCGACGGACGGCGGCCTTTCCAAGCCCATCGGTGTCCCCTACTGACCGTGGGCAGGGCGGGGAATTTTGCGGAGATAAATCTCAACGCTGACCCAGCTGGGACTCGAACCTGGGAACTACAGATTACGAGCCTGGCGCGCTACCGAATGAGCCACCCCCGCCCCAGCTGTCCAGTGGATTCCTTTCTACCAACATTCTCTGAGCATTTGGGGGTCCTTCTGACCAGGCCATTGAGCTCATTGCATATGAAAAAGCGCCCTTCAGCGGTAAAACTATATATATATCGCCTATAGGAAACCGATTTAGAATTTCCAGTTTGCGCAATAACATAAAATTTAACTTGGAGCAACATTATTAAGTTTTTTTTGTGTTAAATAATATAAAGTTAAATTTAGAACACAATTAAAAGTATTCCATTTATCTAACATATTATTACGACAGAAGAACGTGCTGCAATAAAATCGTGATTGCTGCCATAGTGAGATTGCCATGGTGAGAGAATTACGTCATTAGCCTATTGGAACAGACAGAGGCTTTAAAACTATGACGAGTGAAGGGGAACTTTGGGAAGTTCACCTTATTAAAATGAGTTGAATTGTGTTTTAGTACAGTTTTGTATTTAGTCTTTTAGGAGAGTTGGCATTATGAAATCTAATTTTAGTGGACATAATGTGTCGAAGATATCTACTAGTGGAAAAGCAGAGGAGATTTGATGGCAGCAAGGTATTTAAGTATAATTAGATATTGTAAAACATTTTCTTCATGGTTTGATTTCATACTATTGATAGACAAATTTGTGTTTAGTTTAAATTATCTCATTTTTGATCAAGTTATCTTTGCAATTAAATTGGCTCATTTATCATTTGGTCGATAATCATTTTTTATCATTTGAACTCACGCTTTAGAGTTCCTATTCAAAATTCATAACAATGTTATGAAATGATATATATATATACCATACAATATTAAAATGGAGAAAAGTTCACGTGTCTTCAAAATCAGAATTTACAATGAAATCTGTCATTCTACTAAATTAATCATAACATTTTAGTTATTGTGTTCTTAGCTCGATTATGTCAAATGTAATATTTATGTAATGGAAAGTATTTTAGGTTTTCCTTGTACTTACCGCTGTCGCTAAAGTTTTAAAAATTATTTATTTCCATCTGGATTCTGCACGAGCTACGTGCTCTTTGTTCCCAGCTTTCTTTCCATTCTGGTTTAACTCGTTTGTTTTTTTTTTTATCTTGTTTATTCTATATGTATGTGTTATATATATTTCTTTGAATAAATAAAAATAAATAAAATGTATTTAAGGTGATATAAATAAGGAGTATTTTTTTCATCAACGTTGAAATTTCTTATTCTCTGTTAGTGCCAGAATTTTGACTTTCATTTTCAGAGTGCTGGAATTTTCTCTTATTATGCTGACTTCTCCAAATATAAATTGTGTAAAACTTCATTGCAATAGTCTGTTAAAAGGAATGCGAGCCAAGGTTTGAAAGCTTGAGTCTTTCTTTAGTCCCTGATATGTTTACCTCCTACAGAGAAGTATTGCCTCTAGCAATCGTCAAAGGCGGTGCTGCCATCCGACTCAGAGCACACATCTTCAGATAAGTCGCTGACTCTTATATGATCCTCGAGACTCACGAGAAGCAGAGAAGAACACCTCAGTCATTACGAGTCTCTTAGTTCTAAGTAACAACTATGAACTACTTGTATTTTGCTTCTCAATGCCAGTGTTTCTACCCAAAAATAATAAAATTTTCTTAAAAACTAAAACTTCTAGGCCTGGAATCTCGAAGGAGGTAGAAAGGCTTTAATTCATTAAATAAAATGTAAAAATGATCTTAAAATATCAGAAATAACATATACTATCACAGGGCCGGATGTAGGGAAAGGGGGCAAGGAGACCATGCCCCACTTTCAGAATGCTAGTAAGGGTAATAGAGGGAAAAATTATTAAAATTATTTTTATTTCATGCATTTTTCAAGACATTTTTAGGCATGTAAAACGGAGGGGAAAATGATATATTGAATTGGAAATCCAGTCTTTTCACCACCTCCTTTATATTTTTTCTGCTGGATTGTGTATCTTGCCCCCCCCCCCCCTCTCGATTTTTTTTCTAGATCTGGACTTGTACTGTCACATATAATGCAAACATATATAACTGACGTAACTATTCGTCCAGTGTTAAGATCACGTAAATACCTCAGAATAAATTCGTTTTTATTTTAAACCACTCTTTTTAACTCGAAGTTGTTCCTTGATTCTATAATATGGGTACAGCCAACAGAGGTGACATTTGATTAATATAATTAGAGGAAGGATTTACTTTTGGATAGAATATTGATCCAATGAAACGGTAATGTGATAAACAACAGCAAAGCGGAAATATAAGCAGCCCTCTCTATTCGCATGTAATGTTTGTAAGTATGTTTTCGCTCTTTCAAGTTCCGACCTCGTCTATTTGCGGCCTGCAGAGATAAGATTTCCTCTCTTAATCGCGTGGCGTCGTTCGAAGTATATTTTTCTGTTACCGCTATTCGCAGCTAAGACTACTTAGCGTCTTGCAGAATAATGTTCGCTGCGGAACTTGTTAAGTATCCATCATTGTGTTCGACTTTCCAAACATTTGCACTGCAGTTAAAAGTCGTCTGCGTTTTGGATTAAGTCTCAAAGCTAACTGCTATTCATGAAATATTCATTTTCGCTAGACTTTTATGCATAGTGTCTGTTGTTTGTTTCCTTGTATAGCAAACGTAGATAGCACCAATTTCACGATGGTCTTGTGTCCTTATGTAGGTTGTAAAGCGCGTTTTGTTATATGTTCATCCATCAAATCACAAATGTTTCTGGATGCAAATTAATGTTTCTGTTTTTGGAAATGGCAACAGGTAGACGGAGGTTCTAATCATTGCATCATTAAAATTATTTAAGTGACTTTTCACTTTTACACGACTAACAGAATAGATGCGTTCTCCAAAACATTCGCGGTAGATGAAATCGTATTAGTCCGTTACGAATTTCTGATAAGAAATGATGCAAATGGGAAGGAAGACGAGTTCCTGAATCCTAACCTGATTCACAATTTCATTCATTTATTATTATATTGTGGTTAATATTTCGTTTTTTATTTGTGTACATTTCAACCATGTAATTTATTTTTGTAGAAAAGAAGACTAAATGCAGTTTTATCTTAATATATGGTACTGTTATTTACAGAAATTTATTTTAACAATATTTTTCTCTGCTTGCGATTTTAAGATCACGTGCTTCCTGTAATTATATTTCCCAGCCTCATGTTCCATTGCATGATGTGTGTTTGTTATATAATATCGTATCCAAGACAAAAAAATTGTCTAGCAATAAAGACTGAAAATGAGAAATTGATTGTTATAAAATATATTGTCAAGTAATGAAGATGGCTAACTGGATATTTATTTGCAAGTTACAAGCTTTTCTATTCGACATGTGTGCAAGTTAAAATCTTTAACCAATAAGGGTGAATATACATACGCGTGCATTTTAAGCGATCAGCGCGAATTAAAATGTTCTCAATTCTTTACAAATATATTATATGTTATACTGTTTGCACGTCGTAATTTGAATAAGAAAAGGTAAAAAAATCTTTTTGGAAGTGCAGAAATTATGAACAAGGAAAGCCTCCAGGTGTTTTCCTTATACGGTAAATAGATTCAAATGATTATGGAAAAGTAGTTGAGAAATCGTGTTAAAACAAGGAACAGTCATTAGTTGAAAACTATCCCTAGTTTAAAAACGTGCTAGTCGATTTCGTATCAGTCGTGGACTGTATGTATTTTTCTCTTTTCATTTGACATATAGGACAGAGAAGAATTCTAGAAGTTATTCCTAACTTGTACAAGCCTTCTCATGCAAGGACATGACCCACTAAGACTGAAGGCATTGCTGACCACTGCCTTAGAACAACAACAACACATGAAGTTTGCCTTATTAGAACAGTAAGGTTACTTCATTAGTTAGCATGTTTTCATGCACATGTACTATTTGTTGCCAGATGTTCGGCAACAAAGGCAATCCCCGGTTCCGTCTCACGACACAACCAAGTTAATGGAAAGCCGTGACTATCTAGAGTCGGGGGCAAGAATACACCATATAGATGCACCTCATCCCCGACCTCACATGGCAGCACATAAAGCACATAAAAGGAAAGCTAACCACCGGAAGAAATCTGAAATTTAACCTGTTCCCCGGTTAGCCATGAACAAGGATATGTAAATCCAAGTTCGCTCGGCACCCGGGGTGGAGACTCTTAGTGAGGCCCAGACTTTGAAAGGGCTCGTGCCTAGTAGGGGACCAAATCCGTTCGGCCGTGCCTTTGAACTTGCTCCACGGAGCACCTGATATGAGGTCTTGACACCGTCCAACCGGCACACCAACCCGGTCGGCGATGTCTTCAACCTCGGTTGGTCTTGGCCCTGTCCAACCGGGGACCCAATCCGGTCAGCAAAGCCTTCGACCGGTTGCTGGGCCCAAAGCCCCCCCCCCACCACCACGTCAAGGTAGTCCCCTATCGGGGGGGGGGATTTCATGCACATGTAATAAGCTTATTCTTAGAGTAAATAAACATTTCATGCCACTTGTGAACCATGAACTTTCTCCTATCTTGTGCTATTAACCACGAACTGATCCCCTTTTCTCTGCAGCTCATTAGTGTCAATGTTTGCGCTTTTTTAAGACCGTAACGTGCCCAAATAGCGAGGGACCCTGTGTTCCCTTTTGGTCAGCGATCTTTAACCAAATGATTTGACAACTAATTCACTGCGTATTGTTATAAAAAATTTAAAATGAATTTTTCCCTCAAGCAGCTGTTTGCTACAGAGGCCTGACAAGTGCCTGTAAGTATAGTAGGCCGTAAACAAAGTCTGCGATACCTCAGCAAAAAGGCGACATAAAGAGACATCCCTGACTTACCGGCTCAAATCCAGGTCACTTTGATCTGTAGCTAAGCACGCAGTTTGAAAATTAAAATTTCATCAGCGGCGGCTCGTCCATTAGCTCACTAGGGGCACTTCTCCCATCAAAATAATTACAAGAAATGATAAACGATTTTCAAATTTAGTATTCATAATTGTCATATCTTAATCAACATAATATCATTTTAATATTCTTCTTGTAACCATTATGTGCCATGTTATGTACACAATGACAGCTTTTACTCTGCGAATCCGTGCTGCGTTGTCTGCTTTAGTTTATACATACGAATTTTTCCATTACGGTCAAAGCGCGGATTATTAACTCTCTTATAGCGATGACACAAATGAGTTGCTTGGTTATTGTATCTCTTCGCTTCCATTTTCCATTTTTGCACACAGTGGTCTAAATGGCCAAATTACGAGGACCGCGAGGTCTCAGAGAAGGTTAAGGGAAGGGGACTCACTGGAAAGCTATTAGGAAACAGATGGTAGTCTGCCGTCAAGGCCATCCAGCATTAACGTGCACAGGGTAAGACTCTCCAACACATGGGCCATCGGTTTTACGTGCCATCTGACGAATGGCGCACTCTCCAAACCCATCGGTGTCCCCTATTGACGGTAGGCATAGCGGGGAGATTTATGGAGATAAATCTGAATGTTGACTCAACTGGGGCTCTAACCTAAGAAATGCAGATTGCGATCCCGGCTCGCTACTGACTGAGCCACCCCATCCATTCACACAAATGAGTATGCATGAAATGCAATAGCGATGAATTTCAGGTCACTGATTCAAGATGCCTTATGACATTTGATTGTCTGATTCTACCAGTGCAACCAATAACTAAAGATCTTGTTACTTAGGAAAAATCTTTGACTGTGCCAAGCTCAACAAGCCTAAACTTTATTCACAAGATATGTTTAAACTGAACTTGAACTGGATTGCCAACTTTTTATTTTGCCAAGAAAGGATATTTATAAATGATCAGTTTAAAAATATTAATTGTGTAAATATTGAATGTGCTGAACATTTAACATTGTTAAAACAGAAGAACGAGTAACAATGAAAGCGGGACGTGATGTATCGTTTTGATGCTCGCATGTGCTTCAACGTGAGAATTTCGTCACGAGTGAATTAGAACAGTCAAGAGCTCGACGTTTAACGTTATTCTAAGAGTAATTAAAAATATGGCTTGTAGTAGTTCAATGAGAGAGATTCTCGGAAGAAATATTGTCAAGTAAATAATATGTGGCTTTGTTCGCATTAGTACAAAAAGAATTATTTAATTTGATGTCTGCGCGAGAGTTCGTAAATTAGTAAGGAAAAAGAAATAATTCATCGTCTGAAGCTTGGTGATCAACGTCAGAAAAGAACTGGTTCTAATAAACCAGTATGCTTAAATGCAGTTTCGGAGTGCTTGATGGCGGAAACCTTGAAGGATGTCATTTGGTGTATAGTTATTTAGTTTGTTTTAGGAATTGGTAAGGTTACTCTTGATAAGATACACGTTTATTCGCAAGTATGATTATGCCACGTTGAGTGTTGTAAAAAAATAGTCTTCTTCTGATGATTTATTTTCTTACTGATGAAGATATAGATTTTTGTTTGTTGAGTTTAGTTTATAAAAATGTTTTTATCCATACTTTTGTAATAAATTACATTATTTTAAAATTATTGTGACTAAATATTTTTTTTGAACTCACGCTCAATTTCCATCGTTAAATTTATAACAATATTTTCATATCTAATATTTTTACAATATACAATAAAACACTAATAATGTGTAGTGTACAATAAATACTAATAAGACATTTTAACAAGCACTTTAACTATCATTGCTTAGCTCAGTGTAATGTCTTCTAACTTAAAACCCAAATGTTTCCGTTTCGATACGATCTTAATATTTTTTTATAATTCTCTTTATGATAATGTACTACAAGTAAATCAGTTTAAAATAATAAATGCAAATTTATAATCGGAACGGAGTAAAGAAAAAGCAAACCAATGTATTAAACATATTTTTCACGAATATATTTTTAAATAACTTTAGAACTGAGAGAAGTAACACAGATATATAATTGTTATAAAGTAAGGACAAAAATACTAAATTGAATTAAAATGGTCCAGAAAGCTTTTCCGAGTTTATTTTTCATTTTCCGAAATTTTTGCTAAATAACGCATATTGAGGACAGGTAAAAAAAAAATATATGCATTATGGAACGCTATTTCATTCAGATTCAGTTCAATTCAATATCAGGCATCTGCCCAGAATTTTTTCCTACATTCGTGCCCTGCTTTTGATAGTCAAAGAGCCAGCACCAAAAATTTTAGTCACGAGCCGCCACTGCATTTCATTTTATCTGCATTTAAATGCGAAATATTCTTTGATCTTAAAATCGATACACAACTTCTTCAGCTTCTACTTTGAAGCAGCTAAATATAAGATGTAAAGACCTCTTATCTACAGTTGCTTCATATCATTCTTCTGACTTGGGGCGCAGATGTTATTAGAGAGATTTCGGTCACGTTGCTATTTTACATTTCACATTTGGATACATACACAAAGAAAGATCAAACTTTTAAGCTTTTAACATAATAAAATATACTCAATAACGATACATTTCAGTTACGTAGTCTAAGGTCCATGCCAATGACAAGAAATGATAATTTTCGAATGGTAATTTCTTATCACATTATTATTTACAACAATTGATTTCAGCAATACTTTCCCTTATATGTAAATTTCTTTAAGAGTGATTGTATTCTCCAGCTGTCATGTTCCATTATCATGATGCTTGTTACGTAATATATTTGTTACGTATATATAAATACAAATTTATTCTAGTGTAATGTCTTCTAACTTAAAACCCAAATATTTCCCTTTCGATACGATCTTAATATTTTTTTATAATTCTCTTTATGATAATGTACTACAAGTAAATCAGTTTAAAATAATAAATACAAATTTATAATCGGAACGGAGTAAAGAAAAAGCAAACCAGTATATTAAACATATTTTTCAAGAATATATAAAGTTATTCTAGGCAGAAAAGCACACAGTCATGTCTATTGGATATGATATTTGCTTACTAAGTAATTTAAAAAATATCAAATCCCTTTCAAAGTTTAGAAATTATTTTCCATAACTTCTGTTCAGACGCATTTGTCGTTTGGTAAAAAAGCCACACGATATTAAAATTTCTTTTCAAACACCTGTCCCCATTACCCAATGAAACTTTACGCATCACATGCATATATTTCACTTACAATGGTGACAAAAAAATCCTGAATACACCCGTATTTTATGTTTCAGTCATTTTCTACACACTAAATTTTCTATTTTATATAAGTTTTATTATTTGTTCTAAAATACATTGGTACTTTGATTTGAAGTAAATTTTCTGTTTTTAAATATTTTAAATATGTCTTCCAATACTTTTATAAAATTAACATTTCCGGAGGAACAGCAGTTTCAATGACTGCAATGATTCCTTCCGTTAAGCCGTTTGAATCCTAATTTTGAGGGAATAGACAATGGTCTTTATGCATCTGTAAAACGTAAAAATGCCGAGAGCATATTAGCTCTCAGCATATTACGACACACCTTGCTTTTCCTTGAACTGATTCCACCATATTGAGGTAAAAGATCGCCTGATCGGAAATTTTAGGCTCTATCGCATGAGTGCCACAATGACAAAATAAAAAAAAAAGGCGAATTGTTTTGATACTTAAAAACGCGCATTAGAGATAAATTGCTCATCTGACCATTTGGTCAATTAACACTTGACTTATTAAAATAAGTTTTTAAATAAATTCACATTTGTAAGTCACGTGCTTAATTGACCAATTGGCCAATTAAGCACTTGATTTACTAACGTGAATTTAAGTGTAAAAATTATTAGATTATTTTTGACTACTTTTCAAACCCCTGTTCTTTTTTTTTCCAACGAACGAATTATTCATTACATGCACGCGTTTTTACCTATGTAATAAGACGTTTTTATTTATATTTTTTATGGTGGCAAAAAAACCCTGATTACCTTCGTGTTTTATGTTTCAGCCAATTTCTACACAGTAAATTACAAATTTTATATAACTTTCATTATATATTCTAAATTATAATGGTACTTTGATCATAAATAAATTTCCTCGTTTCAAATATTTTAAATATCTTCAAATATTTTCAAAAATCGTACAAATCCAAATATAAGGTGATAACAGGATTGAACATGCTCTCGTTATATCAATTCAAGTTACACCCAATCCAGGGATATCTACAGTCGCTCAAAAAAATATCCGAACACTATGGTTGATTACAGAATTCAGAAAAAAAATGATCTGGCATCCTTCGTGTACGGTACAAGAAGATTGCCAGATCACTAATTTCTAAAAAAATCGTTGCCGGATATTTTTTCTGAATTCTGTAATCAATTATAGTGTTCGGATATTTTTTGAGCGACTGCATGTCTCACCTAAATACACCTATCCCTCGATTTACACGGTACTCAGTTCACACAATTTTGGCTTTGCACGGTCAAAAAATGCAAACAATTTCGATTTACACGGTACTGACTGAGATTTCCTTTCTATGTACGTATCAGTCGGTAGCGCGCCAGGCTCGTAATCTGTAGTTCCTAGGTTCGAGTCCCAGCTGGGTCAGCGTTGAGATTTGTCTCCGCAAAATTCCCCGCCCTGCCCACGGTCAGGAACCACTGCCACGGTAGGGAACACTGATGGGCTTGGAAATGCCGCCGTCCGTCAGATGGGACGTTAAGCCGTGGCCCCGTGTGTGCACGTTAAAGAACACGCTGGATAGCCTTGACGGGAGGCTACCATCTGTCTCCCAACAGATGTTCCAGTGGGTCCCCTCCCCCAACCTTCTCTGAGCCTTCGGGGTCTTTGTGACCTGGCCATTTAACCCATTGTGTGCAAAAAAGTGCCGCTCAGAGGTAAACAACCCAACTATTGAGTGAATATGTTACACGTCCTTTCGCGATAGTGATTTAATAAGCAGTTTTTTTAAACGTAGAGGCATAATGGCTGAACTGGAGTATCCTACTTTTCCTATTCAAGGACGGTTTGTTTATATCATGTTTTCCAGGAATACATCACTTATCATAATTAATATCGTATTTTCTTAAAAATACAACTATTTAACTATAATGGAATATAGGTTCAAACTTTAAATTTGTTTAGACTAAAATATTACACTGAATAAGAAATGTTAAAACGATATTATACATTAAATAAATATTATTAATATATATATATATTGAATATTATAATTATATATTGAAAAAATAATTTATTTAAATATATTTTTAGTGTTGGGCATATTTTATGGGGTTAAAACGAATTATACAAACACAACTGTTTTGTATATCAAAGCAGGTAGACAAGTTTGAGAGTTCATCTGAGACGACCGGATTTACGGAGATGGGGGGGGGGGGGGACTCTGGTCCAGAACTCCCTCCCACACTCACAGTTTAGTAGTTAGGTAAGCTAACCACTAGACCAGTTATGGGTTATAATTACCTTTATTATTTATACAGATACTAATATTACAATAAGATTTAAAAAGTATGGAACTACTTTCACTCAACAATTTGGAAACATCAGATATCGGTAGGGCGTTCTTGTTCAAACATCGAGTACCCGAACGACGTTATGATTTACTTCAGCACTGCTCTTCATAATTGCTTCCCCTATGAAAAAAAATCACGCTTCGCCAATGGTGTAAAATATGGACATTACTTTTCGATGTCCCAGGTTGGAATAATTTTGTTCCACGTAGTCATTTCGAATCCATTACTTTCAAAACCGTCCCGTGGCCGAGTGGTTAGCACGCTTGGCTACTGATCTAAGGGACCTGGGTTTGAGAACTGGATGATGCATGTGTTGTTTTTCTGCTGAGGTCCTGCCATCCTCTCAGACCTTCTACTTTGGCATATAAACTGACAGGCTCCTGTCAGACTTCTGTGGCAAGCAGCTGCTTGAGGAGGTATTTTTTTTTAATTTAAAAGTTTTGCCAATGAAAAAATTGTATTAATTTATATGTTAGAAAATGCTTCAAAAATAAGAGTGGCTTATCATAAGTAAAAACTTGAATATTTAACGCAACTAAGTTGTAATCAGCAGGAAACCCATAGGAGAAATTTCGGATCTATTGGTGAACTTTTTGAAAACTTACGGGTGGGTCGAGAAGTAGCGAATTAAAATTTTAACGGCTAAAGTATAAAAATGGAGCAATGAAAGTTTTTTGAGGTTCGAAATCGAGTTTTCCTATATGTAGGAATATATACGTGCAACAATGAAAACGAGACTATGGTACTACGAGGCACTCGAGATATAGCACGGAGTGTGAATTACGTTATTGAGTTCGAACATTATGTAGTTTAAAAAGAAGAGAAATAATTAAGAGTTTGGAAATTTAGTGCGAAAGAAAAAGGTTTTTATTGGTGTGTGCGCGGAATTGCTAAAGAATTATTGATGTAAAAATGATTACGAAAGAACTGGAAGAGAGTTTTGACGTGTCTAAAAAAGATTCAATTTCAGTTTGAGTAGTGCTGGGTAATAAATTATCGATTTATAAGTAGTAAGAGAAGTCTCATTTTGAAATAAAACAACAATGTATGTGTATCACAGATAATGTTATTCGTTTAGCAAGTGTTATTGAAAAGTTAAATTGAATAGTAAGATTTCTGCGTGTACATTGATTTGTTAATCTGTTTCCAAAGTGGTTAGTTTATCAGTCAGTTTAGTAATTATGATCATCAGGATCATTTAATACTGATGGATAGCAGTTTGGTGTTTATTGTGACTGGTACAGAAATTTGTTTATGATTTATGTAATTTTATTGCCTTAGTTATTAAATCAGTTAACATATAGTCTGTTTATTTATTACGAACTGATACTCAGTTGACAAATATTAAAATATAGCTAAAGAAATCTCTAACAATACATTGCTGGAAAACCGGTTGCTTTTGCTTGTTGTTCACCAGCCCATCAAGAAGAGCTTTTTTTTGTTTAAAAAAAAGGAAGAATGTGCTCCTCTACACAAAAGACGGAGACCACCTAGAAGCTCTAGCGTACTTGTCTTCTCATCCAGATGCTTACACAAGGACATGCCCACTGGTTTGGTAGTTAGATACGCTAATCGCTAGACCAGTTACGGGCTATAATTATCTTTATTATTTATACAGATAACCTTACGAAAGTATTTGATTCATTATGATGAGCACTTGCTATTACACATTTTTTTTGGGTTGTTTTACCTCTGAGCGGCACTTTTTTGCACACCATGGGCTAAATGGCCAGGTCACATGGACCCCGAAGGCTCAAAGAAGGTTGGGGGAGGGGACCCACTGGAACAGCTGTTGGGAGACAGATGGTAGCCTCCCGTCAAGGCCATCCAGTGTGTTCTTTAACGTGCACAGGGTATGGCTCTCCCGCACACGGGGCCACTGCTTAACGTCCCATCCGACGGACGGCGGCCTTTCCAAGCCCATCAGTGCTATTACACATATGTCTTTGAATTAATAGCATTATTTTCCTACGGTCCAGTATTTGAATAGTCCTTTGTAGTCTTACATTTTCCCCCCGGAAGTCTTTCCGTTGGCCTCACATTCCACCGAAGCTCAGCACAAACAGATCTTACATCAATGGAACCAAAGCCTCCTTTTCTTTTTATTTCTCCCTGTGTTCCACTGTGCAATAATTCTGAATGCTTGACATAAGTTCTGGAAGAAACGTGCCCGATTTTTTCTCCTGCAGTCAGTTTGTGATATTACTATCTGATGGACAAACACACATGCTCGCCGGAATCTGAGCTCAGATGCTGGCTCTGCAGTTTTCTCTGTGAATCTAAGTGGTATCACTGCAGAATGTTTACATCAGCAGACAGCTGTCAAAGTTATGGAAATCTCAATTTTATGGCAACATATCAGTGACGATCTAATGGCACAGATAAGAGTGTTGCAGGTTTCTGATTTGCATTAAAAATAGCATAGTAAACTACTATATGTACATGAAACAAAATAAATCTCAACAACAGCTCTTACACTGAGCATGAAGTTTTATGGTAAGAGAACCAAGGATGTTCTTTGAAAATTGTATAAAAGAACGTAATTCAATTGCATTTCACAAATATCATTTAAATAAAATATTCTGTTGCAAAAACTATATATTTATTTAAATTATGATTAGGTGCACTGAGAATAACAAGCTTATATTTTAGAAAGATAATATTAAAAAATACTTGCTACTACACAACCAATATTCGAAACATGGATCAAAATATAAAGCGATTAACCAAGGGACAGATTGTCATATACTGTACTCTGAGGTCCACTGGGGAATAAAGCAAATAATAATAAATAAATATGGTTTTGTCAGTGAAGTCCTTAGGCAACATTAAATATTGATTTATGAGAAACATTTTCATTGACGGTCTAGTGACCACGAATAGAGCTTTCAGAATTCTTATTTACATTAGTTTTATACATATACCATGGAATAAGAGAAGTATGTCATAAAGTAAATGATTTCTTTGATTCTTACAGAGCCAGTGGCGTATCCAGAAAATTCCAATGGGGAGATGAGGTTTGGCAACATGTTGAGTCTAATGAGGGAAGTAAGGGGGTTGTTGTCTTCAGTCTCCGACTTTGGGAGACTATCTTAGAAAATATTAGTTATTCAAGGCCTTAAGGGAGAGGGGTTACAGCACACTATAGAGAGTTATTGAGTAAAAGCTACAGAAGTATTGCAGAGGTATAAAAACTGTTATAAATTTAATAGATGAAAACTGAGCGTGAGTTCAAAAGTATGCTTAGCAAATATAAATAAAGTGAAGTAATTTATTATAAAAACCATGCAAATAAAATAATCTTATCTAAACACACATTTTTGTCTTCATCAATATTAAGTTAAACCATAAAAAAATTATTTATTATGCTTAATTAATTTTCTAATGTTTACACTACAATGGCTTCAATATTTACCCCTTGTACAAATAAGAGTCTTTTATTTCATAGCATTTAAAGAATAACGCAAATTTTTGTTGAAATTCCTTTGTGATACCATGGATACCTTAACAATTCTTTACATCTTATTTATGCGAGACATTAGACGATGATCTCTCCTTAAAGAGGACCCTAACAAACGTTTCTTGTTGGCTTCTTATCACCAGTGGAACTATACTTTATCTTGAACGAAATATAAAAATCTTTTCACTCAAAATCACATAACACTAACCTAACGACATCAACACAATACGTCCTTCTTTTACTACTAAATAAGAACTTCCGTTTTCCTCCTAAATTTCTATTATTCAAAGTCATTGGTACTACCTGGTAGATACTTCACTCACTGTTCCTAGACTCGGTGACCTCAACCGATCTGAGGAGACCCTCCTAAATCATCTCCGAGTTGGAGTCATCTACAGCAATTCTACTCTTCGCACTCTCGGCAGAGTTTACAGTCCTAACTGTACCACATGCAGCACACCTGAGACTGTATCTCCCATTCTGCTTAACTGTTCCTGCTACAAAGCTGAAAAAGAAGTATTGTTTCGGGAGCTTCATGCTTCGGAACCACGGATTACTCGATCACCCCCCTTCTTGGCACTCACCAGAACAAGAAGCTGCTGCGAACGCGCACGCGACTACTCACTGATTTCTTTCAGAACATCGACCTTTTCTGCAAAGTCTAATGTCTATGATTTTTTTCTCTACTTTTTTCCCTGTCTTATTTTTCTACAGACCTATGTGCAGAGGCGTATCATAATCGGCTTGGGATCTGGTGCAAAGTTTCTCTACGGGGCCCCCGAGCCACTTTTTATGTTATTTTGGAAAACGTTCATTTAATGTTTAATCCTTGCTACATTTTAAAAATTCTCGTTTAAATCTGTAAAGAATAATTGGATGATTTTCCTAGAATTTAACCATTTGACCTAATTGACCATTGATAACTCACATCTGGGTTAAAAACGTACTCCATCCTATGCGTTCAATAAGTCCTGATATAATTTTGGTGCTCTCAAAAATACATATTGGTAATACAGAATAATACATTAGGTACTTAATAAAAATTTAATCTGTTGTAAAATGTTTACTAACTTATTAAAAAAATATTATTCTGAGCAAATATCTGCTAGTTTCCTAATAAAAATATATTCCACAGCATTATGTGCAAATCAGAATAGTATATTCATGACAAATATATCATTTACAGCATTTAATTGATGTCAGCAATCGCCTTGAAGCTTTCAAAAAGTCACTCTTGAATTCCATGATAGCTCTCCAGAAGGAAATACTAAAGTACTTACTATCCAAATTAATCTTCGACACTTATAAATTTCTGATCGTCACATAGGTCACTATCCATATGCAATTTCACAGAATTTCTATATTGTAGCTTCCAAACATTTTACAAAAAACAACCTGTAGTAATCCTATAGTTTTTTAAGCGAAACTTTTGGAAAATTTGTATAAATATTGTTACCACAGAAAAATGTGCTACAATGAACCGTGATGTGATGCATCGTCTTGATGATCGCGTGGACTACAGCGTGAGAATTACGTCATCAACGACTTCGAACAAAGAATCTAACTGAAAAATAAAAAATTGTATGAGTAGGAGTTGGAGTGTGAAAGGAAACATAGTTAGTCTCAGTTTGAACATAAGATAATCTAACGAAGAAATGCTTTATATGGTGTGTGCGTGGGAGTTTAAATAAGTTATTAGTGTTGATTCTAGTAGTGAACTGAGAAGACAAATAAGGATGTTTAAAACACTTAAAAATATGACTGAGGAGATTTTATGCTAGTCGAATATGACTTGCACACTGTAGAGAGCTGATTTCAACTTTTCTGTAGTAAAGAGTCTCTGCACAACATACAGAGCTGATTTCAACTTTTCTGTAGGAAGAGTTCATCAATTGGTGTATAGTTACATTTAGTTTGTTTATTATTAATTATGTTATTTATAAGAATTGGTAAGGCTATTCGCGAAAGATCGCAGATTGGTTTACAAATATGATTGTATTGCTCATCGACTGATATAAGCCTTATTTTATGATTTGAGTGTAAATAGTAATAAGATACTAAGTTCTTTTGAAGATTTATTTTTATACCTATATAGATTTGTGTTGGTTGACTTTAGTTTATATAAATGTTTTAATTCATACTTTGTAATAAATTACATTATTTTAGAATTATAATTGATATATACTTATTTTTCAACTCACGCTCAGTTTTCATCCATTTAATTCATAAAATATTTTAGAATAAAATAATTTTAAGAAGACAAACCTGAATTTTATTAACTTAGCCTATATTCTGACTTTCTTTACTTCATTTCTGCAAATGTTTTCCGTGCTCATTCATTTTCTATAATAAAAATACAAGTCCTGAAATATATATTTTTTTAATTTTAATTTTGAAAATTAGCATTCCATTGTTGCTACAGTTACCGGTAGCATTAAAAAGTGCAAGACAGAGGTAGACAAGTCTGGGAGCTGAAATAAGAGACTAGTTCTGAATAATCAATAAATTTGTCACTTCTGTTATGGTAGAAATCTTTGCTGTTTCTGGTTTCCATCTAGTCCTAATAATAGAATAAATAAAATAAATAAATACCCTCTGAAGCAGCTGCTTGCCACAGAGGTCTGACAGCATTCTGTCAGTTTATATGCCAAAGTAGAAGGTCTGAGCGGATTGCAGGACCTCAGAAGAAAAAACGACACATACATCCATGCCTTACCTGGGGGATCGAACCCAGATCCCTTAGATCAGTAGCCAAGTGCGCTAACCACTCGGCCATGGGACGACTTAAAATGATAGAAATAAAATTAAAATAAATACCCCCTCAAGCAGCTGCTTGCCACAGAGGTCTGACAGGAGCCTGTCAGTTTATATGCCATAGTAGAAGATCTGAGAGGATGGCAGAACCTCAGCAGAATAAACGACACATACATCCATGCCTTATCCGGGGCTCGAACCCAGGTCCCGTAGATCAGTAGCCAAGCGCGCTAACCACTCGGCCACGGGACGGCAAAAATAAATACACCCTCAAGCAGCTAAGCATCAAATAAAGATGTTAAGCCTCATTTACACTCCTTGTTGGGAAGCTCTGAATCTTCGTTTACTCTCCATCAATTTTGGATGCAGGGCAACGAAATAGTCAGCGATCTCATTTAAACTCTTAAAATGACTCTTTAGTTTCATCATGGATCTTTCGAAACTGACTTTGAATGTCTCGAGTTTGAAGCCATTTTGATCATTCTTAGTACTCTGGTGCTCGCATAGCTCACCGTCCATACGTTCAATTTTAGGCACATGAGAAATGTACAGAGTTCTACATCGTTGCATAACTATTCATACATGACTGTGAATTTGTTGTTTGGCACTATGGTGGTCAATAAAAGTTTTCCCATGGCCATTCTAGGAAGCTACAGATGGACACAGCATCGTCGCCATTAACCCTTCACACACATGACAGAGCTGTGGAAAGGGAAGTCCTCGTTCCTTGCAGCTACATCGTTTCTGCTCTTGCAATATTAGACCATATTGCCTTGCTGAAACGGTTTATTTTGAATATGAGATAGTGCAGAAGTTTTATAAAAGCCCAGCGACACACAATCGAGGGGCGTGAAATCATCTGGGACTATTCTATTACCATTGTTCTCGACTTCCCTGAAGTGGAGGTCATGTGGGTCAGCAGCATAGGTCGGCCTGCATAGCCAGAAAAGTATGATTGGAATCTGTCGGTGTAATACACCACAGAGAAAATCTGTGCAGAAGGGTGGAATTCGGCAGAAAGCCAACACAAGAAAGATAACATCCACGTGTTATGCGGATTTGAACCTAGAACCCTTTGATCAGTAGCCAATACTCAAAACACTCAGCCACCTAGACAACTTGGGAGATTTGCTGAGATAAAATTGGAATAAGTCATTGGGTGATGTGCGCTAAGATTTCCGGATTTCAAACTACTCCTGAAAAAGCAGCAGGATAAGTGCTGAAGATTTTCATCAGCATTGCAGGCAGCCATTATTTGTATGACACCCGCAGCAGTGATGACTACATATGATGTCAAAAGAAATATAGCCTTTACTTGAGCATGTGCAACAGAGAATAGTAAATGATCTATTCACAGTTTTCGAAAGTGTATTTTGCATTAACTAGAAGTAAAAAAAAACTATATGTATAAAACAATCAATAAAAATAAAAACGTTTAAAAAAATAATTTTTTTACCGTGAAAACTTTAGTTAGACATTTTTTTTTTAATTTTCCGAAAGGTGAAAACCCAGTCATTGGAAAGTTGGCTCCAAAACCAAATATTGATGATTGTTTTTCTCCATTATCACGAGCAGAAAAGAAATGGACCTTTTTTAAACACAAGTTATTGAGAATTAATCAACATCTTGTTTGAAAACTAAATCTGCTTGCAGTTTTGTGCCTGCATTCAACGCTGTGAAAGATCAGATTGCATTTAATTTAATTAGAATGCCAGTCTCATAAAATTTCAATGTAAAGCTGCTTGAAGCCAAGTCTTTGAAACCAAGGATAAGCAAAAATAAATAAATACACTTAAATAAGCAAATAAAAGAAACGCTAAGGAATCTTTGCTTCAGTGTACTCATGCTTAGAAAGTCATAACACGACCGACAACCTCATTATCTTTTCCCTGTGAATAAACAAGTTTCGGAATTTGTACGCCCAATACTTCACTCTAAAGACCCTTCTTTAATCGCTATTCATAGCGTTCATGTAGCAATCGATAAAGCCACTTGCAGCCCTTACAAGCTGTTACTAAGGTTGTTGGCGCAGTCATCGATCGACTATAGCGAACACCTGGTTTCGTCTTCTTGTGTGCTCTCTTCATCAGGACTACAGAAAGACGTTCACTATACTCATTTTGAATTTAGTTTTTTCACTCTTTGGATTGATGTAAAAATTATGCTAAAGAGACTTTCATGGGCCATCTCAATTCGTTACTATGATATAAAGACGTTTTAAAAAGATTGTATTCTTTCACTTATTTCGTTCTGCCTTATCTCGCGACACTTCAAATTGAACCACTACTCGTTTTGGCAAATAAATAAGGGCAAGCGCGAAGGTAGCGATCAATATTCTCATATTTTCTTTACTGGAAAAGTTATTCAGTTTAAAGAAATAAGACATGAAAGTGAACCAAACTTAATATAAACACCTATTCAATTTTGGTTGTCTGTAAAAATCATAATGATAGAACAAATGATGAGTAAACCGATGTTGAATGATTATTATCGTCAGAATACAATACCTGTCATCAGAAGGTCTGGAAAATTGCAAATTGCTCAATGCTAGTATAGAGGGATGCAGGAAAGGGCTTATAAATATTTTACAAGGGGCACCAAGAGTATAGTTAAAATTTTCTTCCCCTTACATATATTGAGGCGGAACGAATTATGCTTTTTCCATATATGTTTTTCCTCGTCTAATTTAGATGCTTTTTAAAAAATATCCAACGATATATGCGGAATATATCGCTACAGTTAGGCCATCCTTGACACAATTATTATTGCCTTTTCGAAGCGTTGCAGCTCCAGAGACTCGAGTGGTACTGATACTAGCTTTTCGTATAGAAAAGCGTAGTAATTTCCACGATTAAAATTTTATGAATTTAATTAAAATACCAAAAAGAGATACTAGGAGCGTTGTCAACCGTACTAAAATTGTAGTATTGATAAAATAATTTATAATGGACTAAAACTATAGTATTGGCAATATAATTCATGTATATAGTCCGTGTACTATATACCTGAACATGAATGTCATCTGTTGTTATGCTCCCACAGAAGACTCAAATGAGACTGAGATAGGTTTTACAAAACACTTCAGAATATCTTAAATTCTGTGAAGGAAGGAACTGTTACACTTCTGCTAGATGATTGCAATACTAAAGATGGTTGTATGTGACCTTTTGGGCAGGAGTGAAATGCCTTTTTGTCATTAGTAGTTCTAATGGCAATGAGGAATAATGGTTTGAGAGATAACTAATACTTTTTACAAACACCAGGACATTTATAAATACGGATTTGGCATACACTTGATGGGTTGCATAGAAAATGTGATTAATTGGATTTCAAACCGAACCAGCAAATGTGCTGGTTCGGTTTGGAATAGACAAGATCATAGTGGGGAGACGAAATTGGGTCTGACCATTACCTTTTCAAAAGTATATGTAACTGAAGCTTAAGAAATGTTCTAGGGCTAGTAGAAGTACATTTCACACTGAAGCTCTGAAAGACCCAGATATAACAAATGCATATACACGATAGGATTTCTGATACTGCTAAAGTTCAGAAAGAATGGAATTAGCACTTTTTTGGGTAAAAAGGAATAGAAGAAATAATGTCATTTGAGTGATAAGGCTATAGAGATCATCTCTGAAAGAAGGAATTGCAGGATTACCCAGAATCAAAACCCTACGAGTTCTAGCAGAAAATATTTCAAAGAGTTTAATAGACGTGTAAAGGATCACCTGACATCTGATAAGAATCTTTGGCTTCATCGATTGGTTGACAGAGCGGAGGAAGCATACAAACAGTGCAACAGCAAAGTGTTGTACCAGATAGTTAATGTTTTTTGCGGGAAGAAACAGACAGGTATACAGAGATTAAAGGATAAACATGATAAAGTTATTGAAGGTGAGGATTATGTCATGGTTAAGTGGGTACACATTTCAGAGATGATCTAAACAAAGTGGTGGTTATATTACCATTGTTTTTAATGAGTGTAGGTGCACTACTGGCTTCAGTGTTGGACATATCAGAGTCTGAAGTTATTTTGCCTATCTCCAATCTTTGCCTATTTTAGTCTTTAGGTGTATACGCCTATTTCTTCACACTCTCCATAGATTCTTAAAAGTCCCAGCGGCAATCCCTATTCTTCTGTTTATTTTATGCCGTATATCACCAGTATCTGTTAAACAGCTCTAAAGATAATTAAACTGAGACACTTACTCAAAGACTCAACCATTCAAAGGAACTGAAGCACCATCTGCCTGACTAATTCTCATCACTTTAGTTTTTTACTCTGTGCATCACCAAACCTACTTACCAGTCTCATCAACAGACCTATTGAAAAAATTCACCTCATCAACATCATTACCAACAGAATCAAATCATCTGCGTAACCTAAATCAGAAATTTTGAAATCTCTATACCATTTAAGGCCAAATCTTTCTCTTCCAAAAAATTCCGCATAATATAATCAATAACCAAGCTAAAGAGAAAAGGAGACAAAATGTACCCATGTCTAACTGCACTAGCAATGCTACCAATCGCTACAAGTCTTACCAACTTTCACATATGATTCAGTAGTTATTACAGAGAGCTTTAATAATAATAACTTGTCAGATAGTTCATATTGTCTAACGATCAAGCACAAATTATATCGATCAACAGAGTCAAAAGCCCATTTGAAATCTATAATGCGAGTAACCACAACAAGTGGTCCTTGTGTACCTGTCAACAAGAATCACAGGTTTCTGAACCTCTAAACCGTTTCTCAAGAATCTACGTAAATGAAAACATTTCATCTGTACGTTCCCTACCTCTTCTGAATCCGCACTGTTCATTGTGCAGTTGTTCATCAACCAAATTCTTAATTCTGTTAAGTATAATCGTGCAAAGAGCTTTACCTGGAACAGAAACTAAAATAATTCTCCTATAATTATCATAAGAACTACGAACCCCATTTTTAAAAATAGGGGTATAATAGGTGTAAAATTCTTAAGAACAGCACTTTTTTTCATGGAAAATATTCAAAATTTCAGTCAGCATTATACCAACACAAATGTTCGCAGCGCTAAACATTTGAGTGATGATTTCATCCACCCCTAGAGATTTATGCAGCTTTAATTCAAAGATATTCAAAAGCTAATTCAGAATTTGATATAGGGTCAACATTAAAGCTAATAATGTATCTATCGTCATTACAAACAATTGGTGTAGAATCTAATCATTTCAGAGATGGTTAAACAATTTACATTGTTTAAACCATCTCTGAAATGCTCAGCCCACCTAGCCATCACAGAATTCCCACCTTCAACTAAACTTACAATGTTCATCCCTCAATCCCTGTGTACCTGTCTGTTTCTTCCCACATAAAACAATAACAATCTGGTACAACCCCCTCCTGTTGTGCTATCTAACTGCTTCCTCTGCTTTGTCATCCAAGCTATCAAGCCAAAGATTCTTATCAGATGTTAACTGATCTTTTACATGTTTATTAAGCTAATTGTAATGCCGTCTGTTAGGACTAGTAGGGTGTTGATTCATATTAATCCTACACTTCCTTCTTTCAGAAATAAGTTCCATAGCCTGATCACTCAAATAATTTTGTTTCCTCTGTTTCCTTTTACCCAAAAGAGTGCTGTTGGTTTCAAGAAAAGCATGCTTAAACTGATCCCATTCTTTCTCAACTTCAGCAGTAAGCAAACCACGATTGTCATAACGACTAAGTAGCCTATCATGATATGCTTTGGCTATATCTGGATATTTCAGAACTTCAGTGTTGAATGTAATTTTCTTAACCTTAGCACAACATTTCTTACGCTTCAGCTGCAAGACAAGCACGCTTGGCTACTGATCTACGGGACCTGGGTTCGAGCCCCGGATTTAGGCATGGATGTGTGTGTCGTTTTTCTGCTGAGGTCCTGCCATCCTCTCAGATCTCCTACTGTGGCATATAAACTGACAGGCTCCTGTCAGACCTCTGTGGCAAGCAGCTGCTTGAGGGGGTATTTATTTTTTATTTAATGGTCAGACTAAATTTCGGCTCCCCTGTATGATTTGTATTCCTAACCGAACTAGCCCATTTGCTGTTAATTAAAATATAATCTATCATATTCCTGTGCAACCCATCAGGTGAAACGCATGTATATTTATAAATGTCCCGATGTTTGTAGTACATGTTAGTAATTAGAAAATTGTTAAGTTTACTTACTTGTAGGAGTCTTTTTCCATTGCCATTGGAACTACCAATGCTAAAGAGACCAAACCCCTGCCCCCCCCCCCCCCCCCCCCCTCCAAAAAAAAATAACAGAGTCAGCACCAACTTCAGCATTGAAGTTACCCAGCACAAGCGAAATATTTCCTATCTTGACGGAATTCAAAATATCCTGAAATTGACTGTAAAACCTATCTCGTCTTATCACAGTTCTCTGTGGGGGAGTAACAACAGATGACATTCAAGTCTTTAATCTTTGCTTTAAATTTAATAAAAGTGTTTTTATTTTGTTTTAAAAATAATAATTTTAATTAATAAAGGAATTATTTTATTAATCCAGTCATAGGCTGTGATGAAAACTGTATTTAGATTTTTTGCAAGATTTTAATACTCTATTTTATTCATAGTTCGTACTTACCGCTTAAAAATTTTTCCCCAATTCCGTGGAACTTCTTGTAACCTTGTAGAAAATTTCCTTCACGGAAGGTATTTGAGCCATCTTCACTAACATCATTAACAGTGACTCCAGTAGTTTTTGAGTCATTGTGCCCTCTCACAAACAATAAGATTTCATACTTGCGTTACTCATAGCATTCAAGACAACATTTATATAAGTTGGACAGATAATGATTCGAAATTGCGATCCTTTTCAGGCCATCCAACTTGGTACAGTCGCTCAAAAATATCCGAACACTATGGTTGATTACAAAATTAAGAAAAAAATATTTGGCAACGATTTTTTTAGAAAATAGTGATCTGGCAACTTTCGTGTACTGTACACGAAGGTTGCCAGATCATTAATTTCTAAAAAAACGTTGCCAGATATTTTTCCTAAATTCTGTAATCAATCATTAATGTTTGAATATTTTTTGGAGCGACTATACTGCCTTTCAGGCCTTAGTGGAGAATGCTTTAAACTGTTCTCGATAGAGTTTCATAGTCGATATTAACATTAATCTCGATAGCGTCTCACAGTCGACATAAATCTCGATAGCGTCTCAGAGTCGACATTAATCTCTATAGCGTCTCACAGTCGACAGCTGAGTCACTTGCACCATGGCTCGCTATTTCTCTTTCTTGTGATTTTTCCCTATGCAGGACGAGGAAGGACTTTACACCCGACTGTGTGTACCAGCAACTCTTTGTCAGCCACCATGCTGAGTACCCAAACTTCTTGCCTGTCTTTACAGGTGGCTTGAAGTCCTTCTCATCTGTGGGATCGCCATGGTCTGCTGTGATGTAATCATTGCAGACTGGATCCAACTGCAGTGTTGCATCTTCACTGCAGAGTCGCTTTCTATCAGCTTTGCCTTGAACCATGTAGCAGCTAAGCATCATCGTGAATGTGTTCTCTACACTAACTCACTTAGCTTGCTACAGGCTTGAATAGAATATTTTCCAAGACCACCATTAGCTCCATCTTCTGGCAGCCACTACCACCATTATCTTCTGTAGGGTGTTCGGTCATCTCAAGATCAAGGACAATGACTTGGCAGACGTGGCTGTAAAGTCTGCTATATCCTATGTACGACGTTCCACTGTCAGTTCCATATTTGGACTTCCGACAGCATTTTACCATCGTGCTCTGGGCACGTGGGAGAGATCTTGGTCAGAACAGCTTGCAAGCAAGCTCTTTGAGATGAAATCTGCTGTCAAACCATGGCAGTCATATTTTCTCAGGAATCTCAAGAAAAAAAGTTGTACTTGCTTGGCTCCACTTAAATAATTCGTAAATCACACATTCTTTTCTTCTATGGGCGACCGACGAAACTAAGTGCGAGTTTCTATCAAACACATTTTAATTGACTGTATTGGTTTTAACTGTGAACGACATGTTTATTTTAACTTTCACAATTTTATGTCCGAGCCTCTTACACTCGAACATCTTTTAACGATCATTCATTCCCACCCCTCCTCCTTTTTGCTTTTTTTTTAAATACACTGGTTATTTTACCAGATTGTAATTTAACTACTTTGTTATTTATATTCTGTCCGACCTGAGTATTTTACACCTGGGTTGGTTTTATCTTTCGTATCTATGTATTTTGTGTTACAACCCTTTTTTATCTCATTATTTACATCTGCTATTGTCTTTTACACTCCTTTTTCATCTCGTTTGGCGCATTATAGTCGCAGTTGCTAACTTGTAATAAATCTCCAAATAGTCAATCAACTGGGAATCCTGCTTCTTAGGAAAGAAACACGACAAGAAACAGACAAGAATTTAACAGGTTCAAAAGATTGAAAAAAAAAAAAATTGGCTGGATTTCTTATTAGACACGTTAAGCACTTGTCTAAGGTCTCCATGATAATATACATCCACATGAAAGTGTTATATTTTGTTTATTTAAATATCAACTAAATTACGTCCTTTTCAGTTCTCAGAAGAAATAAACTAGAAGACGCATACTGCCTCTGGCGCATATGGCAATCCCGTTTTCAAAGAGAAAGAGATTTCCCTTTACCTACTCTTTCATTCCTTTAAAACTGTTAAATGATCGTGTTCTCTCACGCGATCTGGTCCTAGAACATCTTTGCAAATATGTCAATTGATAGCGTTGTGAAATGATTCCTCTTCGTGATTTGAAAGTTGCATTGGTTTGATCTCCGAGAGTAAATTTATTATATCGTTTTCTTCTTTAAGCAGATATTCCAAAAATATTTTTATCACATTAGGACTTCTATAAACTACTGGAGGTTTATAGCTGCAGCCGTCAGGTCCAACTAAAAGATATGCAAATCCACGGGTTCATGATTTGCCATTGATAGTGGTGTGAGATTGTGCAGGGTTATGCATACAAGTGTCCACTTTCACTAGGAATGATTCAAAGTCGGCGTAAATCACGTATGGAATGGGATGTTGAAACTTGAAATTTGTGAATTTCAGCCATTTCTCCTCTTCAGTTTGAAATTCTACTCTCTGGAGTCCATGTTCTTAACAATAGGAATATGATCCTTCAAGAGTGATTCATTTGTGAAACGGTGAAGGCAGTAATCACAGTAGAAAGCCTGTCATTTATGTTTAGTGAGAGGACTGAGAAGTCTACTCATATTCTTAATGGAGCAATAATGCTGCTTTTCATCATCCGATAACAGAAGAAGATTTGCATGCTCTTTAAATCTGAATGGCGCGATGTAGAGCGGGAACACTTCTTTCTCGTATCGAAAAACATTGACAGAAATGTTCTTCATTTTTTCGAATTTCCGTCCCATGGCCGAGTGGTTAGAGCGCTTGGCTACTGATCTAAGGGACCTGGGTTTCAAGTCCCGGGTAAGGCATGGCTGTTTGTGTCGTTTTTCTGCTGAAGGCCTGCCATCCTCTCAGACCTTCTACTATGGCATATAAGCTGACAGGCTCCTGTCAGACCTCTGTGGCAAGCAGCTGCTTGAAGGAGTATTTATTTATTTTTATTTTATAGGGAAAATTAAGCCAGATGTGCTTAATTTTTCTTCTAAATGAATGTAGGTGGTAGGGCGTTGTGGATGATCTGTGGCAGGATACAAAGAGGCTAAAACAGACCAGACAAAACATTTTTGATCAGAATTACATACATTGACAATGGCGTGTTTTAATAGTAATTCTCTTGGAGTAGGGATATAACTAGACCCTGCAAGAGGGATATATTTTCCAATGTTCATTTCAGCGTGGAGTATAGCATCCAGTGGCCATCCACTATGTGGTCCTTCAATTCTTCAAATGAAGTCTTGATCTTCTTGCACGCTGTATTCAGTTCTTTGTTTAGGGATGATGTAGGAAGACTTGTGACACAGTTACTTCGGTAAAATGGGGTGCAGTGTTCGAAAGTAGAAGGGGAAACTTTTCGCCTGAAGTGCACTTGCACGGCAAGGTACCATTTAATGCTACATTTCGTTGCCAATTCTTCTTTCAGATGAGTTAGGAGTGACTCCCGCGAGGATTTAAGAAAAAAGTTGAGGTCAACAGATGTTTCTTCCGTTGCCATCAGCTTATGTGTTGACAGGGTCCTTTTCATTTCTTCTGTAAACCGGCAGCGGTCTTCAGGGTCTGATTTTTGTTTCTTCTGTGGAATCCTTTCATCTTCGGAACGCTTTCGCTTATTATTGTGTGGTTTTCTTTGATGGCGCAAAAGATTGTCTTTTCTTCCAAACTCTATTGCACATTCTTCGCATTTGTAGGTTTTCCTGGAGGTGCGGGATAACTCATGACGTCGGATGTCATCTCTCCTTGAGAATGTCGATTCACATCGAAAACACTTAAACAGGCTATTTCCATCGTGATTTCTCTTATGACGAACGAGATTCGTCCGGAGCGTGAAAGTCTTCTCACATATATCACATGGATACATTTCAAAAACAGTAACTTGCAAAATAGCCGATTTATACTACACGAGGACGTCGAGAACTATCACTATTGCAGTTGAAAAATCACGGAGATGCAACAGCAGAGAACTGACACTGTCAACGTCTGACAACAGAATGAGGATTCTGACTGATGGATGTCGTATTTATACTAGATGAAGGACTATCCATAACTGAAATAAAATCCTAGCATAAACTGAAATAAAAGACTGCCCCGCAGAAAATGTAAGGAAAGAAAATGCTATTGGGTAAAAATAATTTAAAAGTTTAAACTTTTAATAAGTGACGTCAGGATTCAAAATGGTGGGGACCAAGATGGGGGTATACGGTAAAAACGCGGGAGTTTATGGCGACGTCAGGATTCAAAATGGCGGACTCGGAACTTGAAAAAATTCGGGGCTTTGCAGTAAAAATTATGGAATTTAAAATGGTGGATGAACGGTAAAGTTTGTGAGGTAATGACATCGGAAACCGTGATGGGTGTTGGTGGAAATTAGGAGTGGGTTGTTATTCAATACCATCTGTTATATATCAATTATTATCGGCAATTTAACTGAATAATATAATATCAGATTAATACACCTGTGGAGGGAGGTATTTTATTCGACATTCTCCAACTACAGTCTTAAAACAGTGAGATTTCTGCCTTATAGGTGTGACAATGATCCGCCTCTGCTTTGAAACACATTGGATGCGGATCCCATAGGATTAACATTGATTCGCCTCTGGTCCAGAACCCCCATTAACCTCCTACTTATCTCTGAATACAAACAATTATCTCTAAAAACAAAAAAGTTTGTCCCCCCTCCCTTGGTCTAAGAAGTCGATTCATTGTTGCCAATGGAAACATCATGGCGTTCCAATTACACCATCAAAATTTAAATTTTCTAGCTTAAATAAGTTTAAATTTACCAATTTTTCTACTGTTAGAGGACGCAATTATGGCTTTTGGAAGATTTAAAAAGCGTGATTCATAATATTTTATCAATTCCTATCTAACCCAAAAAGAATTTTTTGTTTATCTCTAAAAACAAACAATTATCGGCTAAAGCTAAAAAGTTGTGTTTTCCCAGCCCCTCTGGGTCTATGGGGGTCAACTCATTTATTGTCAGTGGAAATTTCGTGACCTTCAGATTCCACCACCAAAATTTCAAATTTCTAGCATAAATACATCGTTCGCAATATTCGCTTGGAATATTTTCGTTTTCAATCTTTTCCACCGTTAGAGGGAGTATTTATAACTTTAAAGAGATTCGGAAAGTGCATATCGTAATATTTCACCAGTAACTATTCACACAAAAATAATTTTTAATTTATCTCTGTGAACAAAAAAAGTTGATGTCTGCAGATGGACAGACGACAAAGCGAAACTATTATCTCTTTTTCCTTGAAAACGATATAAAAACTAGTTGTAAATAATCATTGGTTCAAGAGCGATTCAAATAGTGGCGAAGCGTGACATTTTGAGTAGGAGAAGCAACAAAATGGAACACAGTTCCACTACTAGATATTTCCGAATCATTGAACCGGAATGGCGTTCCAGTATTTGATGCTTCCGAATCGTTGAGTGAAAGTAATTCAATAGTTTTCAAATCAAATTTTTTTATATATATACAACGAAGAAGGGTGGGGATTGAGAGAGCAATTTCTCCGTCATTGAGGAAAGTTATTTTTAACAAACTTCATCGGCGTTCCGATGGCCGGGTGATTAGCGTGCATGGTTACTACCCTTAAGAACCTGGGTTCGAGCGGGACCGTCGTGAAGGAACTCCAACGAATCGTGACGTCAATGGCGTGGGCTTACGTTTATCAAAACTCGCTAAAGTATGCTCCTGGAAATCTCCCCTGTTTTCCTATATATTTGTTAGATTTTCGCAAATATCTTTCAAAAACGTTTACAATTGACACCTCATGAATTAAAATAAATTTTTTTCAATGAAATTTTACGAAATCAAATTTTAAAGTCATGCTACTGATGGCTGTGGAATTAAATGGTATATTTATTTCAATTATTTTTATTTAATATCATAATATTCTAAAGTTTTTTACTACTGATAGTAGTAGAATTAAAGTCGAATGTCGATTATATTTCAATAAATTTATTCAAAATCAGATGAATAATAAAATTTTTCAATAAAGTTTCATATCTTATAATGAAAATACGAAATATTTCCACCTGATTTATATATAAAAGCTAGGTCTTATGATACAAAATTGCAAACACAACAGATACGACACAAATATTACAAAACATTTACATCTCGCTTAGGATTAATGTTTGTTAAACATCTTGCACTTCAAGAAAGAGAATTATTTTAAGCAATAATTTCGCACTAATAGTGGAGCTAAGTAATAAATATTTGAATAAAAAGAAATTTTGATTGTTATTTGCTCAAACATTTCAGTAAATAAATAAGACAAATATTCTTATAATCCAAGAGTTTCTTTTAAGCAATATTTTGAAGTACTGTTTTAGTCATCACATCAATATTTGATTATAAATGACTTGTGAATTTCACTCGAACAACTATGCAAATAAACAGACGAAAAATTTTCTATTCAGTTATGAGATTCTACTAAGAAATAATTTCAGTTTCTCAAAGTACATATAAATATCTGATTATTTTTAATGCCATCATCAAATGAGCAGAAGAAAAAATATTCTAATAAGTTTCAATTGCTGACTCGACAGATACGCATCATGTGATTAATATTGGCTTAAAAATGACCTGTGAATGTCACTCACACAACTGCGCAAATAAACACAAGAAAATTATTCTATTCTGTTTCAATTGCTGATTCAGGAGAGACACATTCACAGATCGACAAAGGCACATTAATATTTGCTTAAAAATGACTGCTGAAAGATATTTACTCACACAACTAAAGAAATGAACTGAACAAAAAATATCGCAGTCATGTATGAGATTCTAGTAAGTAATTTGAATTACTCATTCAGCACTGATTGATATTACATCTATCATCACAAAAATATTTCTTTTGAAATGAAGTCTGAATATCTTTTGCTTACACATATCAGTAGTAGTGTTAGTTCCATGTTATCAAACCGTGTATCGTGCACTCAAAGTGGTACTTCGCCGTTATCAACAATACATATCCTCACTGAGGATATGTATTGTATTGAGAACATATCCTAGGGAGTCCACTAGATGCACCGAATACCCTGTACTCTGGGTCGGCCTGATCGTGAACATGTCGTTAGGCTGTCGGTCTGTCTGAGCAGTCGAACGAACTTGAAATGGTTGCCAGAGATGGATGTGGACCAGCCGGAAAATGCATGACCACCACCATGCACCTTCCCGGCATTTGGTTGACACTCACCATACAGCTGCAGCATCTCATACTACTGATCGTTAGAGTAGCCTACCATCCATTTAACCTTTCTAAAATGGGACTTAATAAGAACTGTATAAAATGATCGATGCATCCTATAAAATAGTGTATATGAAACGATAGATCAAGGTTTCACTGTGATAAAACAGATAAAATATAATAAAACTCTATGCACTTAACAAATTGCAATCATATGTTTTTAAAAAAAGTGTAAAATTTTCTTTTACTATATCTTACTTTGTAAATCGAGGTCGATCGTAATAACATTTTTTTTATGAAATGAGCTCCTTTGATTTTAGGATTGTCATATGTTGTAAAACAAATTAATCTTTTTTAGCTCTCATACCAAGCACCTCTCTCTCCCCTCCTCTTCTCCCAGAAAAGGAAATATTGGAAAATTTTGAAAAATGTATAAACCATCCTTTCTGGTACCTGTAGAATTAATCCTAACAATTCATTAGCATTCGTCACGATGAATTCTGCAAGTACCTGAAAAATATTTGTGTATATTTCTACATTATTTTTCACAATACTGCCATCTTTTTTTGGGGGTGGGAGTGGGAGCAGGGAGAGGAGCTCAGTAGGAGAGCTGAAAAGGGGTAATTTGTTTTACAGCATATGACAATACTAAAATCCGAGGAGTCCATTACATAAATATATAAGTACGATCGGCCCCTGTGTTCGAAAGAAAGATACAGGAAAATAAAATTTAGGATTGTTTTTAAATATGTATGTTTTTTCTTATTGCATAGAATTTTATGATATTTTGTTAAATACAATTATAGAAACAATGATATAATTATCCGCTAATCTGCCAAGTAATATCATTGATTTATATAGTTTTTCCTGTCTCATTTGATTTTAAGATGATTCACAAAAATGATCATTAACTCTTGTTATCGAGTCAGAAGTCCAATGACAATTTGCTCATAATCTGAATTACTTATATCAGATTCTTTTGACAATGGTTAAGATTTTCAGTAGTCTATCTGGTGTTGTTAGGCTTGCAGTTGTAGTTTAATAGTTAGAGAGATAGGAGAAGATCAGCCACTTTTAGCTGAGTTTTTCTCTCTTTGGGGTAATCCTTTCCTTTCTCGGTGTAGACAAACACAATGAAGCTTCAGTCACAACTCATTATCACACACCTGAACATGCTACCCCCATCCAATGGCCAGCAAGAGGGATTAGTGTCTCCCCTCACACTAAAGAGTGGAAGGAAACTGATCCTAATTTCCTTCTTCCTTCTCCAAAACTGTCCCCAACGACGTAACCAGGATTTAGTTTCTATGGGAGGAATTGTCTGAGAACTTAGTTTCGGGGGAGGGGGGCTGATAATAAGACTTGAGTAGGAATAAAACTGAGAATAAGACCAATTAATAAAATATTCCACTAGACAGAAAAGGTTAAAATGATATTCTCTATCGGATAACATTTTTTATTTTTTATTTTATTTTTTACTAGCTGAACGTACCCGGCGTTAACCTGGTGTCACTTTTAATCTGTATATTCTTATTTTCACTGCACTAAAGGTAAATGTTGCATGTACCACCCACACTTTAGCACATTTTCAACGGGAAGAAATTTGCCCGGATCGTTGCTGACGTCAGTGACCACTCCTCATAACACGTGGCTTAGTTTCTGCGTAAGCTATCGAGATTTTATTTCCGTTACCACAGATTTTGCTGCCCTATGGCTACCGTGATATTCGTTAGCACGGTCCAAATTTCCTGAACAGCGTCATCCGTGTGGTCCGGTGATTGGTTTAGAAATCAGGTTCTCACTTGGCCCGTGGCTTCGTTTCTAAACAAATAGTGGCAGCTCGTGTCTCACTTTTAATCTGCATATTCTGTTGTTTCCTGCACTAAAGGTTATTTAGTATCCTCCCCCCCCCCGACATTTTATCCCAGTTTGAATACGAATAATTTCCCGGTGTTGCATAGGCCATTGCTAATTCGGCGCGCGCTATCGGATAGTCGCAAACGATCGAGATATTTATTTCGTCAGATTTTGGCATTCTGTAATTCCGACCTACTTCACTGAAAGGTCCCAAATTTCGTAGGCGGGTTTCCCCTGCCAGAATCCTTGTTGCGTTAGAAAATCAGGTCCCTAGCTGCAATGGAACGCCTCAATAATGCTTTTGGAAATGTGGGGAATCTGGCAGCGGCAGCAATTTTAAATGCTATTTTAACTCTTTACTTTCAGAGTTACGGATCAGTAAATGGCAACAATAGATTTGAGAGCGATTATCGTTTCCCGTAGGAATAGCATAGTAAATAGTTTTGTTTCTAGCAAGCCCCCCTTTTGGACTTTCGATCTGAAATTTGGCACTGCAATTCGAACTACAACCTGAAACATTTTCTGGAAATTTGGAGCGTATACGTTAATTTCCCGATGAGTTGTGGCTGCCACAGATAGACAGACAGACCCACACACAGACATCTTTTATTATATAGACTAGCTGAACGTACCCGACGCTGCCCAGGTATTACTTTAAATCTTTATATTTTTTATTTTCATGGCACTAAAGGTAAATTTTGTAAGCCCTCCCCCCCGGCTCTTTAACACAGATTTTCAACAGGTAGAAATTTGCCCATATCGTTGTTGACGTCAGCGAGCACTCCTCATAGCCCGTGGCTTAGTTTCTGCGCAAGCTATCGAGATTTTATTTCCGTTACCACAGATTTTGCCTCCCTGTGGCTCCCGTGATATTCGGTCCAAATTTTCTACACAACGTCCCCTGTGTGGCCCGGTGATTGGTTAAAAAATCAGGAATGGCCACTTGGTCCATCGCTCTGGCCACTTGATCCATCGCTTCGTTTCTACACAAATTCTAATAGTTTGTGTATCACTTTTAATCAGCATACTTTGTTGTTTCCTCCACTAATTTTTAATTTCGTGAGTATCCATTCCCCCCCCCCCTCCCGCGACATTTTATCACACTTTCAACACGAATTTCCCAGTGTTGCAAAGGTCATTGCTGACTCGGCACGTGCTCTCAAAGCCTGCGGCAAACCATCGAGATATTTATTTCGTCAGATTTTGGCATTCTGTAATTCCCGACGTACTTCACGGATAGGTCCCAAATTTCGTACGCGGGTTTCCCCTGCCCGACTCCGAAATCCATGTTCCCCTTAGAAAACGTTTTTTTTTAATACAAAAAAATTGTCTATCTATTAAAATTACAATTATTGTATAATTTTCTTGTCTACTATAAATATATATTTTAAATACAAACTCATTCAGTATTTGGCTGAATGGTTCCGCATTTGGATGCAGAACAGTATTCAAAAAAATGCTGCGGTTCTGCCACCAAATTTCTATTACTATTAGTCTTATCAGCAGTTCTAATGGAATTTCACTGAGTCAACATAATTTGCGAATTGACCAATTTTGTCAGCATAATCAAAGTGTTTCCAATCTTCAGACCTTATACGATTCTAGTCTCTCTATTAAGTTATAATGGTTCTTCTTAGCGTAACTGATGATGGAAAGGGAAATACCAGGTGACAGAAGGTAGCCTTCTAGAATTTTCATAGTAATGCTAAACTATTCACTACAAGTTCTACCAACTTGCACACGACTCAGTCAGTTAAACTGTTTTTGGATGACCGAATCGCTGTTCGTGTAGATACCTCAGGACGGAATCTGTTTGAAACTGAATCTCTCTTAACTGCAAAACTTTCCAGGCACCGCCAATTTAAAAGAATGCTGCTAATCTTAAGCAGAAAGGAAAAGGAAATATGTACAATTAATTTTATCGAGATGTTCATTGCTGAAAAACAACTGGGAACGGATTAAAAGAATTTCTGAATTAGCCCCAGAGATCATGAAAGAGTTTCCAGTTGAATATTTGTTTGGAAAAGATAAGGTGAAAAGGAGTTTGCGGAAAACATAAATAATTACCATTAGAGGTTAGGGATTGATTGCAAAATCGTTGACAATTAATGCAAAATATTTTTGTTAATGAATAGACAACAGCTGATGTCTCAAAATCCTAAAAGCTTTGTTGAAAGTGACCGACTGGCTGGACACAGTATGCCACAATATGAAACTTTCATGAAGTATGTCAATCTGTTGAGAATGGTCTTACCTCCAACTCTTTTGTTGAATCACTACGCTCTGTCTCGAGTTACTAAAGATGTTTGAGAAGAGGGATGGGTCGGAGAAGTATGCCCCTGAAGATGATGGGATAACCTTCAGGATCAGTGGAGCCTGCCTCTGAACAGAATGGGATCCTCTTGGGTGAGTTTCAATAAATATTGCACGTTTCTTTTTACAGCTAAAACGTAGCTACTCATTTACAGGATGAATACACCGAAGAGGCGAAACATGACCACCTGCCTAATATGATGCTGGTCCTCTACGTGCTGCCGAAACAGCTCTCACCCAGCGAGGCATGGATGCTACAAGATTTCTAAACATATCTTGTGGTATCTTGTACCAACACGTTACCAGTAAATCCTTTAACTCTTGTAAGTTATGTGTTGAGCCGCCGCAGATTGGATATGCTGTTCCAACTCAAACCACAGATGATCGATTGGATTGATGTCTGGAGAATTTGGAGGTCAGGTCAATTCCTAGAAGTCTTCCTCATGTTCCGTGACCCATCTCAAACAATCCAAGCAGTAAGGCACATTATCCTGCTGAAAGTAGGGACTACTAGAGGGAAATACCGTTGCCATGAAAAGATGTACCTTGTCTATAATGATATTTAGGTAGATGGTAGACGTCACAGTTTCCTGCACATGATTGACTAAACCCAGGGTTTCCCAGCAGAACATTGCTGAAAGCATTACACTTTCTCCACCAACTTATTTTCATCCCACAGTGCATCCTGATGCGAACACTTCCCCAGGTAAATGACGCACATATACCTGACCATCCACATGGTGCAACAGGAAACGAGATTCATCGGACCAGACGACCTTCTTCGAATCATTCAAGGTTCCAGTTTTGATGTTCGCATGCCCATTGCAGGGGTTAGCATGGGCCCTCGGAGTGTGTTATGCAGCCCCATTTTCAGTAGGGTTCGATGTACTGTATATTGTGACAAATTACTCCTGTCACCAGCATTCAAATTACGGGTGAGTTACGTCACAGCATCCCTTCTGTTAGCTCGTACCATACTCACCTCTAGCATCGATGAACCGTGGACAGCCCACACTTTGCCGACGGTTAGTGGTTTTTCCCTCCTCGGACCACTTTTTGAAGGTACTAATATGGCTGACCGTGAGCACCCTATAAGCCTTGCCATTACGGAAATGCTCTAACCCAGTTGTCTGGCCATTACAATTTGACCTTTTGTCAAATTCACTTAGGTCGCTGCCTTTTCTATTTGAAGAACAAGAATAACATTGATTAACAGAGCTCAGTATCGGGTGTTATTTATACCGTTTGATGACCTTCACAAGCGCTGTCGTTTACCCACAGTTGCTTCGATTTGCATAAAGACGCGCTGGTCATAATGTTTTGCCAAAATGATTTTGTGTTGAAAGATAAAGGAAAAACTATTGGAGCGAGTAGGAAAAGTAGGACAAAGGTAACATAACTAAAGAAAAATTTATTTGTGGTATAACACAAATTTATAACATCTTTGAATGAAAATTTAAAATCAAGAACCATGGAGTCGCAAGATTTGACTCTAAGAAAGCGATGATGTTTTTCAGAACTTTGTTCGAATTCCGTTTCAAATTTTAATTCGAAAGTGTAATAAAAATTAAATCTTCCATCAAGCACCTGCTTGTCACAGAGGCGTAACAGGAGCTTACCAGTGTAATAGGTCATAGTTGAAGGTCTGTGAGGATGATGGGACCTCAGCAGAAAAATCAACGAAAACGTCCATGCCTTACTGGGGGCTCGAACCAAGATCCCTATGATAAGTAGCCAAGAGTGCTAACCACTTACAACAAATTATTCAGCAAATGTATGTTTCGCATATTAATTAATGTTTATATTTTTTTTTTCTCTAATCATTGTGTCAATGAAATTGAAACCTCTGTAAGACTGGATTCTCCATTAAACGAAATTCGTTTCAGCCTCGAGGTTTCCGTTTTATAGAGAGGTTTTACCTCATACGTCTAGAAGAAATAATTTTTATACTTTTATCAATCACAGAACCCTTTTTCATCTTAGAAACCTATATATTCTGAACTCCATCATAATAATGTTTACTTTTTTACATTTAAATTCAACGAATCATTTCTTCCTACTGCCTACTAACAATTATCATATGTGAGTATAGTACTTTACACGCATAGTTAACTCTCTCTATATTAACTAGCATTATAAGTGAATATTTAAAGCCATTACTATTACTACTAATATTTTCTAGGCTAGGGTCTCATATCAGTTGAATCTATTTTCTTATCAATTGTCTTCATGCTTATCATTAGCAGGATCTTATATTTCATAATCTCCCTCTTCCAACTTATTGTTAAATGTATCAACATTAGAATTCATGATAAAAATTCTCCCTTATCGTATTATATACATTTCAGTTTCTTTACTTTGTGGTTTTGCGATCTTCCCAACTTAAACACTTAACAAAGAAGACACGGGTACCATTTTAATATGTTTATGCAATAAATCATAGATGTGTTTTGAAGTAGCATCTGCTTGTGAGTTCAGTCTGATAGCACACGAAATTTCCACTGGGGATCTACACACGAGCTCCTTATCTTTATTGCCTCACAGGCATATCTTTATCTTAATTAAAGTTACCGCAATAAAGTGTCGGAAGCATTAGTCGGAAGAATATTTTCTCATGGCATAGAGGAATGAGGAAACACTGCAGCAGACCTAATAATGTTGATTTGGGCTTCTGTATTAAGAATGCTACAAACATGTTTCGCACTAATCTTAAATATTAATTGCTGTAAATCTTCTACTAACCTTTTAGATTATTACCACGTTTAATTTCATTGCTATAAAAATAAACAGACTATGAATACCATAAATCCAATTTTTTTCACCATAATCTTATTACTTGATTTTTCCTCTTTCAGTACTGTTTGCATGAGCCATTCTTTTATATTTATTTCTACGAAACTTCTGCCTGTAAGTGACCCATCACTACACAATCATAACACATAACAGTAATTAAATCTTGATATCTTGTGTACTGTTTGTGAATACTATTATAATTTTTTTCAGTTCCGTATTTATATTTTACCAAGAGGTGGTTTGTATATATTGTAGTTTGATGCGTTCCCTCAGGAGTTTTATATTTAAAATTATCTTGTGGCCATGAAGTGCATTGCAAGCTAGGAAAGTATGTAACTCCCTGATTTTCGCAATTTTGGGGTTCTAATCATTTATTACCTTCTCTGAAAATATGATCTAATATTTCTGGAGAAATTAGAGATTTTATTCTGTTGAATGATATTAACTCTTTGTCCTTCACTTTTTATAGACAATTTTTTCTGCTGTTTGTGTGAAATTGCGAATCCTTAGTCACACGGAATGCAAATTAGTTATAAGATAATTTTCTCCGCATGTGGCCTGATCTAAGTGTCTTCTATAAGCAATTGGAATAAACGTGCATTTTAATAATATTTTTTACCTTTTACAATATCGTGATAACAAGTAACGTACCAAGAAAGTTCTAAAGTGTGTTTATGGGGGGGGGAAGTGTCATCAGTTTCTAATTTTGGGAGTTCCTTAGGAAATATGTTATTGAAGTCCTCAAGAGGGTAAAAACTCCATGATTCCCTCCTCGGGGTAGGCCATTGATCATAATAAGTCATAAGTCATTTTCATTCACATCATTTAAAGCATCGTCTGGAAACTTGCCAACAAATGAAAGTATTATTTTGATTAGATGGGCAAGTTGATGGATTTCATTTTTCTTCAGTTTAGGAACACTAAAGCTGAATATATCAAGGACAAGAAATGCTTCGTAATCAGTATTTTTAGTGGATATTTAATATTTAAACATTAACAGGTAACAACAATGCTATATTTAATATTTCTAACAATGTTAATTACTTCTTCTTTCATTTGAGCTGTAAGTACATTGACATACTTTGTTTGTTTGTTTTCATTTGCATTAGTTAGGACAGAGAATAATCCAGGAAGATATTCATAGCCTTTGTAGGTCTTTGTATACGAGGACACCTTACGAAGATGGGCAAGATCCCTATTCCAGTATAGGCAGTTACATAATTATGATAATTAAAGCCATTTTTCTTAATTCTGTATCTTCATCTAATTCTTTAACTTTTAATCTCTGTTAGATTATCCCTGACTTTTTCTTTCCTGAAATTTTAATTTTATATTTTCATTTTCTATTTACACTTTCATGATTTCAATTGCATGAATGTCAGTTCTGCTGGACCCTGAAGACTGACACTTTCATTCAACATATTGTCACTGGGTCAATCCAAACTGCTCCAAACTTTTAAAATATGCTGTTGACTGCTGTTAATTTCTTTGAGGCCCACACTATGTTCTGAGTGGTTCTAGTTCTCCATGACGTATGCTAAAGTTTCTGCCGTCAAGCTGTCTGAAACCTCTCACATGATTCGTAATACTCTATTTGTTAGTAGGTAAAGTCACCCCCATTCTTCTCTGAATATTTGTAGTTTACTGAGAAATAATAATAAGAATGATTTCGATGGAAATCGCTGTGACACTTAATGTTTATTTACATTCAGCAGAACAACATTCTTTAATTCTTTTAATCATTTGCTGCACAATATGATTTCAGTTAGGGTGTTCAGATAATAAAAGTAACATTACAATCAACAACATACAAGGTATGGCAAAAAAAGAAACGAAATCGAACGCATTGCTTACGTAATATCCCCTCGCCAATCAAATGGATTCAATAACTATTTAGTCTGTATTGTGTAAATAGTGTCTGCATTGCATCCGTTTGTGTATTATCACCCTTGCTGGACAATGTGTGGTTCAGCGTATTTTGTTTACCAACGAATGTGTTCATCGCGACAGTGTTATTCCCTTCTCGAAATATGAAATATAGTATTGTTGTTACCTGTTAAAGTTTAAATATTAAATATCAGCTAAAATACTAATTACGAAGCATTTCTTCTCCTTGATATATTGAGGTTTAGTGTTCTTCCTTCAGCATTATCAATGAAGCACATTCTAGCCCAAAACCATTCACGACTATAGAATACACACCTTATTCGCCAGACCCGTTTTGGCAACGTGAGGCACATAAAGAAGGTATGAGAGGACATCTTAAAAGGACGTCCAAACGAGAATATCGTCTGGCTATACACCAGAGTAGAATCGGAAGTGTTTTAGGGGAAACAGGGAGTATTTTGATGGGGCCAATCTTTGATTTCTGTAACTTTTGAATAATAAAAGGAACGAACATGTTTACTGACATAGTCTTGTGTCTTTTTCCCTCATCTCGTGCGTGATGGAGGTTACTAATTTCTAACCAAGCTAGAATATTTTCTACTGCTTGCACAAAATAATACCAAAGATATACTAATCTCCTATAGATATTGTGGCAACTACGTGAATGCCTATAGAAGCAAAGCGGCAGTCAAGCTACACGATATGATCAAAAGTATCCGAACCTCGCTCATCGACAATCTCCTGGTAATATGAAAGGAATTAATATCTCGTTGGTCCACTCTTTGCTGCTATCACAGCCTCCACTCTTAGGGGAAGGCTTTCCACTAGATTTAGATACGTTGCTGCGGGAATTGCCTGTCATTCTGACAGAAGATTAGTGAGTTAGTCACTGATTTTGGACGGTTCGGCCTGGCTCGCAATCGGCGTTACAATTCATCCCATAAATGTTCCATGGAGTTCAGATCAGGGCTCTGTGCAGGCCAGTCAAGTTCTTCCACAACCATGTCATCAAACCCTTCCTGCACAGTACTCGATTTGTCGATGGGGGCATTGTCATGCTAGTACAGGAAAGGGTCTTCACTAAACTGTTGCCATGAAGCTGGGAACACAGAATTGTCGAGAATGTTATTATAGCGTTTAGGGTCTCATTCATTGGAACTAGGGGGCCCAGCCCAAACCATGTAAAACAGCCCCAGAGCATGATGCTTCCTCCACCGAACTTCACAGTTGGCACAATAGTCTGGCAGGTAGCGTTCACTTTGCATCCTCCACACTCAGACTCATTAGTCGGACTGGCAGATGGTGAAGTGTGATTCATCACTCCAGAGAATGCGGTTTTCCACTCCTCCAGGGTCTATTCGCGCCATACTTTACACCATACCAACCGACGCTAGACATTGATCTTGTTGATGTTAGGCTTGTGTGCGGTTACTCGGCCATGGAAAACCATTTTCTGCAGCTCGCAATAAACTGTTATGGTGCTGGCATTGCTTCCACAGGCATTATGGAACTCGATGGTGAGTGTTGTAACCGAGGACAGGAGCTTTTATCGTACCACCCGCCTCAGCACTCAGCAGTCACACTCTGTCATTTTACATGGCCTACCAGGTCGCGATTGCATTGTTGTTGATCCTAGGCGTTTCCACTTCACAATAACGTCACTTACAGTTGATCGGGGCAGCTGCAGTAGGGTCAAAATGTCCCAAACTAATTTGTTGTTTCATGCATCCTATGACCATGCCACGTTGAAAGTCACTGAGCTCTGTCGTACAGCCCATCCTCCCCTCGTACAGCCCATTCACCTGTTTATGAGGTTTGCCAGGCCACATGCGTCCGTTTATATTTGTATGGGCGAATCCACTACTCAGAAGGGTTGCCCGAATACTTTTGATCAGATAGTGTATGTTAAGCCTGATCTATATACCTATGATATCTTCTCTAAAATGGTATAAATATTCACTTACGTCTCTTCCCTTGCAGTCTAATTAACTCGATCGCATCTGTAAGAAGTTAAAGCTAGACTAGTAGTTAAAGCTAGCTTAAACCTAGCTTCCACTCCCTGCAACAAAGGTAAGAATATTGGGGTGGGTTGAGGGACGGTTGAGATTATTCTGACAGGGCTATGATTCATTTGAGCGCAATAACGGAATCGGGAATGTTCGACATTACGTCTTTCTGGCATATGCCAACTCTGAAGGTAACATTATATGTGACATTAAGGTTGACGTTTTAGGTTCAATTACTCGCATAATGGAACTGAAAATAATGACACTATAGTATAAGTGTATTTTCAGCAGTGTCTTAGATGGAAAGTTATCATTCGTGACCTATCTCCAAATGCCTGCTCCAAATGCTTGTGGAAGTGAACAAACTACAGAGTATTATAACACCTTCTACCTTCAGGAGGGTGGAAATTACCTCTCTTAGCCAGAAGGCTTAGGGTGTGGATTACCAAGTGAGGGACGTTGAGATGAGCAAATAACGAGGTCGGAAAGAGAATAGCTGATGAACTAAAGAGTTCATTTTCGTTTAGCTCGTCAAAAGTTACGTAGCTCTTTCTCAGAAACCCTAAAGGAAGAGGGTTCGATTCCCATGGCGAAGTAGGTAGGCAGGGATATTCCGAGATCTGTAAAGTGGTTTCTGTACCGATAAGGACAAATTTACACATCATCAAATGAAAGCCTGTGAAAGCAAAGCAGCATTCAAGCTATATTAAGCTGATGGTAGAAAGACTCCAAGTGCATCAATTAAGCATTTCTTTCAGCAAGCCACAGCCCATAACGGTTCCATAGTGTATACATATTCACATGTGTGAATGTAAAATATGCAAATAAATGATGTGTCGTCCTCTATATATTACAGTAGACAGTTAATTCTTACATAGAAGGTTGTTGCAGAAAGCAATGTGGAAGACATCGCACTTACCGTGCGAGCCCCTTACACTCGGACATCTTTTATCCGACTATTGTACTTTTACCTCTCTCTTTCAATTTTTACGATTTACTGGATATTTTAATCTTCACTGCAGAGTTGCACGCTATCAGTCTCGCCTTGGACCACATAGCGACTAAGCATCATCGTCAGTGTGTGCTTTACACCGACTCGCTTAGCTCGCTACAGGCTTTGATCTCGGTGAGGCATCGGCCTCACCCTGTTCTTACTAAGATCCGCCAGCAACTACATTGTCTGACAGCCACCACCACCATCCATTTCTGTTGGGTGCCCAGTCCCGTCGGGATTAGGGGCAACGACTTGGCAGATGCTGCTGCCAAGTCAGCCACGCCCCTGTCCCGCTCTCCGTTGCCGGTTCCCTATCTGGATTTCGGGCAGCGTTTTACCACCGAGCTCCGGGCACAGTGGCAGAGATCTTGGTCAGAACAGCTTACAAACAAGCTCTTTGAGATCAAACCTATCGTCAAACCATGGCAGTCTTGTTACCGCAGGAATCGCAAGGAGGAAGTTGTACTTGCTCGGCTCCGCTTGGGTCATTCATTTATTACTCATTCGTTTCTTTTACGGGCGGACGACGAACCCAAGTGTGAGTTTTGTGACACCTTTTTAACGGTCAAACATATTTTAATTGAATGTCGTTGTTTTAACTTTGAAAGACGTTTTTTTTTTAACTCTCATGATTTTACGTCCGAGCCCCTTACACTCGGACATCTTTTATCCGACTATTGTACTTTTACCTCTCTCTTTCAATTTTTACGATTTACTGGATATTTTAATCGAATTTGATATACTATTTATACTGGATATTTTAATCACATTATTTTCCCCAGGTCTCTTACACCTGGGATTATTTTATATCGTATTTCTACAGTTGTTTTACTCCGTTTATATGCACCTGTTTTTTGTTATTTTACCCATTTATAATGTTGAAAATATATTTTTAATTTTGGTTGCGGGTTTCTATGTCTTTTATCTTTTATATTGTCTTTTGTTTGGCGTATTATGGCCTTGTTGCCGATGCGCCATTAAACCCCAAACAACCAACCAACCAACCATCGCACTTACCGTTGCAGAAATCCAGTCGCAATCGGAGCTACCCGTAATTGTGCGAGACAGGTATTCTGACAACTGTAACTTCCATGGTCAAATGTCTGCAAAATCATAGGTCCATCCTGGAATGGTATCTTTATAAAACTCATAGGGTGCAGCAGCTGCAACCACGTGACCCTTAACAGTGCACCGACTTCGTTTTGCGATTTCTGGCGAGGATACAGCTCGATGACATGTCCTTCGAAAGTCTTATGGACCGATGAAGGGCATTCTTCCGTACATGGAGCAGTGAATAAGTACACTGCTGAATATGGGGACTTACACATCCGCATGTACTGCATGATGCGTCCTACACTCCGACTACGTAACTGTATGGTGCAGGTTTACTGCAAACTTTATAATCGGATCATTTTTCGTTGAGGAGATCACGCCTCAAGGCCCTGTGCGTCGATCGGTGAATGGACCACGTTACACAGATCTTCTCCGCCGCAAGATTATTCCGGCTTTGTAACAAAGAAATTGCTTAGACTCCATAACCTTTATGCAGGATGGAGCGCTACTCCATGCTGCATGAAGGGCACCACATATTGCATGTACGGCAACGCAATTGTTGGGTACCACATTTGGTGAGGACAGAATAATTTATCGAACGTTTTCCAATGATTCACCACCACGTTCCCCCGACCTAAACCCATGCGAAATTTGGTTATGGTGTTATTTGAAAAGACTAGTTTACCAAGGAAATGTTGAATCGTTTGGTCAACTAAAGGCAAGACTAACATAGCATGTTGCAGCCATTCCCCAAGACATGTTTCAAGCAACTGTGGACCATGCCGTATTACGTTTCCAGTATATTTTGCATACGAATGGTTGACATATTGAGAATCTTGATTTGTAAAATAAAGGTTACGTGTGTTCAACTTGGTACTTTCTTTATTTTAGCGCACCCACGCCACTTGGTGGCACTAACACTAACTAATATTTTTTATTCGCAAATTCTCGACCCCATGTTCTTATAATAATAATAATAATTTATTTCATTGCAGGGGGTTACAGTAAAGCCAAGGTACAGGTAATTTAGGATATTAATTTAAACGTTCAAGTGACTTGATACCCCAGGTATCCATTTTTATTAAAGTATTCAAGATTTTTCGCTGTGATCCGTCGAGTAGATCCTTCTCTACATCGCTCGGAGTAGTGTCAGTTTAATTATAACCACCCTGTATTTTCGTTGAAAGCTTTAGCAATTTTTTCAAAAAACGGATGTTGTGGAAATTGAAACTGCAAATTCGGTTTTTCCATTGACATAATAAAGGGTCGTAAACTAAATTTCAAACACAATATAGTTTTCTAGTTTTAATTTCGTTAGTGAAATTCATTTATCAAATAAGGTTACTGCATTTTTGTGTCGGAAATTGTGAAATTCTACTTGAAACAACCTTTACCTATGGCAATCATATGATAAAGGCAGAAAAATACACGACTTTTTTTACACCTAAAAAGAAAACTTTTATTTATTTTCCTGTTGAAAAGGCAAAAACTTTCAGGAAACGTCTGTTTAATTAAAAAAAAAACTAATGATACCTAAATTCGATCATTATCAAAGAGAATCTATTTTCCTTGCAGCTCATGATTATGATTATCTTAGTTGGAAGATTTATATTGAATATCAAGTAATCGCAGGTGAATTAAGAACTACCTTGATCAATCATGAATAAATGCCATTTGAATTTGGCAATTCGGAGAGCATTCAGTCCTCAGATATTCTGTTTGATTATTATGTTTCGTTCCGCAATTTTTATATTACACCTATATAATTTTAACCTTTTCTAAAATTTTGGCACTGTTAAATTTTTTAGAAGTAAAAAAAATCTTTATTATAGTAGATAAAAAGATATTTTTTAAAGACACATTCTGGCCACCCTATTTGAAACGTATGTGAAAAAAAAAATGTTGCGCTGTATAGGCGTAATTTTTTCTATCGGCGTTTTACGAAGGTAGAATTTTATTCTGACATTTCTGATGGTGGCATTTTTGTTGAAGGCGATTTGCACTTAGTTTATACTAATCGTATTCATCCGTGGTGTTGTATACAATAGGCGGCATATTTCTCAAACAGCATTGCAATCAGCACCACTTTTGGAATCGACTGTTTTCCATCGACATTCTGTCATGGAGATTGTTTCGGTGGGGCTAGGGATGGTTTAGTCTGTAGTTCGCCAAACTTGTGTTCTCTAGTTCCCAGGTTCGTGTCCGAAATGTGCAAGAGTTGAGATTTATCTCCATACCATCCCCTTCCCCTGCTCTCTTTCAGAAAGGGGATATAGAATGGGCTTCTAAACGGAGCCGTCCGACGAATGGGACTTTAAGCCGCTACCCCTGTGAACGTTAGAATGCACGCTGAAAGCAATTGATGGGAGTTCAGTGTCCAGTATAGTGTCCAAATAGTTGTCCTATGGGTCACCTTCTTTACACAACCTGAGCCACCATACTCGCCATTTAGCCCATTGTGTGCAAAACAGTGCTGCTCAGAGTTAAAACAACTCACCCCAGCTCTAATCTCGATATCAGTCGTCTTTATCGGTAAAAATGAAACAAATCTTACTAACCCAGCTATTTACTCCTATTTCTTATATCTGCATAAATTATAATATTACTCTAAAACCTATTAAATATTTGATTCACAGGAAAACTTTTTAACATCAACGTGCTACCTCAGACATGTCAAAATTAGGAAACCGATATGTCAATGTGCAAATCAAAAAAAATACTTGTCCATAATGGCAAATAGTACATAAACGGTAATACATTTGGCTATGATATAGCACAGACAACTCCACTCCAACCTGTGTGTACAGCCCTGATAGTGGGAAGAAAAAAACTCTCTAACAAATTAGAATAGACTTACTAAAAATCAACTTTCACTGTGTGTGGTAATTTTTTCAATAGCCTCATCAGAGTTCAAAGAAATGAAATTTCTTTGACTTTTCTTCTTAATACAGTGTGACATCAGACGAACTTCTGCAACAAAAAACGTGGAATGTTTCTTAAACGTCATTTGCTAAAACTGCTTTCTCAAGAAGGAACTCTCACTTGTAATGAAAAAAAAACCTTTCTTTTTGTTCGCTCCTATCTTTTCAGGCAAAACATGCAGTAAGAAAAAAGTAACCGAAGAATTTATACTCCTCAACGAAAATAACTTTTCTTCTTCTGTACAGTTCGAGCCACTTTACCTTGAAATCGCATGTCGCAGTCTGAAAAGAAAATAGTCTATATTTGGACACGACAAATTGTCTCTGTGCAGAAGGAAGATTCTAAATGAGAACTATAGTCGACCGATATCACGTTGACGCAACATCTGAATTGAAAATTTGCTAGCAGCTATTTCAGTTCGAGCGTCATGACGACGTAGGTCGAATGTGATTGTATACCATGCAATCTTTTGATTCTTATCTACAAAAGCATAGAATGATGAATGGAAGTATTTCAAAACACTTTGTTCATCCTCGTGTTACGAATTGTTGCATTTCTTCAGCTGCTGAATGGTTTGGTTGCAATAGTTTCTGTAGAATAAATGTTGCTTGTGTAACCTTAGTAGATCCCTGTCAAGGTTCTCGTGCTTTTACAATACCAATAAAATCAAATATGTATTGTAAATTAAAGCGAAGAAGTTTAAAATAGGCTGTTTCTAACTCTTCATGAGGCATGCTTAAAATAAGGCTGTTCTCAGTAACATCTTTTTTAATAAAACGTATTGAATACAGACTATATGTAAATATATGTACATATTGAACAAAACGTAATGAATCTGGAAATAAATATTAAACGTAACATAATGAACATAAACTAGGTGTTGATGTTTTTAGTTATGCACCTTCATTGATTTTACTGTACATAAATACACTAGCTCAAAAACCCTTGAATATTCTCACACCAGATTATTAACGACCGAAGTTTGTGCCTTTCGTGTGATATTTTTTACAGTGAAGATTAAAAAGCACAATATTGAATCTTAAACTAATAAATGCCACATTTATTTATCAAGCTTGTGTGGAGATTGGCATAAAAGTTTTAAGAACACGTGGATTCGTTTTCTTTGCAAGATTTCTGAAACAAATTAAAAAACTTTAGAAACTGTTTCACTGTAGTGGTTAAACATAAGGTGATCATATTTTTCGAAAGTATCAAGGGTATTGGACATGTATGCAATATGAGCTATTAAAGATACTTATCACTCGAATGAATTCTTTCCAAATAGTGGGCGGGGGTGCTTCAGTCGGTAGCGCGCCAGGCTCGTAATCTGCAGTTTCCAGGTTCTAGTCCCAGCTAGGTCAGCGTTGAGACTTATCACCGCAAAACTCCCCGCCCTGCCCACAGTCAGTAGGGGACACCGATGGGCTTGGAAAGACCGCCGTCCGTCCGATGGGACCTTAAGCGTCGGATGGGATGTGCAGAAGAGCACGTTAAAGAACACGCTGGATGGCCTTGACGGAAGGCTACCATCTGTCTCCCAATAGCTGTTCCCGTGGGTCACCTCCCCCAACCTTCTCTGAGCCTTCGGGATCCATGTGACCTGGCCATTTAGCCCCTGGTAATGGAGGTAAAACAACCCAACCCAATTTCCAAAAGATTTTAATTTTTGCAACGATAGGAGAAAAATGGGGCCAACAAATAACTAAAATTAACTATGTGTTTTCATCAGCTAATTCTGGAGAGTTCAACCAACCTTTTATAGTATGCGCAAATTATTTGCTATTGAAAAGGTTTTTCCAACATTGGCATTTATGCCCATAAGATATAATGATATTTTCATCAGGATTTTGAGAATATACCCTGAGAATAGTGCAAATAATAAATGATTTTTTTAGAAAACTGAGAAATTGGATCCTTAGCAACATCTGAGAAAAAAAAAAGATATATATTAAAGATAATAAATTATTAACTAGTAGACCAGTTCTGCCACAAGACAGTTAACTGCCAATAACAGTAATAGAAAAGTGAAACGAAATGTTATGAAAATATATACATTAGGCAAAACCACTGGGCAGTATTAATATTCCAAAGGAAACGAAATGTTATGAAAATATATACAGTAGGCAAAACCACTGGGCAGTATTAATATTCCAAAGGAAACGAAATGTTATGAAAATATATACATTAGGCAAAACCACTGGGCAGTATTAATATTCCAAAGGAGTAGTATTTCAGGAGTGTGAAATGTTTCAGCAGTATTTTTGTTAACAAAGGAGTATATATGGCAATTTTATTAAACAGAGCCATTTTGAGGCACGTCAACGTGACTATACTGATTTTTGTCTAAACTGGCAGGCTCCTGTCAGACCTCTGTGGCAAGCAGCTGCTTGAGGGGGTATTTATTTTTATTTAGTTGAGACATTTGCAATTAGTTCGTGGCATATAGTAAGTAAATAAATTTATTTTCTGTTTACATACATGCCGTCCCGTGGCCGAGTGGTTAGCACGCTTGGCTACGGATCTAAAGGACCTGGGTTCGATCCCCGGATTAGGCATAGATGTGTGTGTGTGTCGTTTTTCTGCTGAGGTCCTGCCATCCTCTCAGATCTCCTACTGTGGCATATAAACTGTCAGACCTCTGTGGCAAGCAGCTGCTTGAGGGGGTATTTATTCATTTTATATACTGTACATGGTTGATATAAAGTAAAGATTCAAATAACAACTCTTTGCTGTATATTACAAACAAGCTTGAATATATATTTTACAAATATCTATATAATTTTAAGCTATGCATTCCGTTTCTCGCATGCAAAATGTTATGGTAATGTGCATTTTTCTCTTGTATTTTTTGTCATTACAGTAACATTACCATACACATTACAATAATAAGAACATCCCAAAGGAGTGAAACTCGTTTTGTGGGGTTTATAAATAAAAAAATAAACATGTTCATACATTTGGCATGATCTTTAATATTTAAAGAATAATTTTCCATTTAATGTTTCCATTTCGTAATTTTGTTTTTAATAAAAATTTGAAATTTTCTAAGTTTAGCTCCAATATCCATTTTCTACAACAAATTCATTTACGTTTCTTGAATCCTTTATATAATTTGGAATCAAATTAAATAATCTTGGGGATATAAAAATGTAATGCCAATAATATTCTTTGTTGCAAAAAGCTCTTCCAATAATAAGTTTTAGATAATCAAGTATTAACTGCAAAGGTTCTAATGATTTGTTCATTCCAGGTTTTCTTTACATGTTTGATTACATTAAAAATATATGTTTTTTTTCACTTGCAAGATGCCCAATATTTGATAATCCTGAATTATACTTTCTCTGCTTCTCTTTCTTAGCAGGCACCTAATTATATGGTTTTGGACTCCCTCTAGCGGTTTAACTTATATTAGCCGTCCCGTGGCCGAGTGGTTAGCGCGCTTGGCTACTGATCTACGGGACCTGGGTTCGAGCCCCGGGTAAGGCATGGATGTTCGTGCTGTTTTTCTGCTGAGGTCCTGCCATCCTCTCAGACCTTCTACTCTGGCATATAAACTGACAGGCTCCTGTCAGACCTCTGTGGTAAGCAGCTGCTTGAGGGGGTATTTATTTATTATTATCATAAGCTCCCCCTATGACAAAATGCCGTAGTTTAGATAAGATTTTATCCAAGTATTATGAATAATTTTTAATAACGATAAGTCTACAAAAATTCTGATATAGTATATTGATTGAATATTTTATTGATTTTTACAAAAAATTTTATTTGCAAATTCCAAGTCAGTTTTCTATCTATAATTATTCTTAAATAGCAGCAACTCTCTCTCCTTCAATACTTTCACATCTACATATATCACCACTACAGGATCTTTGATGATAATTTAGCTTCTCTTTAAACAATCTGTTTCATTTTGCGTAATTCAATAATAAAGTTCATAAGCTTTGTTTTCTTGATGTTTAACACGAATCTATTCTTAGGGAACTAGTCTGCTATTTTATACAAATTATCATTTATTTGGTTAGCTAATATGTCCTCTCTACCAGAAAAAATATTGTTATGTCATCTGCAAAAGTAATTATTCTACCATTTAACCGTAAATCGCACAAGTCATTAATACAAATTAAAAATAACACTGTGTTCAATATAGATCCCCCGGGCACTCCAAATTACAATGTTAATCCATCACTGATTTCATTTTTAATTCTTACCCTTTGTTTCCTGTCAATTAAATAGCTTTGAAACCATTTCAACATAACCCCTCTAAACCCAGCTACTTTCAATTTGCACAATAAAATTTCATGTGAAACAGTATCGACACTCGTTAGATTTGCTTAGGTTTTATCGAGTGGCAGATATACTACGCCATATCAAGTACTGAAAGATTCTAATTGATGTGAGGAAAAAAAAACTAACATCTTGTCAGTCCTCCTGCAATCATTGCAGGAAGGAGGAGGCCTTGGCAGTTGTGGTGGATCGTAATCTTTACGCAATTGGTAATGAAATTTTTTTAATTGAAAGTAGTGGTGCAGCTGAATACTTTTAAATATATTAGAGCAAAATTAGTGATATAATGTCATGTGATTAGTGACTTCATTATAATATAATGTCATGTGATTAGTGGCCTCATTATAATATGTCACGCGAGTAGTGGCTTCTTTATTATATAATAACATTGATTTGTGGCTTCATTATAATATAATGCCACGTAATTAGTGGTCTTCCGTTATAATGATGTTATTGATCTGAAAAGGGAAAGCAAAAATCTGCCTGGAATCGAGTTCCGGTTTTATTAACATTTCTTAATATTCAGAATTTTATCAAGAAAGCAAAGCTTCTATCTTTGTTATAGGCAGTGGTTTAATTAGGGCAATAAGCATCGGTGTACCATACCAGGAAAAGTGTTATTTGTGAGTAAAGTAAGTATATTTGTAGTATACATTATCAATACTGGTGTAATGATGAATTTTCGCATTAGTACTCTGACAATAAGGATAATTAGATCACATTAGTACTCTCATATGAAAAAATTATTTACTAATTACATTATAAATTTAAGTAACCCTTTGATGTAACCTAAATTGCAATTGCTATTGTGACCGTGCTTTCCTATTTTGCCAAATTTGGGAACATTTTTCTTTGAGATGAAAGAGATATCTATATAGGTGTAGATGGGACTTATAAGTAAGAAATAATATCGACTTTTATCGTTGGTTATATGTTATCATTGTACTCATTAGTCCAGAACTCATAATTATATTGGGGCGGGGGTGGCTCAGTCGGTAGCACGACAGGCTCGTAATCTGTATTCCCAGGTTCGAGTCCCAGCTGGGTCAGCGTTGAGATTTATCTCCGCAAAATTCCCCGCCCTGCCCACGGTCAGTAAGGGACACCGATGGGCTTGGAAAGGCCGCCGTCCGTCGAATGGGACGTTAAGCCGTGGCCCCGTGTGCGGGAGAGCCATACCCTGTGCACGTTAAAGAACACGCTGGATGGCCTTGACGGGAGGCTACCATCTGTCTCCCAACAGCTGTTCCAGTGGGTCCCCTCCCCCAACCTTCTCTGAGCCTTCGGGGTCCATGTGACCTGGCCATTTAGCCCATGGTGTGCAAAAAAGTGCAGCTCAGAGGTAAAACAACCCAACAACTTCCAGCTATGCTTTAATTTGCCGTATCTTTCAGTTGAAGCTGCTTCTTGTTTCTGAGAAGAAAACCTAAAGCTGTATCTATGTAAAGTTACACTGAAACATTATGCAAATCGAGATATGAGTTTGTTGTTATTATTACTTCATTTAAATTCTTCAGTTTGTTTCTGGTGAAGATTTCTTGAACCCTTTTCGTGATAACTGTCAGGATAATTTGATCATATTTTCGTAACAGTTTAATTACTTGCTGTTGCCTACCTGGAGTAAGGAATATCCGACTTCAATCAAATTGTAAATATGAAACTTTGAGACTCAATAGTTTAAGAAATTCCACTTGCAATTCCCTTCATTGGCGTTTCTATACGATATCTCATCATTCAATTCAAACTTGATTTATAATGAGCTTCCCTTGTCTGAGCCGTTTTGATTGTGCATATAACTGCAGTCATTTTTTCTTCGAGAGTTGATGGTTTTAGATTCAGTTTGCTGTTGAAATTCATCTCTCCTGATTTTTAGTATTAAGTGCTAATAAAGTCGGAGTGCATCATCTAGTTACCAAAAAAATATATTTAATCTGTTTTTCATGAATTGTTAAATCAGTGTACCACAGAAATATGTATATTTTTTCCGGACAAATAAACTTATATGTAGTGATGAGATCTTTAGCCAATAGGCAAATTGGATTGGATTGTTTTACCTCAGAGAGGCACTTTTTTGCACACCATGGGCTAAATGGCCAGGTCACATGGACCCCGAAGGCTCAGAGAAGGTTGGGGGAAGGGACCCACTGGAACAGCTGTTGGGAGACAGATGGTAGCCTCCCGTCAAGGCCATCCAGCGTGTTCTTTAACGTGCACAGGGTATGGCTCTCTCGCACACGGAGCCACGGCTTAACGTATTATCCGACGAACGGCGGCGTTTTCAAGCCCATCGGTGTCCCCTACTGACCGTGGGCAGGGCGGGGAAACTTTGCGGAGATAAATTTCAACGCTGACCCAGCTGGGACTCGAACCTGGGAACTACAGATTACGAGCCTGGCGCGCTACCGACTGAGCCACCCCCACCACCCCTACCCCAATAGGCAAAAGTTGTTTGTTTATATTAGTTCTAATGTTAAGTGAAATGGATTTTTATTACAGATGTCAAGCGACCGTTTTAGTTTTTTTAATCGATAAATACATTCCATTAACTACAAATTTTTGTAGGTTTTGAACGGTCCGATTAAGTCGACCGATTGACTTTTATCCTAAAAAGAAAGGCTAAAATAATTTCGAGAAACAAAACTTTTACCTACTTGAGCTTACTGTGTTATTACCTAGACTTTACATGATGACGCCCATATAAAGTGTTTTCCACAACATGTCGTTCAATTCTCTTGAACATTTGAAACCTGTTGCCCATATTGTAATATTGAAGATCCTTTCCTCACTCTTTTAAAAATTTTCTAACTAGGTCAAAATGGGAAAAAATAGTAAACGTATACTAAACATATTTATCAATAATATGATTTTAAAAAGTCATTGAAACGGAACGGAAAACATACCGTGTAGGTGTCCTAGTCTCTTCCAGTTCAATCTTACTACGTACGATTCTGAAAGAAGGGGGAGGGGGTCATGACCCCCTCCTTCTTTCAGAATCCCTCCCCCCCCCTAGATCTGGCCCTAAAAGTAGACAGTATTAAGATAACATATAACAATGGAACCATTTGAAACCTTACTTTTTAAATGTGATAATCAAGAGTCTTTTAAACAAGACAGAGTTAGCAACAAAAAGGTAAAACAGGATCTTAAATAATCCCTTAGTGATTCTGTAGAGTAGCCTCGTTTTCTTACTATGGAAACAAAATTCTGTTTCGCTTTTGTCTTCGTCTAATGATGTCGTTCGCATATGCGAGAAAATCTCGTGCATCAAATGTTTATGTGTTGGTCAAAAATTATTTTGATTTTTCGAAACTGAGAAAAGTTTTGAAGTGTTTGCTGCTGGTCTGCACATTGCTGCCGGATGCAAATATAAATATTGTAGTTCCAAACCCAATTATCTTAACAGAATGTTAAAGAGCCTACTTTATGCTTTTCCTTGCATTTTTCATTACTTCTGTTTACATTTACTGCAAAATGCATTCTCTTAATGAAGCGAAATGTTTGTGTTTGTGTGAAGATGACATAAAAACGTTTCTTAATGCATAGCTATATATATATATAAAAGAATGTTAGACTTGTTTGCCCATCTTCACTTCAACATGAAAGAGGTAGAAAGTGTTTATGTTTTCTGAATATGCTAAAAATTATACTTCTTTAAGAAAGGAAAACAATGAGCTAGAACTGTCGTAAATTTCTTCGGTAGGTCATCTGATTTAATTAAGACTAAAGGCAACAACAAGGACAACAAATACTCCGGTGTTGCGTCGCTCGGCTGATGCTTTCTTCTGCATCTGTAATAAACTCGATGAAAATTTTTGCTTTCATTTCAGGGCAGATGAGAAAAGCAAGTAGAGCATACTTGCTCGGGGTAATTAGTTTATATTGCTTTTGCAGAACGCTTACTCCACTATCTTTATGCGGATGATGTTTGTCGAGAATTCTTGTTGCGTTAAGTGTAAAATGCTACTATAAAGGTAATTTATAAGAAGAAATAGCATTTATCTTCCATTTTACTCTAAACTTTATTCATTTATTTTATAAATGAAACAGAAGATCCATTGAGCGGAACGTTTAGTAAATGGAAGGTGTCGTTCATTTGTAACTCGTGTGAAGGGTTATTTTATTTTCACAAACAGGGCCCGATCTAATTAGAGAAAATAGGGGAGGAGCCTTGTATATATCCCACTGAAAATAAACTAAGCCTAAACTTGCATATTACACATATTTTACACCACTAAAACGGAGAAGAGAAACCTTACTCTATTTGAGAAAAATAATGTAAAAAATAACAGGAAATGCCGGAACGGCATTCTGCTCTGTTCATTCTCACTCCTGGTGCTTGCATCCACTCTGATATTTTTGTCTATAAGGGCCAAATTTAATCAGTAAAATAAGTACTAATTTGACAAAAACATCACTATCAAAATCAGTAACTACCTACAACCATGGGAGGGGGATTAACTCAAAGGCGTCTCTTTATATGTGTATCTTTAAAGGAGGGAATAGTTTTGGTTCACTTCCATTCGAAATTTGAATATATTCTGCTAAACGTAACGATAAGCTTGATTTTTGAAGTAAATAACTTTTTCTCGCAAATCAAGTTATTAAAAAGATAAATAAGATGTGCTTTGGTTATATCTATACAAAGTTTCATACTTCTACGCCAATTCTGGAACTCTTGATGGGGAATACCCCGCAACTCTGAATGAACGCAATTTGCAAAGTTTCCCTTTTAATTTTTGGAAACAACCGAAATTCATATAATGCAAGATCGGGCGAATATGCAGGATGAGGTAGCTGTTTGATTTTTTCTTGCTCCAGTTAGACCGCAACTTGTCGGATTTTGTGAGCACTCTCATGAAGAAGGAGAATCCTTGACATGTCTGTTGTTAGCCTCTGATATTTATACTTATTACCGGAAATGTGAGGTGTGCATTTTCCTTAATGAGTTCACAAACAGCAGCAATGGTTCTCTCGTTCGAGACCTCTTTCGGCCTTTCTGTACGAGGGAGGTCTTCGAAGCTCTGCCTGAGTTTTGTGAATTTGTGTATCCATTCCGTTATAGTGCCATATGAAAAGGTATCATCCCTATATACTTGTGATAAACAGAAATTTTCTCGATAGCAAAAATACATAGATTTCGCAGACCGAAGTTGATGCGCCGCCAGCAAAGACAGAAAGTTTATTTGGATTGTGTTGTTTTACCTCTGTGCGACACTTATTTGCACAAAATAGGCTAAATGGCCAGGTCACAATGACCTCGAGGACAGAGAAGGTTAAGGGGAGGGGACCCACTGGTGCAGCTGTTGGGAGACAGATGGTAGCCTCTCGTCAGCTTCAATATATGAAAATACTTTTACAAATTTCTTAAGATCTAATTTTGAATGAATTTGGGGCTCAGCAATATTCTTTTTGCTCAATACACTTACAGATATTGGACAGAAAAATGTAAACAGTTCTATATATTATCTCAATAGAAAATCACGTTTAGAGCTTAACAATTTCTTCCATATGATTTTTAATGAAAAATATGTATGAAGATAAATTAAATATATCAATGAAAATCTCTCTAAATCTCGATTTGAAACAATATTTGTTCAGTATTCAAAGAGTTATGACAGCTGGAATATTAAACGTTTAGAGCTTAACAATTTCTTCCATATGATTTTTAATGAAAAATATGTATGAAGATAAATTAAATATATCAATAAAAATCTCTCTAAATCTCGATTTGAAACAATATTTGTTCAGTATTCAAAGAGTTATGACAGCTGGAATATTAAACAGACATAAACAATTGAGCAAAGAATTAAAACAGATTAAGAGATTAAAGGTAAATAATTAAATTATTAAAACAGGTTAAGAGATCAAAGGTCAGAGTTGACTCTAGTAGAATACTAAGTGCATTGCATTCGGTACTGATCTCTTAATCTGTTTTAATAAAATTTTGGGGTCATTTTTTGTAGCCTGTTAAATATTCCACCATTCATAACTAATTAAATACTGAAGATTCGAGATTTAGATCGAGATTTAGATATATTTGATTGAGATCTTTAATTTTTCCTGAGAACTACTTTTCATTAAAAATTATATTGCAGAAATTATTGAGCTCTGAATGATATTTTCTATTGAGATAACATGAACCTGTTTCCGTTTTACTGTCCAGTACCTGTATGTGCCAAGCAAAACTGTTTGCTACACATAGTCTTGCCACAAATCACAGGGATGTGACAAACTAGATACAACATAAAAATAACGTACAAATGGTAAATAATATTTTACTTATAAACCAAATTACATATATCAACACATGAAATCCCTATCGAAACGAAAGCAGCGATTTTAGGATCATTATACAAAATAGGCAAGAAAAATGTAATATAAAAGTATAGTATACCTACAACTCTATGTGTAATAATTGAAATTTTAAAATGATAAAAATATGTTTTATTTACGATAATTTCTTATTTATGATTTTGAAAAAAGCGTAATGTACTAAATGAATATCAGTCTGGATTTCAGAACGAAAAGTACACTGTAAAATTATTAGCAAATTTATAAACAATTTTAATTTATCATTGGATAAATATGAAACAATAATAGACAGTTTTATTGGATCTTCAAACACATTTGGTGAAATAAATCGCAAAATTTGATAACTTTTTTACGCGTTACGTGAAATTTATTATTTGTTAATCTACCAATTAGGTAAACTATAGAAATAATGGAGTTAGAGATAATATCTCGTGGTCAATGCAATAAAAACACAGATGAATTGCACAATAGAAATTGCTGTAGGGTGGCTCAAATACAGACAAGAGGAAAACAAAGTATCCTTTACGGGCGACATTACCGTTGAAACTTTTAGCCACTTTGAGAATAATTATTCCACAGGCGGTAATATCCTGAATAAGCCCTTTAAGGTAGTAAGGGTTTGACATTTATGATATTATTAAGTTGCAACCATTGTAAATAATTATATTTGTGTCTGTAATTAACAAATACCAGTTTTAACCAAAAGGACATTTATAAATATTCCTCGTTGTCTCTAAATATATTTCTCAAGATAGGAATGTGATTGATTGTTAGCAAATTAAGATCATTAGCGATGAGTTAGTTTTGTTAGGAAAACCAGGCCATATAGAGAGATGAGATTACTTCTCATATAAGTGATAATTCTTTTAAAGCAAAATATGTTGATTGTTTAAAAGATGTTCAGAATATAGTTGATAATTCTTCTTCCATTATTTAGTGAAAAGCAGAATGACATTTTGCATGTACTGAAGTACACTCGATGACAGAGAGAAATTTTCATGTTCGCAAAATAAGAGAACATTTAGTTTAAATAATGGTAAATTAATGTTTTTTTTTTCATTACGGAATTTGAAAGGAATTGTAAGAAACTGGTTGGTCAAGATGCCAAATCGCCGTTTGTGTGGGTCACGATGCCTGAACATTTCGACATTGCTAGTAACGCTGGGTACAGAAAGGCACCTAGACACACACCGCCAAAGGTTGTGGTGGCAGCAAACAAATTTCAGAATGGAAGGATCGACGGATCTGCAGATTAGTGACAGGAGACAGATCGGTCACATGACGCCAGATTTACAACGTAATATATCCACCCATGTCTGCGCTTGTGATGGGAAACACGATTAGAGTACGACTGGGAGAACTGGGGTTGCATGCGCACCTTCCATTGGCTCATCTACATATGACGTCATACTATCATCGTCTGTGATTGCAGTACTGCAGGAAGAGAGCTTGTCGGGGATAAGACTGGTATCGTGTCATCTTTAGCGACGAATAATGTTTCTTCTTGGGATCCAGTGATCAGTGGGTGCACGTCTGGAGACACGATGGGAACAGAGGCAATCCAGTTTGCAACAGGAAGTGTCATCTCGGGACAACACCCAGAGTAACGGTATGAGGAGTCATCATTTTCAATAGTCATTCACGTTTAGTCGTTATTGATGACACGTTGACACCAAGATATTATGTTGTAACCATTCTGGGACTAGTGCTTCTGTCTTTTCTACGCTCATTCCAAAGACTATTTTTCATCAGGATAACAGCTCTCATATCCTAACGGTGCCTATGTGATATGTTGCACATAGAACCTTTCTGTGATATGATGAGACATTTACTGACCATCACCTCTAAGCCCTCTATCACTTTTGCTCAATTCACGGCACAAGTGCATGAAGCGTGGCTCAATATTAACCATGAAGACATTCATCACCTTTTCGACTTGCTACCGCGATATTTGGTTGCTTGTATCCCTGGTCCTGGAGGTCATACTTCGAACTGGTATGTTCTGCATTTTCATAAGTAATAAAACTGATTTAATATACGAACTTCATAATTTCTTGTCTACATTGCTATGTGCCACTCCATTTTTTTAGGTCAAAGTAAACACTTCTTTGGGTGGGATAATTTCAATGACGAACAGTGTGCCTCTCTCCTCAAACTTTTGAATCATGTTTCTTAATCTATTTTAGGACAGAGGTCTATGTTTCAATCATTTAAATCGGCAAAATTCGTGAAGAGCAGCCCTGGGGTTGCTATTTTATCGATATTAGAGTCAAACCAAAAATGATCGATGGGATAAGGTGTCATGTTAACTTTCTGTTTTCGCTCCGTTAGGGTTGGATTTATACCTCACGCGTCCCTATGCATACGAAGTGGTAATGCGCTCTTATATGAGATGGTTTTTATTTTTTATAAAAAAAATTCCCTCATAACCATTAAGAAAGGAAATAATATAATTGAAATAGACGTAGGAATTTTAATAAGTAATACAGTTTTGTTAATAAATAATAAAATGAATGCGATAAATTAATATTATACTTAGCTTATACTTGTAATATTCGGTAGAAAGTAACATTTTAAAAAAAACAAATCATTCATTTGAAATTTAAATGTTTTTCTTCCTTTTTTCTGCTCTGGGAATGAACAAATTTAAATAAAATTATCAAACTTATTGAAATATTTCATGTTGTGTAAATGGAAAATTATACAAAAAAGGTTTGCAGAAATTTCAAAGCTCTCTAACACTTAATTACACATTTTGCAGCAAAATGCCAGAGAATTTGAAAATCGAAAATTCCCCAAATATAGATTTTGAGCAATATTTGCCTAATATTGGAAGTCTTCTGCAAACTGAAACATTTAACATTACAGTTGTTATTCGTAAGAATTTATTCTAAAGTTGTAACAAATCATTTACCGAAATAAATTCCATTTTAGAAATTTTAATAATGTTTTTCACTTTGCATCAATTTTGAAATAGTTGAGGCATAACAGCAGCATCTACCGTCAAATAGTTCAGTTTCCATAACTCTTTAAATTTAAAACAATATTGTTTAAACAGGAAATCTAGAAAATTTTCATTGAGATTGCAGTTTAACTTCTGCAACTTTTTTTCTGTAAAAATGCTTACTTAGAAAGTTAGGGAGTTTGGAATTGGAATACGGTTTTCCATTCCCATAACATGAAAGCATTTGATAATATAGTCTATAGACTCACAATACATATTTTTTTAAAGCTTGTTTTCAATTGTCAGGAGAATAATCGTTATCCACGTATATTCTCTTTTCGGATACTTGCAGCTTCTTAAAATTAAAATAAAATAATTTTTTTGTTATTTAAGTAAAAGTTTAGGATGAAATGATAGTTTTCCTGTTATGTTGGCGCCTAATGTTAAATCCGAGCATGCATTCGGTTGTCCCTGTTCTTATCACTTTTCAAGAATGCGTAATTGGTGTATACTTTGTTGTGTTCAGCATCATAGGAGCTTTGCGCTATTTTTTCTCAACGTCACATTCCTCTGTGGCACTTTTTGGAACTAGTTCTTCAAGTCTTTCTATTCTACTTTGCCTGATTATTGTCCATTCCTAATTTCAGTTCTGTGCATCCAACAGTATTTCGTTCACAAGCTTCCAACGTAAAAATTTCAATTATAATCACCTTGTATACGGTAACAGATGTGAGCGATGTTTTGTACTATCAATTGTAAAGTTCATATTTAACTATAGCTTGCATTATATCAATCACGAATTCGTTATGCATGGATTACACTGGCAGTGTTCATATTTTCGATACCTTTTCGAGATTAACAAAGTCTCCTTTTTTACCTTTTGCCATCGAGTCGGTAATAAATTTCGCCTGTCGTCTTTTTCTCATTGGGAAACGCTTTGCTTCCGATGTTATGAACCCATTCTAAATGGACTGATGACTGGTCATCTTTGATTAATGATTAACGACTAACGACCTCTTTACTTAATTAATTAATCAAAGGACATTAGAATTCAAGAGGCGTGTTCATCAGATACAAAGTAACAAGCGTTCATTAATATATGAATTGCTCTGGCGTTAACGTACCTGACTTGGAAGCTCCAATTCAAATTCTTGGTCCGTTGCTCTCTTACTGGATCTCTTCAATAAACTGGTGGGGGTGATAGAGTAAAAGCCGGAAAGAGGAGAGTTGTGATTTAAATAAAAATTGAAATGATACACTGGATTTTTTAGGGTAAACTTTTAAAACAAAAATATTCACCAGAATTTTTTAATTGTTCCTTTTAATTTGAATGTTCAGTCAATGTTTTAGTGTTAATAAACTTTTAACGAACTTATTAAATGAATTATGTGGTATTAAAAGCACAGTACTCTTTTTAATCTACTGGAAAAGTTAAACTCATTTACATTTATTGTTTCTATTATGTTATCTGGGTTTTCACAATTTTTATTTGCTTTATTTTGTCTTCTTGCTTTGGCCCCTCTACAGGATGACATTATGTGAATTATCGAAAGTCTTAATACAATTAGAGATTTATCTCCACAAAATTCCCTGCCCTGCCCACGGTCAGTAGGGGACACCGATGGGCTTGGAAAGGCCGCCGTCCGTCGGATGGGACGTTAAGCCGTGGCCCGGGTGTGGGAGAGCCATACCCTGTGCACGTTAAAGAATAGGCTGGATGGCCTTGACGGGAGGCTACCATCTGTCTCCCAACAGCTGTTCCAGTGGGTCCCCTCCCCCAACCTTCTCTGAGCCTTCGGGGTCCATGTGACCTGGCCATTTAGCCCATGGTGTGCAAAAAAAAGTGCCGCTCAGAGGTAAAACAACTCAACAACAACTCTTAATATAATTAAGAATTCATTTGTTTTTTAATTTTCTCATTTTTCGGTCATATATTGTACACTGAATTTTTCTGCACAGTTAAACATAGGAAAAACGCAATTCTCTTCATGTTTTGTTTTGTTAGTTCTGACTTTGAATAAACTGCTCTTGCATGAGCAGTTTATTCATGAGCATTAGAGGAAACAAGACCTGAATACAACAAAGGCCGTGATGAATTTTAAACTGTTTAACGTGAACCTGTCTATCTATCTATCTATCTATCCTGGAAACCCAACAAAATATCGATGTTTCAACCCTTTCAGTGATCATCACATTTTCACATACCACAAAATCAGTATCATCACATACCACAAAAATATTTGAAATCCTTCAGAAACTTTTCAATGTACTGGAAAATGTGTTAATTATTTTCATGCTTCTTGTGACAGTAGCACCAACCCAAAGTCTCAGAAATTAACTGAAAATGCTAGTTTGAATGAAATAATCCCGACACAACTATCTGCCTACCATAATCAATGGTAATATGAATAGAATTTCCGGTTCTAATACATTGCCTGAAGATAAAACTTCACCAAAGCAGTTAAACATCACCATCGAACGAAGTCAATGAATCTCATCAACAAAATGCTCATTTGCCGTATCTGTAACACGAAAGTCCTCCTGAACAATTGCATAGAGATTGTAAAATGGTCAGTTCTTACTCCGTAAAAGGAGACACTTCGGTAATTGGAGAAATTTAACGAAGAATTGACTTTCTTTCATAAGAATATGATTTTATGAATTTAAAAATATGAAAATGGAATTGTACTATCTGGAAAACACCTACAATATTTTGCAGAATGAAAGAACGGCACTCAAATTATAGGTCTTTGATCTGAAAATTAAGGTGTGTACGAAACGTGCAATATATTTATAACAGAAACCAATAATAAATTGAATACCTGTAATGATAATTGTGAATACTACTAATATTGCGTTAAAAGTAATAAAATCCTTGCAGTGTGATATCAGGGAGAATGAAATTGAAATTTTTTATTGAATACAAAGAACGAATAGAAATAGAAACCCCGTTCTTATTTTATTCGCTTCCAAAGATAGAAACTCTCAAAAATAATATTGTAACCCGAAAGAAGAAACAACGAACATTGAACGTTAACATTAAACATTAAATACTAAATAAGCTGCCATTGTTTATGACATTCATCAGCATACATTAAAGAACATTTACACTTTACTTGAAACACTTGTATCCCAAAGCATCTGCCTGAAAATGGAAGAAAAATGCAAATGCCTTTGGGTACTGATTTGCAAATATTTGAATTGGTAATAAATATGGATAAAAAAATCTTTGTTTATAAGAACTTTTAATGACTTCAGTAATATTAAGTAAATTACAAGTAACTTGCAATTTTGATTAAATTCTTTTTTAATGAATCATTATTATGATCGTTAACCATAATGTGATTTAACTAAACGTACTTTAATTAATTTTCCTTTGTCTCATAAATTGGTATCTCTGCTAAATAATAAAATTCAATTATTTGAAAATTTTAATGAGAAACTATGTCAGCAATTCACTATGATCTGTATTACTGAAACCTCTTGAATGATTCAACATTGAATTTTTCGGTTACAAAGATTACCTTTTGAATAGAACAGATTAAAAAATTACACTGTTAATTCTGAATTTACAATTCCTTCAGTGAATTTTAAGTGGATTATTATCGAGTTAGTTAATACATAATGTGGTGTTATATGTATATAGGCCTTCAACCTTTGATAAATGAACATTCATATTGATTTTTGTTTTAAAAAAAATTCTAGAACATGTTAATATTAATCACTGAAATTTTTATGTAATCGGTGTTTTTAATATTATCTCGCAACACAGTGATAACATTATCGATTTCACTGAATTAATTAATGTTTTCAGATTTAAATATTTGATTCAGTTCTAGGTAAAATATTACATATTTTTGCCTCACTAATGTATCAATTGTCACTGGAGTTAAATGAGCGTTTTACCGTCTTTGTCGTGTGTTCTAATAACCAGCTAAAAGAAAAATTAAATACTCTGGCAACTTTTAGATAGATTTCTGAAGATAATCTGAATAAATTTTATATTGAAATAAAAATATATATGTGCTGAGAAAGTGTCATAATGTACAATGATCTAATGAAATGTGCAACAAATTTATCAATTTATCCATTGATGTTATTGGAAATCTTATATTTCCATTCCATCGTATCTTATTACAAATTTATCATTTTATTAACTCTACGCTATAACACAGTTTTCTTCTGAAAAAGATTTGAAAAAAAAAATTGTGGGTTGGGTTGTTTTACCTCTGAGCGGCACTTTTTTGCACACCATGGGCTAAATGGCCAGGTCACATGGACCCCGAAGGCTCAGAGAAGGTTGGGGGAGATGACCCACTGAAACAGCTGTTGGGAGACAGATGGTAGCCTCCCGTCAAGGCCATCCAGCGTGTTCTTTAACGTGCACAGGGTATGGCTCTCCCGCACACGGGGCCACGGCTTAACGTCCCATCCGACGGACGGCGGCCTTTTCAAGCCCATCGGTGTCCCCTACTGACCGTGGGCAGGGCAGGGGAATTTTGCGGAGATAAATCTCAACGCTGACCCAGCTGGGACTCGAACCTGGGAACTACAGATTACGAACCTGGCGCGCTACCGACTGAGCTCCCCCCCCGCCCCCCCCCCAAAAAAAATCGAAAACAATCGAATTGCAATAATATTTTAAATAAAATAAAAACAAGTTTTAAAAATTTAAGGAATTTTTGATTGAGAAAAGTAAACAATCTTAGAATTCTTGCAAAAAACTACAGAAATCAGTTAAATCTGGAAATTAACCGTTGTAAAATGTTCATTATCAAAATATTTTGGGCTTTCCTGCTTGACTGCCTGGAGATTTACCGACCCTCCGGGGTCAAGGTCAGCCCTTGCGGCTCGACCGTTTCTACTACCCCCATAGTGGGGAAGTACTACTGTTCTACTGAGTTACAGATATCCTGCGCTCTGCCAAAGGAAGTTTACCCCTGAAATGTTCAATGTTCAATGAAGTAAAAATGTTATTAACCGAAAACTAATTGAAAATTTATTAATAGTCTTTCACGAAAAAGAAATGTTTTTCCAAATGTAATGAAAGCAGAAAGTAAGAAAACAGAGCCTGATTATTAAACGGTTAATTATTTAAATAACTATTTTTCAACTTTTGGAAGTAATATAAATCGCTCCTTTTCAAATGATGTAGATGATTTTAAAACGTTTTTGAAAGATAATAATAGTTTTTTTCTTCTTTCCCACTTCCACAAGAGAAGTCTGAGTTACTTTAGCTGAATACTGCGAAATTCTGGAATTGATCGTATTCATTAATAATCATAGCCTATTAAATTTGTTGCTAATTTAAATTGATGCACCAGTAGATGCAATTTTAAATGCTTCAATTGCGAAAGTTGTTGTTCTGGATAAATTTAAAATCGCTTGTATAGTAGATATTTACAAATCTGTAGATAAAAATGTTATATCGCTTGTATAGTAGATATTTACAAATCTGTAGATAAAAATGTTATATCAAATTATCGACCGTTTCTAAATCTTTTTTCCTTTGGCTAAACAAAACAAAACAAAAATATTTTATTTTTGTTCTATGAATCTTCTCCATGTATCATAGGTGAGTGGTGACACGCAGTTGTCCCCTGATTGTAAGTAGTGTATATTATATTACCTTTTAGGTTATTTGAGGATGTGACGTTTGCATGCCTTTCTTTAGAGCCATATTGTTCCTGCCTCCCATGTCTCAAACTGCATTCGGGTGTGTTTTATTTGCACTCATTATACAACCGCGTTTTATTCTTCGGTCTGCTTTTTGCAATTTTTTTTCCAGTTGTGTCAGAGCAAACCAAATGCAGTTTTCCTTTGCATCCCTGCAAAGTATGCAGCCGGTGTTAAGGGTTATTGTTTCTCCACATCAGTTGAGCTTTGGATTCAATGTAAGGACGGGAGCTTAATGTAAGGATTTAGCTTACAAGCAAATCAACAAGATCCTCCGACGGGAGACAAGACCCACAAACGACAACAAGGAAATTGCACTAATTAAGGGTCCAAATCTGGCCAGCTCATAGCACAAAAGACGCTATACTGAAAACGGGGGATTGCAGCAGGAACGGGCAAGCGCAGTAAACGTTTATGGCACTCCGATGCGGGTCCAGAAGGTCAACTGATGTTGCTCGGGGTCATGGAAGAAGGACGGGACACCCAGCTAGCAGGAGCTTGTGTAGAGTACATGCGAACTTAAGGAAGTCAACTCCTATATTTTCTGTAATCCGGTATTCAATCAAATGGATTTTATTTGCATCTGCGTGAGTAAGCAGAATTTAAATGTCTCTTTTTAAATAGTCAGATGTATTAAGTATGAATGAATAAATATACGAATGAATATGAGAGGGAGGGAAAAAAATTGCTTTTTGGTGTACGATGGATGATGCAAAAAGTTTCTTCCACTGTTTGTGAAAAATAACAATAGATAAGCCTAATAAAGGTTCACGTGAGAGGGTGATAAGTGACATCGTGGACAGAAATTACATTTTTCGATTTGATAGCTTATTTTATGATTAGTATTTTCAACTAAATATCAAGTATATATTATTTAACTCGTTTTCGAAAAACGAGCTGTTTTTACGTTGTCGTCTGTCTTTCTTCTATAATCACTTATTCTTTTAAGCGATAAATGAAACATTCTTTTTGAGTTTTATTGGTATTATTTTATATTTTGCTAGTAATGAATGAGGAGTCGCATTTTCAAAATCTTTCATTAATCTTAGTTTACACTTTTAGAGGGCACTAAAATTAACGAATGTCGAGATCTTAATTAACATTGTAAATGGTATGTTCAATTTATATGGTCGATTAATTTAGGTCGTAGCGTGTGCTGATCAAACGGCTTATAATCACAGCAGCGATCTTACTGCTCCAAAATGAGTCCAAAATGAAATTTTTAGCTTCTTCGCCCGAAATGAAAATAAAAAATTAATTTTTGGTTGGGTAGATGCTTAATATATTATTTATTGATACCTTTATTCATATTTTCCGTTAGTTTAAATTTACACCATTAGAGAGCTAAATTTGAAAATTTAAAATTTTCTTTCCTTTTATGAACTTTTTTTATAATCGCCTTTGGCGATTCAACTTTTAGTTATTCGTGGATTTAATAAAACTCGGGACGTTACGGGATAATTAATATATCAAAAAAGCACTCATGGAACTATAACAAGAAGCGATTTCTTTTGGAGGCCGAGTAGTTAGCGTACTTTGCTATTAATCAAAGGGACTTGGGTTCGAGCCTAGGGTAAGGCATGAATGTTTGTGTTGTCTTTCTGCTGAGGTCCCACTATTCTCACAGAACTTCTACTATGCCATATAAACTGACAAGCTCCTGTCAGACTTCTGTGGCATGCAGCTGCTTTAGGGATATTTAGTTATTTGGCATTAAAGAGTTAGATTTATCTTAGAAACATTTGAAATTATGGCAATCGATAGTGCGGCAAAGATCAGCTTTAGGTATCGAGGTTGGGCTGTTTTTCCTCTGATGGATTTTTTTTTGCACACAATGCGTTAAATGGGCAGGCCACAAGAATGGAACAACTGTTGGGAGACAAATCGTAGTCTCCCCGTCAAGACCATCGTGTTCTTTAACGGGCACAGTGTATGGCTCTCCAGCACAATTCCACATCCCTCATTGTCTCCTATTGACCGAGGGTAGGGCAGAGAATTTTTGGGAGATAAATTTCAATACTGGCCCAGACGGTACTCGAACTTGGGAACTGCAGATTAGGAGCCGGCGCGCTATCAAAATTCTCATCAAAGAACATTAGAAACTAAGGCAGGGGTAGCGAACTTTTTCAAACTCGCGTGCCAAATTACAGAATTGAGAGAACATTTTCGAGCTCGCGTGCCAACTTTATAAAAATGCTTTAAAATGCTTTTAATGCCAACTAAGATTACATATAGATTTATCATAGAATGCAAAGTAAACGATACAAAATATTAACGATTTAAATATAATGACAGAAAATACTAAATTTCAGATTTCTCTATTATAGAAAGAAAAACGAAAACGAAGCAAATTTTAGTTTTAATGTTGAAATAAACTTTATATTAATGCAGTTTAATAATTTGTTTTCTTTATATATATAACAACTTATATATATATATTTAACAAACAAATTTAAATTCTTTTTGTCCTTTTCATTCCCCCCCCCCCCCAGTTTCAAACTAATGGCCCACAGAAAAAAAATATTTCTTATCCTTCTCGATGACAGAAAGGTTTGTAAACCCCGTAATACAGTACACCCAATTCTGTTTTTACACGGCAGATTGATTCCCAAAAAAAAACGTGTAAAAAAAAATACACATTCCATACGAAAAACCAGAAGATTGGTTCCAGAGGTGAAAACCCAGTACAAATAATAAGTTGTTTAAAACAAATCATATCAAAATCTTTAATTAAACCTTTATTTGACTTTTATTCATTTAAACACTTTTTTATTTTATAAACTTATAAAGATAATTATATGTACATATATTGGAACTGAAGGAGAGGGCTTCCAGTTCAGTATGGCCTACTGATCTGGTCATCTATGGCCACTATTTTCTTTTTTTTTCAACCCTGCTGAGGAGTGGTCAACTTCACAGGGATGTGATAAAATGTGATGGGAAGGTTAGAAACCCTTCAACAATGGGCTTCCTGCTATCCCAAACTTCACAGGGTCCTGGTGCTGACCATTTATACCTAATAGACTGGACTTGTTTATGGATTTGAGCTTGATTATGGATCCTGGACTTTCTGCACTGGTGGGCCTCTGCTGAGGGAGAATCTGCCGCTGTGTTTTCTGTTTGCTTCTGGGTTGCCAGCCCTAAGTGAACAGAGGCATGGGATACCTTATATCAGCTGGTGGATAATCCTAATCAGAGGACATCGCAGGTACCTGAACCTTACTTAGCTAGTTCGGCATCGTCAAGCCTAAACTGGAGTAATGTGTCTCAGGCAGGCCATATGGCTCTTGAAAAAGTCTACTTGAAAAGGTGGTGCCTGAAGTTCAAATCAGCATCGGTGACTTCAGCCTTTAGCGCAGGAGGCACAGGTCGTTGTCCCATGCCAGCTATCAGGGGGCTGTTTGATATTGTTGACCCTACCTATCTCAATAAACCTAGTTTTTTAAAAATCCTACTAATAATTTTCTATCTGCAGGAACGTGGAACGTGAGAACATTATATTGAGATTATTCTCTTGATGTCCTCACGCAGGAATTCCAGCGTTATAACCTAGATATTCTAGGTTTGCAAGAGACCAGATGGACAGGTAAAGGTGAAATACTTAAAAATAACTTTAAATTTCCCTTTACAGGGAGGGAGGATGTAAAGCATCACCAAGGCGTAGGTCTGCTGCTCAGCAGACATGCTAGTGATGCTCTTCTAGGATATGAGTGCATTAATGAAAGGTTTCTTAAAGCAAAATTTCAGATAAGCATTAAAGACTTGAATGTCATCTGTTGTTATGCCCGCACAGAGGACTGATGAGGATGAGAAGGATAGGTTTTATGGACAACTTCAGGATATTTTGAATTCTGTCAAGAAAGGAGATATTACCCTTGTTCTAGGTGACTTCAATGCCAAAATTGGTGCTGACTCTGACATTTGGGGAGGGGTGTAGGCCCTTTTGGTATTGGTAGCTGCAATGGCAATGGGCAACGTCTCCTTCAAGTAAGTAAACTCAATGGCTTCAGAATAACTAACACTTATTACAAACACCGCGACATACATAAGTACACATGGTTTTCACCTGATGGGATGCAAAAGAATATGATTGATTATATATTAATTAACAGCAAATGGGCTAGTTCTGTTAGGAATACCAGGACATATAGGGGAGCTGAAATTGGATCTGACCATTACCTTGTTAAAGGTAAAACTTAAACTTAAAAACTTAACTAAAACTTAAACTTAAAAAGTGTTGTGCTAAAGTTAAAAAATTTACCTTTAATACTGTAGCTCTGAAAGACCCAGTTATAGCTAAAGCTTACCATGATAGGCTCCTTAAGTCATTATGACAGTCATGGTTTGCTTACTACTGAAGATGAGGAAGAATGGGGTCCGTTTTAAACAGGCTTTTTTGGAAACTAACAATACTCTTTTAGGAAAAAAGGAGCAGAGGAGACAGAATTATTTAAGTTATAAGGCATTTGAGCTTGAAAAAAGGGACTGCAGGAATGTCCTTAATCAGTACCCTACTAGTCCTTATAGAAAGCATCAGAGAGAACATAATAAACGTGTAAAGGATCAGTTAGCTGCTGATAAGAATCTTTGGCTTGATGGCTTGGCTGACAAAGCTGAGGAAGCAGTTAGGCAGCACAACAGGAGGGGGTTGTACCAGATTGTTATTGTTTTATGTGGGAAGAAACAGACAGGTGCACAGGGATTGAGGGATGAACATTGTAAGTTTAGTTGAAGGTGGGAATTCTGTGATGGCTAGGTGGGCTGAGCATTTCAGTGATGTTCTAAACAATGTGGTTAGTTCTACTTCCATTGTTTGTAATGTTGATAGATACATTGGTGTCTTTAATGTTGGCCCTATAACGCAATCTAAAGTTATTTTGGCTAGTTCTAAACTTAAACTTCACAAATCCCCAGGGGTAGATGAAATTACTACAGAAATGCTTAGAGCTGGGAATATTTCGGTTACTGCTTGGATGACTGAAATTTTGAATATCTTTTATGATAAAGGCATAGTTCCTAAAGATTTTACCAGAGCTATTATTATCCCTATTTTCAAAAAAGGTGATCGCAGTTCTTGTGATAACTATAGGGATATCAGCCTACTCTCTGTTCCAGGTAAAGTTCTTTCCATGATTGTGCTTAATACAATTAAGAATCTGGTTGACAGTCAATTGCGTAATGAGCAATGTGGATTCAGAAGTGGTAGGAGATGTGTGGATCAGATATTTTTATTTAGGCAGATTCTTGAGAAATGTTTAGAATTTCAGAAACCTTTGGTTGCTAACCTTGTTGATTTCAAAAAGGCTTTCGACTCTGTTGATCGCCATAATTTGTGGTTGATTGTGAGATCATATGGTATACCAGACAAGATAGTTAACATAATGAAAGCTATCTATAATATCACTGAGTTGTGTGTGAGAGTTAATAAGAATTGTAGCAATTGGTTTAGCATTACTTCTGGTGTTCGACAAGGGTGCATTTTGTCTCCTTTTCTCTTTAGTTTGGTTATTGATTACGTTATGTGAAATTCATTGCAAGGGAAAAAGTTTGGCCTTAAATGGTCTGGAGATACTAAGATATCTGATTTAGATTATGCTGATGATTTAGCCCTATTGACAAATGATGTTGATGAAATGAACTCTTTCATTCGAGCTGTTGATGAGACTGGTAGTATAGTAGGTTTGGTTATAAACAGAGAGAAAACTAAAGTGATGAAAATTCGTCAGGCAGGTTGTGATTCAGTTCACCTGAATGGTTGCAGTCTTGAGCAGGTGTCACAATTTAATTACCGGGTGAGCTATGTAACAGATTCTGGTGATATGCGGCATGAGATTAACTGACGAATAGGTATTGTTGCCGGGACTTTTAAGAATCTGTGGAGATTGTGGAGAAATAGGCGTATACACCTAAAGACTAAAATTAGACTGTATAATAGTTTTGTTCTTTCTAGGGTTAGTTATGGTAGTGAAACTTGGCCGCTGTATAAACAAGATAACAGAAAACTAGATGCTTTTGATTCTAGATGCCTCCATAGTATCTTGGGTATTAGGTGGTTTAACTTTGTAACTAATGATGAGGTTAGGCAAAGGAGTCTGCAACCTCCTTTAAGCAGCATATTGTGCAGAGAGAGACTCCGCTGGTTTGGCCATGTTGCCCGTATGGATAATTATAGATTGGCGAATAGGGTTATGAACAAGGTGCCTAGAGGCCTCAGAAGGAGGGGGAGACCTAGGATGCGGTGGGCAGATAATGTCAAACAGGACCTTGTTAGAATTGGTGTGCAGTGGTCGGATGCAGAAGATGTAGCTCAGAAGATATATGATTGGAGAATTAAATTGCATGGTCTGGTCGGACCTCCGTAGCCCAAGGCTGTTTGATGATGATGATGATGATGATGATGATGTACCGCAAATTACTCTTCATAAAGAAAATGATATGGCACTAATTCAAGAATACAAAAGTGCAAAAATAAAATGACTTACATATGTTTATTTACTAGATTTCATTCGTTGCCACTTTCTGACAATAGACGCATTTGTTTACTTAAGACTGGAATTAAATCACTTTCGTCGCTTGAAACATTTTGGCCGTCGTGTTCATACTCCAATCGTGAAATGCTCTCTGTCGTATGGGGACCAAATTATCACTTGTTTCCAGTGATTCTGAAGTTTGATTCGTTTTGACAACGAACTCTGTAATCAATCGTTGACATCCTGCTTTCACTAGATCTTTGCATAATTCTTGATAACGCGCCATACATGACTTCAGTTCACGTTTAAACTGTTCAGCTCATTCGACAATGAGATCATGTGTAAGAAATGACTTTACAGTTTACTAGCCATTTGAAGACCTTCTTTAATTAAACCTGCAGTGAATGGAACCTCTTCATCACCATCACTTTTTTTTCGTTTTGATTAGGACAACTTCTATTATTTATTATATTGTTTATTTATTTTTTAAATCTTCTATTATTTTATCTTCGCTAAGAGCTTTGTCAATCAGCAATTCATCAATATCTGCAAACGATAAACCATGGAATCCTTCTCCACCAACTGCATGTGCTAAAGTGATGATATTAGGATATTCAGTCGTATTTGGGGGTATCTTTGCTTTTTACACATTCGGCCAAATAGCTTTCCAGCGTGTGTTTAAAGTTGATGGTTTTAAATCTGATAAAGTCAATCCAGCATATATGATACAATCTAAAATAGAAAATTTCTTCCACACATCAATAACGTTAGTGTTTTATCCTCATCTGGTTTATCCAAAATGTTGGAATGTTCGTCTTATAAATAATAAAAATAAATACCTCCTCAAGCAGCTGCTTGCCACAGAGGTCTGACAGGAGCCTGTCAGTTTATATGCCAAAGTAGAAGATCTGAGAGGATGGCAGGACCTCAGCAGAAAAAGCAACACATACATCCACGCCTCACCCGGGGCTCGAACCCAGGCCCCTTACGTAGTAAGTTTTAAATGTGGCAATTATACCCTGGTCTAGTGCTCGTATTAAGGATGTATTAGGCGGCAAAAAACAAAATTGTACATTTGGTTGATCGAAAACGGATGGCCAGGCGCATTGTCTATAATCAATAGAACTTTAAATTCGAGATTTTTTTTTCCCCTTCAAATAGCGTTTAACTTCTGGAACAAAACATTTATGATACCAATCATTAAAAATTTCTTTTTTAGCCCAGGCTTTTTTGTTTGCCATCCAACACACTGTCAATTTATTCAAATCTACACCTTTCCTTGACCGTGGTCATAGGGATCGATTGATGAGCAGCGGTTTCAACATACGATCTTCTGAAACTTTGCTGCAAAATAGAAAGGTCACACGATCCTTAGCTGCTTTAAAGCCACCAACAGTTTTTTGTGATTTTGCTATATAATTTCTACTCGACATTTTTTCCAAAACAGACCAGTTTCATCTGCATTCCAAACTTGATAAGGAGTGTATCCACCATCTTCAATGATTTGGGCCAATTTTGGACAAATTTCTTTAGCAGCCGGCTCATCTGCAGAGGCAACTTCACCTTTTATCTTTACATTATGAAACGCATGTCTTTGAAGAAATCCTGCAAGCCAATCTGTACTTGCAGAAAATTCAGAATTTTTGTTTAACTGAGCTGATGTGGTTGGTTCCATTTCTTGTATCTGCTTTTATATTCGTAATGCCATCTGTTTGATGGTATTTCCGTCTAGAGGTATTCTTTTTTTGCGAGTTATCTTCTATCTACATTACTAGTGCCTTTTCCATCTTCACATTTACAATATCTCTCATGTGAGATGATGACTTAGCACTCGATTTTGTTCCAGAAAGCACAGATTTTCTAATAGCATCTTCATTTTTCTTGATGGTTCTTACGGTAGCTTCGTTCAAACCAAAATATTTACCTTGGGATGTTGAACTTTCTCCAGTTGCAATACGATCTAAAATTTGGATCTTAGTATCCAAAGAGATAGCTTTCCTTTTCTGCTTTTGTATAGTTGAATTATTCGACATCGTGGTAAGGTTTACGAAAAATATTTGAATTATAGTAAATAAATCAGATTATGAAAAATTGTAAATTACCTATCAGTAGAATTTAATAAATTTATATTACGCACACAAAACTTCAAAGACAAACAAAATTTTTTCGATCTCTTCTATTAAATATCTAAACACTTCTAACTTTAAACACGAAATGAGAGACCAAGACTAACGTATGTATTGAAGATAAAAAAATTGAGGAGAATTCCCGGAACTCAATGTTGCCAGTTTATTCCGAATGAAGTTGATTTTGTAGAATTTTTCCATAAAATAGAGAATAAAATAGAGAAAACTTGCTCTATAGTTATGTTAGTGTAGTTTTTATTTTGGGGATTTAGTGCACAAAATGTGTATCTATAGTACATTTTCAAAGTTAAAACTACTTCGCAAAATGTGACCATAAAAGCGGTATCTTTGTTATAAATGTAAATTCTAGGAATATTTTCTTGAATAGGAATATTCTTTCAGAATGAATTTCAAATGGAGATTTTTAAAAAGGCGCCATTTGAACCGTGTTAGGTCAAAATAAATCGTTTAAAAGAGAACTGGAATTTTTTTCTAAACCTTGTTAAATCAAAATCGTTTTAAAAAAAATCCGTGTAAAAACAGAATTGGGTGTATATTACAAGCGATATTATAGCGTCACCATGCGAAATAACTGAAAGTCTTCGTAACAAGGAAATTGAGATTTTCTTGACATGTTGGACATAGTTACTTCTGTTTCTTAAGTATTTAATAAAATATAGCAATTTTAAATATGATTATTCGTTTATAATGACTCTGTACAATAGAAAAATGCACAAAAATGGGTTTCCAAAAGATCTGGTAAATTTTTGGGAACGTGTTTTATTGTGCATAGTGACGAACAAAGTTCCTGTGAACACTGGGTCAGAAAAGCTTCCCTTCCGAGTTATAACACATCTTGAGAGTGCAAGTAAGAAAGATAATCAAATGATACAATGTTAGGTAAATTTGCACCATTTGCGTATATGACGGCAGAGTGATTTATGCAAATGTGGGACAAAATCACACTACTCCTTAGTGACATAAAGTGAGTTGGCAGTTGTTCTGAAATTATTTGTAAGTGAATTCGTAGTCTTGTTATTGTAAATCTTCGTGTTATTTTCGATGTTGACCATGATTAATCAGTGCTTCAATGCTGAAATGGAGACACATTTCAGGTATGGACGAGCGAAATGGAAACTGCAGGGAAGCTCAACAGAGAGATTTTGGGAGATAAACTACAGGATAGCTTTTCCGCACCGATGATGTTCAGAGAAGGATACTTTTGCTGCCATTCATTGGCGACTTCGAGATACAAGATTGTTTCGTCTGTTAATTGCAAATTGGGCGGCCAGACATATCTGAACACCCGCTTTAAAGGAATTTGTGTTAGACATGGTCGCGGAGGCACGCACGAATCGAATAGCAGCAGATATAGGTGATTCACATAAACTCTGCCCATATCACGTGCACCAAGTAGCGGCCATCTCACAAGTTGATTTTCATGCATGGGTCGTTTTCTCAATTCCTTCTGGAGCAGTATATTGGGTCTGGTTTCCTTCATTGTCTACTTTTCGCCGCTGCATCGTAATTCACAAGATATGGAATTGTAAAACTTCGTAACATTCACCACAATGGACACAGGAATATCCTCATGAAATCACCCAGTCTTGGCAGCAGCAGAGGTACCATGTGAGTGTTTGGGCTGGATCATCAATGATGACTTCCTGATAAGTTCATTTTTCTTGCCTCTACTGATCTAAGGGACCTGGGTTCGAACCCCGGATTAGGCATGGATGTGTGTGTCGTTTTTCTGCTGAGGTCCTGCCATCCTCTCAGATCTCCTACTGTGGCATATAAACTGACAGGCTCCTGTCAGACCTCTGTGGCAAGCAGCTGCTTGAGGGGGTATTTATTTTTTTTTATTTTTTTATAACGTTCAATGTCCAGCAATACACGCATTTCTTGGAGGCGGAATTACCTATATTGCTGGAAGACATTCCATTAGCAAAACACCATCGCATGTAGTTCGTGCATGATGGAGCTCCAGCACATTTCAGCCTCATTGCTCGAGAACATCTCAATCGTACGTATTGTCACCCGCAACCTTTCCTCTTCAAGTCATGCGACGTGAACTAAAATTATACTCCGCGTTTAGCAAACGCGGAATATAATTTTAGTACATAAATAATTACCCATACATAATTATATATCTAGAACTACATATTAGAACTAGAATATCTAGAACTGCATATCTATACCTTGTCGATCTGACTTCAAACAAAAATTGCCTTCTAATAGATACTTCTGAAAGAATCGCTCAGAAGAAGATTTGAGTTCGAACCAGGAACAACCCACAAGCTAGCAATACACAGTCATGTACTCCGTAACTATAGCTGCGATGAGTAGAGGATTCAATGATAGACAAATGCAAATTTGGTTTAAACAATAACTGAAAAAAGATTTCAATTTATTTAAATTTTCAAAATCAACATAATTCCTCCACCAGCTTATAAAGGTGGAAGAATTCACATTACAATCAAGTTATCACATTTCCACTCCACCGAAGTAAACTCAATTATAAAGTGACAGCCAAAATATTAAGGAAAAGTGACAACAATCAGATTAACATGAATTAAAATGATTATACCCTGATTAAAGACTTATCCACAAAGAAAACAGAGTTCCAGTGAGCTGCAGTTGTTCACTCGGAAGCAATAAACAATTACTTCGAAGAGAGAAGACAGAACACGGGTCCTGTTAGCATGATCACCCCACACCAAATCCTTTCTCCTGCTGAAGTGTGGCAATAACTCTGGCAACCCCGGGAATTCTCCAACACTAGGTGCCAATCAGATGCCATCCCCGGGCAAACACAACGTTTGCAGTTTTTTCAGAAGTGGGACAGAGTCTTGTTGCCAGATCCCAAAAGTAAAAAAAATGAAATTACAAAAATCAATTGGTCCGCGACTTATCAGTATCCTGCTCTTTGAATTGGTGGAGGAGGACCAACTGCACAGCCTGTCCTGATGATTTCAATCTGCTGGATTTCTTCTTATGGGGACACATTAAGGCCGATGTTTACTCTACCCTAGTTCCTAATACACAAGCTCTCCATGAACGGATCGTAAGATGGCTGTCAAAGAATTCATAACACTCTGGGACTTTTCGAAAGAGTTCGATAGTCGATTAGAAAATGCTGAGAGGCATATATTGCTACTCATGGAGGTCATTTCGAACACTTGCTTTGATATAAGCCTTACATAATTGTTCTCATCGATTATTACAGTGTGCTCTAATAATAGGAATAAAAATTAATTGACTTCACAGGCTTTCTTATTTTCACTCTCGAAATGTGCTATAATTTGGAAAGGAAACGTTTCTGGTTTAATGTTCATAGGGACATTTTCAGAACTATGAGCAGCAGAATACGTTTGACTAGATCTTTTTGAAACACCATGCATAAAAATTAAAGAAGTTAAACCATTTTGTTTTTCATTTTAGCTTTTTGTATGTTAAGCTATTGCAAACTTTAAAACAAATATAAATTATTTAGAGACAAAATTAAAGGTTACATGTTTTTGGAACCACAATCACTGGAACTAATTCGTAGAAAGTAAAAATTCTCGAGTAAAATCGTTATAAACGCTGAGGGCAATTCTTTAACGAGAGAAAGAACACTTGAAACAAAAAAAAAAAACAATTAAAAACTGAACACTGGTTATCAATTTCAATGTCTGGACGCTGATTGAAAAGTTAACATATTAATATATTAATATTGAAAAGTTAACGGAAACAAATTTTTTACCAATTTGCAATATTACAAATTTCAATTATTACTTAATCGGAGCCGGAACTTAGCTGTATTCTACCTTCAGGAGGCGGGAATTTCTAGTGTCTATCCTGATGCCTATGTAATGGGAATGCCTGACGATTTCTGCAAACCGTGTTAACAAGCGCTTATAGGAAGCTTCAGAACTTGTCACATGAGAGCAGCACCATTCCATGGTAAGCTAATCTACGCTAACAGTAAGTATATAGTGATCTGGTCGAAATCATATGGTAAAGAACCAGACAGATGATTAATCAAATAACAATAAACTAGAATGTTTCTTAGAAATACAATGGGAGTAGTGACCTTACAACTTGGGGACCCCCCACGCACTGTGCTTTCCCCCTATGACGTCACCGGCCACTCCCATATGCGCCCCCACTACCATCACTTATTAATATTCATAACCGACCATAACCCTTATTAATATTCGTAATTCATAATTAGTTAATAATTAATTAATTCATAATTAATTAATCCCCTTTATCAAAAGTTCCGCCCCCTTAATTAAAAATTCCTTCCCCCTTATTAAAAACTTATGGCGCCATCTAGTGTATATTATAAGTACTATATTTAGAAAAGCCTTCTATTTTAACTAAAATTATTCCCAATTTTTACTCCCCCATCATTTAAAAAAACCCTTATCAAAAGTTCTGCCCCCTTTATTAAAAACCCTACCTGTATTTTTAAGCCCCTCCCCTCTTTAAAGATCCCCTGGTTGACCCACCTGTATTTTTTAAGCCCCCCTGAATTTCCTAACACTGGAAAAATTCTTCGATTTTTGGTGGCGCCATCTATACTTTAGTAAGCATTCTAATTTAATCGAAAATTTTCCAAATTTTTGACTCCCCCTTAACAAAAGTTCTGCCCTGCTTTATTAAGAATCATACCAAAATTCCCCTTGGTTCACATGTATTATTTAATCCCCCTTATCAAAAGTTCCACCCACTTTATTAAAAATCCCCCTAATAAAAAGTTTCGTCCCCTCTAATAAACTCCCCCTCACTGATCACAAACTCCCGAATAAGGCCCTTGATTTCTACTCTCATCTGAAATTTGCCAAGTCCAACTAAACTTTCGGTGGCAACGTCCACATCATCCCCTCACAGAATGGCTGATGCAATCCTCAAAAATAATTACAAAGTCCAAATTTTTACTCCCCCTTCATTATAAAACCCCTTATCAAAAGTTATGCCCCTCTTTTAAGGACTATCCCACAGTAACTATTTTAAAAGACTGTCCCGCAAAAAATGAAATGAAAAAATGCTATTGGGTAAAAAAAATTCATAGAAGGAAAACGTCTAAAAAAAATCTTTGTTTTAAAAACAAATTATTTGTAATTATGAAAAATATAGAGGGGTAATATGGTCTGGTGACCTGTATGGGTGACATAAAACCCTCACTTTAGAAAACACAACAAGCGTTCGGTACCTCACCCTTACTATGGAACACCTTTTATTGAAGGATGAATCTTGTATCATGTCATCCCCTGTGCTGTCGATACTCCTTTGCTTCCAAATCAGACACGATGTCTTACAGCATGAAAACCCACTCACAGCCTTGACCACTGTTTTAGGACCCATCTCGAAATTTTTCTAAGTCCAGAGATAGTTGACAGCCCTTCTGACTAAACTGCATTGTCACCCCCAATTCTATTCCCTTTTGTTTCAGGCCATCACACGAGATACGATAAGCCATCTCCCCTTTATGATAGGTCACCCATTTGTTTCAATGTACCCCATCGGAAGAAGACAAGCAATTTTGAAATTACACGCCCCTAAACCTCCAAGTGTGGCCCCTCTCTTATCCAAAGTTGTCTCCATTGGATTGAAGGATGATGCCATCAGATATTTGTGTATTCGGCACAACACATCGTGATTGCAAAAGTATGACTAATAAAACTAACTTTTTTCATTCCCATATATCTGTTACACGACATAGTTTAAAACTTTTTATTCCTAATATTTATTAGCGCTGTATCCTCAGTACATAATGCAAAATATTACTCGCTCCTAAGAAGTAACGCTATGCAGTAACAGTCGATAACAATTTCTTCCTCGGAAGAAAAATCAGCTAACTATTTGGAGGTAATAATTTTAAAAAAATCTGCAAATGTAAACACTTACTGTTTTAAAAAACATCTTTTCCACCATTTACCGGCGAACGTGTGGTCAGAAGACTCATCACGCTGATGAAATTTTATTTCGTGTTGGTTCGTTAGTACACACTTGTTCGATACACTTTACTAAGTCAGTTGTTTTCATCGGGTAAAAAATTATTTTGTAAAAAATTTTTGTATGCGGTTGAATGTTATATAAAGTAAGAATACTAAAAGTAGAATTCTACATTGCGGGTACCCTTGCGTTTCTGCTTACAGTGCTAAAACATCTAACTTTAGTTCCAACATGAATGTATGTTAATAGAGTAGGGGACATTAGTTTTAACAAATACACTCCCTACTATAAAAAAATAATACACTTATGTCTCACTCGATCGCACTCTCTCAACTTATCTGAGCTAATCCACCAAAATATTATTTGCAGCTGGACTGATAGTCGAAATTTAGCAAATTCTTCAGCGATTATATCAGTGTATATCTATGGAACAACCTACATGAGAAAGCTTCTTTGATAACATAAAAATACGCGTAACTAAAAATTTTCAGGAATAATTTAAAAAGTACAAACCTCACCAACAAGTTTTGGATACTTATTACTGTTCAGTGATACCGGTGAAAAGGAATTTTTCCCTTGTGCACTAAAGCGACACTGATTATGTTGTGATCTCAATAAAAGAATTCTGCACTTTTGTCACAAAAATCGATTTTCTCGCATAGAGCTTACAAGAGGTGACAGAAAGAAAAAATAATGCCTTTACAAACTAAGAGTCACTCGGTGTAAAACATCCGAAATCCAGAAATGCCCTTTCTAAAAAATAGAAAAATTCCCTCTGTATTCTTAAAATTCTAAAATAATTCTTAATCCCCGCTTCTTGATTTTTAAAATCGTCTCTATTACAAGTACTAAAAGCTCCTGCTATTATTGTTACTTATCTGAAGAAATGACCAGGAGACGAGCGCGCAGGAACAGCCAGCCGCTTGTAAACGTCAGGGGGTCACTTACTCACTGACCTATGGAACACCCCGTCGATGCGAAAACAGATATGCTACTGTTTATCTAAATCATTTACTTACAGGAAGAGCGGTCTGCTCCATGAGTTTTATCTTCCTCAAGGATCGTTTCGGTTTAACGACAGATTGAAAATGGAATTCTGCCAATAGGTTATTGACTAGCTTCTCAAGAGGTTCATTTAAAAATTGATAAGAATCTATGAAATTCAAAGTTCCAAGGGAGAATGCTGTGTATTTTTCCATATTATTATTGGGAATGCAATTAATCTTCTTATTTTTGATCATACCTATTCCTTGCATAATAAGATGTCTGTCATATCCCTTTAGGTTACGAAATATAACTGGAATCTTATTTGGGAGCTTAAAATTGAGATTACATGCATTATGAGTGGCTCCTCGGAGAAGTGTTTGAGTAAGAAGACTATATCCATGCAATGAAAGTATGGAACTCATTCGACATAAAACACCTAGGCCAAAATCATGAATTGTACACCGACGTGCTCCTCTTTGCTGATGTGTTTGAGAAAATTATGTGTCAGATACTATGAAATTGATCCCTGTCATGTTTACACAGCTCTTGGGGTTACTTGGCAAGCATTCCTGAAGATGACAAATATTAATCTAGAGTTGATAACAGACCCTACAATATATCTTTTGCTGGAAAAAGACATACGAGGGGATATTTCAGTGATATGCAATCGTTTTAGTACTGCAAAAAACAAGTATTTAGAATGAAAGATAAACTGATTGCAAGTTTGCTTATTAAAGCTTCACTGTAATACAATCTTAGAGATGATATATGCTAATCTTTTTACATAGCTTAATCTTTAGATGCATGTTTCTTCATAGAATCGTAAACTAATTTTCTTTGCGATTTCTCATACATCTCGCAAGATAATTAAAGTAACTTGCTCAAAAGAACACAATCAGTGATTCATCTTCCATATGTGTATATTTATTTTTTAATAAACCATACTTTAACGACCAAAGTAGGTAAATCGCAAGCATCATCTGGGTCAAATTATTATTTTTTTCATATATCTACACTTTCTAATTCTTTACGTTGAAAATCTCACAATAGCCTGAAATGGACACTATTCAGTACTTTACCTACGATACAGCTATAAGTTATGATAGCCAGCAGATTAAAAAATTTAAATTTATCTCATAGACAGTAGGTTAGCACGCTCAAACTTCTGATCTAAGAAACCTAGAGATCCATGGTAAGACATGAGTGTTGTTTTTCTACTGAGCACCTTTTACTATGTCGTATGAAAGGATTCTGTAACCGTTATGACAAATAGTTGCTTAAAGCCATATCTATTTTTAAAGATACACTGATTTCGAACTCACTAAGATTCTTACATGCAATCAATAGATGCACATATTAGGACCTATACCTTTCATCTCCTAACATATGAAAAGCAAAGTTTCTCTCTTTATAAATTAATACAATAGCATGAACAGTCATTATAATAAGCAATTGAAGTGTGTTGACTGCATTCATTTTAAGTCTGATTCGAGTAAACGGAAGACAATCTGAACAGCTGTTATTACTTTCAAGCAGAATAAAAATCCTGTTTAATTTTACATATTCATAGGTTTATGAATATGTGAAGATTATGTATATACGAGAATGTGAGAGTTTCTCTGATCTTATGCAAAGTATATGCATGTTTATATCTGTGGTGTATGGTATTATGCCATCCCGCGGCCGAGTGGTTAGCGCGCTTGGCTACTGATCTACGGGACCTGGGTTCGAGTCCCGGGTAAGGCATGGATGTGTGTGTTGTTTTTCTGCTGAGATCCTGCCATCCTCTCAGACCTTCTACTATGGCATATAAACTGACAGGCTCCTGTCAGACCTCTGTGGCAAGCAGCTGCTTGAGGGGGTATTTATTTTATATTTTTTTTTATGGTATTATACATATTCAACGGATGTCTTTCTAAGTGTATGTCTCTATGCATAAATTTTTAAACCTTTTATCCTACAGCAATTTATATAAATATAATGTAATAATTAAAAAATATTTTTGACGAAACTTACAAAGTAAAAATTCAATATAACAAAAATACAAGACTTCAAAACCAAGGTTATTTACAAATTGTCAAATTTTCGAAATAATTACGGGAAACATACCTCCGATTATCAAGTGCCACTTATATTTAATGCTATTCCAAAAGAATTACTAAATATAGATTCTTTTAGAAGACTTAAAATTGAATTAAAAAATTATTTGGTATTTTCTATTTATCTGATTTTTATGTGTTGTGTTTTGTGGATTTATTTGATGTACACCATTTTTGAGGCTGAATGACCTATGTTTAATATAATTTATTCATTTTCCTGCAGATAAGCTATTTAGCTTTGTGGGTCAAATGGTAAATGTATTTGTATTCTTTACTCTTATGAATGAAAATTATATTCTTTTAAAAAAAGTGCGATTGACTAAGTTTTTGTCTGTTTTCATAGTCTCTCTTCATATATATCTATTTTGTCATATACTTCCATATACATGTTTCGTCTCTGTACATGTGTTAATTGTATGTTTGTGCGTGCGGGTGTGTGTGTGCGTGCGCACCTGTGTACGTGTATATGTTTTCATGTTTGTTTCTTCGAATGTGTTCATGTTTGTTTGTGTGTATGTGTTTGTGTGTTTGTGTGTTCATGTTGTGTGCGTGCATGCGTGTGTGCAGGTGTGCGTGCGCGCGTGTGTGTGCGTGTATGAGCGCGAATGTTTGTATGTATATGTTTTCATGTTTGTTTCTGCGAATGTGTTCATGTTTGTTTCTGTGAATCTGATGTGTTCATTTTGTTTCTATGAATCATGTGTTCAAGAATAAACATGTTATCTATCTGTCAGTTGCTCGTTACAAAAAGAAGATAACACTTTACAAACTTCAACAGATTGGCTTTATAGCTCTATTAGGAATTTCCAAATCTCATCGGAAAGTCATTAAACAGATACTTGTGAAAAGTTTGCTAATAAGAAAGATGTATTTTGCCTCTCCAATACTGTATGCAGTTTTCAGAGAGTCTTTTATCATTATTTTACCTTTCTCGATTGAGTTAAGTAGAACGAATAGTCAATAAAACAGCTTTACAGGAAATATCTTATATTCATACACTATCTTCAGGAAGGTTACAATTATCGACTACTTAAAAAAGAATTTATTTTTTCAAAGCAGAGATTGAAGGATTCAAGATCGTAATAAAAGTTACAAGACCACGAACACACCATTTTATTTGCGCTAAGAAATCACAATGACGACCAATCAGATAAAGAACACTATTTATTTAGTAACACTATTAGCATTTATTTAGCACATATTCAGATGCGCGTACCAGTTCGTCGTACACTTCGTTTAGTAACATAGGAAAGTTTCATTCAGACATGTAGGAATAATTATTTTCAACTCCTGCCTCTTCCGCAAAACGTTTAGCGATATAGCTTCAACGTTAAAACGTTTAAACGTTTAAAGATATAGTTTTAAGATACATGTAGCTTAAATGAATGTTTCTCACGGCTTCTGGGAAATGGGCATCAACTGATTCAACGGATATGGCAACACACGAATGGCGAAGTTGACTCGGATGATCTACTTCACACCCAATACAGTTCGTACGAAGAATCCGAAAAATTTCTTTTCTGACGAGAGTATTTAATGTTTTTATGAAACTTAGCTTGGCTCTCTGATCATACGGTTCAACATTAGACAGTCTTGGAGTATGGTCTGTAGTTAATTCGACATCCCTTACGGCATTAGAAAAGCTATTGAACTTCACAGCCATTAAGCTGCAGGTGATGGAGTTGTGGGAAACTTTTAATCACGTCCATTGTTTGATGCTGAGATGTACCGAAGAAATCATTGAAGTACCATCGTTACACACAACACCTTTTTCAATGACCACCCCTTTTTTACCCTTGAATACCACCATGCAATTCAGTTCATACTCAAAGATAAACGTATAGGTGAGTGTAGAAGCCAGTCCATACCACTGTTTGTCGGATAACATACCGAAGCCTTTTTGGGTCTAAACGGAATGTCACTGCACTTCTGAAACAAACATATGTTCACTTCGGGAACGTTCTTGCAAATCTTCACCAACAAGTCAGAACCTAGCTGGTAGTCGTCATCTCCAATGGCAAACCGCTCCGCAGAGAGATCACTTTCGGGCTGAGAATGCTGAACACAGACCATCGTTAACACTTCAGTACTGAAAAACTATGCCTTTTCACACATCAAATGTACTACTTATACCTAAAACCTTTGATGTCATCTGGCAATAGCCTGCCATTGGTCGAGATCTAATTCGTAGTGATATTAAAAACCGAATTGTAGAAGAGTAATTTCTGTTCTATATCTGATTGGTCATCATTGTGATTTCTTAGTGCAAATAAAATGGTGTACAAATAAAATGGTGTGTTCGTGGTCTTGTAATTTTATTACGATCTTGAATCCTTCAATATCTGCTTCGAAAAAATAAAGTCTTTTTTAAGTAGTCGATAATTGAAACCTTCCTGAAGATAGTGTATGAATAAAAGATTTTTCATGCAGAGCTGTTTTATTGACCATTCGTTCTACTTAACTGAATCGAGAAAGGTAAAATAATGAGTTAACAATAAAAGACTCTCTGAAAACTGCATACAGTATTGGAGAGGGAAAATACATCTTTCTCTTTAGCAAACTTTACACAAGTGTCTGTTTAGTGACTTTTCGTTGAGATATGGAAATTCCTAATAGAGCTATAACGCCAATCTGTTGAGGTTTGTAAAGTGTTAGCTGCTTTTTGTAACGAGCAACTGACAGATAGATAACATGTTTATTCTTGAACACATGATTCATAGAAACAAAAAGAACACAGCCGATTCACAGAAACAAACAAGAACACATTCGCAGAAACAAACATGAAAACATATACACACAAACATTCGCGCTCACATACGCACACACACACGCGCGCGCGCACACCTGCACACACGCATGCACGCACACACACACAAGCTCACGCACACACATATACAATTAACACATGTACAGAGACGAAACATATATATGGAAGTATGTGACAAAATATATATGAAGAAAAACTTAGTCAATCGAATTCATGTATGCATAGAGACATACACTTAAAAAGACATCCGTTGAATAGGTATAATACCATACACCACAGATATAAACATGCATATACTTTGCATAAGATCAGAGAAACTGTCACATTCTCGTATATACATAATCTTCACATATTCATAAACCTATGAATATGTAAAATTAAACAGGATTTTTATTCTGCTTGAAAGTAATAACAGCTTTTCAGATTGTCTTCCGTTTACTCGAATCAGACTTAAAATGAAAGCAGTCAACACACTACAATTGCTTATTATAATGACTGTTCATGCTATTGTATTAATTTATAAAGCGACAAACTTTGCTTTTCATATGTTAGGAGATGAAAGGTATAGGTCCTAATATGTGCATCTATTGATTGCATGTAAGAATCTTAGTGAGTTCGAAATCAGTGTATCTTTAAAAATAGATATGGCTTTAAGCAACTATTTGTCATAACGCTCACAGAATCCTTTCATACGACATAGTAAAAGGTGCTCAGTAGAAAAACAACACTCATGTCTTACCATGGATCTCTAGGTTTCTTAGATCAGAAGTTTGAGCTTGCTAACCTACTGTCTATGAGATAAATTTAAATTTTTTAATCAGCTGGCTATCATAACTTATAGCTGTATCGTAGGTAAAGTACTGAATAGTGTCCATTTCAGGCTATTGTGAGATTTTCAACGTACAGAATTAGCAAGTCTAGATATATGGAAAAAATAATAATTTGACCCAGATGATGCTTGCGATTTACCTACTTTGGTCGTTAAAGTATGGTTTATTAGAAAGTAAATATACACATATGGAAGATGAATCAGTGATTGTGTACTTTTGAGCAAGTTACTTTAATTATCTTGCGAGATGTATGAGAAATCGCAAAGAAAATTAGTTTACGATTCTATGAAGAAACATGCATCTGAAGATTAAGCTATGTAAAAAGATTAGCATATATCATCTCTAAGATTGTACGACAGTGAAGCTTTAATAAGCAAACTTGCAATCAGTTTGTCTTTCATTCTAAATACTTGTTTTTTGGAGTGCTAAAACGATTGCATATCACTGAAATTCCCCCTCGTATGACTTTTTCCAGGAAAAGATACATTGTAGGGTCTGTTATCAATTCTAGATTAATATTTGTCATCTTCAGGCGTGCTTGCTAAGTTACTCCATGAGCTGTGTACACATGGCAGGGATCAATTTCATAGTATCTGACACATAATTTTCTCAAACACATCAGCAAAGAGGAGCACGTCGTGATATTGGCCTAGGTGTTTTATGACGAATGAGTTCCATACTTCCATTGAATGGATATAGTCTTCTTCCCCAAGCGCTTCTCCGAGGACTCATAATGCGTGTAATCTCAATTTTAAGCTCCCAAATAAGATTCCAGTTATATTTCATAACCTAAAGAGATATGACAGCCATCTTATTATGCAAGGAATCGGTATGATCAAAAATAAGAAGATTAATTGCATTCCCAATAATATGAAAAAATGCACAGCATTCTCCCTTGGAACTTTGAAGTTCATAGATTCTTATCAATTTTTAAATGCATCTCTTGAGAGCTAGTCAATAACCATATCGGCAGAATTCCATTTTCAATCTGTCGTTAAACCGAAACGATCCTTGAGGAAGATAAAACTCACGGAGCAGACCGCTCTTCCTGTAAGTAAATGATTTAGATAAACAGTAGCATATCTGTTTTCGCATCGACGGGGTGTTCCATAGGTCAGTGAGTAAGTGACCCCCTGATGTTTACAAGCGGCTGGCTGTTCCTGCACGCTCGTCTCCTGGTCATTTCTTCAGATAAGCAACAATAATAGCAGGAGCTTTTAGTGCTTGTAATAGAAACGATTTTAAAAATCAAGAAGCGGGGATTAAGAATTATTTTAGAATTTTAAGAATACAGAGGGAATTTTTCTATTTTTTAGAAAGGGCATTTCTGGATTTCGGATGTTTTACACCGAGTGACTCTTAGTTTGTAAAGGCATTATTTTTTCTTTCTGTCGCCTCTTGTAAGCTCTATGTGAGAAAAATCGATTTTTGTGACAAAAGTGCAGAATTCTTTTATTGAGATCACAACATAATCAGTGTCGCTTTAGTGCACAAGGGAAAAATTCGTTTTCACCGGTATCACTGAACAGTAATAAGTATCCAAAACTTGTTGGTGAGGTTTGTACAGTGGACCAGCGATATAACGTGCATGTCGGGCGGGAAACAACACCCGCGTTATAAGGTGAACCGCGTTATACCGAGCGGCGCGGTGGCGACACAATAAATTTCACACTGTAAGCTTTTCTTTTACTCACCATGCATACAATAATTAAACACTATTGAAAATACATGCAGGAACTCAATACATACAGAATTACTCAGTACGCAGTAACAATAAAATGCGATACTCACTAACGCCGCACGGACCTGTATAAACATGTCTGAGCTTATCGCGAACATCACCCGCGCTATTACCGAGTGCGCGGTATATCGAGCAGCGCTATAACGAAGGTCCACTGTACTTTTTAAATTATTCCTGAAAATTTTTAGTTACGCGTATTTTTATGTTATCGAAGAAGCTTTCTCATGTAGGTTGTTCCATAGATATATACTGATATAATCGCTGAAGTATTTGCTAAATTTTGACTATTAGTCCAGCTGCAAATAATATTTTGGTGGATTAGCTCAGGTAAGTTGAGAGAGTGCGATCGAGTGAGACATAAGTGAATTTTTTTTTTATAGTAGGTAGTGTATTTGTTAAAACTAATGTCCCCTACTTCATTAACATACATGGGGTGGGGTGGCTCAGTCGGTAGTGCGCCAGGCTCGTAATCTGTAGTTCCCGGGTTCGAGTCCCAGCTGGGTCAGCATTGTTTAACTCCGCAAAATTCCCCGCCCTGCCCACGGTCAGTAGGGGATACCGATGGGCTTGGAAAGGTTGCCGTCCGTCGGATGGGACGTTAAGCCGTGGCCCCGTGTGCGGGAGAGCCATACCCTGTGCACCTTAAAGAACTGTGTGCGGGATGAACCATACCCTGTGCACGTTAAAGATTGCCTTGATGGGAGGGTACCATCTGTCTCCCAACTGCTGTTCCAGTTTGTCCCCTCCCCCAACCTTCTCTGAGCCTTTGGGGTCCATGTGACATGGCCATTTAGCCCATGGTGTGCAAAAAAGTGCCGCTCAGAGGTAAAACAACCCAAGCCATTAACATACATTCATGTTGGAACTAAAGTTAGATGTTTTAGCACTGTAAGCAGAAACGCAAGGGTACCCGCAATGTAGAATTCTACTTTTAGTATTCTTACTTTCTATAACATTCAACCGCATACAAAATTTTTTTACAGAATTATTTCTTACCCGATGAAAACAACTGACCTTGTAAAGCGTAACGAACAAGTGTGTACTAACACCGCAACGCGAAATAAAATTTGCTCAGCGTGGTGAGTCTTGTGACCACACGTTCGCCAGTAAATGGTGGAAAACACGATTTTTAAAACAGTAAGAGAGTTTACATTTGCAGATTTTTTTTAAATTATTACTTCCAAATAATTAGCTGATTTTTCTTCCGAGGAAGAAATTGTTATCGACTGTTACTGTGTAGCGTTACTTCTTAGGAAAGAGTAACATTTTGCATTATGTACTGAGGATACAGCGGTAATAAATATTAGGAATAAACAGTTTTAAACTATGTCGCGTAACAGATATATGGGAATGAAAAAAGTTAGTTTTATTAGTCATACTTTTGCAATCACGATGTGTTGTGCCGAATACACAAATATCTGACGGCATCATCCTTCAATCGAATGGAGACCACTTTGGATAAGAGAGGCGCAACACTTTGAGTTTAGGGGCGCATAATTTCAAAATTGCTTGTCTTCTTCCGACGGAGTACATTGAAACAAATAGCTGACCTATCATAAAGGGGAGATGGGATGTTTCGATAAGAGGATGGATAATCAAAACATTGTTTCCATACCGTATCTCGTGTGATGGCCTGAAACAAAAGGGGATAGAATTGGGGGGTGACAATGCGATTTAGTCAGAAGGGCTGTCAACCATCTCTGGACTTAGAAAAATTTCGAGATGGGTCCTAAAACAGTGGTCAAGGCTGCGAGTGGGTTTTCATGTTGTAAGACATCGCGTGTGATATGGAAGCAAACGGGTATCGACAGCGCAGGGGATTACGTGATCCAAGATTCATCCTTGAATAAAAGGTGTTCCATAGTAAGGGTGAGGTACCGAACGCTTGTTGTGTGTTCTAAAGTGGGGGTTTTATGTCACCCATACAGGTCACCAGACCATATTACCCCTCAATATTTTTCATAATTACAAATAATTTGTTTTTAAAAGAAAAATGTTATTTTCACCGTTTTCCTTTTATTAATTTTATTTACCCAATAGCATTTTGTCATTTCATTTTCTGCGGGACAGTCTTTTAAAATAGTTACTGCGGGATAGTCCTTAAAAGAGGGGCATAACTTTTGATAAGGGGTTTTTAATGAAGGGGGAGTAAAAATTTGGACTGTCCCATGGCCGAGTGGTTAGCGCGCTTGGCTACTGACCTAAGGGACCTGGGTTCGAGCCCCGGGTAAGGCATGGATGTATATGTCGTTTTTCTGCTGAGGTCTTGCCATCCTCTCAGATCTTCTACTGTGGCATATAAACTGACAGGCTCCTTGTCAGACCTCTGTGGCAAACAGCTGCTTGAGGGGGTATTTATTTTTTATTTTAATTATTTTTGAGGATTGCATCAGCCATTCTGTGAGGGGATGATCTGAACGTTGCCACCGAAAGTTTAGTTGGACTTGGCAAATTTCAGATGAGAGTAGAAATCAAGGGACTTATTCGGGAGTTTGTGATCAGTGAGGGGAGAGTTTAATAGACGGGACGGATCTTTTGAATGTCGTTCAGTATTTAAAGAGTTATGGAAGATGGAAAATTTAATATTAAATTAACTTGTTTTATAAAAATCATTCATAATTATCTAACATCGAAATAATCATTATGCAAATTTTTTAAAATTTAAATATTATTAAATGATTTAAGGGAAATGCATACACAATGGATTTAAGGAAGATCGTTTTGATATTAATACCCGATTTATTTAATTAAGCATGAAGTGGAATATTTGCGAAAAAATTAATGATTAAAAGTAATAATTTTAATACAATAGGCACAAAGTTTATGCTGCAGCACAGAGCTGATTCTTTATATGTTAGCCTTTTTGTTTCAATTAATCTTCCCGACCTACATGACCCTCCTGTTTTTTGCTTGCTTTAAAGTTATTTTTTTATCACGCAATCTACTATTTTACATAAAGTAGTTGAATTTTCATTTTTTTTTCGGTTTAGAAGTATTAAGGGGCTCCATTTAGAATATAGCTCTAAGGTTCCTATTTACAACTTTGTTCCAGGTCACCCATTTAGAACTTGGCTCCAAGTTTTCCAATTTCTTAATCCACTCTGGTTCATACAGATATTTGTGCAGTTCCAAATGCTGATAACCTGTTATGAACTTCAACATTCCATTAGTCATATATAAGACTGGTTTAAGAAGATATGGTGGGGGGGGGGGTAGAAGAGTGTTCGGGTCCAAAGAAAATGAGCGACATTTCTACTAATATTAGCTATCACTATTTTTTAAAATTTTAAAGCAGCATATTATTTCAATTAGTGAAAAAATTTAAATTGGTAACAAAAATGTTATGCTCAAAGAAAGATTTGGCATGATCTTTTCGTGTTATGTCAAAAGAATCTAACTTCGAAGTTCTAAATCATCTGAAATATGCATCTAATGGAAAAATGTGATGAAGATAAAGATTGTAGACCTGTCGGGCTAGGTTCTTTTCGAGCAACACGTGTGTGAGTGTGTGCAGAAGGGTACTTATCTCTGCCTTCCCAGGATGTTGCTGCTATTTAGGTGGACGATAAACACTAAATCGGATTTTACATACTTGATGCATTTAATGTATTTAATGAAAAACTCTGACTGAAGTTAAAGAAAATCAAATTTATTTAAATCAAGGTTTATCATCAATGTTTGTTCAGTATTTAAAAGTTATGGAAGTTGGAAAATTTAATATTAAATTACTTGTTATATAAAAACTATTCATAATTATCTAACTTCGAAATGATCATTATGCAAACTTTAAAAATTTAAATTCTATTAAATGATTTGAAACAATACTTATTATTTAAGTTTCAATTAATATCTGAAATAAATTCTTATGACTCATTACTCTGGTGAAATATTCTAGCTCCCATAATTCCTTAAAACTAGACAAATGTTGTTGAAAATCGAAATTTAAATAGAAACGATTACGATCTTTAACTTATTCTCAGTAATATTTTTCCATTGAATGAATATTTTAGAATTTATAGTGCTTCGAAGTTAGATTCCCATTCGAATAACACGGAAATTCTCTAATATTTTTGTAGGGCGGTTTAATTCAGTTCCGTATATTGTAAATATATTCATCGTTTTGATTTAATGGGAATAAATTTCTCTTACGTACAGTTCCTGCGATTCCAAAATATTCTTTATTCAAAAGTGATCGCTGAACTTTACATTTCTCTTCAAAATATTTTACAAAAATTTTGCCAAATCGTTTATAAATTCTTTTCAAATTACTCATGTCAATGTTACGTTGCCGACATATTACTGTAGCCACCTGTCTCGCAGATGCAGTTTCGAAGAGATTCGATAGAAACTGAGTTTTGTTTTATAACTTTGATTTCTACAAAACATTACACAATACTTTATAATCTTTCAGACTTTTAGTTAAAAAGATTGGGTTGGGTTGTTTTACCTCTGAGCGGCACTTCTTTGCACACCATGGGCTAAATGGTCAGGTCACATGGATCCCGAAGGCTCAGACAAGGTTGGGGGAGGGGACCCACTGGAACAGCTGTTGGGAGACAGACGATAGCCTCCCTTCAAGGCCATCCAGCGTGTTCTTTAACGTGCACAGGGTATGGCTCTCCCACACACGGGGCCACGGCTTAACGTCCCATCCGACGGACGGCGGTCTTTCCAAGGCCATCGGTGTCCCCTACTGACCATGGGCTGGGCGGGGAATTTTTGCGGAGATAAATCTCAACGCTGACCCAGCTGGGACTCGAACCTGGGAACTACAGATTACGAGCCTGGCGCGCTACCGACTGAGCCACCCCCGCCCCTAGTTAAAAAGAAAGTAGAGAGAACAGTGAACAATTCACATATGAACAAATCCGTATTGGAATACAATTTTTAAGATGGCGGTAAACAGCGTAATAACCTATACTGTTAAGAAGCAAGTAGCAAGCAAATCAGCGGATCGCTAGCGCCACAGCGGATGAAAATGTAACTAGCGCTGCTATCGCTTCACGTCGTGAAATCGGCAGGCATTCCCATTACGTAGGCACCGGTATGTCCGAAAGATCTAGAATGCATAGACTGCACATATCACTGCTTTCAGCGTCACCACCACTCCCTAACTTGGGGAAATCGCATCCATGAACACTTTAGGGCAAGTGGTCGACAGTCGCGTTTGAGCTCACACGTGTTTCTTTCACGTCAATATATCATTTTATTTTTGTTTAAGAAACTCTTTAAACTATCAGTGTCTTTTAACTCGGCAATGTCTAATTGTTGCGGTGTAACTTAATGCTCCAATAGATATAAAAAAATAAATAGGATTAGGTTTTATTAGTATGTAAAAGCGATTAAAATTTAATTGCACAACACATGTGAGAATCAATAATTCGCGCTATTTTAAAACAATGATTTTGTTCATCAATGTTTTTTTAAATATCTGTTACGAAATGAAGTGCTGCGTCAAAATGGATACAAGCAGTAACACGGAAAAATGAACCATGATAAAAACAAAATATTTGCTCTGTGTGTTTCAAATCAGAATGATTTAGTAAGATTATATAAATCCATAAACAGATGACATTGACAGATCTTTTGAATGTTTTATCAGAGAATAAAATACAAAACTGATAATTCAAATATTTTAATATTTGCATATGTACATGCAGATTCCTCACGCAACAATGGGGGGGGGGCTCAGTCGGTAGCGCGCCAGGCTCGTAATCTGTAGTTCCCAGGTTCGAGTCCCAGCTGGGTCAGCGTTGAGATTCATCTCCGCAAAATTCCCCCTCCCTGCCCGCGGTCAGTAGGGGACACCAATGGGCTTGGAAAGGCCGCCGTCCGTCGGATGGAACGTTAAGCAGTGGCCCCGTGTGCGGGAGAGCCATACACTGTGCACGTTAAAGAACACGCTGGATGGCCTTGACGGGAGGCTACCATCTGTCTCCCAACAGCTGTTCCAATGGCCTCCCCTCCCCCAACCTTTTCTGAGCCTTCGGTGGTCCATGTGACCTGGCCATTTAGCCCATGGTGTGCAAAAAAGTGCCGCTCAGAGGTAAAACAACCCAACCCAACGCAACAATGGGCTACATAAGTCCTACCAGACTGTGTAATCTTTTATCTAGACATGTTTGTCCTAAGCTACATCAGTTGCATTTGGCCACTATAGGTCAATTCTAGCAAGGTCCTCTTTGACATTATCTTGTTCTTGAATAGTTCAATAACAGAGAAATTCATCTCTCTCATAATCTGTTTTGACCCGTAATTAATAGAAATTAACATTTACAAATTTATCAGTGGTAGATTCCAAACAATAAAAGTGCTCAATGGTAAATGACCGATTTTTCTTTTCTCAGTTGTCGTTGAAAAAATCGTGGTGATATATACGTCGTTCTGGCTTGGTGGATGCGTTAATTCAAAAGCTTTGCTTACGAGGGGAGTTCAAAGTGTTCTAGATATGCATCTGCAGAACAAAATCCATTGCATTATCTCAATAAAACTTTTACTGTCCTTCAAAGTAATCTCGTTTAGCATCTAAGCAAAGTTGCAGACGTCTACGACATTTCTGGAATGCTTGCTTTACTCCCGTTGGGCAATACTCCGCAACTCTAAATGAACTCATTTTGCAAGGTCTTGTACCATTGAAAAAGGCTTCTCAGCAAGTTACGTTTTAATTTTTAGAAACAACCGAAAATTGCATGCTGCATGATATGGTGAACTTGTAGAATTGGGTAGCCTGTTAGATTTTTCCTGCTCCAGATCGGCCACAACTTGCCGGGTTTTGTGAACATTGGCATTGTCAGGAAGAAGGAAGATCCTTGACACACTTGTTGTTGGATGCTGCTCTTTCCTCCCCCTAAATCCATTTTGGGCAAAACAATGTTGGTGTAGTATTGGTCATTTATATTCAGTTTTTTAGGTAAAGTGTGCACAACTACCACTTCTTGGGAATTGAAAGAAAATGCGAACATTATCTTCTTTGCGCCAAAGTCTTGTCAGAGAATTTAGGGATACGGTTCATCATCCACAACCCAAACATAGTTGTCTATCTTTTTGGGAGTTGTATAGTAATAAAACCACTTCTCATCACCTGTGACAATATCTGTTAACCATATTGGGCCACTAGATTCAAACATTACCAGCATCTCCTTGTAAGAATCGACTCTAGCCTTTTTCTACTGTCTGTCTGCTTGTGGGGTACTCATTTGGCATAGATCGTTCTGAACCTTAAATGCTGAAGAACAATTGTTTACACACTGTCAATCGATACAGTGACATATAAACTTATTACATGAACGGTGATGTGTGGGTTTTCCTAAATGGTTTCACGAACAGCAGCGACGGTTCTTTCGTTCACGGCCTCCTTCGGTCTTCCAGCACGAGGGTGGTCTTTATAGCTCTGCCATCCTTTTCTGAATTTGCGCATCCATCCCATAATAATGCTATATGATCAGACGTGATCCCCATATACTTGTGATAAATCGGGCTGAATTTTTTTCGAGTTGTCCCCAAGCTGCATCCTTGTGAAAATGTAAAATCTTTCCCCGTCTTTTGTAGGCTCCATAGCAACAACGGACAGATTTCGCAGACAGTATTTTACGCGTCGCCAGCGAAGTGAGGAATTCGGCCTTTCTTTTTAACACGTAATGACAAGTTTAGATAAGCTTTCAATCGTAGCTCATTAACTTCGAACGAGTGCCAAAATACCTGTCAGGAGCTTTTTGAGCGTTCTCCTTATTTTTCCAAATAATCTAATATCCTTTGAAGTTAAATATTTAGTTTTTAAATGGAGAAGCAAAAATGTAAGTTTTAAAAATATGTTGGATTCTCTGTTTATTGCCCATTCTTCAAAGGTGAATATGCAATAAAATAAAAATAGATAAATGGCGATGTCTATATTTAACATGGAAAATAATATTTTAAAACCAGTAAAACCATGGCTACCTAGCCTTTAGGTATTCACTGCCAAGATAGCGGCTTCTAAGAAAGTTATGTAGCTCGTCGTATACCCCAATGAACATGGCCGCTCAGCCCTTGAAATTGTCTTGCAAATGGACATTTGACTATATATTGTAGGTAGTTGGTCTGTCCCCTCTGCCTTAACAAAAATATCATCGTTTCTTATTCATACAAAGAATTAAGATCTACACTAAATGTATTTTGGCGTTATTTTAAGGTGTATTCAAAATTTTAAATTAAGAATCGATATATCTGAGGACAATAGTTTAAGTCGAATTGATAATTGAAATGGTCCCTTGAAATTGTCTCGAAATGGCCGTCACATGAGCAGTCTATATATTGTAGGTAGTTGGTCTGTCCCCTCTGCCCTGAAAAAAATATTATCGTTTCCATTTCATACCAAAAAATAAGCTCCACACCAAACGTATTTTGGCGTTTACTTTAAGGTATATTCGAAATTTTAAATTAGGAATCAGTATATCCTAGGACAATAGTTTAAATCGATTAATTTATTACATAAGATAGTGTCAAGATGTAGTTAGTTGTATGTTGCCTGCAGGACAGAATGAAATTCGTAAATGACAGAAACTATAAGAAGCTTTGTACATAAAGCAATCCTAAAATGCAAATAATTTGCATCATTAATGAGTTTTTTAAAATTATTTTTAGGATTCGTTTTAAATTTGTGAGTTTCTTCTTTATTTAATTCTTAAACTAGGTCGCTGAAATAAAAGCATAAATATATATGAGCTTAATATTGGAAGCTTCTTTTATAAATGATTTTATATCTTGGTGATTTAAATAATTAGAAAGTCGAGTGTCTGAAAGGTATATATATATATAGTTTAAACTGTAGACAGTTGAACGATACTCAACACTGCTTATTTACCTAAAAGATAAATTTAAAAAAAGAACATACAATCATAGGACTGAAAAAAAATTCAGGTAATAGAAACACAATTGCTCAGTAGTAAACATTGCATTTTTCATTCTTTTGTGAACGTTGTTTCCACAAGTCAGCAATTAATTATATATGCTCAATTATGCTTCTCACATATGCTGTGATATCTGTATTATCAAACACTCTTATTCTAGTCTTAGCCGAGAACCATCTTAGCGAGAACGCCCCTACTGATATAAACGGTGAAAGCAGGGAAAGGAGGTCTATTCTGAAAATGCGTTTAGGAGTTTCTAGACGAAACGTGACAGGATAATCCCACGAGAAAGGATCAAACTTAAAAAAAAAACTCCTCCAGCAGCCGCTTGCCACAGAGGTCTGACAATACAGTTTAATACGTCTTACTGAACGGTCTCTGAGTTTGGCGGGACCTCAGCAGAAAAACTACCCGGGTTCAAACCCAGGTCCCTTAGATCAGTAGCCAAGCGTGCAAACTACTCGACTTAGTTCATGTCAAACAAATGTCATGGTCGGAGCTAATGAGACTTTTTGCGATAGCTTATCTCTTCTAAATTCTCTTTAAAAATTTAAAAATACAATTCTTATAAAATGTATTGTCAACGTGTAACTGGATGGAATTTATACTAATGCTCGAAACTGGTCTTTTGAATTTCGAAAGGTTTTTCATTATTAACCTATGCTAATAATGATAAGCTAAGTTTGTTCAACGTTGACGCATATGCCTGAATAAATGCAATAAATCCCCGATGCTGAGTTAAGTCAGCAAGTGCAATTTGAATGCGTTCACATTTCTTTACGATAAATTCAAATTTGATTTACTAAGAAGGGTCAGTAGTTATCAAAAACACTGGTTCAATTAATAAAAATTTATTAGATTGTATTTTCGGGGAAATATTCTCAATCTGGTTAGCATTTAACTTGTCCGTCACTTAACCTAGAACGAAACAATAAACAACATAAACCGTTTATTGAACAGTTTCATTTGAATAATTTAAAATTGTCGCAAAGTACGTAATTTACAATCGTAAATATTAATGAAATAAAAATAATCGAGATCGCAGGTTTTCTGAAAAAGTAATAGATAAATCTTCTTGAACAAAATTTGGATCAAATGTACCTTGCTTTATAGAGTCAGATTAACAAACTACTAAGCTACTAGGACTGTATGACAATTGAAATAAAAAAATATGTAAAATAAATATTAAAACACCTCTTTAATGATTATTTTTATATACTTTCCCTTCGTTTATTTTCGTACTACAATAATCTTTCATATATCGGTTCACTAGATACTTTTCAGATTTCTGCGTTTTATTCTTGTGAATATCTTAACCCATAGGCGCTTTTACACTACACATCATTACCCTTTGCCTCCATATTACGGGGTAGACGTTTCATTTCCTCCCATCAAATAGCCATGGGCAATTCAACATCTCCATCTTCTCCCAGATCGCCACCTGACGCTTTAAATGCACATTCTCCAGTCTCATTTATCACAACTGCGTCACCTGAAGGAAGAAAGCGTGAGCTCGAGGGATTTACGTTCAAGAATTGCCAAACTTTCAGCAAAGGTTTCATTCCCCAGACCAATCTGCGAACACTTAAATGTCAAGCGCTTGCACTTAAAAAAAGATCAAAGCTCGGAAAGAGTAATTCCAGTTGCACTTTTGGGGAATGTTGTCAACTTGGTATGTCAGCATTTACTTTGACTGTCACTTAACCTGGAGATAAAGACGGAGAAGGATAAGCCAAATAGGATTCTTATACTGGTGCGAAAATGCACTGCGCAGTACAGTGGAGGACTTTTTGCTTGCTATCTGGCGATGAATTAGTTCACATGTGAAATTTGTGCTGCAATATATCATCATAAATTGCAAATGACATAAAAATGCTTGATTCTGCGCAAGATGTAACAAAGTCATCTATAAGTGTATTGACATTTTTCTAAGAACCAACAAAACCAGATATGCTTAGATTGATCCATGGCACTCTGAAGATCATCTAGCTCAGTATTTTCTTTTAGAAAAAATATTGGATGAATGGGTACAATCCCTTGGCACACGAAGTGGTTCGCGCCCTTATGATTGGTATTGTTTTTTATTTACGCAACCAAGAAAAAAGGAGATATTGTAATCAAAACGGATGTAGAAAATTTAATGATAAGTAATATGGTTTATCAAATGCTGTAAACATAATATAATAAGTTAATATTATACAGAGCATATAATTTATAACATTCAATATGCAGTAAACTGTACCTAAAAATCGTTCATTTTTATATTTAAACGCTTTTTTTTCTTCCTCGCATTTTGTTTGCTCTAGATGCGAGTAAATTACATCAAATTATCAAAAGTGTTTGGGACATTTCTATATTGCGCGAATGGAAAACTATATCTCAAAGCTTCGTAACTTTGAAATACTTTTTTGCAGCTAACAATTTTCATCAAGGATATTTGGAACTTGTGTCTCATTCGTTCTAAGAATAAAAGTCACAATTTTTCTGTTACTTAAATGAACAAATTGTAAAACTTAGAGGCTGCTGACTTCCTTATTATATTGCGCCCATAGGAAAGTGCCTAACGTGTGTTATGGGAAATCCGGCCATAGGAACACCATACATGCGAGGAACATAGAATTATCAATTTCACAGATTTTTAGGGAGAAAATATACTTGTGAAGGACAGTCATTTCAGTAGAAGTAGCATCACAGGGATAATATGAGTTTCCAGGAATGTAAGATTAGTACTTCCTGTTTCGTTTTAACGATCTAAAGTTGACATATTACTCATAGTTGAGAAGACATGTTTTCGAATCTCTGGTCTAAATATTAGCCTCCTGGACCTGGTCATGATTCTGATTGCGAATACCCTATTATTTGGAAAGTTGTGATGAAAAATTCTCAATTTCAGAAGAAAATGCGTTTTTACAAATTATTATACCTAAATTATTGCAGTTAATTTTGAAATGAGTAAAACCTGAGGTTTTTCTTTTTTTGCAAGGTTAGATAATTTGAATAAATGTAGAGGAAAAATTGTAATTTGCCGGGTAGGATCTGAACCCGCGATCGCCTAATTGCATGGTAGTTACTCTGACCACTGAGCTGCCGGCCCCTGAACAATCATTGTCTATTAGTGACTTTAAGCGTTATACCATAGAGTTAATCATTGGAAACGTGTCTGACTGTAATTGAAGACTGTAGTTCGTGTACCTAACCCTCCAGATTAGTGTACACGACCAGCCTATATTAGAGGTCAAGAGGCATGATATATATATATATATTTTAGCCAACCCTTGTGTCAAGCCTAAGGATTAACGTTCAAATGATAGGAAATTGTAGATATGGTGGTATAAATATAGAGGGAAAATTGTCATTTGCCGGGTGGGATCTGAACCCACGACCTCCTGATAACATCCTTACGCTTGATACATCGCGTGTTGGTTTAAAAATAGTACCATGCATCTTGATGTTGGCTAGTCGTGTGCACTAACCTGGAAATTGCTTTCTAAACCAAAGTCTTCAATTACAGTCATATATATTTCCAATGACTAACTCTATGGTATAATGCTTAAACCTCTATTTAGAGGACGATTGTTCGGCGGCCGGTAGGTTCCTTAAGTCTTTAATACATAAAGATTACTTACTTAGTTGGTGGGGCGGGGGTGGCTCAGTCGGTAGCGCGCCAGGCTCTTAATCTGTAGTTCTCAGGTTCGAGTCCCAGCTGGGTCAGCGTCGTTTTTCAAATAAAAAACAAGTATGAATTTTTTCCTGAAAAGAAAAAGAAACATTGACTATTTTAAAAAAAAAACTTTTTCTGTATAAAATTATTTCTAAAAGCTAAAAAATAGTAAATGGTCAAATCACTTTCTCTTTCTAAATGAATTGAAAATTAAAAATAAAATTAAATCAGCTGAAAAAAAAATAAAATTATCGGAAAGAAACTGAGCTTGGTAAGATATAGATCAGAAACCACGATCGCATAACCTGTAGAGTACCCGGATCTAGATAAAAATAGATTTAGGAGGAGGGGGCAAATGACGCAATCGAACAGGGGAGAAAAATTTAAGGAGGAAGCGCAAGAAATTGAATTTCAATTGAAGTATAAGTTTATCCTTTTCTATTATAGGCTTTGAAAATTTCTTGAAAAGCGTGTGAAATATGCACACGTTTAATAATGTTTGCCTCCATTACACTTATTAGCATTCTCAAAGGGATGGATGCCTTCTAACCTCCCTCCCTCCAAGATACGGCCCTGTGTTCTCCTATAAATGGGTCCACGGCCCATCCGATGCAAGGTTTCATCCTGTGATTCCCAAAATTTGCATGCCCAGTCACCATAATAAGACAGTGATTTCCAACATATGTTTTTATAAATTCCTGTATATATGCATTTGTGCATTTGCATATAAATGCAGTCAAACAATATATATTACTTATTGCAAATTTATATATAAAATAAATTTACATATGCATTTGTAAATTTGCATTTTGTAAATTCCTCTCTCTCTATATATATATGCATTGTGTAATAAAGGGGTCTGGGAACCCCATTATTACACAATGCATGCTGCACACCATTTTCTTTCATATTATTTATTATTATTTGACTTTCATTTTGTCACACCATGAGAAATAAATTAGTGGGGTTAGTTACTGATGAAGAATTCTAAGTAAATATTTATTTACTAATATTTAACGTAGAGTTGAACAATAATTCACTGTTCAGTAAAAGGAAATGGGCTATGCATTCTCTGAAACTCTCTCTCTGCACTTTTATGATCCAAGGACTTCACAATGAAAATCAGTTTTAGATACTATTATAGTTCGAGATTTGATTTTTAACCACTACTACAACTACTTAATTTGCAGGAAAAAAATGCATATTTTTTTTTACAAAAGAACCTTTCTTGTGTTCGCTCTTAATACAAAGCTTGCTCTATTTGTTTCCGTAATGTTTCAATGTCGTATGTTAGTAAAGTCTGTTTGCCTAATAATAATAATGTCTCTGATGTTCCAATGGTAGAATATTACAGGAGATATCCTGTACACATGGGACTCATGAATAGGTAGCTGGAAATATTTATCCGTGAATGGGTTTCGATCCCACGATTCACGTATTTCGGAGCCGCACGATAGCGGGCAGACCGATTGGCACAACCCGCCTAGTTTCAACCTATTTAATAAATATCATTACTTAAAAAAAGAAAATTAGCGTTTCATGAATTTCAGTTACATCTATGAGGAGAAAAAGAAATATTTTTGTAGAGTTATTGGAGTAATATTGTTTCGCTCCATCAGTCCACTTTCTTGTTCAATGAATAATTCACAGAACTCATAAAAAATGAGATGCATGATACAGAGCCGCAAAGAAAACTCCAAATCTTTGTATTGTATAAAACTATTCATTAACATTGATTTGAAATTATTTCTGTCAAATTATGCTTTCAATCTTTAAATCTATTGCAAAAATATATTTACTTTTTTTTTTGTTTTTTAATTGTATCTTATGTCTTTTGCTTTCTAAAACTGTTTCGTGAAAGGTTCCGGCTAAAATTCCCATTTTTGTCGTTGAACAATTTTCACATTAGTAGAAGAGAAGGTAGAAAGGTTATTTATTACACTGGCAAAAGAAACAAACCAGTTCATAATAATATTAAACTTAAAATCAGTTTTGCGTTACATATTTTAAAATGCATTCTCTTTATGGAGTATTCTTTAGAAATTGACATGTATTCTGAATTATCAACATTCTTCTTCCTGCTTCGAGAGCAGTGCAAAATAATTTCATTTCTGCAGTGCAACTGATTGAAACTGATCAAACATTCTGTGTTTTTATAAACATTTATATTTCTATTATTTAGTTTACAGTATAATTTAGTATTGAAACTTTGACAGATATATATGCTTTCATAAAACCTTTAAGCGTGTATTCACTAAAGAAAACACTTAGTCATTTTTCAATATGAACCTAGCTCTCTTTTCTTCTTTTCAAGAATCAGAACTTCTTTAACGACGTTGTCATACTCAATGCTATCAATATTTTATACCTATTTTTTTTTCCATTTCATAGACGTGTTTGCGTGCCCCACAGCAAATGCGTCCGTTCAATATACTTTTCTTTCTTCCCTTCGCTGGGTTTTTCGATGGTTTCCTCCAGTATTTCGATGGTTTCCTCCAGTATCATTGAACGAAAACAGGATTGATTCGTGACTGGCAGCTTGATGATAGGCTAGCGTCGGTTTATTGCAGCCGTGCGACTCAGATGGATGCCAAAAAACATCAATATATATTTATACGACTGGAAATGTTGCTATCAATGCAGACAGGAATGGATGAAGGAGTGTACGATGTTGAGGAAAAAGTGTTCAATTATTCAACTTTGAAAGCCGAAAAATAAACGAGAGTTACAATGTCGAAATAAAACTGAAGAGTAAACATGACGGCAATAAAAAAACAAATTTCACTCAAAGCTTTTGAAAGTTATTTATCAACCAAAGAAATTTAAAATATTTAATCATATATTAAAATGATAAAAAATAGAACTCGAGTTCCATTTCAAGGTCCACTGCATTAAAAAAAGAGACACGTCTAAAAATACTACGTAATAATGACCAATAAGTAAAACACAATAAGTAAAAGTTAAGTATTAAATGATTGTTTGATGTGCTCGTGCGGATGGGAAAGTTTAATTTACCGCAAAAACATTTATCCTACCTTTGATAAAACGTTTCAAGAATATTAATATTATACTTAACATAATCTGTGCAAGGCAATAAAAATATTTTATGTACTAAACAAATTTACCTGGCCAATCACTCGTGAATATGTTGGGTTGGGTTGTTTTACCTCTGAGCGGCACTTTTTTGCACACCATGGGCTAAATGGCCAGGTCACATGGACCCCGAAGTTTCAGAGAAGGTTGGGGGAGGAGACCCACTGGAACAGCAGTTGGGAGACAGATGGTAGCCTACCGTCAAGGCCATCCAGCGTGTTCTTTAACGCACTGGCAGCATTACGCATATGAAATAAATCTATCTCGCCGATCACCTTATTCCATAAGTGACTGCAAAGAATTATTCATCGAAACACTAATATTTATTCTTTAACAAGAATATTTAATTATCTGTATTATTAAATATACACTAAAATATTCGTCTAACTTCTGAATGCTACCGGTTGACACTGCGACGTCCACTCTCAGCCCTCATTTCAAGAAATCTTGGAAAAGATCTTCAGATATAACAAGACATTGTAATTAAAATATCTCTTATTATGGTCAAGCTCTTAAAGATAATTTAAAACATTTAAACATGGAGTGTCAAGCCATTAAGTCACAGAGAAAACTGTAACGAAACTTGCTTTGTTACACCTGAAACCTAGTCGCCCTTGCATTTTCGTTATCATCGTTCATCTGCTCGGAAACGTTTAAAAGAGTATGTTTCAGTAACAAAAAAAAGGAAATCAAAATTTCGAACCAATTAGTGTGTCTGATATCTAATATCTTTAATTAATATTAAGAGCTCCAAGCCTTATGGCTTATATCTCGAAGTCTAAAATAGTGCCTAATTGGCAATAACAAAAGCAAAACACATAAACCCCAAAGGGGCCACACGGCCAAAACCAATTAGTGTGTCGCCAACCTAGCAGGGAAATATCTTCCTGAATTTCAAAATTGTAACGGAACACCAAATAGAAAATTTTAACCTTTCAGCTTCCAGAATTTAATTCGCAATCTATGTATAAAAACATATGCCTTCTCAATCGAAAAACTACATACAGTAGAAGAGCGAGCTTGTAAAATTGATAAATTAAAGGAATTCCCCTTGTAAAATTGATAAATTAAAGGAATTCCCCTTGTAAAATTGATAAATTAAAGGAATTCAGCGACGTTTCTGTTTAACTGTTAAGGAATGTGTTACTCTTAGTTTAACGTCGATGCCAATTTTAGAAGAAAAATTGTCTTCAGCCGGGTGGGATAAGAACCAATGGCCACCTGATAACATGTGTCAAGTGTTGACCCTCCTGCAGCCGATCAAGGTTTCCTCTAATTTAGGGGTTCTCAACGAGGGGTACGCGGTAAAATGTTTTGGAGTACGCCATGAGATCTCAAAAGTCGCTAGGTATATGTTATATATATATATGTTTTATTTCATTCTCATTGTTATACTGTAACTATAGTTTTATCTATGTGTAGAAAGGGTACGCCAGTTATATACACATTTCCAGGGGGTACGTGAAGCATAAAAGGTTGAGAACCACTGCTCTAATTGATGATATCAACTTTTCTACCTATAGTAGAAATATTTTTGTGTTTCATGAAGGCAGTGTCCTGCTGCTCACGATGCATATGACAAGTAGTTGTCATGAAGATGGCAAATATGTCACATGTATGCTGTTGAATAAATTGGAGAAATACTACAAAGCACTTCCTTGACAGTTGAACAGAAACATTGAGGAATTTCTTCAATTTATCCAACAGTATAACTCGTGACATACTTGCCATCTTCATGACATACTTGTCATCTTCTTCGTGAGGCTTTTTGTGAATAGGACACTGCCTTCATGAGACAGAAAAATTTGTACTGTAGGTAGAAAATTCATACCATCAAAGAGAGAAAATCTTTATCATCTGTAATCTGTAGTTCCTAGGTTCGAGTCCCAGCTGGGTCAGCGTTGAGATTTATCTCCGCAAAATTCCCCGCCCTGCCCACGGTCAGTAGGGGACACCGATGGGCTTGGAAAGGCCGCCGTCCGTTGGGATGAGACGTTAAGCCGTGGCCCCGTGTGCGGGAGAACCACACCCTGTGCACGTTAAAGAACATGCTGGATGGCCTTGACGGTAGGCTACCATCTGTCTCCCAACAGCTGTTCCAGTGGGTCCCCTCCCCCAACCTTCTCTGAGCCTTCGGGGTCCATGTGACCTGGCCATTTAGCCCATGGTGTGTAAAAAAGTGCCGCTCAGAGGTAAAACAACCCAACCCTTTATCGTCTGTCGGTAACTCAGTGGTCAGAGCACCTCGCATGTTATCAGGAGGTCGTTGGTTCGTATCCCACCCGGTCAAATCACTTATCCCTCTAAAACTGATATCGATATTAAACTAAACAGTGATACCTTCCTCGACAACTGGCAAAATTCAATTCCTGATTGCATAAAATCCGTACTCACCCTTCCTAAAAACCTATCAGGTGTAATGGAAACAACAAACTGGTTAAGGTCTCAGAGCACACATGATATGTACTAAATTTAATCCTAAGTTTTTACTGTTGACCTATTGAACTATCCCACCTAATAAAAAGCTAATGGGAGACTATTAGTTAATTCCGTGACTTGGAAATGCCATGGCGACATCTAACGGTAGCAAACATATGCATTTATCATGTTTATTCATTTCATTGAACAGTTTGGGCTAACGTCCATTGGAAAAGCCATAGGATATCTCATAGAGTTTGAAATTCATATAGAACAGAAATTTCTCACTATGGAGGAGAAAGGATCGAGCCATAAGGGGTCACCTTGACCCCAGTGGGTTGTATACACTTCCAGAACAGAAAACAAGCTGATGCAAAACCCAAATAATTTGTTTCTTAATTGTTATTTTGTCTAAATTAATCTTAGCCCCGTGGGCTTTACAACGAAGACGGAGCATATTTCTGAAAAAAAAAAAAAATGTTTTTCGAGAAGTGTCCTTGATACCCTTACGCTCTCCTTCGGCATTTACACCCTTAAGTACGACAATAATAAGCGCCAAAATAAACAACAATAAGCATTCGGAATCCCATAAAGCTGCTATTATTATTATTAAATTTTTACCTATTCGTTTCGGTTTTGACATTTGTCGGTTTGATAGTTTGTCGTTTGGCCGGTTATGGAAAAGAAATGGGTTCGAGTTACGCGCATCGGCAAAATTCATTTTGGGGCGGGTGTGGCTCAGTCGGTAGCACGCCAGGCTCGTAATCTGTAGTTCCCAGGTTCGAGTCCCAGCTGGGTCAGCGTTGAGATTTATCTCCGCAAAATTCCCCGCCCTGCTCAAGGTCAGTAGGGGACACCGATGGGCTTGGAAAGACCGCCGTCCGTCGGATGGGACGTTAAGCCGTGGCCCCGTGTGCGGGAGAGCCATACCCTGTGCACGTTAAAGAACACGCTGGATGGCCTTGACGGGAGGCTACCATCTGTCTCCCAACAGTTGTTCCAGTGGGTCCCCTCCCCCAACCTTCTCTGAGCCTTCGCGGTCCATGTGACCTGGCCATTTGGCCCATGGTGTGCAAAAAAGTGCCGCTCCGAGGTAAAACAACTCAACCCAACCCGGTTATGGATTTGACAAAATGTTGTTCCACCATATTTTTTCGAACGCGATGGAGAAACTTAATGATTTATGTCCCAAATGAAAACTTGTGACGCGGGGAGGAGTGTCATAAGCTACAAAACATTGACCAGCGTGCTTTCTTCCGTCCCTAAACAAGGAGAAATGTGAAAACTATTCTTAAGCTATATCTCCAGAACGCGAAGGCCGAAAGTAGCAAGCTAGACATCAAATGAAATCTTTTCATGCGGGGAATGTTTTAGTCTGTGAAAAATTGACCCTCTGTGTTTTCTTCCCTCCAAAAAAAGGGTGTTATTTGAAAATGATCGTTCCTCTATAACTCCTGAACGGAGTACGGAAAGTAACTAGATATGTGTCAAATGAAAGCTTCTGACGCGCGGAGTGTTCTAAGCTATGAAACATTGACCCCCGCGCTTTTCTTCCCTCTAAAAACGTGGAAATATAAAAATAATTGTTCTCCTATGTTTCCTGAAAGCCAGTGCGTAAAGTAACAATCTATGTGTCGAATGAAAGTTTGTGACGCGGGGAGGGTCTTGGGCTATGAAACATTGACACCCCCTTCTTTCCCCCTGAAAAACGGAAAATATGAAAGTCGTTCTACCATATTTTCCGAATGCGAGGGTCTACAGTTATGAGTTAGGTGTCAAATATAGTCCATTGGGAAAAATATTTCCCATAAAATTCCAAAAAAACGACACATTGTTATGTATTTTTCTTATGATTTTTATTTATTTTATGTCTAAACAAACTAAAATAAATAGTTACATACTAATATTTACTCTTAGAAACCTTATGGTCCTGAAAGGGTTAAAGTGAACACGAACTCAGTGACGGATTGCACCATCGATATCCTTTAGGTTTATTTTCTACTTTTCGAAAATACCTAAAGCAAGACAGGTAGTTTTTTAAATATCAAATTTATATTTTTTTCTCAATAGTGTTTTAACATTTGAGTTAACTTCTATAGTTGTTAAGATTTAGGTTCTTAGTTTTTCTCTGATGACTGACTGACCACAGTTGCCATTGATTGAAAGTCTGTCTTTTAAGTAAAAAAAAAAGTTAATACAATTTTCCATCCTTCCTTTCGTTATTGCAGTTTTATTTATTTTTATCTAGATTAAAGCCAGGAATGGAAAGCACTATTTTATTTTATGAAACTTGACAATGTCATAAAAATAAGTTTAAATGATGCAAATGAGATTCAAATATGTGGTTGGGATGTTGTTGAGCTTGTTATCAATTTAATCATCAAATTTATTTTCCTTTCATGGCGTCTTCAACTAAGATGATTTTCTGTCTTCTCCAGCGTAGTCAAATTCAAAATCACCAAAGCAATAGTTTTCTATCAAAAATTCAAACTTTGTAGGACCATGCATTAGCCATTGAAATATTCTTAATCACATGTTATACGTCAGCAGTTCATTTCGTAAGAAATAAATAGTTTTCTATGCATTCACAAATGTCAATGAGTTAAAGATAAATCACAGAACAACCGATTCTTTTGCCTTAAAAGCTAAATCTTTTTATCTTTAGTTTCACAAGAGATGAATCCTCTCTCGAAGTAAGCGAGGAAACCTTTTTCTCCTTCTGATATTGCCGGAAGTAATATTTTTTTGGCTGACTCCTCGCTGATCGACACGACCTTCCTATTGCTTCTGTGACTCAATACAGAGCTCGGCCAATTGCATCGGAGCAATTTCTTGAAGCAGATAAAGGAGTACCTTACGAACTTACGATCGTTTACTAAGAGCAAAGCTGGGCGATCGATAATATTTCCTCCCTAAGAAGAAATTCAGGAGAACAGCGGAAGAACTCTTCATAGAATTGGACTTCAAGCCTGACAAGTCAGAGGGGTTCAGACCCTTCAAGTCAGAGAGGAAGGGAATACACACTTTAAAAATTTAACTGAACTTCAAAAACTTCAACTGATGTTTTATGTCGTCTGAAAAGAATTCTGAATAATAACAAATTACAATCCATATTACTAGGGAAGTTTAGGAACGTTTTGTTGAACTTTATAACAAACACTCATCATTGGAATTTTATATTTAAGGAAAATGCTAATGATGGGGATTGAAGCTTTTATGTAATCAGTAACTAAATTATATTGCAGTTGCTTTTCAAATATTGATTTCCTATAATAAAGATTTTTAAGCGAATTACTTTCGAAACGTTGTATTTTAAAAAGAAAAACTTGAAAATTTTCTATTAAAAGTTAATTCTTTTTCAGGGAGGTTACTCGAAAAATAATCCTACTTGCCATTTAAATGGTTATTTTTTCCTTTAGTAATTTCCTTTTTCTAAAGACGTATTATTTTATAATCCTGATCTGCCATAGAAGATCAGCGCTAACTCAAGAAGTGTTCATGTTGGAACAATAGCTATCTCTCTAACTCAGTGATTCTCAAACGTTTTTGCTCACGGCACACCATTGTTCTCCGCGAATTCGCAGCACACTAAACATTTAAGTTGCCAACACTACGGGAGACTTGCGAAGTGCGCAGAGTGCCTTCAATAACAGCCATTCCTGATGATTTGTATGTAAATGCATAGCTATTCAAATTCTGACGTATATTGAGGTTAGTGCGTAATGTTAGTGTATTATGTTAATTTTGGTTTTAACATTAAGATTTAATATGGATAAAATTTTGATTAAACGGAAAAAATTAAATGAAAAATCAATGGCAAAAAGTTGCAAAAACATGGTTTTCAATTTTCTTTTTATCACCAGTATCATCCGAAATTTAGCGACACACCCTTTCAGAACATCTGCTCTAACCACTATGCCAGTTAAGGCAAATTAGTCTGATTGTTTATAAAGTATGAATAAAATTGGTACGTCATATATTTTGAAGTGTACTGAATGCATATTATGCAATTTTCTGGAGAATTGTTAGTTGGTTAGTCGATATTTGAAATAAATTTATCAAAAAGCCGTTTTATTAAATAATAAAGTATTTCATTTCAAAAATTTGAACATGTCATTCTTTGACTCCATTTCTAACGTTTTTGTCTTTCTTTTTTAATATTGGTATAAGATCCGCTCTGAAGTTTTAAAAATGACAATTAATTCCTTTTCGGATATAACTCTTCATTAACTAATCTATAATGCAATCAATTAAGGTAGTACCATCATAAAAATGCACATGTAATTCTGCTTAATTGTTCTGAACTTAGCAACCGAAACAATTTCAATTCTTTGCTCGCGATGTGATGGTATTAAGGTAAGTCACAAAATAAGGGTTTCAATTTGTTCTCCTCTCAAGCTAATAAACATCTAGAGCTATGCCATCATCGCATGTTAGTACCAAATATGTCACTAAGTGTCAGCACGGACCATAATTAGACATCAGTAATGTTAGTTGCAGAGTAGGAGCGAACATGGCGAAGGAAATGCACGGGTATACGAAGCTGGGGAAATGTCGTGGACGTGGCAGGACGACAGAAGTAAACTCTTCCGATGCACTTTGTAGAGGACGATTAATTAGCCCAATTAATCACTATTCACCCCTTTTCCTAGGTGAAACCACAGATTTGCGGGTTTTTACACCCGTGCTTAGGTGTGCTTCAGGCGTGCTGTACTAAATACCTTATCATCATCATCCTCAAGCAGCCATGGGCTACGGAGGTCCAACCAGACCGTACAATTTAGTTCTCCAAGCAGTCTGTCCTGAGCTACATCTACTGCATCTGGCCACTGCACACCAATTCTAATAAGGTCCTGTTTGACATTGTCTGCCCACCGCATCCTAGGTCTTCCCCTCTTTCTGAGGCCTTTAGGCACACTGTTCATAACCCTATTCGCCAATCTATAATTATCCATACGAGCAACATGACCAAACCAACGGAGTCTCTAGCCTTATAGGAAGATGAAATAAACGAATGCACCATAGTAGAGGACGTAACTGTTTATTTGCATTCATACATATATGTATAGTTGGGAATGTGCTCGATTCTGTGGGCCTTAGCTGCGCTCAAGATTTCTCAGAAGTTAATGGCTTTATAGATGCCCTTTCAGACTTTCTCCAATCTGCTTAATTTAACCTGAATGCTATTTTACTATTTCAGGCATTCATTTGATGAAGTGTAAATATGTCCTAATGTACAAATCACTTTATCGACCTCAAAATTTGGCAAGAGGCTTACAGCACCTGGTTCACACATATCTGAACCTTGCTCCTCTCAGGTTACGGAGAAACAGCTGCGTCACTTCGACTTACTAAAACAAACGACCTCCCCGTTTCTTAGCAACACTGATTCCTCATTGGTCCTCTCCTTCTTTATTCCCTCATCGCTTCTGTCCTTGACTCGCACCTAGCCCCTGAGGCTAGTATAATAAAACCACCTGCTGACGATCGGTTCCCGAGCATATGGGGAACAGCCCATATTGGCTCCGAATGATAACTAATGCCATTTTCCCATTTAAGATACTTTGAAAATACACTTATAACATGAATATATACAAAGGCAATAGATACAAAAATAAAATAGGTAAGAGGGACACGACGTTCCACCTAAAAGTTTTGTTAGTCTTCAACAAGACAATAAAAGCTATCCTCCTGTGTGGTTTTAATGCTCATGTTCCCAGCTTATCTGGTGAACAATATCCTCACTCGAAAACTGCACAGATAATCGACTTGTGGTGAACACCAAATGTCAAGGTAGTTCACTTTCTTCGAGTGTTCACACATTGGACGACCTTTAGTGCCGCCCTGACACATTTGTGGGGATATGCTCTTTGCGGCATTAAAGGTCCAATGTGTGAAGGAGTTTTCGTAATGACGGAGTGCTTTCGGATGGAGCTAAACCCGGTCTGTTAGAAAGTCCTTTGTCTCACATGTGGACTTCGTTTGATATACTGCAGCGATGACGTATTCACCGAATCCTCTCTTTCAGTTTCAATGGCATCTGTCAATCTGATACTTCCTGAAAAATTAGATGCTATTTCTTGAGCTTTATCTTTCATTTTGCAATTCTTCTTTTAGTTGATGAATTTCAAAGTTCTATTATTTCTGAATTTGACCGGCGATTGTTCTCCCACGAATTTGTTTCTTTTGTCCTCCAATATTTTCCTAATAAATCTTATATCTGTTCTATCAATACTTTCTATTAAGCTTCTGTGATTTAAAATATTATTTTTCAACAAGACACTATGATACACTACAGAATTAAAAGCCAGCTTTTAATACATCAGATTCAATTATTCCATAATCCTGCATTTCCTTCTCACTCAACGGAGTAAAGTGTTTCTGTAAGTTTTGAAAATAATTTAAAAAAGATTTAAAAAAGAGAACTTTTTCATTGATGAAAGTTATTTTTTTTCTTTATATTTGACAATTATTATATTTCGATCAATCTAAAGTAACATTCGATTTGCTTATTAAAAATAAATAATAATATTTATTCCTTAACAATAATGAGTCGTTTTAGACTAGTTACGTAATTCAGCCTTTGCTTCAATGATACCTCATTTCTAGCATCAACAATTTCTTTCAATATTAGCTTTCGCTTCGACGACTGCAAGAAATACCGAATGATTTGGAGAAATGGTGCACCAAATGGAAGATAAGCATCAACACATCAGTATAACAATATCTTACCATATAAAAAGGTGCATTATATTGTAACAGTCGAAATCTTTGATAATGAAATCAGTTGGAGAGACTCGACTACCAGCTATGAATCACAATTCATGATAAGTTATATCGGAAATTTCATCTCACAAATGATGTCAATAAAGCTCTGGCCAGCACAGATGAGTCTTTATCCACTGACTGCAAAAAACTCTAAAATATGGTATGCAAAACAGTCCTGAGCAATCCAATGCTTCATAGGTTTGAGGCTACTGTGAACCTTATAAAACGAAAAAAAAAATACAAATATTCCAAAAAAAAAAACGTTTTACAATCTTCTGTTACGACACTCTGGTAATTGAAAAACTCTGTTCTTCTCAGAGGCTTTAACTTTCCAACTATAGACGAGTTTATTAAGAACTCAGGTTAATTTCTTTAACTCAGCTGAACGCCAAACGATGATTTCATTAAAAATCCCATTTGATTATTTCGTTTGACTTCTGTTCATTTAGTCTTCGTCCTCCGAGTTTTCTCTGTTTATTTTGCCTTTTGAAATAGTCTATTGAACTGCTAATGTCATTGGCTCTAATTCAGATAAAATAGATTATGGGCTAATTTAAACCGGTATTCCATTTCGTTATGTTTATGATTCATGATTCGTTAATAGCGTTTACCATTCATTTGATCAAACTAAGGAAATCAGCTAATTTTACCTAATGTACTAAAGTTTTTTAGTATTGAAATATTTTCCATTAATTGACTAGAAATTTCGAAAATACTTTTTCTTCTCTTTTTCGCGACTTTATTACTTTTGTTTTAGTGTCACCAAAGGATTTTTTTTTATGATTCAGTCTAAAGGCTGAGAGTTTGGTTCATTTCCATTAATATTCTAAATCTCAACTAGATTTAGCATTTAACATCAAAACACTATCATTAGAGTAAGCCTGCATTTCTACACACACTGGCCACTGAATTAGAAACCTTTATTCAATACCGAGTTGGACCTCCTTTAGCCCGAATTACAGCACGTATGCGGTTGGCATAGATTCCAACTCGAGTAGTTGGAGTGCCTTTGCATCTCTAGCATACCAGGCGTTCACTAGACAGTCCTTTAACTGGCTCAGATTTGACGGAAGAGGACTTTGCTACCGGATATGTTTTTCCAACATGTCCCATACATTTTCAATGGGGTTCAGATCCGGGCTTTGTGGTGGCCAGGGAAGATGGTGGAAGTGGTTGTCATGCACGCTGAACCACTGCTGAACACGCCTTGCACTCTGGGCAGTAGCATTGTCATCCATGAAACAGCCGTCACCTTCTGGATAAAAAGTCAACATTGCAGGATGGACTTGATCGGCAACAATGTTCAGATAATCCTTGGAGGACACCGATCTTCCAGCAATGTTAGGAGACCCGTTCCATACTAATAGTTCCGGAGGCGTTCCACATCATGACAACGCCTCCAAAACGTTGAGTTGTGTTTACAAGGCAAGCTGGGTCCATTGCTTCATGGGGCTCCCGCCAAACTAATTGACTACCGTCGGTACAGTACAAGGTGTACTGCAACTCGTCGGACTACATGATTTTTTCTAATCTTACAGTGTCCAGACACACGTCAACAGTGGTGTACCTGATACCACTGTAGACGAATTTTCCGGTTATTCGCAGAAATCAATGGTTTCCGTATAGGCATGCGACTGCTAATACCGATCCTCTTCAATTCCCTGAGCATATTTCGCTGAGATTTTGGTCAGGAACAGTCTTCATTCAATGCTTCGATCAATTGCTGCTGCACACAAGAAGTGCTGTTTCTCCGTATAAGCCTTCTCAGACGACGGCGATCTCGTTCCTGACAGATTGTCTTCGTGCCACACTTACGTCTCTTAGACAAGCAATGTGGCAAACTTTTCCACTGATTAAAAACCCGAGATATCTCACCTTTTGAGAAACCATTTAGCTCTGCTGTTTTTAAAATCGTCGCTCCAGCCAGATGGGCTCCCACAATAAGCCCTTTATTGAACCCCGAAAGATCCTTTGTTTTTCCCATTGTGATCAACACTATTGATGATTACTGACGAGCAGCAGTCTTAAATACACTGGTTTCCATCAATTAAGAAAAATCCATATGTTAAGTAAATAGGAAGCTAACGTCAAAGCCATATAACTTCTAAAATAAGTTTTTGTTTTGAAAAATGTTATTGCAGATAAAGATCTCAATCATGTAAACCGATATCGCGATTTCCAACAATATTCAATCAGTATTTAATGAGTAATGGAAGTCTGAATATTGAACAACAGCAATGTCAGTCTTAAGAAACTTATACAAAACTGAAGAATAGTGAAAGAATTTTTTACACAAAGTTTTTAAATACAAACTTAGTTTATTAAAATACTTTGATACGATACTTATGAATAAGTTTTAATTAACTTCTGAAGTCAAATTTTGTGGCTGGCATTGTTATTGCTAAATATTCAAACTTCCGTAACTCATTAAATATTGAACGACTATTGTTGAAAATCTAGATAATGATTTATTTGATTGAGATCTTTATGTGCAATCACACTTTTAAAAACAACAAAACTAACTTTAAAAGTTATAGAGCTTTGACGTTAGCTTCCCATTCACTTAACATAGGGATTTTCCTTAATTTATGGAAACCAGTGTAGTTGTCTAGATCACGTGGTGATGTAATGACCACGTATTTTGCATATACACTACGCAAGTGACGTTTACGTACATCTGCATAAAGGTTTCTAATTTAGTGGCCGGTGTGTGTGTATATTATAAAGGCGTCAGTTTTCTTCTACTTAACAAATCCAAAGAAATGAAATCAAATTCCAAAATCAACATGATTTTGATGTGGGCTAGGTAAAGGAGCAAAACACAAATTTGGAATTCTGAAATTTATCTTATTGAATAATTCAGATTTTATACATTTATTTCTAAATTCCAAGAGAGAAAACATTCTTTTATACCACCTCCCTGAGAATGACAGTATGCGTAACGATAGTAACGTACTCGTTTATCTGAGATTTGCAGATTAAAATTTCAACTGCAGCAGAATTAAGATTTTTTTTTTCGTTTCAGTATGCTGACTTCGTTAAGGAAGTTGATACTAATAGGTTGCATGACTTCAAGTTGCAAACCTCTATGTGAAGGAGCACCCTAACTATCACGCTAGAAAGCACCATGTAGAAAGTCACTTTCTCTCCCTATTATATAATCCTCTGCAAGTAGCAGTGGACTACGGACGTCCAAAAGGTACCTCCCTAACTGATATCAACTAGATCCCGTTTCGACTCCTGAGAAAAAATTTCAGAGTCCTACTGATCAGATATGTAATCCCTTGTACAGCAGAAAAGCGCAACTCAGGGACAAAATAACATAACTTGAAAAGAAATGTGAGTATCATATTGAAAATAAAAATGTCATACTGAAAATAAAAATTGAGTTATTTTCAGTTGCTGGTATCATCCCCTCAGCTGCTGGTATCAAACCAGTTACTTTAGTAGTACTTGACAAATGATATCGCATTGAGCTAAGTACCGCTGAGGGGATGGTTTGCAAAAATGCATTATTAGTATTCCATTATAAATTAAATGTTCAATATACTGTTTTATTTTTATTTCTAAAGGTCTTTCCTAAACTGTCCATACTTAAATGGCAAAATAAGAAGTTGGCAATTATACTGGTACAATAAAAGAAGATTGTTGGCTAAACCTTAACTGGCATAGTGGTTAGGCAGCTAGCGAGTGTTCCAGCAGGGCAAACTTTGTGTGTTGTGTTAGCTCTAACTAAGGCAGTGGTCAGCAGTGACTTCGGTCGTAGGAGGGCATGTCGTTGTATGAGAAGGCCTGTATTAAGCTAGGAGTAGCTTCTAGGATTCTTCTCTATCCTATATGTCGCAAATAAAAAAAAAAGTATCATGATCTTGGACTATTTGGTCCATTGGTTGAATCACGGCCAATCGCGTATCACGGACCACTATGAATCAGTTGCATACCTCCTGCAATTCATTGTTTTCATATTTCAGAACATGTGCATTTCTGTAATCGCCGTAATAGATAATGTTAAGATTCCGTTCGGTGACCATAATTGATGAATTTATAATGTATAAACTAATGCAGACGGTATAACACTGATTAACAAAGTGAATGTTGTGATTGTTTACATAACAAGGCAAATGATGATTACAAAACAAATATACAAAAATTTATTTTTTTACATGTAACATATAATAATACTAAATTTGAAATTATTTTATTATTTTTGGTGGGGTAGCACTCACTCTGGTCTAATGGATGAACCGTCCCTGTAGACACTCTACCACTTTATATCTATTCATTATGAAGCTATTTCCTTCACTACAAGATTTGCCAATCTATAATCCATCATGCAATTACATCCATTCTCTTGTAAAAAATATTCTTGTTTCCTTCTCGATTTATCGTTTTTCGACATCAAAACTTTCCTTTCATGAACACGTCCGCCTTCAAATCAAATTTTTATGCCAAAACCAAACGAAAACGACTTAAGAAATGACTAGTGAAGCCAAAAAAAAAATACTTTTACGGGATTGCTTAAAAATATTCCTCATTGCAATATTTTCATATGGTAGAGAAAAATAATATTTTGTCCCTTGAAATAAGCACTGACAATTTTCTGTACGTGAAATGCATTCGTAATAGAATTTTTTTTCTAACAATTTAGTGTATAATAAAACTTATTGCTGAGAGCAACAGTTTCATATGCTCTGTTTCTTTTTTTTATTGGATAAGTTTTGCTACTATCACACTATCACACTCTAACACTATTGCGATATCAGGAAATCTTGTGCTATCATATTGTTTCACTTTCAGTTAGCTTCCAGTTACATACCCGTATTACATTAAAAAAATAAAAATAAATACCCCCTCAAGCAGCTGCTTGCCACAGAGGTCTGACAGGAGCCTGTCAGTTTATATGCCATAGTAGGTCTGTGAGGATGGCAGGACCTCAGCAGAAAAACGATACATACATCCATGCCTTACCCGGGGCTCGAACCCAGGTCCCGTAGATTGCTTCCAAGAAACAGCGTCTATTGCCAAGTGGCCACGATAAGTGTCGACGTATAACAACATGTATGTTAAATGAATCAAACGTTTATTAGAAAGCAGACTGGAAAGAAAACGTAAAAGGATATTTTCTAATTTCATTTTCATCTCCACTTACTTGCAATTAAATAGTAATACTAAAACGTAAACGAAAATCACGAACTAATACCATTTAGTAGAATACTACTTACCAATCGTCATAAACAAATTCCACTGCTCGAAATAAGAAACATTACACAAAAATAACTTATTTCACAAAGAAAATTTATTGTCAGATCAGAAAAAGATGATTGTAACGTTTAACACTTTTATATACCAGAAATGTGCCTGATTGTATTGTAATAGGAATATTTCTTAATATATAAGAAAGGCTGAATAAATTATTCAAATATAAATAAATTACTCCTCAAGCACCTGCTTGTCACGAGGTCTGAGAGTTTAAAACGCCGTAGAAGGTATATCTCTGAGGAACGCGAGACTCGGTAAGCAAAACAACATATTCATGACTAACCCTAGGCTCGAACCCACGTCCCTTTGCTCAGTTGTCAAGCACACTAACCACTAGCCTACCGAAACGGCATTGTAATGTAACATAACTTGAATTATTTAATATTCTGCAGAAAATCTTCAAGCTTTACTGGTACTTGAAAAGGTGTAATTTACGTGTACCTCGCTCAAAGAATAACAAATAAATTTAAAAAAATGAAAAAACTACATGCCCAGTCGCCAGACAATTATATTGGGGCGGGGGTGGCTCAGTCGGTAGCGCGCCAGGCTCGTAATCTGTAGTTCCCAGGTTCGAGTCCCAGCTGGGTCAGCGTTGAGATTTATCTCCGCAAAATTCCCGCCCTGCCCACGGTCAGTAAGGGACATCGATGGGCTTGGAAAGGCCGCCGTCCGTCGGATGGGACGTTAAGCCGTGGCCCCGTGTGCGGTGATGCAAAAATGTGCCGCTCAGAGGTAAAACAACCCAACCCAGATTATTATGAAGTAGGAAAGACAAGCAAAAACAAATTATTTTAAATACATATTTTGATTTCACAGGTTTCTTCATATTTAAAGTAAAATGCATCCATTGCATGACTTTGGAGTTGCTAGTTTAAGTTTCTTATTCATTTATGTAGAAAGGTTTTTGCCGATCACGAATTCGGTTATTCGAAGAAAAGATTTTATCAGATTCACTGATCACGAGAAGTGGGCTTGACTATTCTCTGGTACGTCAAAGTGTAGCTAAATAAAATTGTTATTAAAAGGTTTCTCGTTTTAACTTAAAATTATCAGTGAAACTTTCATCATTCTTTTACCAATGTGTAAAATAATACAGTGAAATGTGCCAAATGGCCAGGTCACAAGAACCCCAAGAGCTCAGAGGAGGTTGGGGAAAGGTACCCACTGGACAGATGTTAGGTGACAGATAGTATTATCCTGCATGTTCTTTAACGTGCACAGCTCTCCCACACACGTTAACGTCCCATTCGACGGACGGCGATGTTTCCAAGCCCATCGGTGTCTCCTGACCGGGAATAGGATGGAACTTTTGTGGATATAATATCAATGCTGGTCCAGGTGAGCCTCGAACCTGGGAACTACAGTTTTCGAGCCTGGTGAGCTACCGACTGAGCCATCTCCGCCCCTAATTAGGTGATCAGCGGTGTTAATTTATTAGGACGAAATATTCACTACAGCGAATTTTTTTTCCAACCCCGGCCAATTATTTTTTGTATTTCTATGCAAAAATGTTTCATTGTAACGAATGCCAGTATAAAGAAATAAAAAAAATTCCGATACAAAAATTATGGTCAGTATAACGAAATTTTTCAAGGTAAAAATTCTTAAACAATATGCATAATGTATATTTTAGCGTCTGGTAACACTTGCAATAACATAAACGCTGTGAAATATCTAACCAATCAGAGCGCTATGAATCACGTGCTTTTGTATATATCCCAGCATGCATTTTTGACAATCTCACTGCATCATAGATGATCTTTATACATGCATAATGCTTTTAAGCGGCACTGCCACATTTGCACAAAAGGAAAATTTTCAAACTTGGAGATCTACGCGATTCTTTTTGTATGGCACTGCAGGTAACGGTAGCGTCAGCGAAAGGTTCTTTCAAAGAGAGTTACAATCACCGCTCTTTATTTTATCATTCGTTAAATTAAGGATTTTGGTTAGCGCGCTTGGCTACTGATCTAAGGGACCTGGGTTCGAGCCCCGGGTAAGGTAAGGCATGGATGTATGTGTCGTTTTTCTGCTGAGGTCCTGACATCCTCTCAGACCTTCTACTGTGGCATATAAACTGACAGGCTCCTGTCAGACCTCTGTGGCAAGCAGCTGCTTGAGGGGGTATTTATTATTTATTTAATTTTTAAAGTTCGTTAATTAGTTTAGTTTCATTATTTTCAGCCAGTGTGGGGCAAAATCTTCGCCATTTCGTAATGACACAGGAAGATATTCCGGACAATAGCGTTGGTGAGTTGCGAAATCATTTAAAAATTGAAGGAGAAATACATATTGGAACAGAAAGTTAAAAAAGATTACCGACTTTTTTAAGAAGTAAACTGTAATATACGCTAAATTTCTTTCATAATGATTATTTTCTAGTAGATAATTTTGTAGTAGGATTTTTTGTAGTAGGTATCAGAGCACGTTTTCCATTGAATTTCATTATAACGAATATATTGAGGGTCCCCGCTCGATTTAGTTAACTGATATTTCACACTATATTCTCTTATGTAAAGGATTTAGCTAATCGTCATGATTGTCTAACCATAAGCTAAATTGTTTAATATATAGTATTAAAAATCTGATTAATCAATTTGTTTGTTAAAAAGGTGGTAAAATTCACATAAAACCTGTGTTAGAATATTTCAGCTATGAGTGGTACTTTTATGCAGACAGTGACCTAAGTTGCAGGCGACAAGGACCCGGGTTGCGTTGTTTTATCTCTGAGCGATACTTTTTTTGCACACCATAGGCTAAATTGCCAGGTCACAAGGATTCCAAAGGCCCGGAGAAGCTTGGGGGAGGGTACTCACTGCACAGCCGTTGGGAAACAGATGGTAGCCTCCCGTCAAAGCCATACAGTATGTTCTTTAACTTGCACAGGGTATGGCTCTCCCACACACGGTGTCATGGCTTAACGTCCCATCCGACGGAAGGCGTCCTTTCCAAGCCCATCGGTGTACCCTACTGACCGAGGGCAAGGCGGGGAGTGTTGCGGAAATAAATCTCAACGCTGGCCCAGCTGGGACTCGAACCTGGGAATTACAGATTACGAGCCTATTGAGCCACCCTGCCCCCCACAAAGACCTGGAGGGCTCAGAGACTATTTGGGTAGGAGATCCACTGCACGACTGTTAGAAGACAGATGGTAGCCTCCCATCAAGGCCATCCAGCATGTTCTTTAAAGTGCACAGGGTATGTCTCTTTGCACACGGAACCACTTTTTAATGTCCTGTGCGACGGACAAAGGTATTTTCAAGCCCATGCTCTCACCTTTCCGACCAAGGACAGGGAGGATGTTAGTGGAGATTAATCTCAAACCTTGGCACAGGTGGGCCTCGAACCTGGTAAATGCAGGTTACCAGCCTGGAGCACACTACTGACTGAGCCAAACCCCACTCCAAAAAAAAACTTTGTGATTGCTATATCTGTGAAATTATATATTTTTTATTTTATTTGAGAAGTATGGCAACCCCGGATATGAAAAGTGATTTTTTTATTATTATATGTCATTATTAGTTTTTTTTATGTTACAATAGAGTAATGTAAGAAATCCTTGTCCAATGTGAGAGAGCTACATTATCTTATTGACCATGTATTTTGAATTCAAAACAGCCTTCCTCCCTCTTTATTTTGTGCTCACTTTATTCGCTTAGGGCAGGGGTGGGCAAATAGCGGCCTGCTAAGAGTTTTTTGTGGCCGCCAAGACAGTCAGAAAAATCCGCCTTGAACCGAGATTTCCTTCCTGTGCGCGACCGAAGATTCGTCTCGTATTTTCCACTAGGACGGCCACGTCAATACGCATGCGCAGTGTAGATATGAAAACAATTGCCCACCCCTGGCTTAGGGAATATTCACATCGCTTGGACCCACATTTTAATGAATTATCGCAACATTATATCATTATATATTCTTATGACATTTTATTATATTTATCCATGTATGAGAAGTCCCATGGCCGAGTGATTAGGGCGCTTGGCTACTGATCTAAGGGACCTGGGTTCGAGCCCCGGGTAAGGCATGGCTGTTTGTATCGTTTTTCTGCTGAGGGCCAGCCATCCCCTCATTACTTCTACTATGGCATTTTCTGCTGAGGGCCTCCCATCCTCTCTGACTTTCTACTATGGCATATAAACTGACATGCTACGGTCAGACCTCTGTGGCAAGCAGCTGCTTGAGGAGGTATTTATTTTTTATCCACGTATATTTCGAGATATGCACATTTTATTGATCGGTGTTCAACCTTTGACGAGCAGTGTTCATAATTAAGTAAATTCTTGGTAATCGTACCACCAGTGAAATTAATTGTGACCTACGGAATAATAACACTTGTTGAATGTTTTTGTTGTTCGCGATGCAGGCTGAAAGTTTTGGAAAATGTAACGGCTGGCAAGATTTATCTGCTAAACCATGGGTCCCCAAATTATGGTTTCCTATGCCATAAGTTTGGTTGGGTTGTTTTACCTCTGAGCGGCACTTTTTTGCACACCATGGGCTAAATGGCCAGGTCACATGGACCCCGAAGGCTCAGAGAAGGTTAGGGGAGGGGACCCACTGGAACAGCTGTTGGGAGACAGATGGTAGTCTCCCGTCAAGGCCATCCAGCGTGTTCTTTAACGTGCACAGGGTATGGCTCTCCCGCACAAGGGGCAACGGCTTAACGTCCCATCCGACGGACGGCGGCCTTTCCAAGCCCATCGGTGTCCCCTACTGACCGTGGGCAGGGCGGGGAATTTTGCGGAGATAAATCTCAACGCTGACTCAGCTGGGACTCGAACCTGGAACTACAGATTACGAGCCTGGCGCGCTACCGACTGAGCTACCCCCGCCCCTATGCCATAAGAAGTTGGGTTGTTTTTACTTCTGATATTTACTTTTTTTTGCATATAATGAGTTAAATGGCCAGGTCACAAAGGGCCCGAGGGCTCAGAGAAGATTGGGGGGAAGGGAACCTACTGGATAGCTGTTAGAAAACAGATCGTAGCCTCCCGTCAAGGTTATCCAGAGTGTTCATTAATGTGCACAGGATATGGTTTTTCCATACACGGGGCCACGGCTTAACGTCCCATCCGACGGACGGCGGCCTTTCCAAGCCCATCGGTGTCCCCTACTGACATTGGGCAGGGCGGGAATATTTGCGGAGATAAATCTCAACGCTGACCCAGCTGGGACTCGAACCTGGGAACTACAGATTACGAGCCTGGCGCGCTACCGACTGAGCCACCCCCGCCCCGATGGACAATAGCCTTTCGATGCCTATCGGTATCATCTACTGACCGAGGGCAGGATAAGGATTTGGCGGAGATAAATCTCAGTGCTGGCCCAGGTATAGGGTTACCAGATGCCAGTGTCTAAAAGGAGGACAAAAAAGCTAGAAATGGAGGACAAAGGAGGACAATAAAATAAAAATGGAGGACAGAGGAGGGCACGCTTTCAATTTGTGAAGTAAAATGTTTTTTCCTACTCTGTTTTATTTCAAGTACCGACTAACAGTTAAGTCAAAAAAAGGCATGATATTTATTAAATATATTTTAAAAATATATAATTGACGATTTTTATTCCTACTTAATAAGTAATCAAGAGTTATGTTGTAAGTGGTATAATGTTAGTAATTATCTGCTGTTGCACGTAAACTTTCTGTTTCTATGAACCCTGACTGAGGTATTAGTCAGCAGTGATTTCTATTTTGGTTTGACATGCTCTTGTATGAGGAGGACATGCTCTTGTATGAGAAGGCTCCTACCAAATTAGAGTCTTTTATGTTTCAAAAAATGCTGCTTTCAACTTTCATAGCTTCATCTATCTGTGGACGGAAGCATAATTTATGACGGTTTTCTAAAGCTCATTCTTTTTTAATCTGGCATGTAAATTGCACATATTAAGATTACAGGAAATAGTAACTTTTACAGTATTAACAGGGTTAATTTAGCATTCACGATTTGCATTTACAGTAAATTTGTTCACGGTTAACAGTTGATAGTTTGAAACATGTTATAAGTTTATTCAAAAAGGACATTTCATGTGTTTTCAAAATTCTGGGAGGACATGAGAAGAAAAGGGAGGACGTATGATAACCCTACCCAGGTAGGACGCGAACCGGAAAACTACATATTACGCGTCTGGCGCGCTACCGACTGAGCCCTCACCCAGTCCCGTCCTAATCAGGTGATTGGTAGTGTTAATTTATTAGGAGCCTGATATTGATAAACTTTTGTTAGAAAGCCAAGTGCAGAGTTCTCAACTATAAAAGTCATTGTTGTAGCCGCCAATAGAAACCACATCATGGGATAAAAAGAAGTTGTATTAAGACGAATGGCTATTGATCACCATCTTTTTTCCGTATTTTAAAATGTGATATTATTTTTGCATTTTATTCTTAAACTTGAGATGTTTAGCGATGAATGATTGTCTTACTGACAATTTTAAAAATAATATGAAGATTTAGCAAGGGTAGCTCTCAAAGTTTTGCTAAATTGTACTAACCCCCACCAAAATAATGACGGTTTAATCATCAAATGAATTTTTTCCCGTTTTAAATGATTCTTCATATTTCTACTCAATGACGAGTGGAGGGGATGGGTAAAAAGTATATATTGTCCATTCACGAAATTTTGGATTTGATTTAAACCTTGAAAGTGATACCTACAGAGAAATGATTTTTATATTCTCTTTTACCTGCAATTGACGATCAGAAATGATTTTTATATTCTCTTTTACCTGCAATTGACGATCAGAAATGATTCAGAGCCACTTTTGAAATGTCATATTGTGGTCATTGCAATGACCCAAAAAATCTTATCCTGTTGGATTAAGCCAGATGTATTGACCGAGGATCTTATCCTGTCAGACTATGGCAGATGTGATGTCCTCCTCGTTATGATCCTGTCAGACTAGCCAGATGTGATGACTTCCCTATTCGGAATGCGATGGGACTGGGCCAAATGTCGTGGCCGCCGGAGGACGATGTACTTGTTGTAATATTACTCCATCTTCTGTTTGGTGAAAAGACAGGTTCGCGGGTTTTTAGGCCCGTGCTACTGCACGCCTTTGAAGAGACTGATGTTAAATGATGAATACCGACAGTCCATTAATTAACTGCACGAGAGTTATATAGGGACGACACACTTTAATAACAATATATACAGCTACGTGCTGGGAATGCGCTCAATTCCGTTGGCCTTTGCTGCTTCACTGCTGCAAACAACAATATAATGAGGTGGAGAATTGCACACTCTGCAATTTCTCACTTTACAGACCTCAAACTCGGCGAAAGGATAACCAACCTTTGCCTACACTGTGGTTCCTTGTGAATCCACAAAAACTATTATCAGATTCTCCAAGAATCTCGATTCCCTCTTGGAATCACACCCTCACTTCAAGGGTTTCCTTTGAGTATGAGCGGCATCCTTCTGACACTTGTTGAAATGACCTTTCTCTCAACGTGCTCGAACCAAAACTAAAGCTTCAAATCTCCCTCCTAGCCTCTTCGCTGCACTAGCGCCCTGGGCTAGTCATTTAGGCCATAAACAACTTCTGGCATTCGTCACCACTTGCATGGAGCAGCTTTAGACCCGAAAAACAACCTCGTGAGTCATCCCCAGCACATGAACACACTCAATACATAAAAATAAATATAACAATAAAATACATCAATAAATAAATAAACATAAAATTCGGGGGACATGACATTCATATATCCAGATGTTAAGATTGGCAATTACGTTAAGCTAATAGTTGATTTCTGGTGTGATTATGGTATCCACCTAAGTTGGAAACCCCATGTGAGTCACAGCATAACTTCTATATACATTCCGCCCACTCCATACCTTTATGAACTTCTCACTCTACTTGACTGCACTTATTTAAAAGCACCTCTTTCAGGCTTTTCTTTTTGATGCCTATGCAAGCTGAAATACACAGTGCAATAAACCTTATACAATCTTATATACTGCAGAGTGTTCGACATGTGTTGTGTTGTTGTTCCCTAATACCACTTCTCCATAGGTCTATAGTCTTGCGGATCATGCATTTATGGCGTGTGGAGGTCACATATCACATGCACAATGACGCTGTGCATGTGATGTCCATGTGACCAGGCCATTTAGCCCATGGTGTGCAAAAAAGTGCCGCTCACACGTAAAACAACCCGAAAACAATCCACCATATACAGTAAGTGCCCTCTGATTAAACATTAAGTCAGCTCGCAATGTTAGTGTAGAGACACCAAAGTGCACATTCGATAGAGCAAAACAACAGGCTTAGCCATCATATAAGTGCCCTCTGATTAAACATGAAATCAGCTCCAGGAGCTGACTCAACTACGACATACGATTGCAGCTTTCGGAGAAAGATCATACCATCTTATACAGCTGATTCACTTTTGTTCCAAATGAAGGTTAAATTCAACTGTATTTCAGTTATATGTGAAAGATAACATGATTCTACTTTTGATCAATTGATAGTACTTTTTTTTTATAACACGCTTCAGTAAATAAATCACTTTTGATTGAAGTGGGGGCTACCTTATTCTCTCTGCAAATATTTCACTTTACTTCTTAGGTGTAGTTATTGAGGATGGAAGATGTTACCTTTCCAAAGAAAATCTGAGTTGGGAATATCAAGGCTGCTTAGTAGAGTTGAAGTAAGCTTTAGTACAATCGAGGTAGGTTGATAAAGTTGTAGTAAGTTGGTTGTTTGTTGTTGTTTTTTCTTGAATATATATACATATATTCATGCTATAAGTGTATTTTCAGAAGTGTCTTAAATGGGAATGTTGCTCATTAGTCGTCATTCACGGCCAATAGGAGCTATTCCTCATATGCTCACGGAGGCGGAGGCGAGTGCGCTAGATGGCTTTATTATTTTTAGCGTGTCGAAGTGATGTAGCTCTTTCTCAGAAACAATAAAGGAGCAGGATTCGGTTCTATGTAGACCAGTATTCGGTTCTGTGTAAAACAGATTATGTAGGCAGGAATTAGAATATACTCTCGCAGACGTTTGAGGTCTGTGAAGCGATTTCTATACGTGCAGGTACAGGTTTCCACCTCATTAAACAAATGCCTGCAAAAGCCAAGCAGCATTCAAGTTATATTAAGCTGATTGGGAGAAGTCTCCAAAGAGCATCTATAAAGCAGTTTTATCCAAGAAGTGTTGAAAGCAGCTAAGGCCCACAGAATCGAGTACATTCCCATATGTATATATATAAATGTGTGTGAATGTAAATAAATACTGTGTCGTCCTCTACTTAGTGTATTGGACATTTGTTTATTTCATCCAAGGCACAGTATGTCTGACGCACACCTGAGCATGGGTGTGAAAATCCGCGAATCTGTGATTTCACCACAATCACAGGTGAAGATTAATTAATTTGAGCAATTAATTAACAGAGAAATTAAAAGCAAGTTCGGGAATGGACCACCACTCTTCCACGAGACACGACATCTGGCGTAGCCAACATAGGATTGTTTGGCATGCCAAAGAAATTTCCAATGATTCTGTGAACTGTGGTTAAAAAACCTTAAGAAGTTCAGAAAATGTCCAGCAATTATGTGAATTGTGAAAACGAAGTTGCAAACAGTTGAGCGGACTGAGCCTCATTCAGTTAAATGTTCTACAGTGTGCGTTTTCCACGAGTTCTTCGGTCGCCGAAAATTTCGCTGCACTTTCGTTGTGTCCACATTCTGCTGTGTGCAAAGGTTCGTCACTGTGGAAGAGGTTCTCGTTTTGGAGGGAGATTCCAGTTCCAGCTGACAAGGTAGCAGAATCCATCTCTTCGCGGGAGTGAAAGATCTGTGGTTTTTCTGCTTATTTTTCATTTTGTACGTGTTTTAAACTGCCAATGTTGCTTTGAAGTGGTGACAAAAACCTAGGTGGAAATGAGCAGAGCGGGAGCGTTGATTTAACCAAAAACATTGAGGCTGGGGAAGTGGGGAAGTTAGAGAAATTGATAGAATTGATAGCGATTTTGGGGTAGAACGAGGTGCTAGCGATGTGGTTCGGATCCGATCGACATGACTGATTCAGGTCCGAAATCTGCCTCAGAGAGGGAATATGAGATGATAAAATGGCGAGGAGAAAAATAACAAAGAGATAGGGAAGAAGAAGATTAGAAAGGAAGGAAAGATTGGATAGATTTAGGAAATAGGAGATTAGCTCTAGAACAAAAGAGACTGTTTTGGATTGTAGAGAAGAAGAGACTAGAAAAGGAAAGGGATGCTAGGATATTGGCTTGGAAAGAGGAAGAATATTTAAGTAGTTTTGAAGGTAAGGAAAAAGTGAAAATAACTGTGGCAATTCTGCTAAACATATAAAGGACAGTAAATGTAACTTTCAGCAGAAATCAAAATTTAGTTTGGCAAGTGATTGTCCTGGTAATCTGAAAGGACTGGATAAGTTTCAAGGGTTAAGTGTAGATTATGTAGGAGGTAATAACAGAATCTCTGATACTGAAAGCAATTTTAATTAAGTAGATGATACGAGAAATGAAAGTAAAATGATTCTTGGAAGTGGTAAAAGTAATTATATGCCAAAGAAAGGCAGATGGTTTGGTAAATCTAAAGGTAAAAGGAGTATTAGATAATACTGTAAACACAGTTAAGACACATGGTGTCAATAACTTGGAGAGTACTGAATGTGGCAATGTACATACTAGCAGAAAAGTTAATGATGAGGTTATTGAAATTTGGCAAATGACCGAAGGTTTTTAAGTTTGATGATGGTGAGAAGCCGATAGGTAAAAAGGTTTCTGGTGAAATCAAGTGTACGCCTAATGCAGATAAAGCAATTAAGAAACCTAAAAACTAACTGGAAAAATGGGAGTAATTTTCCGTTAAGGATTCTCCAGGTTGACACCGTAGTCGTTGATGATAATGCTTCCGGATTTTTTAAGAAAAATATTTTTAGAGACGAAAATTGTGAAATATTGTGTAATAAAATAACTAAGAGTATTAATATAGAATCCAGGAATTTAATTGATAGCAATGTAAATAATAGCGTAGGTAATGACGATAAAATTAAATGTGAGGATGAATATAATGCGGATTTAAATAGAGCTTTACCTAAGAGAGTTGTTAATTATGGCAGAGTAATTAGCGAGTAGAATAAAATTAATTGTGAGGAGAGGAATTAATGTAGGAGCAAGTACAGCAATATAAAATAAATACGATATTTGTTGTGAAAGCAATAATCGTGATAAAGTAGAAATGATAGTCAAAAATGGGGATGTTATGTTTATAAATGATAAAGATAGTTTTGCAAATAAGGTTGACTATCAAATATAAGATTTTGGTATATCAAAAGATAAGATTAATTATCGGATAGAAAATTTGTGTAGATCTAAAATTAAAGATAGAATGCAATTAGATAAGGTGACTGATTCTAAGGTAAAGAATCCATGCCAGTTACATAAAGTAAACAATCCTGATGAAGAGTGTGATATTCAGAGAGAAGAGAAATGTAGTTTTGAAAGTAGGAATAAATTCCAGTTAGATTAAGTGGGTAAATCTGATGTTAAAAACAATTATGAAGTAGGCAACGTAACTAATGAGAGAATAAAGGTTAATATCTGTGTTGTAAACTCAAGAGAAATTAATCAAGAAATGACAGATAAAAATCAAATTATTGATAATATAGTTTCTGAAGAAAGCGATAACGCACAGATATTAAATGAAGGTAACTCAGAGGAAATTAGAGGGTAAAGGAAAGTAATAGTCTAACTGAGAATTTAGTTAAGATCGGAAATGTAAATATTGTGGAATTAGGTTGTAAATAATATAAGAACGATTATAATATTGTAGATAATATAAGAATGAAACTAACTTTGAGGACTTTGTTCATAGGAGTGAGAAGAGGAAAATAGTAATGAAGATACGTAGATGAAAAATTTTTAGACAAAAATAATCTTAAGGAAGAAGATTCTATAATTATTGATAGAGAAAAAGTGTTGAAAGTTCAGTTAAATGCTGTCGAAGATAGAGCTGCATTTTGTCTAAATCAGGGGTTTTCAACCACTGGTCCGCAGATTTGGGTTGGGTTGTTTTACCTCTGAGCGGCACTTTTTTGCACACCATGGACTATATGGCCAGGTCACATGGACCCCGAAGGCTCAGAGAAGGTTGGGGGAGGGGACCCACTGGAACAGCTGTTGGGAGACAGATGGTAGCCTCCCGTCAAGGCCATCCAGCGTGTTCTTTAACGTGCACAGGGTAAGACTCTCCCGCACACGGGGCCATGGCTTAACGTCCCCGACGGACGGCGGCCTTTCCAAGCCCATCGGTGTCCCCTACTGACCATGGACAGGTCGGGGGATTTTGCGGAGATAAATCTCAATGCTGACCCAGCTGGGACTCGAACCTGGGAACTACAGATTACGAGCCTGGCGCGCTACCGACTGAGCCACCCCAGCCCCTGGTCCGCAGAAATTTTCTGCCCGTTCGCGAAAAAGTTATTACTTCTTAACACATGGTACCCACGATCATGTAGCGCGACGACGAGTATAGACGGCGTTGTGTATACATACATCGTTTCATTAATGTTGCGTGAGCTTCTCTGTCGACAACACGTCTTGATCACTTGGTCCTGCCCAACTTGCCGTCCCCGAACGTTCTTAAATTCGCTGCGCCCGTGCATATTGTTTGTTAATACTGTCTTGTGGTATTTCGGAAAGCAAGCTATTTCTTATGGCATTGTGTTGCAAAATTTTAACGCTACAAAATGGGAAGAAAGAAAGACAAACAGCAAAACCTTTTAACCTTCCTTTGAAACAAAAACAATAGTCAGGAGAAGAGTAGTGAAGACACCGTAAGTAAGTCAAGGACGAGTGCTTCAAGTTTAGAAGAAACAAAGAAAAAGAAATGTGTTGATACTTCGAAATGTGCGACAGAAACCAAAAAAAGAAAAGAAAACTTTGTTAGGGATTATGATAAAGATTACTTAAAGCTTGGTTTCACTCTAGCCCCTGGCAATGAACTATCTTTCCCTTGTGTGTAGATGTTCAGAAATTCTATCAAATAACGCTATGAAACCTTCCAAACCTGCTCGTCATTTGCTTTCGAAGCATAGCGATCTTACAGATAAGCCACTGTATTCTTTTGAAAGGTTACACAACCAGATGAAAAGCCAGAAAAGTCTTATGAAGAAGATGACGACTAGTGACAAGTCGCTGCTACAAGCGTCTTATTTAGTTGCTCTTCGAATATCTAAAACGAAAAAAAAAACGTTCATAATTGGTGAAGAGTTAATAAAGCCTTGCATCTTAGATGTCGCTCGGAAATTTTGAGTCCTCAATCCACTCAAAAACTAGAGGCTATATCGCTTTCGAACAACACCATTCAGAGGAGATTTGTTGGCATGACCACCGATATTGAAGAGCAAGTTGTAGAGGGAATAAAGAAATCGAGATGTTTTGCGATTCAACTTGATGAATCAACTGACGTGAGTAACCATGCTATTTTACTTTGCTTTGTGAGGTATACTGAAGATGAAGACTTTAGGGAAAAAGTTCTTTGTTGCCTTGACTTATCAGGACGGACCACTAGTTCAGAGATATATAGCGCTCTTGATGAGTATTTCCAAGGGCAGGGCTTAGACTGGGGCAAATGCGTCAGAGTGTGTACAGACGGAGTGCGAGCATGAATGGACATCGCTCAGGTATAGTTGCAAAAATAAAGGATGTTGCTCATCCAGGAATTTTGTCCACTCACTGTATGATCCAGCGGGAGCACCTAGCTGCAAAGAAGCTTTCTATTGAACTAAACACTGTGATGAATGACGCGGTGAATATCATAAACGAAATTCGTACTCTAGCCATGAACTTCAGGCTGTTCATGACACTGTGTGAGAGTATGGACTCGCAACACCAACATCTTCCTCATGCAGAAGTACGGTGGCTATCGAGATGAAGGGTTCTTTCACGCCTTGTCGAACTTGAGAGAAGATGTAAAGCAGTTTCTGAGAGAGCGAAACTCGGCTTTAATAGAGCCTTTGGCGGATGGGGAATGGATGGCTAAGCTTGCATATATGGCAGACATATTTAGTCTTCATAACGAATTTAATATTTCTCTTCAGGGATTATGCACAAATATTTTTACATTGAGAAATAAGATGGATGCATTCAAAAAGCAGGTGGCTTTTTGGGATAGCCGCGTACAAGAGGAAGATATAGAAATGTTTCCATTTCTGCAAAGAATTTTTGATTGCTGCTGACTTCAACCTGAAAGTCATTTTCAATATAATAAGTCAACATTTAAGGGCGTTAACTCAAAACTTTAATCATTTTTACCCTGAAAATGAGGATCCTCGTAAAGGTAACCTTTGGATTAATAATCCCTTCAAGGAAGATGCCAACTCGTAAACTTAATCCACGTGAAAAAGAAAAATCTGATCGAGTTGTCTTTTGATGTCACTCTGGTGTTCAAGCATAATATTCAATCATTGTCTCAATTTTGGATATCACTAGAAAAAGAATGTCTATCTCTCAGTTACAGAGCTATTAAAATTTTGGTCGTATTTTCGACTACTTATTTGTGTGAGAAGACTTTTTCGGCCCTGTCAGTGATAAAAACCAAACAGAGGAACCGAATGGATGTGCAAAAATAATGCAATGTCAATGCAGCGCTTCGTCTCTCTGAAACAACACTGCAGCCACGGTTATCAACTACTCTAAAGAAGCAGCAGCAGATTTCGCACTAATTTTTTTTAATTAAATATAGCTTTCTCCAAAGTCAAGACGTTCTATTAATAGCATTTTTGTTTATTGCTCGGTTTCTAGTTATTTCAAATAACTCTAGAATTTTCATTTTGTAATATTAGACAAGAAAGGAGATATTACCCTTGTTCTTGGTGACTTCAATGCCAAAGTTGGTACTGACTCTGACCTTTGGGGAGGAGTAATAGGCCCTTTTGGTATTGGTAGCTGCAATGGCAATGGGCAACGTCTCCTACAGGTAAGTAAACTCAATGGATTCAGAATAACTAACACTTATTACAAACACCGCGACATACATAAGTACACATGGGTTTCACCTGATGGGCTGCATAAGAATATGATTGATTACATATTAATTAACAGCTAATGGACTAGTTCTGTTAGGAAAACCAGGGCATATAGGGGAGCTGAAATTGGATCTGACCATTACCTTGTTAAAAGTGTGTTGCAACTTAAACTTAAAAAGTGTTGTGCTAGGGTTAAAAAAATTACTTTTAATACTGAAGCTCTGAAAGACCCAGTTATAGCTAAAGCTTACCATGATAGGTTACTTAGTCATTATGACAGTCATGGTTTGCTTACTACTGAAGTTGAGGAAGAATGGGATCATTTTAAACAGGCTTTTTTGGACACTAACAGTACTCTTTTAGGAAAAAAGGAGCAGAAGAGTCAGAATTATCTCAGTGATAAGGCACTTGAGCTTATTTCGGAAAGAAAGAACTGCAGGAATGCACTTAATCAATACCCTACTAGTCCTAATAAAAAGCATTACAGAGACCTTAATAAACTTGTAAAGGATCAGTTAGCTGCTGATAAGAATCTTTGGCTTGATGGTTTGGCTGACAAAGCCGAGGAAGCAGTTAGACAGCACAACAGCAGAGAGCTGTACCAGATAGTTAATGTTTTGTGTGGTAGAAAACGGACAGGCATACACGGATTGAAGGATAAACAAGGTAAGGTTATAGAAGGGGAGGATTCTGTCATGGCTAGGTGGGCTGAGCATTTCAGTGATGTTCTAAACAATTCCCATTGTTTGCAATGATGATAGATGCATTGGTGGCTTTAATGTTGGCCCTCTAACACAATCTGAAGTTATTTTGGCTGTTTCTAAACTTAAACTTCATAAATCATCAGGGGTAGAAGAAATTACTACGGAAATGCTTACAGCTGGGAATGTTTCGGTTACCACTTGGATGACTGATATTCTGAATATCTTTTATGATAAAGGCATGGTTCCTAAGGATTTTACCAGAGCTATTGTTATCCCTATTTTCAAAAAAAGTGATCGCAGTTCTTGTGATAACTATAGGGGTATCAGCCTACTCTCTGTTCCAGGTAAAGTTCTTTCCATGATTGTGCTTAATAGAATTAAGAATCTGGTTGACAGTCAATTGCGTGATGAGCAATGTGGATTCAGAAGTGGTAGGGGATGTGTGGATCAGATATTTTCACTTAGGCAGATTCTTGAGAAATGTTTAGAGTTTCAGAAACCTTTGGTTGCTAGCTTTGTTGATTTCAAAAAGGCTTTCGACTCTATTGATCGTCATAATTTGTGGTTGATTGTGAGATCATATGGTATACCAGACAAGTTAGTTAACATTATGAAAGCTCTCTATAATAACACTGAGTCGTGTGTGAGAGTTGGTAAGGCTTGTAGCAATTGGTTTCGCATTACTTCTGGTGTTCGACAAGGGTGCATTTTGTCTCCTTTTCTCTTTAGCTTGGTTATTGATTATGTTATGCGAAATTCACTTCAAGGGAGAGATTTTGGCCTTAAATGGGCTGGAGATACGAAAATTTCTGATTTAGATTATGCTGATGATTTAGCCCTTTTGGCAAATGATGTTGATGAGATGAACTCTTTCATTCGAGCTGTTGATGAGACTGGTAGTAGAGTAGGTTTGGTTATAAACAGAGAGAAAACTAAAGTGATGAAAATTGGTCAGGCAGGCTGTGATTCAGTTAATCTGAATGGTTGCAGTCTTGAGCAGGTGTCACAGTTTAATTATCTTGGGAGCTATGTAACAGATAATGGTGATGTGCGGCATGAGATTAACAAACGAATAGGGATTGCTGCCGGGACTTTTAAGAACCTATGGAGAGTGTGGTGAAATAGGCGTATACACCTAAAGACTAAAATTAGACTGTATAATAGTTTGGTTCTTTCTAGGGTTAGTTATGGTAGTGAAACTTGGACACTTTGTAAACAAGATAACAGGAAACTAGATGCTTTTGATTCCAGATGCTTACGCAGTATCTTGGGCATTAGGTGGTTCAACTTTGTAACTAATGATGAGATTAGGCAAAGGAGTTTGCAACCTCCTTTAAGCAGCATATTGTGCAGAGAGAGACTCCGTTGGTTTGGCCATGTTGCCCGTATGAATAATTATAGATTGGCGAATAGGGTTATGAACAGTGTGCCTAAAGGCCTCAGAAGGAGGGGGAGACCTAGGATGCGGTGGGCAGACAATGTCAAACAGGACCTTGTTAGAATTGGTGTGCAGTGGCCAGATGCAGTAGATGTAGCTCAGGATAGATTTGCTTGATGAACTAAATTGCACGGTCTGGTTGGACCTCCGTAGCCCATGGCTGCTTGAGGATGATGATGATGATGATGATGAATATTAGATTTAAAAACTAATGCACAAAATACTACACAGATAATGATTTTTATTTCTGTGTTAGCGGTTCGCGAAATATTTTATCCTATTTTCACCTGTCCGCAGGAGTAAAAAGGTTGAAACCTACTGGTCTAAATGACCGAAATAATGTTAGAGGTAGAGGAATATATAACCAAGGTGATGATTTAGTACACAAAAATGTGAACAGATGTTCAGACAAAAGTCCAATATCGCAGATGATTGATTAATGTAAGTTTGAGTAGATAGCTTTTATGGAAAGAAATAAATCTAATTAACTGAAGTTTAACGTTAGAGGTAAAACAGAAAGAGAAAACTGCTTTATAATTTTAGCAAAAGCTATTAAGCAAAAGATGGAAAAAAATTCTGATATTCAGAGAATGAATGTGCAAAAATTTATTAAAAGTAGAAAAGAGTACAGGAGTAGAAATAAATGGTCATTAACTATTAATAAATGCTCCATTAATAAAGTACTAAATTCAGTGTTGATAAAGGTCAAGTCAGTGATAAAAAAAAGAAGTTCAGTGCAGGAGTAAATGATAGTATCTTGTTTAAAAATAATAATATAAACCATCGCAGCGCTCGTCTGGCTTGGTAACAAAGTCGTGCGAAATGGGGTCACGAATGGAACACTGTTGTGTTTAGTGATGACTCTCATTTGTGTCTGGGTGCTGAAAATTGACGGGTCTGTGTATGTTGACAACCTGGCGAGAGGACGGATCCATCTTTTATCCAGACCGGCCCACCGCCTGTCAGCCAGGCATAATAGTATGAGATGCTATTGGATGGGACAGCAGGTTGGACCCAGCTGGGACTCGAACCTGGGAACTACAGATTACGAGCCTGGCGCGCTACCGACTGAGCCACCCCCGCCCCACTGGAAAATGCGCTCCTGCCCATTTTCCAGCATAACATCCCATAAAATCTCATGAAGGGTAACAAAATGGGCTGCAGAACCATGCTAACGTATCGTGCAGTTATCAGTGTTCCCATGATGTGAACAAGAGATCCATGATGTAATCTTGTTGAATCCAAGATCCATGATGATGTTGAATCCAAGATCCATGATGTAATCTTGTTCACATCATGGGAACACTGATAACTGCACGATACGTTAGCATGGTTCTGCAGCCCATTTTGTGCCTTGACGGGAGGCTACCATCTGTCTCCCAACAGCTGTTCCAGTGGGTCCCCTCCCCCAACCTTCTCTGAGCCTTCGGGGTCCTTGTGACCTGGCCATTTAGCCCATGGTGTGCAAAAAAGTGCCGCTCAGAGGTAAAACAACCCAACCTAACCCATTTTCCAGCATAACAACGGCCATGTATACACTGCTAGGGTCTCCAGACAATGTTTGCAATATGTTCAAGTATTACCATGGCATCACGGTCTCCAAATTTATCCCCAATAGAAAATCTAAGACCAGTGTGTGGAAGACGTGTGCAATCCTCTCACTGGCCAGCATGGAATCTTGATGAATTATGGGAGCAAGTGAACACTGCTTGGTATGCAATTCCTCAGGATCATATCCGTCGACTGTATGACTCCATGCCACACCGTATTGCTGCCTGTATTGCCGTTCAAGGCAGGGCAACCACCTATTGAGGCAGTCATATTAAGCTGCATTATCTCATCTTCTAACCGCTATAAGTGGCTGCAAATTAAAACATAGTGTACCAATATGTATTGCTATGTGTGTGCTACATTACACCTCTATCCCCTCACTCCTTCTGGTGGGACAATTTCAACGTCGTACAGTTATATTTCAACATATTTGTGTGAATGTAAATAAATTGTCCTCTACTTAGTGCACTGGACATTTGTTCGTTTCATCGAAAATACAGTACGTTTTGACGCAAAACAGTGCAGCACAGGTGCAAAAACTGCAAAACTGTGACTTCACTCCCAACCACGGGTCAAAATTAATTAATTGGAACAATTAATTAACAGTGAAATTAAAAGGAATTTCGGGAGTGGACGACCACTCGTCGATATGACAGGGACGTTGTGAACTGGTCATTTAACCAAATGTGTGGAAAAATGTGCAAGTCAGAAGTAAAACAACTCAACTAATCTAGGAAATGTTTCTGACACCTGGTTTTGACGATCGTGTGTAAAGGGCTCGACTATTCGCTAATCGGCTAAAAAGCATCTTTATTTTTATTCGTCAATTTTTGTTAGCACTCCGTATTTTGCCACCAAAGTTTTTAATTTCTAGCTTAAATAGATCGTTTGCAAAATTAATTCAAAATGTTGGAATTTTGCAGATTTTTCCACGTTAGAAGGCGTTATAAAAGCTATTGAGGGATTTGCAAAATGGGATCCCGTATCTATCCAACCCAAAGAGAATTTTTAATTTATCTCTAAGAACAAAAAACAAGAGAAGCATGTTCGCAGATGAACAGACATGGACGGATAAAAAGACTCGAAAAAGAAAAGGTTAACTTGTTTATTTTTAAACGAATTTAAAACAGCAGTGTTTGTTGAGTACTCAGGGATGTACAAAGAAACGATACATTGGCCTGAAAACAGGCAGAAAACAAAACTAATGCCATTGGGAAAGTGTAATTGGTCACAACGGAAGAAACACAATTTGTAACAATCCTGTCAACTCGTAACAGACGTATACAATGAGTTAGCGATCATCGAAAGTGAAGTGTAGACTAGTTACGAAAACGTTGTCTGGTATGCCGAATACAAATACCAATTGCACCATGCTGTAAGGGATAATTCATCATAAATAAATTGAGCAAAATATAATCAGAAATATTATTTTCTTAACCTCTTTAGCTAACTCTTCTGCAAAATTGTCTTCGCACTTGGCCAGTATGGTAACCAGATGTTACGGTAGTAACCAGATGCTATGGTAGCCTGCATGTGTGTTTCTCATTATCCATCGCTTCCCTTGCCTTATGCTAAGCTCCTTAACTCATGCTAAAGTGCCTGATCCCAGTGATGGACGGGGCGGGGGTGGCTCAGTCGGTAGCGCGCCAGGCTCGTAATCTGTAGTTCCCAGGTTCGAGTCCCAGCTGGGTCAGCGTTGAGATTTATCTCCGCAAAATTTCCCTGCCCTGCCCACGGTCAGTAGGGGACACCGATGGGCTTGGAAAGGCCGCCGTCCGTCGGATGGGACGTTAAGCCGTAGCCCCGTGTGCGGGAGAGCCATACCCTGTGCACGTTAAAGAACACGCTGGATGGCCTTGACGGGAGGCTACCATCTGTCTCCCAACAGCTGTTCCAGTGGGTCCCCTCACCCAACCTTCTCTGAGCCTTCGGGGTCCATGTGACCTGGCCATTTAGCCCATGGTGTGCAAAAAAGTGCCGCTCAGAGGTAAAACAACCCAACCCAGTGATGGACGTCACCTGCAAGTCCACGTGGAAACTTTTAAACTGTATTTCTGCCTTTTAATCTACTAATTTCAATGCATTGCAGTGGATGCAAACATTCTCCAGCATCCGCTGCAATTAGCAGTGGCCTTTCCTTTAACTCTCCTCAAACTGCTTTTTCTTAACAATCCTTCATTTCCTGTTTTCTTTTTTGAATATTTTTAGAAACCCTTTCTAAATTTTATTTAAACTTACTTAAAAAAAGAAAAAAAAATCTCAAAATGGAAGAGAGAAAACAAAGTCCAACAAATTTTAGCATTCGTTCCCCATTCCGAGAAAAAACTGAAATAGAAATTCAGTTTCTAAAACACTTGCAATAACTTAATATATTTACTTACGTATAAACTAAATAAAAAAAAAATTTAAATATTACTTTTACATCTTCTCCTTGGCTATGGGGCGGGGGTGGCTCAGTCGGTACCGCGCCAGGCTCGTAATCTGTAGTTCCCAGGTTCGAGTCCCAGCTGGGTCAGCGTTGAGATTTATCTCCGCAAAATTCCCCGCCCTGCCCACGGTCAGTAGGGGACACCGATGGGCTTGGAAAGGCCGCCGTCCGTCGGATGGGACGTTAAGCCGTAGCCCCGTGTGCGGGAGAGCCATACCCTGTGCACGTTAAAGAACACGCTGGATGGCCTTGACGGGAAGCTACCATCTGTCTCCCAACAGCTGTTCCAGTGGGTCCCCTCCCCCAACCTTCTCTGAGCCTTCGGGGTCCATGTGACCTGGCCATTTAGCCCATGGTGTGCAAAAAAGTGCCGCTCAGAGGTAAAACAATCCAATCCAACAATCTCCTTGGCTGTATTTGGAAATAAAAACACTTCTTTTATTGAATGAAATATAGTTATCTTAAAACTATTCAAATTGATTTATGTGATTTTATATGCAATATTATTGATTTCAAAGTACATAAGTCCTACTTAAAAGAGAAGTTACTACTTGAAATATTTAGCTTACGTTTCAAGTAATATGATATGAGCATGAAATACTAATAAATGTACTGTACGATTCATTGCTTTTCGTAGTGTTAATGTTCATTAACAACATTAAAGATACATTTAACTTTCCGAAATGATTTCTCACCTGTGTGGATTCTAATATAAACGATTATCTCATTTGAATGCATCAAACACATGCGATGTTTACTCACCAAATGCGTTACGCTTTAAACCATTTAAAATATTCAGTTAAGTTAGTGCAGCGTATAGTAAACAACTAACAATTTACAGAAAAACAAAACAACTTCAGTGGAGCAGTCATACTGCTTTGGTTCGCACAATGACACTCTTAAAACTGGGGTCCAGATTCCATTCCCAGGATGGCATGGCTATTATGAACGCAGATAAACTGAAAGCCTTGCGGTCTGATCACAAACTGAAAAAAAAAAAGAATCTCTGATGCACAAATTGTATACAAACTCAATAGCTAGAGCTGCGGAGCAGGGTCATCGCGCATTCACAAATACTTCACGAAATTCCCTTAAGGGGCTTACTTTCCATATTCCTAGATTCAGCCTAGACTCATCTCTGCCTGTCACCATGAGTGAGTTAAGCTGCTGCAGTAGCAGGCGAGGTGCGATGTGCATTAGAAGCTGCTCCCAATTTTAACGAAGTTAAAATGCTTCAGATAGATCTGTATGCATTTTACTTTATTAAAGTGTCATGAGACAGATAACATTATATTGGTAGGAATATGTAGGGTTATTCCCGCAATTCGCAACGCATATAAAATTGAGATTTCTATGTTTTCTTTTGCAATTAAGAGGTATGTACAGCAAAAAAGGATTACAAAAATGCCGAGCCATCCGAAAACAGTCTGTTTTTTAGTTTTCATTTGGTACTATGCGCATCGTGTTATTAGATGAAATTTTCTCAATTTGTTGGAGTAGGGATATGAGACAGCTGAGATCAGTATTTGTTAAGACTAGAAGTTGAATTTCAGCCTCCCAAAAAGGAATGTTTCTCAAGAACAACGCCGTTTCATTTTGCAGCAGTACTTTTCATCCAACTCATACCTAATGCGGATCTAACAAGAAATAAAGAATGTCAAGAGACATTTTAGGCACATCTTTAGCAACGTTTTTGTGAAACTAGCAACGTAGGTATTAGAAAGAACACTTGATCGCACACTAGGTTAACAGAATATAAACTCGAAGAAGTGTAATGAGAGCTTTTCAAATATCCGCGAAAATCGATTCATACATAAGCTTTGACAACAGTATAATTTGTCCTATGGAAATACAGAACGAGCCATACAAAAATTGTAAATCCATACTTATAAGACTTTGGTTGGACGTGAACAGAAAGAGATTGACAAGGAATTGCGAGTAGGTTACTATCACTGGATTCGTCGTTTCTCCCATCCTAGAATTCACTTCCTGAACAGACTTTCTTATTCTGGAAACAGTTTACTTTCATATAAGTAGCAAATTCAACAATCAGAACACCGTAATCTGATCCATGGAAAATCCGCAAGAAATTTTTCAAAGACTTTTATATCCAAGGAAAGTCTGTATGTGGTGAGAAATATCGAAAAAAGAAAGAAAGGAAAAAGAATAAAAGCACGTTTGCTTCTATTAAAATAATGATGCAGATGTGTTTCAGTATATTATTCACCAGTTCATCGCCTTGCTTCAATATGACGAAAGATACTCTTGGTTCCATCAAAATGGTGCTCCTGATCATACCGCTCACACTACTATGGCTCTACCGAGATAATTCTTTCACGATCGAATTGTTTTCTCTGGGCTTGTGGTCCGCAAAAACACCCAGTTTGTCGGTGCCAGTTTTATTTATGTGGGGTTGATCAAAAAATAAAATCTACCAAAACAATCCATATACTTTGGTAGAATTGAAACAAATATCGCACATTTTATTCGTGAAATTGATCGAATCAATTTTCACCAAGTTGCGCAAAATGTCCTTAGAAAATTCACTTCATGCTTGCAACTGAGAAGAGAACATGCGCAATAAACTTCGTAATCTTTATTTATTCCATGTAATATTTATTTACAACTTGCTGAACGCTACCCCGCGCTGGTCTGGGTATCATTTTTAATCTGTATTTTCTTATTTTCACTGCACTAAAGGTAAGTTTCGTAATGCTCCCCCCCCCCCCGACATTTTAGCGCAGGTTCAACACTGAGAAAATTTCCCGGTGCTTGGCTTGGGTTGTTGCTGACATCAGCGAATCTCATAGTCCGTAGCTTAGTTTCCACCTAAACTATCGATATTTTTTATTTTTATTTCGTTTACGAGAAATTTTGTAACCTATGGCTCCCGTGTTTCTTGACGGTCCACATTTCCTGCACGGCCTCCCCCTTGTGCCCCGGTGGTTGGTTTAAAACATCAGCTTCCTACTTGGCTCGTGGCTTCGTTTCCACACAAATTGTCACAGCTCGGGTCTCACCTTTAATCTGCATATTCTTTTTTTTACTGCACTAAAGGTTAGTTTTGTGAGTATCCCCTGACATTTTAGCACATATTCAACACGAAGAAGAATTTTACTGTGTTGCAAAGATCATTGCTGATTCAGCAAGTATTCTCAGAGTCTGTGGCTTCATCGCAAACTATCGAGATTTTTATTTCGACAGATTTTGGTATCTGTGATTTCTGACGTACTTGACCGAAAGGTGCCAAATTTCTTTGGCGGGTTTCTCCTTCCTGATCCTGTGTTGGATTAAAAAAATTGTGTCCCTAACTACAATGGGACGCCTTAAAATAATAATGTCTTTCGAAATATGGGGAATCTGGCAACAGCAGCAGATTTAAATGCTATTTTGACTTTTACATTCACGTTATTGAAAGGAGAGATACAGTTAGTGAGCAGTAAATGGCAACAATAAATTTGACAATAATTATCGCTTCCTGTAGGAATAGCATGGTGAATAGTTTTGCATCTAGCAAGCTCCTCTTTTGGATTTTGGATATGAAATTTGGTATTGCTACCCGGACCACAACCAGAAACAGACTTTGAAAATATGAAGCATCTACCATGATTACCCGATGGGTTATGGCTACCAAAGATACACATACAAACCACTTTTATTATTTAGATAAAAACATATACACCGAAGAGCCAAAACATTATGACTACCTGCCTAATATAATATTGGTTTTCCATGTGCCGCCAAAACAGCTCTTACCCGGTGAGGCATGGACACTACAAGATTTCTAAAGGTGTCTTGTGGTATCTGGTACCAACACATTACCAGCAGATCCTTTAACGTTTCAGTTACGTGGTTGAGCCACCACAGATCAAATTTGACAATATACTGTTCCAAATATACTGTTTTCCAAATATACTGTTTTCCAAATATACTGTTCCAAATATACTGTTCCAATACAAACTTCAGATGCTCGATTGGATTGATGTCTGGGAATTTGGAGGCTAAGGCAATACCTGGAAGTCTTCCTCATGTTCCGCAAACTATTCTCAAATAATTCGGGCAGTGTGGCATAGCGCATTATCCTGCTGAAAGAAGGCACTACTAGAGGTGAATACCGTTGCCATGAAAAGATGTGCTTGATCTGCAATGCTGTTTAGGAAGGTGGTAGACATCATAATTTCTTGCACATGAATAACTGGACCCAGGGTTTCATAGCATTACACTTCCTCCACCGGCTTGTTTTCATCCTACGATGCATCCTGGTGCAAACACTTCCCCATATAAACGACGCACATGTACCCAGCTGTCCACATGGTGCAGCAAGAAACGACCTTCTTCCAATCATTCAAGGTCCAGTTTTGATGTTTGCATGCCTATTGTAGCACTTTCGATGGTGAACTGAAGTTAGCATGGGCACTGGGAGTGGCCTGCGACTACGCAGCCCCATTTTCAGCAGGGTTCGATATGCTGTGTGTTGTGACACATTACTCCCATTGCCAGCATTCAAATTACGGGTAAGTTGAACCATATTATCCCTTCTGTTGGCTCGTACCATTTGGGATAACCGTCACTCACCTCTAGCTTCGATGAGTCATGATCGGTCCACACCTTGTTGGCGGTTCGTAATTTTTTCCTCCTCATAGCACTTTTTGAAGGTGCTAACCACGGCTGATCGTGAGCACCCTACAAGCCTTGCTGTCTGGAAAATGCTCTGACCCAGTCATCTGACCATTACAATTTGACCTTTGTCAAACTCACTTAAATCTGCTGCCTTTCCCATCTGAAGAACAAGAGTAACACTGATTAACATAGCTCAGTATCAGGTGTTATTGATACCATTTCATGACCTGCACAAGTGCCGTTGTTTACCTGCTGGTGTTTCGATTTGCATAAAGACACACTGGTCATAATGTTTTGGCTCTTCGGTGTATAAATCTAATAATTTTACGTGAGTTGCGAGTTTAGTGAAAAACTGTAAATTTAAGGAAAGAATCCAAATATATCTTGCTATTATTAACAAATATTTTTTTACTACTGATATTTATTACTATTTTCAGGTGTTATTAGTTGGGAAAGCTTAATCTCATATCCACCCCTGAACCTGCTCCATTGACTGTTATAAGTAAAGAAGAAATTTTGTGTGTTCGTTTGTTTGTCTAATCATTAATGCACTCTCTGAAGAGCTAGAGGCACCAAACTGCTTGAACGTTCCCTTCATCGAGGTGAAGAATATAGGCTACAAGCAGATTTACCTGGTGTTGCTCTGGTCTGAAACTCTTTGGAGTTAGCGTAGTTTTAACGTAGTTTTAACGGCTAGCGTAGTTTTAACGGATGACACTCCCCGCGTCGCAAGATTTCATGTGGCATAAAAATCATTACGATCAATGCCTCCCACTCCGGTCAACATTTTCCTTCTCTCTTTTAGGGGATGAAAGAAATGGACTTAGTTCTAGGTACCCATAATCCTTCTCACGTCAGAAGTTTCTAAATCAAAAAGCAGAATTACTTCGCTCAGAAAATTGAACTTTTCAAATCACTTCGTACCCACCAGAGTTCCTCGGATACAGTGTGCCATGCATATGTAACTTTATATATATATATACCACTTCAAGCAGCTGCTTGCCACAGAGGTCTGACAGGAGCCTCTCAGTTTATATGCCATAATAGGTCTGAGAGGACGGCAGGTTCTCAGCAAGAAAACGGCACATTCACCAAAGGCTTATCCAGGGCTCGAATCCAACTCCCTTAGATTAGTCTGACGTGCATAAAAAACTTAAAGTTACTAAAAGAAAATGTATTGTTACGACAGATGAACGAGCAACAGTGACTTCATGACTTAACGTGACTTGAACACTCGTGTGTGCTTCTACGTGAGATTCAATTTAGCCAACGAATTGGAACTTAGAACGATTCGGAAGAATGAAAAAAGATAGCAGTGCAGTGTGTTAAAGTTGTGAGATCTGAAAGGACGTTCAGATAGTATGAGTCAGTGCACGTTAAGTGAAAATAATTAGTATATTTATTAGTGTGTGCGCGGGTGTTTGTTTTCTGTTGTCAGTAATAAAAGTTTCATGAACTAGTACAGGACGAGAGTTTGTTTACGTCTGCAGGCATTCAAGTGACATGGTAAACAAAGTGAAGAGGTAGTATTTTAGTAGAACAGACAGAGCTGATATTGTATACTCTGTACAAAAAGGTTAATGACTTATGTATGATAGTAGTTAATTTGTGTATAAAATACTTCATCCATATTTTTGTAACAATTTTCATTGTATTGTAATTGGTTTTAAAATATAGTTATTAACACTCACGCTTAGTGCCTGTCCATTTAAAATTCGCAACAATATTATTAAACTTATATTATCTTGCGAGGCAAAGGCTGGCTGTTGATTGGTTGGCCCCAGGGGATGTCTCCCACGTTTCAACATTACACGGTGATAATAATGGATTAGTAGCTGATGGAGCCATAAATGGAATACCTTGCCGTATGATAGTCGACACTGGTGCAAATGTAACTTTACTCAGAACGGACATAATAAAAAAAATAATACCTCACCCAAAATTGAATACTACACAGTCTAAAATAAGCCTACAAACAGCCACTGGAGATCGTCCATGGAAAAATAGAACTTAACATCCGAGTTGGTAGCTGTCTGGTACCACCACCCTGTTTATATCGCTGACATCTACGATGAATGCATATTAGGCCTTGATTTTCTTAAGAAACATGGATTCAACATTAGACCCAGTGACAACCTACTCATCTATAAGACAGAAGAGATTCCTTTACTTTGCCGGACATCTGATTCTTTATCAAGCGTAACTCCAATATTAGTGACGGAAGACACAGAGATCCCAGCACAAAGTGAAATTATAGTCTGTGGACATCGGGCGGAGACTTCAGGGGCCTTCCGATTGGCAGTCACTGATGCCTCTGGTAACTGGTAAAGGAGCTTTGGCTCATGGTATCCTGGTTGCAAGGACTTTAGTCAGAATAGATAAAGAACAGATTCCTATCAGAGTGATGAACTGTAACAAATCCAATAGAATATTAAAAAAGGGTGAAGAATTAGCAATATGTGAACCTGTTAACTGGGTAACAAGTATAAATCAAATAGAAGTTACTAATTTAAACCAAATTCATATAGACATCCCATCTCATCTTACTGACTTATGGAGAGAAACAAGACGAATATTAACTGAAAGCCAAGCTGCTAAGGCCGAGAACCTATTGAAAGAATTTTCTGACATTTTTTTCTTCCACATCAAATGATTATGGCCGTACTAACCTGACGGAACATAAAATAAACACTGGTGATTCTCCTCCAGTCCAACTGCCGGCAAGAAGACTTCCATTGGCAAAAAGAGAGGAGACGTAACAACTCATAAGGGACCTGGAAGCTCAAGGCATTATAGACCCATCACAGAGTCGCTGGACATCACCAGTAGTTCTTGTAAAGAAAAAGGATGGATCCTCCCGATCTTATGTAGATTATCGCAGATTAAATGACGTAACAAAGAAAGACTCCTATCCTTTACCCAGGATTGATGATACACTGGACACTTTATCTGGGTCAGAATGGTTCTCAATATTAGACTTAAAGAGCGGCTATAGGCAAGTTGGTATACGTCCTGAAGACCGGGCGAAAACAGCTTTCACTACAGGGAATGGAATTTGGCAGTTTAAGATGATGCCATTTAGACTTTGTAACGCACCTGCCACATTTGAACGACTAATGGAGTCGGTGCTCAAAGGTTTGTCTTGGGAGGTCTGCCAGATTTACTTGGACGACATCATAGTTCTTGGAGGAACTTTTGAAGAACATTTGAGAAATCTTCGTTAAGTATTTGAAAAACGTAAGTCAGACAAGCTAAAATTGGGACCGACAAAGTGTAAACTGTTCCAACAAGAAGTTCATTTCCTTGGTCATGTGATCACTACATCAGAGATTAAGACTGATCCTAGTAAGATAGAAGCTGTGAGACTGGCCTCCACCACAAGATGTTCATTAAGTTCGTAGTTTTATTGGACTTTGCACCTATTATAGAAGATTTGTCAAAGGTTTCTCCAACATCGCAAGACTATTACATCGTCCGACAGAAGAGGGTCTGCGGTTCATGTGGACCACCGAATATGATGTAGCGTATCAACAGCTAAAGAAAACTCTTTACACAGCACCAGTGCTAGCGTACCCACAAACTGGAAAACAATTCGTAATAGATACTGACGCAAGTGAAACAGGAGTTGGTGCTGTACTTTCAAAACAACAAGACGGACAAGAGAAAGTTACTGCATACTTTAGTAAAATTTTATCCAAACCAGAGCGGAATTATTTTGTAACACGCAAAGAACTATTAGCAATAGTAAAAACAATAGAACATTTCTATCATTATCTCTATGGCCGAAATTCTTTATACGTACTGATCATTCTGCACTTAAATGGTTATTAAACTTCAAAAATCCTGAAGGACAAATCGCTAGGTGGATACAACAGTTACAAGAATACGATTTCTCCATCGAACATCGAAGTGGTAAAATGCATAAGAATGCAGATGCTCTTTCCAGACGCCCATGTATTGACAACTGTAAACAATACTATAATGCAGAATTGAAATTTGGAACTAAAGAGATAATGCCCATAAGACAAATAGTATCGACACAAGCAAACAATGATACCCCTAACAACTGGAGACCAATTGAAATCAGAAAGGCTCAACTAGTTGATGAAGATATAAAACCAATAATAATAGAATTGATTGAAAAATCTGATGTAAGACCTAATTGGTAGCAAATCTCGAGGTATAGTCCAACTAATAAAAGTTACTGGGCACAATGGGACTCCTTAAAAATGACAGACGGTGTATTATACAGAAGACGGGAGAATCCCACTGGACGGCTGATACGTTGGCAGATAATCCTTCCTCCCTCGTGAGTGGAACTAGTGATGAAATATGTGCATGATAGTGCCACTGGAGGACACTTCGGTGTTAATAAGACATTAGCCAAAGCCAGGAAACGATTTCATTGGCTGAAAAGTAGGGCAGACGTTGAAAGATGGTGTAGCCAATGTGAAGCCTGTGCAGGAAAGAAAGACCCTAAGACTAGGAGTCGGGTAAGCTGCAGACGTATAACATTGGTGCTCCTTTTGAAAGAACAGCCATTGATGTAATGGGTCCGTTTCCTAGAACTGATGATGAAAATCGATATTTATTAGTGGTAATGGATTATTTTACAAAGTGGCCTGAGGTCTATCCCATCCAAGCCCAGGAAGCAACAACAGTGGCAGAGATGATAGTTAATAACTTGATTATTAGGTATGGAGTACCTTTACAACTCCACTCTGACCAAGGACGGAATTTTGAATCCAATGTGTTTAAACGCATCTGTCAATTATTAGGCATTCAGGAAACCAGAACATCACCCTTACTTCCTCAGTCGGATGATATGGTTGATAGATTCAATAGAACAATTGCACAGTATTTGTTAACGACCATCAACGTGACTGGGATCGCCATATACCACTCCTTTTGTTGGCATATAGAACGACAGTGCATGAGAAACTGGACAATGAATCTCGTTGTTGCGATCTTATGCAACCACGGTAATTCCCGGTTCCGCCTGACAGCACTACCTGGTTAAGAAAAGCCATGACCATCTAGAGCCGGGGGCAAGGAATACGCCCTATAAGCGCACCTCAACCCCGGCCTCACATGGCAGCAGTCCTATAGAAGGAAAGCTAACCACCAAAAGAAACCTTACTTTAATCTATTCCCCGGTTTGCAAATGTGCAAGGATATAAAGATCCAAGCTCGATCGGCACCCGGGGTGGAGACTTAGTAAGACCCAGACTTTTTGGACAGCTCGTGCCTACAGGCGGGTTCAGACCTTTCGGCAGAGCCGTCGAACAGACCACACAGGTCTCCTGAGAGGTGAGGTCTCCGACGCCGTCACCATCCGACCGGCAATCAAGCCGGCCAGCAGCATCTTCAACCTCGGTTGGCCTTAGCCATGTCCAACCGGTGAACCAATCCGGTCGGCACAGCCTTCAGCCGGGTTGCTGGACCCTAGGCCCCCCCACCACGACAAGGTGGTCCCCTATCGGGGGGGCTGAGACAACTGGACAGACAACTTCCATGATGCTTTTTGGAAGAGAGTTACATCTTCCCTGTGACCTTTTATATGATCGGCCCGAAGCAATGCCTGTGTCCGCTCCACAATACCTACAAGAATTACAACAACGACTAGAAGAAATCCATCACTCCGTTAGAAATAACATCAACTTAGCAAGCGACAGAACCAAAACAAGATACGACAGTAAAATAAATGGAACTGTTTTCAATCAAGGAGATATTGTCTGGCTATACAATCCACATAGAAAGAAGAGGCTATCTCCAAAACTTCAGAAACCTTGGGAAGGTCCATATACCATAGTTAACAGGATTAATGACGTGGTGATCTGGTGGTGTATTGCATTCGTCGACGTCCAGGTACAAAGTGCTAAGTGGTTCACGTGGATCGTTTGGTCCCGTTTCATCGAGAGAACTGAAGAAGCTTCGGAATCCAGAATTGTTCGGGACGAACAAGACCTAAGGAGGGAGCAGTGTTACGACAGATGAAGGAACAACAGTGACTTCATGACTTAACGTAAATTGAACACTCGTGTGTGCTTCTATGTGAGATTCAATTTAGCCAACGAATTGGAACTTAGAATGATTCGGAAGAATGAAACAAGATAACAGTGCAGTGTGTTAAAGTTGTGAGATCTGAATGGACGTTCAGATAGTACGAGACAGTGCGCATTAAGTAAAAATAATTAGTATATTTATTAATGTGTGCGCAGGTGTTTGTTTTCTGTTGTTAGTAATAAAAGTTTCATGAACTAGCACAGGACGAGAGTTTGTTTACGTCTGAAGGTATTCAAATGACATGGTAAACAAAGTGAAGAGGTAGTATTTTAGTAGAACAGACAGCGCTGATATTGTATACTCTGTACAAAAAGATTAATGACTTCTGTATGATAGTAGTTAATTTGTTTATAAAATACTTCATCCATATTTTTGTAACAATTTGCATTGTATTGTAATTGGTTTTAAAATAAAGTTATTAATACTCACGCTCTGTGCCTATCCATTTTAAAATTCGCAACAATATTATTAAACTTATATATATTTATTACCTAACGTAATATTTAAAACTTTTATTTTATGAGCTATACATTTATTAACGTTTGCAAAGTTTTAAAATTAAGTTATTAATTTTAATTTCCGATACCAATTCTTAGTTTTTGAAGCTTTTATTTCAGCAAAGAATCTCGTGTGCCGCTCCTGTTTAATTGGAACGATTTCAGTTTCCGCAAAAACGCTGTGCTCTTTTCCCAATAAACTGAACAATGACTTTATCACACGAGATCAGAAATAAATTAGTCTAATGCATTCCTTCTTTCAAATTTATTGGTGACAACAGTCATTTTGAATAATTAAACCTTCCATCGAATTAATTAACATTCGACTGGTAATGTTAAGTCTATGGGGATTTCTAGAAATTCAAACCGTTCACCACAATTTTCACTGATCCCAGCGGATTCGCACATAGCTGATATTCTTCCCCTGGGTGAAAGGAACGTTTGTGCAAAGTTCGGTGCCTCTAGCTCTTCTGGGAGCAGTGTGCATAAGCGAAGAGACAAGCGAACAAATAAACTTTTTTTATATATTACATGTGGGGAAACCAATGGAATAAACCAAAACAGGTGTGGGAAGGTTTTAATTTCTTAAAATCCCCATAGACATAACATTAATGGTTAAAAGCTTTTCAAAATAACTATTACCACCAATAAATGTGAAAGGAGGGATGCATCGAATTAATATCTTTCTGAACTCGCGTGATAAAGTCATTGTTCATTGTTGGGAAAAGAGCAGCAGCATTTCTGCGGAAACTGAAATCGTTATAATTAAGCGCTCGAGTGATACACGGGATTCTTTGTTGAAATAAAAGTTTCGAAAATTGATATTTGACGTTAGGATAATTAAATTAATTTGAAACATATGTAAAAGTTAATAAGTATATCTCATAAAATGTGTTTATTAATAAATGTTTTAAATAAAATATGAATAGTTCGATTATCTGATACAGGCCATACTGTTTTTTGGTTTATATATTTCTGACATGGAGATAATTATGGGTACCTCGACATATGTCCTCGTCTTTCCACCCTTATATATTTTTCATCTACAATATATTTGACAGAATTTCAGATCCGAATAACGCCAGATAAATCTAGTTGTTATTTAGATTGCCACTGTTTTTAATGCACAACATTCTGTGGAATACGGAGATCTCACGTTGAGGAGCATTAGCAGTTGTGACATGCAGACGTAACCTTCGTAAGTTGCGCATGCACACAGTATCTATCTTTCCAGCCCATCCCGAACCTGCTTGCTCTAGCATCTGATCTTTGTTCACAGAGACGCCATTCTGATTGATCGATAGCTTTCTTGCAAGCGACGTGATTCGCGATTAAGATCTGGAATCTGATTGGACATGTTGGTCATTGGTCGAGTGTTACTTGAAATAGCGTGGGTTTGATTCGGAGGATCGCATTCATGGCATTTGCAGATGTTATTTACGAATCCGTAAGACTTTATTGGAGTGCCCAGTCAGACTTCCCCCTGCTTTCTGTATGTCCTGGGTTTTTGGAGCAGAATGTTGGATACCCATACCTCTCCACTGAGAAAGTGGCTTTAACCCTCGTAATCAAGGTGAGGAAGTATGGCTATCAAGTGTTAGAAGGGTTGGACTGAGTCGATTTCGACGACCTTGTTGAGATGGTCAAGGACTCCCATGCCGTCCATCTGATAGCCTCTACACCTTTGTCGTCGAGCTGCTGTCTAACCCCCTCAGCGCCCAGGTTTCAACCCCTTCTAGCCTCATCGACCCTGGACTGCTAGAACATTTACTCTTCGATATCATGCTATGCCAGCTTCCTAACCCTAAACTGGAGTGTGTAGGGAAGGTGTTTGCACTTCAGGCGAGACATTACGACTTTGCTTTGTTGGACGCTCTTCGTGACGTGAACTTTCGCGATTTAGTGGATGCAGTGAAGGCTGCAGTCATCTTATGTCATCTCTCCTGTGGTGATGATTATGTTCGTGGGTTGAATTTGCTATATGTGGAAAGTTCTTCAGAATTCTTGAAGGTATGAGTAATTTATATTTTACTCACGTGCTGGAGAAAGATAGATTACAACGTGCCTGCTGTGTTATAGATTTAGACGGTTTCATTGTGAAAGGCAAATTTCTCGTGAAGGAGATTGGATAATCAGAACTGCAGAGGTCTCACTGTTGTCTACAGATTCAACCTTTCCCTCGTCACAGACATTCCTCAGAAGGAATGGAAAACTATTTGTTACGTGACCAAACATATCACTAGGCTTCCTTTTTATCCCTGCCTTGGTGAAGTGGTGTGGGAATATGACTTGTTTAGACGATATTGTACGCCACATCCACAAAAAGTGTGGCAAGCCTTTTGCTTCTGTCATTACCTACAAAGGAGGATTCTGTGAGACGCACTTGTTGGATAGACTGGCAATAGAATCTCTCGATTTAGAGAAGTTTGGATGTCCTCGTTTTAAAGACCTAGCAAAAATACCAGGAACCGAATGTGATTATCACAAAGGGAAAGACATACATTGTTCTCAAGCTGAGTTAGCTGCTTTTAGTACGTGGATGAATGACTACATCACAAAATGCGCAGCATACCCTACAATACCTCCCTCATTAATTGGTGAAACACACAATCAATTAGAAGTTTGTTTTTGGCACTTTTCTGAAAGTGATGGTGATTATCCTACACATAATGAAATGTCCTCTTCTCCACCCAGCGAAACGGATGAATATTTTTATCTTCCCCATGAAAAGTCCGATTCTCCACCCAGCGAAACGGATGAATATTTTTATCTTCCCCATGAAAAGTCCGATTCTCCACCCTGTGAAATGTTTCTGATGAATGATTATGTTGCTGACAAAAAAAAAGCACCTGTAAAACGTCAGAGATGGTGGAGGTCAACCCCTACAAAATATGTTACATCGGTGCTGGAACCCCCTCTTCAACCTCTCCCTCTGACTTCTCCCCTTGAAGTGTGAAAATTCCCAGTTAGAGGAGTGCATGATGCATTCCAGGGGGACGAAACGTGTTTTCACCCCCAAGTCACTTAGGATTAAGCGTCTTGGGGGTGAAAAATTGCGAGACTTTTAACATCTCGCAGTTTTTACCATGCAGCCTAGTAGGGCACACACATATCCTCTGGGCAATAATCTCTTCATCTTCCCTGCTCGGTATCAGAAGAGACCATGTGCATCTCCATTGCTAATGCAGTTTTTCAGAAAGTGGTGCACTTTATCTGACGAAGGATAGAATGATCTATCCATTACTCGAGTGGCAGGGGCTGTTAACACTGTCAGAAGAATCGATGTGTCAAAATCTACAGAAAGAGTGACTTGGTTTGTGACTCGCAGTCTACAGCTATGCGCCTATTGCAACAGTGAGGGAAGTTGGATGATCGATGTCGTCGAATCGGTGATCAACTTGACGACCAGTGTTAAATAATAATTCATTTGTTGCCCTTACTGCACAGCAGTGGAACGAAGTACGTATACAACGTGATGATGTTAAGAAAAGTCTTGATCATCATCGTAAATCTGATTCTAATTTTCATTTCCGACAGGCCATTGCCGAACAGAGAGACCTTCTGTTAACTTTTCTTCTATCGCCATCTGCAGAGGGTGAAGGCCAGTTGATTCAATTATTGACTGATATTATCGAATACGATCTTGTGCGAGTTTTACTACTCAACTCGAGACCGAGGATAAAGAACATTGTCTAAATATGTATTTTGATGATACAGTACATTCACTGGACATTGATTCTATTGTTAACGCATTTATGGATACAGCCTGGGCATGAGGACTTCTCTGTTATGTTGACAATGCTTTCCTTGCCTCTCTGACTTATTTTGACGTGTTGAAGAGAGTGAAAGATAATCTGTATGCTTCTAATAATTGGTTTTGCAAATAAAAGTCTTATTACTTAACAATCACCGTGTTGTGTGTTCATTTACGTCATGAATCGTGTGAAAGCAGCAGCTGTTCTCTGTACGCTGATAGGGGTCGCTGTGATTTGTGGGGTTACGTTATCTGAGATTATTTAACTACACATTGAGGAGATTCCAGACATTTAGGGGGAAACATTTGGTTGACTGTGCGAATAAAACGTTGGATATAAGGTTACTTTTATGTAAACAACTGTGAGTGAAAGGAATTAACTTATTTTTATCTCAGTAGAAGAAGCTCGTTGTACTGGAATGGTGGGTAGGTCAAAATGTTGTGGGCTCCGACTTTCCGGTTTGGTCTAGTAGAAGCAAAAACAAAAGCTATGTACTATGACCATCTGGTTATTTATACATTTAGAGAGTTGTGTCAAGAGACAATAGATCGTATATCTTTAAACATTCCAGATTCACTACCTATCGAGGTCTGCATTAAAGGGGGAAAGCTGCTGCTGGTCGATAAATGCTGCATTGGAAAAAGCGTATTATTATCCCAAGATCCCTGACACCTATGGAGGGGTGACTCGATTATCCCACAGTACTGGACAGGATCCAAAGACAGTCAGAGAATGGTTAGAGGGCCAGGGAATGTACACTCTCCATAGACCGTCAGTGAGCAAATTCAGAAGGAACAAGACAGGTGACAGTGTTGGATGAACAATGGCAAGCAGAGTTTAATGATCGTGAAAAATATTGCACGATTTAATGATGGCTATGGATACATATCAATCGTCATAGATATTTTGTCTCGCTCTGCAGGGGGGGGGGTGACTGTGAAGAAGAAAAGAAGAATTTGTGTGAAAAAAGTTTGACATTTCTAATAAATTACAGAGGGTTATGGATTAAAATAGAGGTTGGCGTAGATAAATCTTCTGAAACTTTTCCCCATAGCGTATTTAACAGAATTTTGCCTAGATAGCGTTTAGAACTCTTATATGTTACATCCTGAGGGTTGATTCGAAACCCCTCTGCCTCAAAACATTTTTCACAAAAATATGCCTTTAAAGAATCTGTTTTTATGCAGTCTGGACAGACAGAATATTTCTGTTTCAGCTCTATGAGAGTGTCATATACTTTCCAAATAAACCATAGTCCTGATCAGAGTAGGCTATTGTTTCTGCATAATGTCAAACGTTGTATATTTTAAGGATCCTGTAATCTTCGCTCATGGCTCTGTACAGTTCGAGTGAGATGAAAGAATCAGGGAAGGCGCTCTGGGGCTCTTTGTGAGCGCAAGGCTCAGTCTGCACTAATTTTGCATAAGTTCCACACAGAGGAAAGATAAGTTTATTTCTACAATGTTAGGAAAGTACCGGGATGTATAAATTAGAGGGTGATGTTTAGTGATATTCTCGTGGGATGTTCAGCAGGATATATTCCGCGTTTGTAAATTGCAGGATAGAGCGAATTGACATCGAAATAGCTCATCATGCAATTCTCATTCTTTGAATCACAGAGAAGCGCATTCATTTCCGTTCTGCGCGTACATTCCGTTCTCTATAGGTGGCAGCCATTAGATATTCGCTGAATCTCTTCCATTTGTAAGTAAATGCTTGCAGCGAGAGTACCCACTTTCTCCAAACGATCAAAATCGTGTTCCCATCAAATTCTCAATCTGTAGTCTGGCAATAGCTGATGGATGAATCTTTTCCTATCGAGCATTTTTATATAATTTTCGCCCATGGGTCTGCCTGTAAAAGGGCATAAATTTTTTGGATCGTAACAGAAGCAACAGAAATGTGTCAGACATCCGTTGAATTCACAACATTGACATGTTTGTCTGCAGATCCCATCCAAAAAATACGGTCCAAATCTGGCCTCACTCCCTGGAGAGCAAGCAGTCTGAAGCGTGATATTCTCGGTATGTTCTATTTAGGATGGATTGCGTGGTTATGCGAGAGCTTTTCTATTCTATCTGTTGTTTGATGCCGAATATCCTCTTGAAGCATAAATCCCCATAACCCCCTCAAGCATTAATTTTTCTCTGTACACCTGTAAGCAAACCGAAACAGAAGTGATTTTAGTGAAGGGGTCCACTTGTGTCATGCGCATAAATTCGTCATGAAAGTTCTCACAACCAATGCCAAAAACGCAACAATCATCTCGACAGTAAGCTGCCATTTCAGTTTTAAAGTCCCAGGGGATCCCTCACACTGTTTCATACCACAGGTGAAATTCCTTGCTTCACCTGGGGTCATGTGTTGAGGAGAGAACACATGACCCCAATTCAGTTGAGATTTTCCTTCTTGCAAAATGCATGGGGAAAGAAACCTTTCTTAACATCTTCTAACCATTTCTTAATACCGAAGCTTTAGTAAAAGCCCTTAAAGTAGCCTGAATAAAAGAAAGAAAATCTGTAAACCTTATTTTGAGCCCAGGTAAATTTAAAAGTAGAATTTTGTTCCCATTAAAAATTAGCTCGGGTTTCAGATATTTTTGATATGCATAATTCAAAACAGGGAAAAAAATCAAAACTTCTACCATTGTGAGCAAGCAGGGTTATGTCCGTAAAATTTTGTGTACCGTTCCATAAAACCACTCCATAAAAGAAGGGATAGATTCGAACTCTTCATATTTCCATGGCCCCTTGACATCTTGGTAAGTCACGATGTAGAGAATGGGGATCAATAAGCCTTCATCATTTTGTAACACTTCTAAATCAAAATACATGCGGAAGCCTGTGGGTTCACGTTTTTGGCACGTTTCATCCGGATGGCATTTGTGGGATCTGGAGGTATCAAACACTGTTCGGCAGTTGGGTTGTTTTACCTCTGAGCGGCACTTTTTTGCACACCATGGGCTAAATGGCCAGGTCACATGGACACCGAAGGCTCAGAGAAGGTTGAGGGGGAGGGGACCCAATGGAACAGCTGTTGGGAGACAGATGGTACCTCCCGTCAAGGCCATCCAGCGTGTTCTTTAACGTGCCACAGGGTTGGCTCTCCAGCACACGGGGCCACGGCTTAACGTCCCATCCGATGGACGGCGGTCTTTCCAAGCCCATCGGTGTCCCCTACTGACCGTAGGCAGGGCGGGGAATTTTTGCGGAGATAAATCTCAACGCTGACCCAGCTGGGACTCGAACCTGGGAACTACAGATTACGAGCCTGGCGCGCTACCGACTGAGCCACCCCCGCCCCCTGTTCCGCAGTCTGCACACCTATGTCTTTTACTGCAAGTCCCGTTCAAGAAGTGTGTAACGAGACGCTGCTGTCCATGAAAATAATTATTGGAGACATCACAATAAATGGCACTCCCCTTCTTTCCCCAGTTTTTTGTGAGACTGTTCGTGCACATGTTTGCACATGTATGTGTCACATGGTATACAGGCTTCAGGCACATCGTACAGAATTCGTAACAAAGAAAATAACCATAAGGCTCGGTGATTACATTATACTAATCGTCGTCCAACAGAAGAAAAATTTTATGACCGCTTCCCATCTTCTGGCAAAGATGACTTTAAAATCGTCCCTCATGCTGAACACAATTATCCTGTTGTCAGGGCTGAGATGTTGCTAAAATATGTACAACTCAGGCAATATATGTCTTCTAATGTACCAATTGCCTCGCTGGACTGAAGTATCCTCTCTACCATTTCTAAATACTTTTCAGAGGTAATATTATCAATCGCTGTCAAGGGAAAATTTATTGCATTATTAATGGAATAGGAGAGAAGATATAAACGCACATGGAAGAATAGTCCCTTAGAAATCAGTTCGCTGAGAATTCTTTCGTACACGTTGTAGAGAGCGTCCATAAAATGAAGAGGGTTGACATGTTCAAAATTCGCTAGTCTCACCGTATGAGAGGTGAACAGAGCTTAATATCTTGGCTAGGAAAATTGACTAGATCTCGTCACAAAGCCCAGCACAGATGCACTAATATTAGATGAGGGTCCAGAAATCGTCGCACCATCTTTTCGCTCTAGCGTAGGAAGAAACGGGGATGTCCTGGAAGTATCAATTGCAGCAGTCTTTGATCTTTGCTCAGTTAGAGGCGTGGAGGATGCAACCCTTTTGTTGGAATGCTCCATTTGATGGCCGCTTGGCATAGGAAAAACTTCATTCACAGAGGAAGTTGTTACCGCTTTTTCCAGCATTTTAAGCTAAGCCTCGATTCAAAACACTCCTTTTTTAATAATAATAATAATAATCTTTATTCATATTCATGTTAGTTATACAAAAGTTTAAACAAATGACCCGCAAAGCATCTGCTTATCTGCAGGAGAGAAGAATAATAACGTTTCATGAAAATACATAAGATATAGTTTAAAACAATGTCATCGAATTATGTGAATTTCAGTGGAAGCTCCATTGTGGTGGTTCAAATTTTTATTTAAAATTTAGTGCCTAGAAGAAAATTTTTAGTCTTATTTTCGATTTCTTTAAAATTGTTTAATAAAATAATTTCCCTTGGCATTGATTGAACACGTAAGGTATCGTATATGCCCTTGTACATTTCCCGTAATTGTTCAATATTTTTGGAAGTTGGAAATAATTTTTGGATTGTAACCTTGTGTTTTTCCCATGAGAGATTTTAGATTTAAATTGATTATTAAAAAATATTTTAAAGTGATGCTGTATTTGTAAAGGTTGTGAAAAGAGAGTATGCCTAGAAAATTTAGTCTTTCTTCGCTATGATAAAACGAATTTCTTAAGTTGTATGGGATTATATTTTTAGCAATGGATGATTGAATAGTTTCTATTTTCTTTATATTTGTGAGGTTAGTTGAGCCGTATATAGTCAAACCATAAGTCAATATAGATTCACAGATAGCTTTGTAAACCAAAATACATGTATATGTGCTTGCAACAAATTGTAGTTTATAAAGTTTAGATGCACATAGACGCAATTTCCCTGCTAACGTTTGAATATGTGTATTCCATCGGAAGGTTGTGTCCATGTAAAGTCCAAGATATTTATGGCTCTCAACATGTTCAATAACATCACAGTCGCAGCAATCAGGGTCATGATTTATCATGTTGTGGGGACACAAGGATTCGTGGTTTTTAATTGCATAAGATGAAAGATCATAGTATCCTGGTGAATGAAGCTCATCCATTTGGTTTTTTCTGAATTTATGTAAATACGATTAATGTTAGACCAGTTAATAATTTTGTTAAAATCATCCTGTGTATCTCGGACTGCGTCTCCTATATTGTGATTCACGTTAACCAAGGCGGTGTCATCAGCATATATATAAAGAGAGTTATATATATATGCCTTGCTCTCAGAGGGAGGTGCATTAGAGTTTTTCTTGCGCTTTAGGGCAAGTCTCGAAGTTGGAAAAACTTCCCCCTCAGAGTGATTTTTTATAGTCTTTCTCCGCCGTTTTAAGCTAAGTCTGGACAGTTGGACTTCTGGCAGGAAATCGTGACTTGCAAAGGAAGTGGCCTCAGGCTTTTTCCGTTGGTTGACGAACGTTTTGAAGATGATGCAACCGCCGGCAGCGCCGACTCCTTCTTCACAGCTTTTAATACATTATCTAATTCGCTCTGAATGCTCTCCAGAGCCTGCAGCCTTTCGTTATAAGAAAGCTCCATTACAAGAATGAGGAACTTGCGTTCCTTCCGGCGATTACAAGCAATTCTATACACATATGCAAAACTCACACACGTGAACTTTCTCCAATGGGTCTCTGTAAAATTTTGGACTCATCCCCGAATTATGTTTTTTTAGCTCTGCCTCTTGCACTACTTTTAACCTTTGAATCAGATCCCCTTCCGTTTTTACCTTTAGTTACAAACTGATAAATATTTACGCGAATTGTTTTTTTTCCCCCAAGTCCAGATGAATGCTCTTCCGACTCATTATTGATGTGTTTGAAAGATTTTTCGTGAGACCCTTTTCAGCCCTCCCAGAGAAAGTGCTCCTTTCAATTGCATCTCTATGTGATTGAATCATACGCAGTGCAAGAGGCAGAGCTAAAAAAGTTAAGTACGTAAAGTCTATGAAAGGTTTGTTGCTGCTTTTACATGCGTAGGTGCGCTATTCGTCATGAAGTTTCTTACATTTTACTAGTGCTATCAGAGACGGGGCTTTTCATATACCCTTTCTCCCAGCTCTCTTCTTTTGTCACATGGATATACAGCTGCAAAGTAAGACTAGACCAAAATGCATCGCTTTCTTATTGCAGCCAACAAAGTCTAGAAAGGTCAATTTCATGACCTAGCATTTCTTATGCCAGGAAAAGTCCTTCAAAGGCTATTCGTGACCTTTAACCACCTCTGTAGACGAGTGCATTCTCTCCTATTAACGCATAAAGTTTCTTCTTATATTTTATTGGCGCCATTCAGAAGCGAGGGTTTGGCTTTTCATGCTTCCCTTTTCCCAACTCTCTTTCTCTTTTGTCACATACCCATGTAACTGCAGACATAATGAACTCCCAAAACGCTCCCTTTCTGGTTGCAGGCAACAAGGTCCCTTTTAGTATAACTCATAAAAGTCGTTCAAAGGCTGTTCGCGACCTTTGGTTGCATACACAGGTGTTCCCTTCTATTCATGCATAAGGCTTGTTTTTACATTTTACTGTCGCTATTCAGAAGCTTGGGTCATGCAGAAAAATATTAGGCCAAAACGCATCCCTTTCTTATTGCGACCTGCGAAATCTGTCCGGAGTCACATCCAGAACTTACCCTTTCTGTTACAATGGGACATAATGTGGCCGAAAAGGCATTAACCCGCCTCGTGCCTTTCTTCTTCCAGGAACGTGTTACACCCCCTTGCAGTTGGTCTGCACCTTCTCACAACCCCCACCCCTTTCTTAATGCAGCCCCAAGATTCTTTAGAGTCACACCATTGTCACTAACTTCACTTCCGTTAAATGGAACTTGTTTTTGGATAGGAATCTTTACACATTAACCAATCATGCATCTTTCTTCTTCCAAATGAATATTATGCCCCTTGCAGTGGGTGGCAGGTGAAACATACATCTCCTCGAAACTCTCCCCTTTCTTATTGCAAGTAGCGTCATTCTTCGTACACACGTCTACGCTATGGGAGCAGTTTTGAGACATACACCCTTCAAGGGCATTGTCGCACACTCCACGGCTCTTGACTATTATTCTTCTATCGCCCTGCACTGTTATTTTCGCATTTCCTAAGTACAATGTGTGCTATTCTTATTTTCCCGACAGAACATCTCTTAGGGGACCTAACAGTTACTCTTGAATGAGAGTTCTTCCATCCCTCTCAGAATAGGTTTCTGTCATACTGGAATTCTCTCTGAACACGCCTGAATGATACTCACGCAAATTCATGCTACAGCCTCCTTACATTTTCTAAACACAAGGCTATTCAACGCTCTGGCTTATTGTACGTCTACTAGCATCATTTTCGACACAACCCTTTCTATGGCGAACCAGCCTACGGTTTCGAACAAATACTTTTTCCCCTCTCCTTTCCTTTGACAAAAATGGCTTCTTTGAAATTTACACTTCTCACCAACATCAGAGTCAGGGCTGGAGCGATAGATATTGTGGACATGCGCAATGTTACGAAGGTTACGTCTGCATGTCACAACTACTAGTATTACTCTAATAATAAAAGAAGTTTTCTAAATATTAAATTATGCTGAAAAGCAAATATAGAAATCTCTTTTTCGTTCGATAGATACCAATACGCAAGAATAAAATATACCTAGATTTCGTTTTAGATAAAGGTCTGGCCAACCACCTGCTCATTTCAAAGAACTTGCCCCTCATAAAACAAATAATCAATACACACATTGAATCTGATCACCTTTCTTCCATTTTTCCTTCCATTTCTTCTGTATATTATGATTACGCATGTGACAATTTTATACCAAGCATTTTTAGGTGCATGACTACACGAATTTGAAAATTTATGGTACATTATCAAAGATATATATTTTTGTGTTTTAATCAAAACTTTTTCTTGATTTCTTAAAAATGTAGTTTTTTTCACCTAGTACGTTCCTCATTAGCAAAACTGTTTTCGTTATTAAGTACAGAATTCTTTTGAGGTTCTTTTAGAAGGCAGATTTTTTTCCCTAGTTTCACTAAGTTTGTGTTGGCCATTCTTATTGTAGAAAGATGCATTTCAACAATACAACAAAATTTTTAATATATTTAAAATATACAAAGTGCGCGTTTTAAAGTATGAAAAAATCTCTGTGTGGTTGAAGACAGAACTTCTTTATACTTTCTTTCAACTGATCCTCTTATTGTGAGAGATCTAAAGGTGTTACCACGAAGTGCTTCAGGAATCAATTCATCCTTTTTCACTTTTCTTGCTGAATCAATTTCAATCTTCTTTTTATCATCCCAGTCTTTTCTTTCTTTTGAACGCATAAGGTGAATTCTTCATTTTTTCCCAGTCTGATAGATTCAGTTTGTTCGTCAGATTTCGATCTTTTGAAAAGCATAAGGAATAGCGAAAGGGAATCGGGAGATAAAACGGATGACTTAGTTACAGAACAAAATCGCAGAATCGAAGCAATCTCATTATTCGTTTCCATGGTAAGAAAGAAGTAAGTTCTTACAAGTATGCTTAATGTTATTTTACTTCTCATTAAATGCAAATGTCATAAATAAAACGTAGGATATAAATCAACAGAGACTACAAGCATCCTATATAATAATAGCCTGTCTTTGTCAATGTGAAACAGAGTCCAGTACAAACAGGAGAAACTAGATACGTTAGCTGACGTAATACCTGTGTAAGACTCAGTGTGCAGCTTTCTCTATATAATAATTTTAAAAATCTTTTTATTTTATTCTATTTTTGTTTATTTTGTAGTCTATTGGTAAAGGAAATTATCAATTGCTTATATGTCGAAACGTATTTTACTAGATTATCAGAAGTTCAGTTTTCATTGAAAGGCAACTTGACTCCACAGTCACAGTTAAAAGTTCGTACGTTATATTTATTTGAGAGAGAGATTTCAGATCCGAACAACGCCATGTAAATCTCTAATAGTACACAATAGAGTGAAGTACTTTAATGTTTATACTCCAGAAAGGCTTAAGTTCTAAGAGTTATAATTTTCATATTTATGATTACACTGGTTTACAAAGTTTTTATGACATGAACAATTGTAGCTGCCTTTAATTATTTTTCAGGTGCTGATTTCAGATGTGGCCTTAAATAATGACTAGCACGTCACGTTTTTATGTTATTGGTCATTTTGACTCCTATTAGAATCTTCATATACCAACACCTCCAGGCAACTGGGAGCATACTAGATATTTTACTTTTTGTGGCTGGCAACACTGATTGCCAAGTGGGAGAAAACATGTAACAGTAACCTAACATCAGATCGCCATGCTTGTTGTTTTCATTGTAGGAGGAACACGTGTTGTACGTTGAAGAGTGAATTTTGGCGTTTAAATGGCATAAAGGCAGTGTCGCGGATGTGTTAATGTGCCAAATAAGTTTTGTTATATTTGTGGAAATTATGTTTTAAAATACCAGGGTCGTTCTTTAACAAAGATTGTGAAGAAAGCCTATAACTTGTATTTAGGATGTCATGTAGGAGATCAGGACAAAACATGTGGTCCACATGTGTGCTGCATTTCGTGCTTTGTTGGCCTGAGTGAATGGTTGAAAGGTAAGGTAAAATCCATACCCTTTGCAGTTCAAATGATTTGGCATAAGCCAACTAGTCACTTGCAGGATTGCTATTTTTTGTTTTATTAATGTGTCGGACTTTTCAAAAGAGAACAAAAGCAAAATGCAATAACCAAATGTGCCTTCAGCCATAAGGCCAGTTCCTCATGGAGAACTTCCTATATCAACACGTCCAACCAACTGGTATGAGATGGATTCACATTCATCAGAGGAAGACTTTCAGGCACATACAGATATACCCATAAAAAGTTAGACGAGCCTCATCTGATTCTGCAAAATGAACTAAATGATCTTGTTCGAGATCTAGGACTTTCCAAACAACAAGATGAGGTTTTAGATTCAAGAGTGGAATTTTCTGGCCAAGGGTGCTAGAGCATCTCTGTTCAAAAAGAGAAATTTGGCTTTATCTGCCTATTACGAGATGCAAGATGGTTTGTGTTTCTGCACGATATTTCAGGGCTAATGGAAGAAATTGGAACAATACATGACCCTAGAGAATGGCGTCTAGTTATAGATTCGTCAAAATTCATCTTAAAAGGTGTCCTTTCGCATAAAGGAATCCAAAAACCTTCCATTCCAGTGAGACACGATAGTAGTATAGTCCCATTATACGAATTCCCCACTAGTGCTTTCCCCTATGACGTCACCGACCACGCCCATTCCGGTCACGTGATATGACGTCACCAACCACGCCTCCTCATTAATATTCATGATTAATAATTCATAATTGATAATTTACAATGAATCATTTTTAGCTCAATAAAAATGTTTTTTAAAAATCAGTCTCTTTATTTTCCAAACGCTATATTTATGTGAGTTAAATGGTTGAAAATACTGTTTTGGTTGGAAAATTCAGCAGCATAGTGATGCATAATGATTTTATGATAGCGAAGGGCTTGGATAAAAACACATTTAGAATTATCTATAAAAACCCAATGTTTCAGTGGTGCCATCTGGTGGCGTTGTGAAAAATTAATTCACGAAACAATTAACACAGAGACGTATATCAGTTTTAATTTTTTACTGAATACCACAAATAGTACAATTTTCAACACATTGTTTCAAAATAATATTTTTAACAGAAGGTTTCATACAATTTTTAACACAAGTCTTCAAGGAACAGTTTTTTTTTTCTTAACAGAGATCTTTAATAAGGAGTCCAGTCAATTAATTTTCTTCTCTTGCGACGGATGGGGGCTGAACAAATTCAACAATGTCACCTTGAGAGTGACCATAAGTATCTGATATTTGCTGTCTGGAGAGTAGAATGCTGACCTTTACTGTGCGGTGCTTCAAGTTGTTTGTTAAATATCACGTAATTTTTCAACACAGTCAGGTACTTTTTTGTTTTATCATCAACGTCCGATTCCAGTATTTTCTTCATCTCTGTGTCTAAATCGCTCACTTTTTTACGGATGTGGTGTCGCTCTACAGGCTTAACAGACATAATTTTTGATATAATGAACCTAACAGAGGTAACGCTGCTGTGAGGAGGGGAAACAAAACACCCCTTTTGCAAGACCCCTTTTGCTGACCCCTTTTGCAAGACCCCTTTTGCAAGAGGTGCTTCTTGTGATGGACAGACGCACGTTTGGAAGCTAAACTTCTTATGACAATCTTGTGCTTTCACAAATTCTTTAATACTCTACGAGAAACGGGTATGTTGCCTTTTAAGAAATTGGCACACACTTCACATAGAACATATATCTGAGGGTCGGAGATGTGCTTCAACAGAGTTGCACGTTGCTTTCCCCCAAGTTTTGGTAAACACTGTAGGAACGGACCTTCGGATCTAACTTTCATTTGGGACATAGAGTATCTTAGGATCTTCAGAAGAGAGGACCTTGGCACGGAGTGGCTCAGTGTCCAACGTTCTGAGATGAAGGTACACGCACAAATAACCACAGGGAGGTTGCGTAGCTAGTCTATAAGCATTGGTCAGGAGTTTGGAATGATGTGGAAACACTTGTCTTGCCAGATGCGTTATTTGTAAAGCGTCCCGACAGTTGCTAAATAAAAACATATGGTGTGCATTGAGTGATATGGTCCTCGAATGTCTTCCCTTTAAAAACAGATTTTTCAAGATCAGCACAATCGTGATATTTTTATGATGACCTCCACGAATAAAAAATTGAGATATGCGTTCGCTGGCCACAGACTGTTCCATCAAGGCGTCCAACACCAGAAGCGTAGGCCTGAGGGGGTCAAATTCCAGATCTACAGGTAGTGCTTCATAAAATTCCACAGTTTCCTTAAATGGCTCAAAGGCAGGTTGCCACTCCCCGTAGCAGTAAACGATACGTTGGGGTGGGGGATCGAACACTTGAGTGGTTTCTTTGATGAGTTTCAGAATGAAAGTCGTCTTTCCACACTGAGAAGGAGCGGCAATTAAAATATTTGAAGGAGTTCGGAGAGCGATCGTACCACCATGCAGTCGTTAAAGTCGGCTCGACACGTGTAATCGCAGTGCAATACTGTGGGAAGAGTCGAATCGCAGTGCAATACTGTGGGAAGAGTCGAATCGCTTGCTCTTTTAAACAGGAAACACAGAGAGTGAGCACCGCAAGTGTCACCCGTGGGATCCTGCAGAGGTATCGATGGATGTAACACGTGACGTATGCCTAACTGGTTGTAGTATTCTTGCATGGACACATCGGGACTTGTCCCCAAAGGGTAAAAGTGATCCACATGCGTTACTTTCTTGTAAACAGCTATCAAGTGGGTGCCAGGCTTGGTGGACGGATCTGTATTGTAGATAAACAAGGTTCTGATTGGTCGATTCTACGAGGTAGTCTGTCACGTGGAAGCACACCTAGACTTGTCGGTAACATCGAGAGGATGGATTCTAACTAGTTCATGAGCTGTAGTCAAAGAGGATTTTACGATCCAATGGGATTTCGAGCAAAATCTAATATTCTGCATACAGGATCACCGTGATTGATGTGGGTAATGGCAAAGCAAAAATTTAATTCTCACACTACCGCTCTTTATTAAAGAAAACTCTTGATTACATTCACGTTGCTCGGGGGTCAATTGGGATCGAAACAGTGTGAAATCCTCGGCATAGGCTTTTCGCGATAAGTTAATACCACTATCGGATTTCCAGACATCCAGAGCTTCCAATAATCCTTGGTAACATCGGAGATAACGTCCATTCGTAAAGTCGGGGGTATAGGACTGCTGTTCACTGTCAATGTGAAGGCTGATATAGTTTAAGTTGAAATGTTGGAAGTTGAAGGGATTTTTTCCGAACGATCCATTCAGACTGGTACTTTCCACCATACTCAGTACCAGACGTAATGGTACTGAGTATAAAAAAAAGAAATAAATTGTCACGGTTCACACTCGTCAAACCTGATGCGATGGAGAACATGCGTAAATCCATTTTGCATAGGGGTACTTGGCACTCTCGGAACCCAGTAGGCGAGCGTGTGTAAGGATGACACTGTAAGTGGGTTTGACTTTGCGGACGAAAAATTCAGCTTCGTGAATCTGTACTTTGTAAGAAGGGTCCACTTCACCTGTCACGAAACAGAATTCAGGCTTGGACCTTAACAAACGCAATCTCAGATCGAGTTGATTGAGTAGGTATTGTTGATTGAACAGGTCGGCATCGATCCATGAGATGAGTTCGATACCTGTTGATTTTACGTACCCCTTGCGTTAATGCCATCCCTCGTTCTCGCGACTGGTCTGTTCCATTTTACCAGGGGTTCGAGGTACCAGAGTGACGTACCAAGCTGACTTCATGTTGCATCGGTACCGTAATTCAATAGAGTCTCCAGGTACGCCCTGTAGGGGTACAGGGTGTGATAAGCACTCACTAGGTGATCGTTGAGAAAGACGTCTACTTGACTGAAGAGGACGTGGAAGAAATGATTGCAGGGAGCAATCACTTCCGACTGTGCTGTACCATCGGATTTCACAATTTTCAAGACGAGGCACAGGTGACAGTGGGATAGATCAATGTAATCATCTGTCCCCTTGAAACGATGAATTGTCCCTTGAACGATGAATTCAAGTGGAGCATTACCTTCCAGCTAAGTCACAGGTAAATAATTGACATAGCAGCCTCTTTCCAGTTGAGAGACAGTGGGAGGAACCAGAAACAGGTCCAGTTCGGAATTGGTACAGTCGACAGAATCAGCGTGAATTTTCTGAATGCTCATGATGAAAACACGTCCTTCACAGTACAGGGTCTCTTCACTTTCTGAACACTAGGATGATGACGACGGCGTTTTATCCCTTTTCCACCCTGCAGCTTCGAACTGGCACGTTGCAATAGGTCTACACCGGCTTCGTGCAACCCTGCTTTGGCGGCCGTTTTGAAGTTTTGCCCCTGGGCCATCTCTGAAACGAACCGTAGCCCACCCTTACGTTGAGTGGACAGTGCTGGTCGTAAGAGAGGGCTGATGAAACGTCCAATAGTGGCAAAGATGCTACCGAGCCCATCACCTCTCTGATAACGAGGGCCCCTGAACACACCCTGCCCCGTTTGGCTCTTATAGCAGCTCACATAGGTGTCTGCAGAAGGGGGAACGAATTTAACCCTCATGGCAGAAATGTAACTTGACTAAAACTTTACCGAATTTAAAATGCAGAGGTTCTCCTGTATGGGTACGAAGAAAGATTCTCACACTCTCGAAACTGTTTCTTGCCAGGGGGTAGTAATCAGGTTTTTGATACACTGCAACAATGGCTTCGTTATTACTGGTTCTGACGGCAGGATTCACAACATGCAACAGTTCACCATGAGTATCACCTAACAACTGAGGTGCAATCAGGTCTGAATACAAATAAATACCGTACATTCCTCTATTCATATCAATGGGGTAATCACCCAGAGCTTTATTCAGTGGAATATCTAATTTAATAATTCCTAGCATGTCTCCGGGGTTTGCAATTCCTAGCATAATCCGGGGTTTGAATGAGGAAATTTAATGGAATGTAACTTGTCTGCATCAATCAACATTGTGTGATCGGCCTGTTGCTTGAAGCGGAAAGCTTTTCTCAACTTGTAGGGTATGACCTGGTTCATCGCATCGGACAATGATTCAGCAGTTTCGTATCGTCCATGTGGCACCTTTCGTTCGTGGAAATTACCTGGAGGAATCATGTAGAAATAACAATCATCATCTATATGGAATGTTGCAGCATTGCAAAGTTTGCTAGCAAATCGTTGGTAAAAGGGTTTGTCAACTTCTCCCTCGCCGACACATAGAAGCTTGAAAAGATTCGTTTTAGAGAACATCAATCCCTATCCCTCACTTAGTTTGAATACCCAGTAACCACCGTTATATGACACCAATATTTCTTTGGAGAGCTGAGCAGAGGGGTGAGACAACAGTTCCATTCGAGTTATTTTGCCTGGTTTAAGCTTGATTTTCCAGTATTCTTCAAAGGGAGCAGGAGCATAATATTGATAAGTGTCATTAGGACCATCAACATTGTACCAGCTCACGGGTAAGTGGAGTTCTGCTAACCCCACTTTCCATTTTCCCCCTAGTCTTAGGGGTTCTGCTAGACGAACCGTGAAATCACTCTGCGAATTGTTCGGGTAAATATTCTGATACCCGTGGCGGGTAGGGTCAGGTAGAAACTATAAATTTTTTAGGAATCCACGAAGGTTTTGGATAACTGCAAAATTTGACCAGTGCCTTTTGACCTTTTCTCTCGATTATTTTCTCAACCCTGTAAAGTTCAAGTTCGGTCACTTTTTGAAGTTCTGTTTTATAGAATGTTCCCTTCAACACTACCCCTCAGTATCCCATACGACGTATACAGGAGGCTGGTAGTGTAACACCTGGTCGACTATAAAAATTTCTTCAGTCCACAAATGCGTACCTGCCTTCTTGAAGGATACTTTTAGACTGGCTAGTCAAACCGTGTCCCCCACTTTAAATGCTGGTTTTTCTTTTTCTTTGGGCCGTAATTTCGTAAAGTCGTACCCACACATCATCTTCATTGTGTAAGGTCACGTCCTTGGGAGCCATATTGTCTGCACTATGAACTGTTGCAATGTAACCTTGTACAACACGTTGCAACACGTCCAAGTACCGGTATGTGTTATTGCGTGTATAATATCTCCCAAGTCTCTCGTGTAGTGTACGATTCCATCTCTCCACCAAAGCTGCTTTTTTGTCAGACTAGATGACGACAAACCGAATACCTTTCTTCTTCAAGGAATTTCTGGAATACTCTGTTGGTAAATTCGGTACCTTGATCCGTGTTTAAATTCATGGGAGATCGCCCCTTGGAAAGAATTTTTTTGAAAGCTGATACTTTTTCTTTCCCTGTTTTTGTCTTCATAGGCACCACCCACCCATACCTTGAGAACACATCGATGACCGTTAATATGTAACAATGACCGTCATTGAAGCAAGTTAGATTTTTCACAACTACGAGATCGGCTAGCCATTATTCGTCTAATTCTGTGACGTAGGTACGGTTTCTGGGAAATGTCCGACGCACGCGCTTGTGTAAGGTGTAGGCAGGTTGCTTTTCTAACCATTCTCGGACGAGTTTGAGTAGCAGCCCTGTATTCTGAGCTAACTTTTTTTACACTACCGAATCCTCTTTCAGGGTCGAAATAATGGGTTTCCAGAGTTTTGTTTTCTGCTTCACCCAGATGCCGTACTCCACTAGGTTTTGCCATTGGTGTAATGAAAGTGTAACACCTGTAACTGTAGGGATATCTCCTATAAACTGTCTGATGTCCACTGTTAAGTTACACACTCGAATTTTGCATTCACTGCCTAAGGATTTTGATTCTCCACACTGAATATTTTTACTAGGGACCACAAGTTCTAATATAAGCACCACTATCCTGCCATCCTCTCAGATCTCCTACTATGGCATATAAACTGACAGGCTCCTGTCAGACCTCTGTGGCAAGCAGCTGCTTGAGGGGGTATTTATTTATTTTATTTTATATATCATTAACAATGTTATGATTATGCTTCCAACACTAGCTAACACCTTCTTTCTCCTATCCATACTAAGACTAAAATGAAATAAAATGAAAAGACAGACACATTATATAGATTACAATTTTATATTTAACTAATTTATACATTTCATTTTTTTCATCATCAACAATAGTATATTTCAGAGTACACACAAATCCAGAATCTACAAAATTCAACAGACCCCGTTTCCAGGCCGTATCTACAAACACGTGTGCTAACACGTCAATGTCCAAGTCACCCGATCACCCTACGATGGTCGGTAGTATTTCTTCGGGTTAAAGTCCATCTAACGGTATCAGATGTGTTAATTCTTGTTGAAAAATATCCACCAACAGCTGGTAAACACAGTCGGGTCCCTCGAAAGCAGGACCCAGCAAGAAGGGTAGAACTGAATCGGAATGTTCTATAATAGCGGTATGGAGATGGTGATCTTTGATCTTCCACAACAGCCATCACTTCGCCTACATGGATAGCGAACATAAAGCACTGCGATGCGTTCAGAGTTATACTGCGACTCACAACTCGAAATTGTAGAGTTCTTGTAGCAGCTGTTTCTTTGATGAAGTCGACACAGCGTTCTCCACCTTCGTTGCGGTACATGTACACAAATAAACTGGGCATCACGTGCCATGTCTGTTGATCAGGACCGATTTTCACTTGATCCTCAATGTGGGGCACCGTTGCACACAAAGCATCCCATTCAGGTATTGAGAGGGTAACCCCCGTAGGTGTAGGGTAGGTGAGTTCACCAATTTCATACTTCTTGTAACGATGTACGTGCACCGAAAACTTATTTTTGAACAGCGAAGGCATGACGTAAACATCTTCACTGAGACACCACGCATCTGGATTGCTAGACAGCATCGTGAACAATGACGCACTCGGCGGTTCCACCCTATTTAACGTGAGAAAGCAGCGCCATCTGGGACAACCAATCAGGAGCAACGATACAGTTTTTCAGGAAATATAATAGGCCAATAGGAGGCGATGAATGTATGGAGATAATGACTCACAGGGTTTTATAAGTTTTAATTTAGGAGGAAATAAAATTTCGCGTCAGGAGATTTTTTAATAAGTGGGTTTTTTAATAAAGGGGGCGGAACTTTTGATAACGGATTAATTAACGAGGGTGTGGCAGTTTTGATAGAGTTTTTAATAAAGGGGGCAGAACTTTTGATAAGGGGAAGGTCAAAAAATTGGGACTTGGAAAAATTTCTTGCTAAAGTATACACTAGGTAGTGCCACCAAAAATCGAGGGGCTTTTCAGGGGGGCTTAAAAAATGAAAGTGGGTAAACCAGGGGGTCAGTAATCAAGAAAAATCGGGAACTTTTCGAGAAGGGGCTTGGTCGAAAGTAGCAATATCAGAGGAGTTTTTGAAAAAGCGGGGAGGGAAATCGGGGACTTTTCAGGGGCGCTTAAAAATACATGTGGGTCAACCAGGAGGTCTTTAAAGAAGGGGTTTAAAAATACAAGTGGGTCAACCAGAGGGTCTTTATGAATTATTAAATATGAATTATTAATTATTAATTATCAATTATCAATCATGAATTATTAATTATGAATATTGATAAGGGGGTGTGGTCAGTGATGTAATATCACATGACCGGAAGGGGGCGTGGTCGGTCGCGCCATACAGGGAAAGCACTAGTGGGGGATTCGTATAATGGGACTATACTACTCACGATGTGGGTATAAAGGAAACTTACGAAAGCATGGAAAAAAATTCTCATTGCTATAAAATATGACCAGTTTAAGTGGACAGTATGTGGTGACCTAAAAGTCATATCTCTCTTGCTCGGGCTTCAAGGAGGCTTCTCAAACTTTTGCTGTTTTCTGTGTTTGTGAGACAGTAGGGCCAGAAAGGAACACTAAAAAACAAAAGACTGGCCCAAAAGAGACGTTTTTAATCCTGTAAAGAGTAATGTGAGGTATAAGTCGCTAGTCGACCCCTCTGATGTTCTGCTCCCATCACTACACATCAAACCGAGGCTTAAAAAAAACTTTGTAAAGGCTATGGACAAAACTGGTAAAGGATTTTTGCACTTGAAGGAAAAATTTCCAAAACAGAGTGATGACAAACTCAAAGAAGGTATTTTTGTTGGCCCTCAGATCAGAAAGCTACTGAATGATACTGTCTTCGAAGAAAAACTAAATATGAAGGAGCGCACTGCATGAAAATCCTTTACGTCTTTGGTCCTGGGTTTTCTGGGGAATCTCAAAGAGGAAAACTACCATTAGCTCATTCAAGATCTTCTCAAAAACTACGAAAATCTTGCCTGACGAATGTCTTTGAAGCCAATTTCTTGCACTCGAATCTCGACTTTTTTCCCAAGAACCATAGGAGCTGTCAGTAATGAGCAAGGGAAAAGATTTTACCAGGATATCCGAACCATGGAGGAGAGATACCAAAGCAGGTGGGACCAGCAATGATGGGCGACTGTTGTTGGTTCTTGTATAAGGATGATACCTCAGCACATAAAAGACAAAAATGAACTTCTTGTAAGTATAAAAGATCCTTAGCCATGTTTTCTTATTTTGCATTTCAATATTGTTTCATTTGTTACCTTATATTCAGTGGTCTATATAATTATGATATTTCTAATTTTTATTCCTTCTAATCATGTAATTAATTAATGAGTTTTAAGTTGCAATTTAATAAAACAGTCACATTTTTTTCCATTTCCCAGATATGTGTATTCATTGAAATTTGAAATATATCAATCCGTAATTAAAAAAATATATATTTGCTGCAGATTTTTCCCAGAAATATATGCATTCAGCAACCCAAAATTAGTTAAAAACATCCTATTTGATCAATGTAATAAAAGAAAACGTTTCAATTTTTTTGTCAACTGTTATTATAGAAACGATACAAAAATCCTGAATTGTATGAACTTTATCACTGTCAATGAAGTTTCATAGATTTGTGAACCAATGCATGAAAACTATTAGCTCTCTGCAAAGGCAGCTAATAGTTTGCATGCATTGCAAATAAATGCAAATTTTGATAAGGCTTCGTTGATGAATCACTTCTCTGGAAGGAGCAGCGATGCTAACTAGTAACATGGTATCCAGGGGGTCAAAGTCCCTTGGCGGAGTTGACGGCCTAGGAATGCTGTAGCAATGCCCTAGTTGATATAAAATATACATCATCATCATTATCAAGCAGCCATGGGCTGCGGAGGTACAACCAGACCGTGCAGTTTAATTCTTCAAATATATGGAGGAAAGCATCTGGCCACTGCACACCAATTCTAACAAGGTCCTGTTTGACATAGTCTGCCCACCGCATCTTAGGTCTCCCCCTCTTTCTGAGGCCTTTAGGCACACTGTTCATAACCCTATTCGTCAATCTATAATTTCCCATACTGGCAACATGGTCAAACCAACGGTGTCTCTCTCTGCAAAATATGCTGCTTAAAGGAGGTTGCAGACTCCTTTCCCTAACCTCATCATTAGTTACAAAGCTGAACAACCTAATGCCCAAGACACTGCGTAAGCATCTAGAATCAAAAGCATCAAGTTTCCTGTTATCTTGTTTACAAAGTGTCCAAGTTTCACTGCCATAATTAACCCTAGGAAGAATCAAACTATTATACACTCTAATTTTAGTCTTTATGTGTATACGCCTATTTCTCTGCACTCTCCATAGATTCTTAAAAGTCCCGGCAGCAATCCCTGTTCGTCTGTTAATCTCATGCCGCACATCACCAGTATCTGTTACGTAGCTCCCAAGATAATTAAACTGTGACACCTGCTCAAGACTGCAACCAATCAGATTAACTGAATCACAGCCTGCCTGACCAATTTTCATCTCTTTAGTTTTCTCTCTGTTTATAACCAAACCTACTCTACTACCAGTCTCATCAACAGCTCGAATGAAAGAGTTCATCTCATCAAAATCATTTGCCAAAAGGGCTAAATCATCAGCATAATATAAATCATCATCATATTTGTATCTCCAGCCGATTTAAGACCAAAATCGTTCCCTCGAAGTGAATTTCGCATACATAATCAATAACCAAACTAAAGAGAAAAGGACACAAAATGCACCCTTGTCGAACACCAGAAGTAATGCTAAACCAACTGCTACAAGCCTTACCAACTCTCACACACGACTCAGTGTTATTATAGAGAGCTTTCATTATGTTAACTAACTTTTCTGTTATACCATATGAATACACAATCAACCACAAATTATGGCGATCAACAGAGTCGAAAGCCTTTTTGAAATCAACAAAGCTAGCAACCAAAGGTTTCTGAAACTCTAAACATTTCTCATGAATCTGACTAAGTGAAAATATCTGATCCACACATCCCCTACCACTTCTGAATCCACATTGTTCATCACGCAATTGACTGTCAACCAGATTCTTAATTCTGTTAAGCGCAATCATGGAAAGAACTTTACCTGGAACAGAGAGTAGGCTGATACCCCTATAGTTATCACAAGAACTGCGATCACCTTTTGAAAATAGGGATAATAATAGCACTGGTAAAATCTTTAGGAACCATGCCTTTATCATAAAAGATATTCAAAATTTCAGTCATCCAAGTGGTAACTGAAACATTCCCGGCTCTAAGCATTTCTGTAGTAATTTCATATATCCCTGGGGATTTGTAAAGTTTAAGTTTAGAATTAGCCAAAATAACTTTAGATTGCGTTATAGGGCCAACATTAAAGCCACCAATGCATCTATCATCATTGCAAACAATGGAAGTAGAACTAACCACATTGTTTAGAACATCACTGAAATGCTCAGCCCACCTAGCCATGACAAAATCTTCACCTTCTATAACCTTATCTTGTTTATCCTTCAATCCCTGTATAACTGTCTGTTTTCTACCACACAAAACATCAACTATCTGGTACAGCTCTCTGCTGTTGTGCTCTCTAACTGCTTCCTCAGCTTTTCCCGCCAAGCCATTAAGCCAAAGATTCTTATCAGCAGCTAACCGATCCTTTACATATTTATTAAACTCTCTATATTTCTTTGTATTAGGACTAGTAGGTTATTGATTAAGGTCATATCTGCAGTTCTTTCTTTCTGAAATAAGCTCAAGAGCCTTATCACTCAAATAATTCTGTCTCCTCTGCTTCTTTTTTCCTAAAAGAGTACTGTTAGTTTCCAAAAAATCCTGTTTAAAATGGTCCCATTTTTCGTCAACTTCAGTAGTAAGCAAACCATGACTGTCATAATGACTAAGTAACATATCATGGTAAGCTTTTGCTATAACTGGGTCTTTCAGAGCTTCAGTATTAAAGGGAAATTTTTCAACCCTAACACAACACTTTTTAAGTTCAAGTTGCAAGACACTTTTAACAAGGTAATGGTCAGATCCAATTTCAGCTCCCCTATATGCTCTGGTATTCCTAACAGAACTAGCCCATTTTCTGTTAATATATAATCAATCATATTCTTATGCAGCCTATCAGGTGAAACCCATGTTGTTCTTATGTATGTCGTGGTGTTTGTAATAAGTGTTAGTTATTCTGAAACCATTGAGTTTACTTACCTGTAGGACACGTTGCCCATTGCCATTGCAGTTACCAATACCAAAAGGGTCTATCACTCCTCCCCAAAGGTCAGAGTCAGTACCAACTTTGGCATTGAAGTCACCTAGAACAAGGGTAATATCTCCTTTCTTGACAGAATTCAAAATATCCTGAAGATGTCCGTAAAACCTATCCTTCTCATCCTCATTGGCATCCACAGTGGGGGCATAACAGCAGATAACATTCAAATCTTTATTGCTCGTCTGAAATTTTGCTGTTAGAAACCTTTCATTAAGCACTCATATCCTAGAAGGGCATCACTAGCATGTCTGCTGAGAAGCAGACCCACGCCTTGGTGATGCTTTCCATCCTCCCTACCTGTAAAGAGAAATTTCAAGTTAGTTTTAAGTATCTCACTTTTACCTGTACATCTGGTCTTTTGCAAGCCTAGAATATCTAGGTTATAGCGCTGGAATTCCTGTATGAGGCATCAAGAGAATAATCTGTATGTAATGTACTCACGTTCCACGTTCCTGCAGAGAGAAAATGATTAGTAGGATATTTAAAGAAACTAGGCTTATTGAGATAGGTAGGACCAACAATATCAAACAGCCCCCTGATCGCAAGCATGGGGGAAATACCTGTTCCTCCTCCCCTAAAGTCTGAAGTCACCGATGCTGGTTGGAGAATGTTTAAAATATACTTTAATTGTCAACAAAATGCGAAATCCAGAGCTATTTCCGATATACTAATTTCTGGCCAAAAGCTTTGATTTCCACAAAGCTCACGTGAAAAACAGCAAATTTCATCATTCAAATAATGCCATCTTATATCATCTGCTTCTACGTGAAAACGGTGGTCAAGAAAAATAACTTTCTAAATTGTTCATAGTTTAAAAAAAATTGAAATTGGATCTCCGAATGAAAGGAATTGACTTCAGATTAAGCTCGGTATACTGCTTATTTTTATTACCAAATTTCCCATTGCTTTTCACTCGTCATTTGTTTGTTGGGTTATCGGTTTGTCAAGACAACTGCGTACTGTGTTATGTGTCAAATACAAGATTGTGAAGCAGGGAGAATCATAGGTTACAAAACCTTTATTCCCGATGCTTTCTTCCCCCTAAAAAAGGAAATATGAAAACTATTGTTCCACTATATCTTCAGAATACTAGGTCTGAGAGTAATGATCAATGCATTAAATTAAAACTTGTGACGTTGTGTTACAAATTATAAGAATTTATCACTAGTCCATGCTTTCCTCTCCTGAAAAAGGAGGTAAATATATGAAGCATTTTTTACTATACGTTTCGAATGAGGGGACCGACCCCAAGTTGTGTGTCACTTGGGTAGTTTTATTATATATTAAAATTTGGCACTGGAGATTTCTTCCCTTCTAAAAAAAAAGGAAATATGAAATTCGTCCTCTTCTATATCTTCTGAACACTTGAGCCCTCAGTTAAGGTTTAATGGCAAATGAACGTGTTTCGTGTAAGGAACGTATTAAGCTTCTCTGAATTTTGCATCCCCATCCTTCCTTCGAAACAGGAGGGAAATTTACAGCTGGTCGACCCCAACGAGTTATATTTCAAATTAAAGCTTGTGTTGCCTACATTCTCGCGGAACATTTCAAATCGAAGCCGTTCTTTCTCTCCCCGCAAGAAAAGGGAGGAATCGGGTGTCATTTAAAAGTCATATGTGAAATGGAAGTTTTTGAATATGAGTATTTTTAGTGACAAAGCAAAAACAAAATAAAAATTGTCCTCTTCCTATGGGCTTTATGAAATGTAAAAAAATAATCTACGCATAGCAATGTAGCAATTAAACACTTAATTAGTAATCACAGGAAAGGAAGATAGGACGTCGATTGACCTACTCAGCAAAAATTGCCGGCAACCTACAAATCATCATTTGCTGCGAATATGAATCGATGATTCACCATTGCTATGTTTTTTGTTTTATTTTTAACCTTTACGGGATCGAAAATAAGTATTTTTCAAATATTTGTAGTTGATATATTTCTAAAACTCTTTATATATTTTTGTACCAATAGACGACAAAAAAGTTAAATGATCAGTGTTAAGTGAACCTTTTCAGTGATAATTTTGACGAATTTAAGGAGAGTTTCTTTTGCACATTTATTATGGGAATGTCATTCGTTACAAACATCTTTGATTTGATGATCGGGAGGACTTTTTGAGTTTTAAAATCTGCTGTGATCAAACACAAACTATAGTAGAAATTGATGCTTATACACTGGCGGAAATTAAAAAAAGAACACACAGGATTAATTCCATTAGGAACGTTATATAATAATACGTTAATAGTTAAGGGCAGCAGAAACCGTGATCCAAGATTGAAAGTCATTGGATGAAATAATGACGTCACTGAGGACGACAATATGCAAATGTACGCAGCGCGTATTTAAGGACTAGGGCGTGAAGAAAGAAGTTATTCGTCTTGTGGCGTGTTGTTCAGTGCTCTTTGAAGAAGCTATCATGCCTGGATGATGCAGGAGCGCAACATTTGTTTAGTTAGCGGAGTTTGAGCGAGGTCGTATAGTGGGTTTTCGGGAAGCAGGTTTCATCAAATTGCACACCGTGTTGGACGAGAGGTATCGACAGTGATACGATGTTGGTGTCGATGGTCAGAAGAGTATTCCAACACTCGCAGACGTGGTTCTGGGCAAAACAGAGTTATGGACACATGGAAGGATTGATGTATCAGGAGGGCGGCGGTGTCAGAGTGGACGGCTACAGCATCACAAATTCGATCCTCTGTCATACCAAGGGTGTCTTCAAGAATGATACGTAATCGTCTTTTGGAAGCAGGACTACGGGCACGCATGTCGCTGAAATAGTTACCACTGTCACCTCGTCACTGTCGAGCACGATTTCAGTGGTATCAAGAACGAGTTCATTGGAGGGAAGTATGTCAGTAATATGGTATTTAGTGATGAAAGCCGATTCTGCTTAGGAGCGTCTGATGGTCGTTTACACGTCCGACGACGACAAGGTGAGAGACCTCTTCCATCATGCATCCGCTAGTGACACATAAGGCCCACACCGGGCATCTTGGTGTGGGGAGAAATTTGCTATCAACTCTCGTACATACGTATCTGGTGTTTGTACACAGTACACTGAATAGCAATATGTATGTCAGCGACATCGTACAGCCGGTCATCCTTCCATATTTGAGTGTAATCTCAAATGCGATATTCCAGCAGGATAATGCCGGCTCACACTACGCTTTCAACATGCTCTTTAGGCAACTCAACATGCTCTTCAAGCAGTGCACCAACTGCCTTGGCCAGTACACTCTCAGGACGTGTCTACAATCAAGCATGTTTGAGACTGGATCGGACAAAGACTCTTCCGCAGACCGCGGCAGGCAACGATCATCACTGAATTACGCGTCCAATTTGAAAGAGCATGGAATGGTATCTCCCAACGTGATATCCATCATTTATACTGCCGTTTGCTAGCCGGCAGTAGTAAACGGCAGTATTGTTGCTCGAGGAGGTCAACACCTTATTAAAATGTGCCTTCCGTAAAATGTAATACTCATTAAAAGGTACAATAAACATTGAATCACTTCACTCATGTGATCACTGTCTTTTCTCAACAAGTTGTTTCTACTAAATAAATCTCATGTATTACGCTTCAATTGTTAATGGCGTTGTTTTTGCAATTTCCTCCAGTGTAGAAGCTTCAAGGTGTAGAGGAACTGACAAATATTCAAGAACAAGCCTACTAAGAATTATAATAATGAAATCCCAAACTGATTCTTCCAATATTGGTGACAGAATTGGTTGAGGTTTCCAACTTAGTGAATGGTTCAAATAGTGCTCTCATTTTCGCCACTTATAAACAGCTGACAGACTGCTACCAATGTGCTATTACACAATATTACACAATCAGCCTACCATATTAAATGGCTTTTCGAACCTCACTGAAATACCCCTTCAATAGATGTGGATCCCAATAAATAACATTGATGTGGTAAAGCAATTTTCATCATATTGTTGTGGCTGATCGTCGAAAGTACAGTGACTGATATTACAATTCAAACAAATTCAATGTGTTTTTCAATCAATGACATGCATTGTAGATGTAAATTTGCATATTATTTGTATTTTCAAATCATTAAATTTCTTTAAAACATAAAATTAAATTCTTCGAAGAAACTACATCTCTTCAAACTTGTAGTTTTAAATGCAAAATAAATGAGAAATCGTGAGAAAAAGGATACTAAGTACGAAATTTTAAGATTAAAATGCGGAAAAATATTTTTATTTTTTTTTGCGAAGAGAACCTATGAACCAATGAAAAGTGATGTAGTCCTAATAAAAATAGTATCAGAGCGTTTAAAAGAGGGTTCCAATTGTACCAGAGTGCTCTGTAGAGAGGGGTTCAATAGAAAGCTGCAACAGCTCTAGGGCGAACGAATATTTAAACCATTACGAACCGTTAACAGACACGTAATCAGATACCGTTCCAAGAAAATCATAGAGGAAGTGACTCAGATGAACAACAGTCATTCGTGTATTTTTATTTTTCCACGAACTACTCTCATTGACTACTGAAAATATAGCTTTATTCCTCCCTTTTAGTGGTTGATAATATTTTCGCTGCTTAACGGTTATTAATAATCGCTAGACCATCTTGCATTCTACATGCTCTCTGTCTGATTCTGCGCATAATTAAAATAGATATAAAACGTATGCGAACAATGTAAGATTAATACATTTTAAAGACCAATTAAGCAAATGAATCTACATTTAGTCAACACATTACTCTGTTGAATAGTAACTGGAATCGAATGAGACAATAGCATGCACTGATGGATAATCAGGCTTGTCAGAAACGAAATTGATTATTTGACGAAAATTTAGATCCATGCAAATAAACCTTCGAGTAAAGTCTTTCATACAAATATACTCATGTTAAGCGATTTAACTTCAGATATTTCAATTTAGTTCTAGGGTCTTATTACAAATACTGTACGAGGAGCTCTCGTGCGTTAATTTTTCTTGACCAAAATAACATGACAGTATTCAAAAAGTTGTTACTATGAAGTGCTATGATTTAAAATGTTAGCAAATTTTTGTTCCTTCTCAACATCATAGATTAACGTTCTAGCGTATTTTCATATTAAATTACAATGCTCTACGTAGAAAATACCATGCCATGAAGGAATGCTGCACGAAATTAGACGAAAACTTATCAGACATGTAGACAAGTAAATGGGAAAGAAGTGATTTAATTTCTGAGGGACTGCATGAATGCGATGGGCGAGGAGACAATATATTGTGGCCTGAGTCAGTAGGTCATATGATTGTCATGTTGGGCTATATATTCGGCAACACGGCGTGGCATTGAGAGGAAAGGTCCCCAGATAGTGTGCTAAGGTATTGCGGACCATTCGTCATTGACCTGTCTGGGTCCATAATTTATCGACATTGCGAGGGGTTCGTGCAGAGGCATGAAGTCGTTTGCCAATGATGTCCCACACGTTCTCTATTGGGAAGAAGTCTGGGGATCGCGTTGGCGAAGGAAGCACTTTGGACACCTTGTAGGCACTGTCTGCTGATGTCAGTGTGCGGGCGTTATTGTGTTGAAACGGCATCAGGGATACCAGGGAAATACGGAAACAAAATGGGCTACAGTATCTTATCAACATATCGTCATGCTATCGTACCCATTACGCGTATGAGCAGTGAATGGCTATTGAAACTGATTACCAATGCGATTCTTAATCTACCACTCTTAGCTTTTTATAGTTTTTTTTTATTTCTTACTCTTTTTTGCGTAATGATTTTTAATGTGAAAATAAAAACGTAGTGCCGATAGTGCCCCAAACCATGACATCAGGCTGATGAATATATCTTTTACTCAAAAACAAGGCTGAAAAGGAATTAAAAATTAAATCAATTCAGTATCATCTTTATCAAGAATATTTCTCGATAATTAAAGATCATTGAGAGAAGCTTGATAAAGTTTCTAAGCTATTCTTTTTTGTTGAGAAGTCTCATCTCTTTTGAAAAAAATTGTCGAAAATTACAATAGGTTTTTTCAGTTTACCATCATTTTTTATAATAGAAATTCATAATGTTTTTGCAGAACGTTTTTATTTTCACATTAAAAACCATTACGCTAAAAAGAGTGGGAAATGAAAAAAACGATAAAAAGCTAAGAGTAGTAGATGGATCGCATTGCTAATCAGCTCGCAACAAGGATACGGCCCAGTTGATCACCAGCAAATGCACCATCCTTCATCGAACAGTCGAAAATTATTTTCCATGCGTATTTTGCTGACATCTTAATCGTATAATCTCGTTTACTATATAGTATTGAATGTTTTTTGGTTAGTGTGGAACGCTACTTGTAACATAAATAAGAAAAGTTAGAATAATTAATATCCCGTGGTCGAGTGGTTAGCACGCTTGTCTATTGATCTAAGGGATCTGGGTTCGAGCCCCGGGTAAGGCATGGATGTATGTGTCATTTTTCTGCTGAGGTCCTTGCCATCTTCTCAGACCTTCTATTCTGGCATATAAACTGATCAGGCTTCTGTCAGACCTCTATGACAAGCAGCTGCTTGAGGGGTATTTATTTATTTATATTGAAGGTTGTATTACCGTATTTGCCGATGCGCGTTTTTTTATCCCCTTGGAAATCACATCTAAAATAGCCTGCACCTTATACACTGGATGCGTTTTATACAAGAGTAGCAAATCAAATAGAAAACAAATAGAATCAATCTTATACACTTCAAATAGGTATAAATAGGGGATCTGCTATATTAATAAGAAACTCAGTCTATGTTATATTTTTAATAATAAACTCTTATCATTAGTATTAAATTTTAAACTAAACTTTAAATAACTAGTTTTTAATAAGGTTAGCCCTGAGTTAAATGGGATTTAAATATGCCATTTTTAAATCTTAAAATAGGTACATATTGTTTAAAGTTTTATTTCAACTGACGAATAATTTGTTTTGATTAAAATCACTGTTATTAAAAAATCTTTGTTTTTTTTTTATCTGTCATTTATGCGTGTGAAATAGCGAAAATATTTCTTTGTTCTAAAATACTGTATATAAGAATGCGTCAGGAAATAAGAAAAAATATACAATTCTCTCTACTTTAAAATGATTTAAAATATTATTTTTCCTTTTTTCGTCTGAATAAAGTACCAATACATTATTTACTGTTGCTTTAAAGTTAAAATTTAATACTCATTATTTTACCCCAGATGAGCTATTGATCTTGGGTTATATCACTTCGCAAGCATATTTATGTACACTTTGTTCATCTGCATAAATGTAAATATATATATTGTTCATCTGTATGAACGTACAAATATATATGTAAATAAAATAACAATAAAAGACCCTTCTTCTTTCTTAAAAGAAACACAATATATGTTTTTGTAAAATATTGGTATATAGTTGTTCAGTGGGAAAATTGAGCAGTAATCATTGATTCAACAGGAAGTAAACGACTGAGGGGGAGGGAGGTAGGATACCATCGTAACAGATAATTTTAATATACATTCCTCTTATTTTCTATTTTATGTTTCTTTTATAATAGCATTTATTAAGTGAATAATTGAATGAAAAACACATTATGGTGGACAAAGGAGCGGATCACAAAAAAAAAAATAATTTTACTTTATGTACAGATGAGATGACTGCCGAACTATTTTTTCCTTTCTTTATGTTCTTTTCAGCCGTCCCATGGCCGAGTGGTTAGCGCGCTTGGCTACTGATCTAAGGGACCTGGGTTCGAGCCCCGGGTAAGGCATGGCTGTTTGTGTCGTTTATCTGCTGAGGTCCTGCCATCCTCTCAGACCTTCTACTATGGCATATAAACTGACAGGCTCCTGTCAGACCTCTGTGGCAAGCAGCTGCTTGAGGGGGTATTTTTTTTTTTATGTTCTTTTCAGTTGTGTTAGAAACTAATTTCCCAAACCAAAACATCAACAATTTTTTCATCTTAAACTGAAAGATAAAGAAGAGAAAATTCCCATGCGATGTTACTAAACAACTCTTCGACAATAATAGAGGTAAAAAGCATTTAGAACAATATTTACTTTTAACATTAAAATTTTTATGATAAAAATTGGTACTTTTTTCGAATGTTATTATCAATTAAAATCTTTGGATAATAATATATATATTTTTGCATAATAATAATATTTTTAAGCTGAGTTTTTCAAATTATTAAAATTTTGCGCATTCCCAGGGACCAGCAATACAATTTGACAATCGTATGGAAAATAATAAATAACAATTTATTTATTAATTATTAACAAAGAATTTTTTTAATATTTACTTTAACCTTTTGCTTTACTAAATGTGATCTAAGAAATTTTCAAAAAAGATTTAATTTTTTTAAACTGGTGGAAAAATATCCACGAAAGAATAAAAGAGTTTACGTTAAAGGTTTCAGTATTCAAGTTCCGGAATTAATTACTCTGAAATTAAACTCTGAAAAAATTTCGTTAAATATGAATCTATAAATCTTTTGTGTTCACTGCAATCGTCATATCTAACTAATTCATCAGGAATTTTTTTAATCCCCATACAATGCTTGAAAACTACTGTTGAACCACAGAGAATTACTATGAGAATTATTTGTTAACTACAATTTTCATAAAGGAATTAAAAAAATAGAGTTTCATTGAATTTTTGCTTGAATGCAGAAAAAATTATATTTTTTTTTTCAGTATTGGAATACTACATATCCCACAGTATCACGCATGCTACAATACAATGCCGATGAGATTTTACATCACAGCTCATAATTTCAAAAGCAATATCAGTATGGTTTTTATTTAAATTTTTATAAATTTTATAAATTTATCACTGTATATATATGTATAGTGGCTAAAGTATAACAGTTGAATAAAGTATATATATATAGTGGCTAAAGTATAACAAAAAGTTAAAAGTGTGTAGTGAAATGGTAAATTTCCAATATTTACATATACAAAATTTGAAGCAATATTTTAGATTAAAAATATTTTGTATGAAAGCAAATTATTTTCCTAACAAACGACTTTTCAAACTAGTATTAACCTACTTCCAATTTGCTTCCAATACTTGAAGTTGTTAACTTCAAGTTATGTTTCAAGTTTAACTTCAAGTCAACAATATTTACATCATCACCTGTTGTTTTCAAATATGGTTGTATGCAATAGACTGAGGGAGACGGAGGTTGGTCCAAGTCGGTGTCAAGCCATGATCCTAATCAGCAGTTCACATGTTTCGTGTTCCAAATGTGCTTACATTACGCTACTCTCAGTGATAACTTATTACATTACGCTATCTCAGTGATAGAAATATTATCACTGAGAATAGCTAACACTACGCTACTATCAGTGATAAATTGGACACCAATGGGCTTGGAAAGTGCGCCATCCTTCTGATGGAACGTTAAGCCGTAATCAGGGTGCATATCCTGTTCACGTTAAAGAACACACTGGATGACCTTGGCGGAAATCTACCATCTGTTTCGTAACAGTTGATCAGGGGATTTTTTTTACCCAACCTTCTCTAAGCCTTCGGGTTCTTGTGATCTGACCATTAGCCCACTGTGTGCAAAAAAACTGCCTCTCATAGGTAAACCAACCCAACTGAACAAGAGACAGAATGAAGAAAGAGTCTTCTCCCACAGCCAAAGTACGATGACTGTGAAGCTTAGTTCCCTTCCAACTATTTTGGGCAAATCATTTTATTTATTCATCATATTTCTCGGCTGACACGTGTATAAGACACGCACCTGATCAAACGTTCGCTTTTATCCTAGTCGGATTACATATTGCATGAGGCTGATGCACTTGGAAGTCTATTCCACTTTCTTCTGGTTCAAACGACTACGGTTCACAGAATGAGAAATTAAAATCACTTGCCATGACTGCCACTCTTGTGACATTCTTCAAAAAATAAAGTGTAGTCGTTTATTAATCTTCGGTCTAATAATTTATCTGCTATTTATGAACCGTGCAATATTTTGTAATACAGGGGAAAATATTCGTTTTTATGGGCTATTTATGAACAATTAATTAAAATACTTTAATTTAATTCAGTTATATTTTATAGTCATTACTAATTAATTTCGTGTAGTGTAGTATTTCTTGCATTTATTTTTACTTAAATTAATACATTTAATAACTTACTAGGGTGTCCACGGCTGCGGCCTAGTCAGCCAATCTCATCATTTACCCACTGGACTCCCCGTTGTTGGCTCGTTTCCATCGCTCCTTTCGGAGAAGTGACTCATCAAACAAAGCCATACCAAAATTCGTATTTATGAATGACGTGAAAAGTGTCCAAGCTGCTTTTGTAGCAAGCGAATAGGGTTGTGTTGTTTTACCTCTGAGCGGCACTTTTTTGCACACCATGGGCTAAATGGCCAGGTCACATGGACCCCGAAGACTCAGAGATGGTTGTGGGAGGGGACCCACTGGAACAGCTGTTGGGAGACAGATGGTAGCCTCCCGTCAAGGCCATCCAGCGTGTTCTTTAACGTGCACAGGGTATGGCTCTCCCGCACACGGGGCTACGGCTTAACGTCCCATCCGACGGACGGCGGCCTTTCCAAGCCCATCGGTGTCCCCTACTGACCGTTGGCAGGGCGGGGAATTTTGCGGAGATAAATCTCAACGCTGACCCAGCTGGGACTCGAACCTGGGAACTACAGATTATGAGCCTGGCGCGCTACCGACTGAGCCACCCCCGCCCCAAGCGAATAGGGTTAATATCGGTTCACAAATCTATAAAAACTGATAGAGAGATGATAAAATGCATACAACATATACGATTGCTGTATCTTTTGCACAATAATTATAAATTCATTGGAAAAACTAGAAATCTTAAAGTTTAAGTCTTTCTGCAGTATAGACATTTAAAATACTTCAATCATTCGAACGAAGCGTACGAAGCGTGTACTGTGACGGTGCAGTCAAGTTGCCATTCAATGAGAACTAATCTTATGAAAATCTAGTAAAATGTCTTTCGACATTGTCAATTGATAATTTCTCTTCTCTCTGGCAACCGGACTCCTTTACACGCTGGCAGAAATCAAGGCCAAGTTAAAAAATATTCGGCCCGGCCAAATCACCATCAGTGCCAAGTTATCTAATGGATAGAAACAAAAATTGTGCATAAACTATTACCGTCAATATTATTAAAATTTAAAAATTAATTATTTTGCTATGAGAGGTAGCAAAAGATTTCAGTGATTTATTAAATGTAATCATCATCATCATCATCAAGCAGCCATGGGCTACGGAGGTCCAACCAGACCGTGCAATTTAGTTCTCCAAGCAAGTCTGTCCTGAGCTACATCTGCTGCATCTGGCCACTGCAAACCAATTCTAATAAGGTCCTGTTTGACATTATCTGCCCACCGCATCTAAAGTCTCCCCTTCTTCCTGAGGCCTTTAGGCACACTGTTCAAAACCCTATTCGCCAATCAATAATTATTCATACGGGCATCATGGCCAAACCAACGGAGTCTCTCTCTGCACAATATGCTGCTTAAAGGAGGTTGAAAACTCCTTTGCCTAACCTCATCATTAGTTACAAAGTTGAACCACCTAATGCCCAAGATACTGCGTAAGCATCTGGAATCAAAAGCATCTAGTTTCCTGTTATCTTGTTTACAAACTATCCAAGTTTTACTACCATAACTAACCCTAGAAAAAACCAAATTATTATACAGTCTAATTTTAGTCTTTAGGTGTATACGCCTATTTCTCCACACTCTCCATAGATTCTTAAAAGTCCCGGCAGCAATCCCTATCCGTCTGTTAATCTCATGCCGCACATCACCATTATCTGTTACATAGCTCCCTAGAAAATTAAACTGTGATACCTGTTCAAGACTGCAACCATTCAGATTAACTGAATCACAACTTGCCTGACTAATTTTCATCACTTTAGTTTTCTCTCTGTTTATAACTAAACCTACTCTACTACCAGTCTCATCAACAGCTCGAATGAAAGAGTTCATCTCATCAACATCATTTGCCAAAAGGGATAATTCATCAGCATAATCTAAATCTGAAATTTTCGTATCTCCAGTCCATGTAACGTCAAAATCTTTCCCTTGAAGTGAATTTCGCATAATATAATCAATAACCGAACTAAAGAGAAAAGGAGACAAAATGCACCCTTGTCGAACACCAGAAGCAATGCTAAACCAATTGCTAGAAAACTTACCAACTCTCACACACGACTCGGTGTTGCTATAAAGAACTTTCATTATGGTAACTAACTTGTCAGGTATACCATATGATCGCACAATCAACCACAAATTATGACGATTAACAGAGTCGAAAGCCTTTTTTGAATTCAACAAAGCTAGCAACCAAAGGTTTCTGAAACTCTAAACATTTCTCAAGAATCTGCCTAAGTGAAAATATCTGATCCACACATCCCCTGCCACTTCTGAATGCACATTGCTCATCACATAATTGTCTGTCAACCAGATTCTTAATTCTATTAAGCACAATCATGCAAAGAACTTTCCCCGGAACATAGAATAGGCTGATACTCCTATAGTTATCACAAGAACTGCGATCACCTTTTTTTTTGAAAATAGGAATAATAATAGCTCTGGTAAAATCTTTAGGAACCATGCCTTTATCATAAAAGATATGCAAAATTTCAGTCATCCAAGTGGCAACAGAAACATTCCCAGCTCTGAGCATTTCTGTAGTAGCTTCATCTACCCCTGGGGATTTATGAAGTTTAAGTTTAGAAATAGTCAAAATAACTTCAGATTGTGTTATAGGGCCAACATTAAAGCCAGTAATTTCATCTATTGCCATTGCAAACAATGGGAGTAGAACTAACTACATTGTTTAGAATATCACTGAAAGCTCAGCCCACCTAGCCATGACAGAATCCACCTTCTACAACCTTACCATGTTTATCCTTTAATCCCTGTATACATGTCCGTTTTCTACCACACAAAACATTAACTATCTGTTATTATTTAATTTAAAATTCTCCTAAATTAGATTTAGAATTTCACTCAATAATTTCAGAACCAAAGTTAATATTTAATTATGGTTAAAAAAACATTAATTAAATTATAAGGAGTTGCAGATATTTTGAAGCTAGGATTATCTACATTCTCTCGAATAGGATAATAATATTAAGTATTTATATAACGATAAGAGAGATTCATGCGAGGAGGGGAGCATTTACACTTTCATTATCTTCAAATTTGTCATTCTTTTATTTCTCTGTTTTTTTTCTCTCTTTAGTTGGAGTCTTCCTCGAAAAGTATAAATATTTCTCTCCTGAAAGATGAGGCCTTCCTTGAGGGTGTGTTCCCCCTCTGCCATTAAGCAATCGGGCTCTGATAGAAATAGAATTATTGCCTTTATATAATTATTATTAATTTTAATACATTACATTTTAATTATTTTATTATTTATTATAGTTATTATTAATTATTTTACTTTAGTACTTTATTGTAATTTTATAATGTATTATTTATGATGTTATTGATTTATTTGAATTACTGATTATTTTGTTATTATTATTATTGATTTATTTGTAATCCCATAATATTTTGAATGCCAAGAAAGGAGATATTTTCCATTGTGCTGGGTGACTTCAAAGGGAAAGATGGTACTAACTTTGACCTTTGGACAAGAGTGATATGTCATTTTGGCATTATTAGTTACAATGGCAATCGTAAACGTCTCCTACTGGTAAATAAACTTAATTGGTTGAGAATAACTGACATTTACTGCAAACACCAGAACATTTATAAATACAGAGGCCTTTCATCTGATGGGATGCATAGGAATATAATCAACTATATATTATTTTACAGCAAATGGGCTAGTTCTGTTAAAAATATCAGATCATATAGTGGAGCCGAAATTGGATCTCACCATTTCTTGGGCAAAGTATCTTACAACTGATGTTTAAGAAATGTTCTGCTAAAGTGAACAGAATTATCTTTAACACTGTAGCTCTGAAAAATCCACATATAGCCAAATCATACCCTCATAGGCTGCTTTAGTCATTATAAAAATTGTGATTTCCTTCTAGTGACATTGAAGAAGAATGGGTATATTTGAAACAAGCTTTTCTAGAAACTAACAGTACTGTTGTGGGTAAAAACAAGCAAAGGAGACATAGTAATTTCGGGAAATAAAGCACTGGACCTTATTTATGAAAGAAAGAATTTCAGGGTGTGTTAAATCAACACAGAAATAGTACGAACAAACAGCATTCCCAAAAGCTTAATTAGCATGTAACCGATCAGTTAACAGCTGATAGGAATCTTTGGCTTGATAGCTTAGCTGACAAAGCAGAGGAAGTAATTACACCTAGCTACCACAGAGAGCTTTACAAGGGAGTAGGGAAGAAACGGGCTGGCACACAGGGATTGAACAATAAACATGGTAACGTTATTTTGAAGGTGAGGATTTGGTCATGGCAACGTGGGCTCAGTATTTCAGAGATGTCTAAATAACACGGGTTATCTCCCATTCTTTGTAATGAGGATAGATGCATTACTAGCTTTAACGTTGGCGCTATGTCACATTCCGAAGTTACTTTGGGAATCTTTAAATTAAAACTTCATTAATCCCCAGGGATGGATGAAATTACTACTGATATGCTTAGAACAGGGAACGTCTGTGTTGTCATATGACTAACTGAAATTTTGAATGTTTTTGTGAGATGTTGTTCCTAAGAATTTTACCAGGGCTCTGCCATCCTCTCAGATCTCCTACTGTGGCATATAAACTGACAGGCTCCTGTCAGACCTCTGTGGCAAGCAGCTGCTTGAGGGGGTATTTATTTTTATATTATTTTTATTGCATATTATTTCTATTTTTTAAAAAATGTGATCGTAGTTCTTGTGGTAATTATATGGCATCGGTCGACTTTGTGTTTCGAAATAAAACTCTTTATACGACTGTGCTTAATAGAATAGAATTAAGAATTTCGTTAATAGACAACTGTGCGATGACTGGTGTGGATTCAGAAGTGGTAGGAGATATAGTATAATATTGTAGATCGAATTTGTTCACTGTTCACATAGGATGATCCTTGAGAAATGTTTAGAGTTTCAGAAACCTGTGGTTACTGGCTTCGTAGACTTCTAAACGGCTTTTGACTCAGTTAATCGATATAATTTGTGATTGATTGCGTGATCGTATGGCATACCTGACAAGTTAACATAATGAAAGCTCTCTATAATAACACTGAGTCGTCTGTGAGAATTAGATAACGCTTTTAGTGATTGATAGTGGAATTCGACACAGGTGTATTTTTTTCTCCTTTTCGCTTTAATTTGGTTATTACATGATAGTAGGTTTGCGGATCTCGAGCCTCTGATTTGAATTTTAGATCGAATGTCTTTTTTTTTTTTGAAATTTTACTGTATGTATTTGTTATATTGGTTTTCAAACTGTTCCTATTTTTACATTTTTTAAACCAGAAGAGAATACTCCGCTATTCAAAGGACAGATATTACCTAGGAGCTGTATTGGGCTTGCACGGTTTCTCATAAAACAAATAAACACATAGATAGGAACATGACCGTTGGTTTAGTAGACAGGTATGCTAACCATTGAACCAAATATGGCATTTTTCCTTAGGTTTATTTGCTACTGGTAAAATGTGTAGAACTAAGAATAGGCAGGGAGTCAAAATCTATAAGTTGGGAGACGAAAATAGAACATTTTAGCAAAGCGGAAAAGTTATTATTTTATTATTAAAAATGACGAAAAATTTCAATGTCTTGTTTGCTTGAAAGTTTTGTCAATCCCTAAAGAGTCCAATTTGAAAAGACTTCATACATCTCTTCATAAAGATAATACACATTCACACTTATTAATAAGATAATACACATTCACACTTATTAATAAGATATGCAGCCGCCGAAAAGGGTTGGGTTGTTTTACCTCTGAGCGGCACTTTTTTGCACACCATGGGCTAAATGGCCAGGTCGCATGGACCCCGAAGGCTCAGAGAAGGTAGGGGACCCACTGGAACAGCTGTTGGGAGACAGATGGTAGCCTCCCGTCAAGGCCATCCAGCGTGTTCTTTAACGTGCACAGGGTATGGCTCTCCCGCACACGGGCCACGGCTTAACGTCCCATCAGACGGACGGCGGCCTTTCCAAGCCCATCGGTGTCCCCTACTGACCGTGGGCAGGGCGGGGAATTTTGCGGAGATAAATCTCAACGCTGACCCAGCTGGGACTCGAACCTGGGAACTGCAGATTACGAGCATGGCGCGCTACCGACTGAGCCACCCCCGCCCCGCTGAAAAGGTTTTAATGAAGTAATGCGATCCTTCGAAACTGCGTGATCGTTGAAAATTGAACAGTCCTAGTCTAGAAATTTGAAACTTTTTGATTTACATTATGCAGATGATTTGGCCCTGTTGTCTGATGATGTTGATGAGATGTATTCATTAAGGCTGTTGATGAGACTGGTAATAGAGTAGGTTTAGTGATAAACGTAAAAAAAACTAAAGTTATGAAAATTGGTCAGGCAGGTTGTGCACAGTTGTTCTGATTGGTTGCATCTTTGAGCAAGTGTCTCAGTTTAATTATTTCTGGAGTTATGTAACAGCTAGGGAACTATGCAAGCAGTTGCTTTGTGGGATCTGAGAATTCAGTTTCGGGAGGCTCTCCGAGAGTTTAGTTTCTGAGAATAAGATTTGAGAAGGGTTTCCCAATTGCAAAAACATTCCACTGAACAGGAAAGATTAAAATGATATTCTATATGGAATGATAGTTTTTTTTTAATCCATTTTTAATGTCGGACCTAAAATATGGGGCTAAATTAAAATTATACAAAGAAAATTGCTTTGGATTAGACAAGTTTGAGATTTAGTATAAGACGACAGTATTTTCTGGAGTAGGTTCAGACCCGCCAGACCTTCCCCACCTCTATATGCTTCCCTCCCTGTTTGTATAATAAGCTATAGTGAAGATGAAACGAGAAGGCGAGACTTAAGACAAACAACACCATAAAAAAGACACCCATGTATTAACTGGAGTTCGAACACAACCAAGGACGCTAACATTTTAAAAATTCTTTCTTTGCATTAAAATATTAATTGAGATTCATATTTCTAACCAATAACCATCATCGTATTGCTTTGTTTCAAGAGGTAAATTTAGTTAAAGATATTGCAATATAAAATAAATTTTGTGCTTTTAGTAATGCAGAAAATAAAACTATTCTACAGATATCTGCTTTCGTCTGCATAGCTGGATTTTCCATATGGAACGTTAGGCATTTCCCTAAGAGCACCTGGGGCGGGGGTGGCTCAGTCGGTAGCGCGCCAGGCTCGTAATCTGCAGTTCCCAGGTTCGAGTCCCAGCTGAGTTCAGCGTTGAGATTTATCTCCGCAAAATTCCTCGCCCTGCCCACGGTCAGTAGGGGACACCGATGGGCTTGGAAAGACCGCCGTCCGTCGGATGGGACGTTAAGCCGTCGCCCTGTGTGAGGGAGAGCCATACCCTGTACACGTTAAAGAACACGCTGGATGGCCTTGACGGGAGGCTACCATCTATCTCCCAACAGCTGTTCCAGTGGGTTTCCTCCCCCAACCTTCTCTGAGCCTTCGGGGTCCATGTGACCTGCCCATTGTGTGCAAAAAAGTGCCGCTCAGAGGTAAAACAACCCAACACTTAGTTGGTTCTAGTTATATATCGAATAAACAATATGGAAATATAACTTGAAATTTATTGTTTTGTTTGTAGAATTTATAGTATTATTCAGCTGATCAATAAATGTATTGTATAGCTGATCATTAAATATAGCTTCCCATTCAAAGAACATGCAAGTGTCCAAATACGTAGAGTAATTGTTCATTCCTAGAGTTAAAAATGCTACAGGGTGATCAAAAAGTTTCTGTGCACTTGATGAGGAATACCTGTACCATTACAATAAACGTTGAAAGTTTGTCTAGTGCGTTCCGAGACATTTAGGGATACGTGATGGTGTTAGTGTGACGTTAGTGGGAGAGATCCTGTCGCGGTCGCCTGCCTGCCAAGCAGTCAGTGAGCCACATTAAGTCAAGCATTCAGGCACTGTAGACGTGCGTTTTGGCAATGGTACATCTCTTGAGGAGAGTACGTTCCTTGTGGAACATGTGTTTCGGTGTGGTGGAGAATACACACAAGACGTTCAACAACGATTTCAGGCACAGTTTCCGGAAACCAAGGTGACCCATCGTAATGCAGTGCGATAGTTGATTAAGAAATTCCGAGAAACCGGTTCCGTATGTGATACGCCCAAATCTGGTAGGCCATCAATACTGGCAGAAGAGAAAGTGTTGGATATCGCAGACCGCTTGTCCGAAGTCCGAAAAAGTCCATCAGGAGGTCGGTGTTTCATATGGCACGGCCCATATGGCTGTAAAAAAACGCTTAGACCTACACCCTTACAGAATCATATCTGTGTATCAATTAAAAACTGCTAACAATGGTAAGAAGAGTACGTACTGCAGGTTTGTAGACTTTCTTGACCGTGCAGGAGAGGACATTTTGGACATCACATTCTTCACAGACGAGGCGTACTTCCATTTGTTGAGGTACGTAAACACTCAAAACTCACGCCTCTGGTCCTCACACAATCCCCATGAGTTCCACGAGTCGCCACTGCATGATCAGAAGATTGGTGTTTGGGCTGGAATTTCGCATATGGGCATAGTCGGACCCATTTTTTTCTCTGAGACTGTCAACTCCCAACGATTCTGTGACAATATTCTTTATCCATCCTTTGCGCAATTGTCAGAAGATTAAATTAACAGGGCCTACTTTCAGCAGGATGGCGCCATGACCTACGCATCACATATATCTATGACACTCTTGTACGACGTGTTTGGGGACAGAATCATTTCGAAAAACATTTGGCCTCCAAGATCCCCCGATCTCTCCCCGCCTGAATTTTATCTCTGGGGTACGATGAAAAACTCTGTGTACTCGAACAATTCCCGCACAATTAATGATTTGAAGATGGCCATTGCAAAATACATTTGGAATGTAGACCATGCTGTGCTGAACGGCGTCTTCAAGAACACAGTTCGGCGTGTCACTAAATGTCTGGAGACGTGCGGGACGCACTTTCAGCATTTATTGTAATTGTACAGGTACGAATCTCTAATTCCTTATCAGGTGCACAACGACTTTTTGATTACCCTGTTTAATGGAAAAGTGTTTAAGTTTTAAAATAAATGATTTAATTTTTAAACGTCACTTAATATTGAATATTATAAACAGTATGCGATGTACAATAATAATTTATTATATAACAATAATTATTTATTGCATTAACTATTAAAGTGTTTTTGAACAAATCTATACTGCTTAGCATTAAAATTTCCACATCCATTTCAATTGCATAATTTTTTTCATGTTTCTAAAAAAATGACGTTTTCTTTTTATGAAAAAATTCAAAGAGGATTTCACAAATTCACGCTTTCACTTCTTGTGCCTAGGGGCGCGTGAGGTGTAATCATTTCCTGCTCGTCAGGGCAATTTTCGAAAGCTTTTGAAAAATCCCTTGCTTTCCACTAGATTTTTCGAATCTTAAAGCTAAGTAGAACAGATGTAAAAATTTCACAGTCGCCTCTCGCCATAGTTTCTCAACTGCATATGATTTCAAAACCTCTTATATGAAAGCTGAATACACTTACCTGAAGCATGGCTTAGTCATTCGTGCGCCTCTACACAACTGAATCAATAGACGTTGTCCGCTGCGTAGATTGCATGAGAACAATCCACACTAAAACACGTTTTCAAAATTGTTAGATGAAAGAAATGTATGTAAGTTGTCTGGAAAAGGGAAGGACCCAGGGGCGGGGGGACAAGGTGTTCGCACCCACCCTAAACTATTGTCGTCTTACAAGAAATTTCAAACATCTCCGACTCTAAAAACGTGTTCTACGAATTATGTGGAAGAATATTGCATTATTTCAAAATAATGCGTTAAATTGTCGAACAACGCTCTGTCAAGGCTTCATTGATTAAAGAGAAAGCTGTTAATAAATTTAAATTACTTCTTTAAATTTTTGTTTCGCGACTCAGCAGATAATGCCAGTGAACTTTCGTGGCACTGAAGATATGTTAATCTGATCATGAAGAAGGAAAAATTGGTGAATTTAGTGAAATTTAGTGATCCGACAGATACTGTGAATGAAATTTACTGACTTGTCATAGGCGAAATCTACCGGGTGTGCTGAGTCTGCCTGGGCACACCCTAATGCAGGCGTGTCCAACCCGCGGTCCTGGACCGCTAGTAATGCGGCCCACAAAATCGTAAATTTTACGTGTTTACGACATAAGCTTTCAACACGATTATGTGATTTTCAGCGAGTTTTTGAATCCCAATAGTTTCATGTTGCCCTTTTTTAATTTTATAATAAAGACATAAGAAAATAAATGAAATTTTATTATTCATATACATTAACTATATTATATGTTTTATGTGCGGCCCAAAACAATTCATCTTCCCTCACTGTGGCCCAGGGAAGTCAAAAGGTTGGACACGCCTGCCCTAATGTATCAACCACAAAAGCAAATTATTTTAATAAATGAATAAAGAAGTTTTTTTGTCCTCTTTGTCTTGAGTACCGTTTAGAAAACTTTTGTTAGGATACAAACACGTAGAAGGCAGATAGCCGCTTGCTCAGTGCTAGCCGCATGCATCACTTAAGGAGTCATATACGCCTATATTTTATAATTTCCTACGTATTTCTTGCATTTTTTAATTTACCGTAATTTTCTGTGATTCTTTTTATTAATGTTCATTGTCTTATGTATTTTTTTTTATTAATGGTTTACTTTTAGTTTATTATTATATGTATGCGTTAAAATAATTATCAAAAACATTTTCTCTCCAGATGCCTGCACATCCTAATTGGTCATTCACTTATCTTTTATCTGGTAGATATTGTCAGCGAAAGTTTGAAACTAAATAACTAGTGCCATGAAAATTTGGTGACCCTGTACTCAGTAAACGTTCTCGATCTAGTAGATAGTGGGAGTGAGTTTTGTAAACTGCTAGATAAAGGCAGTGAACATTTGCGTCCTCTTCTCCGTGGAAGTGAGCATTTGTGGTCCACCGATTGTATTTGCCCCAACTTCTATAGCAATTCCTCCACAAATATAATTTGATGCTAATTTAATATTTGCATCAAGCACAATAAAACTACATGCGTGGGCGATTGTTTTGTTGTTCATCAGTTTTAAGATATATATTGTTGTCACTAAAATAATTATAATAATAAAACCACGTGATAACGTGCAACAATTACTCATAAAATCGTGCGTAATGTGTCATGAGGTGCTGTGAGGTATATGGAAGGACAATGAAGTGACAGTTTGCAGTTTGAATTGAAAGTTGATTTGGTGTTGATATTGGACTCCGATAAAAAACACAAATATTGATTCTGTGTATTTCAAACCAGAATGCTTTAGTGTAATCAATAAATCTATAAACACCTGTCACTGACAGATCTTTTAAGTTATTGCTCAGGGAATTAAAAATTAAAAATTAAAAATTCGAAATGTATTTTAATGTTCAGAATAAAGTAATATATGAAATATATTAAAATGTTTTTTTTTGTGTGTGTTTAATCAGTTTAATAACAAAGTTCATTTGTCTCACAGATTAATGTAATCCCTATTTAACAGATATTAATATTTATGAATTTATCAGCGGTAGTTTCCAAACGGGAAAATATATATAACGGGAAGGGAAATGCTGCTTAACAGGGTTTTACTTTTCTCAATTGTCTGTGAAAAAAAATCGTTTTTTATGTTTACAGTTTTTTATTACTAGAATTCTAGTTGTTAAAATTTTCTTTCCATCATTAAGAATAATATTGTCACATAAGAATAATTATTTTAATCAAAAGTTTTCCGATTATTTTTCCAGGTTATTTTCTTTTATTTTGGGAGTTATGTTTTAAATAATGAAGCAAAAATTTAAATTATTAAAATATGCTGGATTTTCTGTTTATAGTCTATTCTTCAAATGTCAAGTATTTGTTTTTGCTTTTCACAATGTAATCAAGTAATTAATTGAAAAACGTATGTGAAGATGTAAATATTTCATTTGCAGATTTTTAAAATAATCTTTTGCAACGACTAGAACCATGGCTATCTAGGTTTCTGGCAGTCACTGTTAATATAAGAGTTTCTATGAACGTTAGCTCGCTCTCATATACTAAAAACATCTTTGCGTAAATGTCCTAAATGAACATGGCTGCGGAACCCTTCAAATTGTCGCAGAAATGACCGACATGTGAAGAGTATATGTATTCTAGGTCGTTGGACTAATCTTGAGTACAGTCTCTCAAATCAATCTAGAGTACAGTCACTCAAAAAACTATCCGAACCCGATTGCTAAACCTAGTCTATATGGTAAAAAAAAGAGGCGTTTGCAATACCAGAATAGAACTTAATGAAGTTGGAAAAAACACCTAATAGCTATCTCATCTTAATCATTTGGTACAATATTATTTAGTCATGTAATTCACCGTTATTTCCAAAACGTTTTCAAGGTATTGCGAGCTTTCTTGCCTCTAAGTAGCCGACCAGTCCAACTGTCACTGGACATCACGCCCTACGCTACGGAAATGTACAGACGGGGAATGAGAGTGCTGTCTGTAGTATTGTTACCTCGTTGATTCTATCACATCTATTTTAATTCTCCTCCTTTACATCGAAAATAATTTAAAATATTTCAATCGACTATGGCTTCTAAACAACGTCTTAAGAGCCCTGTTCTCCTATCTTTGAATTCAGTGTCGAAGCTAGAAACATCAGATTACGAGACTGTCGTACAGTCGCTCAAAAAAAAAAAATCCGAAAAATATGGTTGATTACAGAATTCAGAAAAAATATCTAGCAACGTTTTTTAGAAATTAGTGAAGCGGCAAACCTTCGTGTAGAGTACACGAAGTTTTCCAGATCACTCATTTCTAAAAAAAATCGTTGCCAGATATTTTTTCTGAATTCTGTAATCAACCATAGTGTTCGATATTTTTTTGAGCGACTGTACTCTAGATTGAGCTAATTCCTTTCGCATATTGAATTCTGAAAATATTCTCAATAGTTTTACGCTGAATTACAAGTAATAATGTTGCATTTACATCTTAAAAATAACAATCATTTCATGCGTTCTTATGATTTACAAAAAAAATGGAGTTAATAGTTAAATATTATTCATCATAAGCGTTCAAAACACCAAGTTATGAGGAAAATCCGAAATTTTTCAACAGATTAAATATTCACATTTATTAATTAATCATAATATTTCAGTCTCTGATACATTGCCATTGATTCCTGTATTTTTTCAACTCGTCCTAATTGGCCAATTCTGGAAAATCGCTACTTTTCAAAATTTCCGCCAAGCTAAAGGTCCTCTCGTGGCCAAGTGGTTAGCGCGCTTGGCTACTGATAAAAGGGACCTGGGTTCGAGCTCCAGATAAGGGATGGATGTTTGTGTCCTTTTTCTGCTGAGGTCCCACCATCCTCACAGAACTTCTGCTATGGTGTATAAACTGACAGGCTCCTGTCAGTTTATACACCATAGCACCATAGCAGAATCCTAGAAATTTTATCACCATAGCACCTCCTTATTTATTTTTATTTATCCATCCAAAATCGGTTAAGACTAATTTGGTCAGCTTTGTAATAACGAAACTGGAAGAATTTGTAAGTGAATTTTTTACCACACCAGCAGACGAACGGAACGGAACTACAATTGGAAAAGCTATAAACGAGTCCTTATAAGACATTTCGTTCAGCAACGGTAACGTGTGTCAACGACGAATAGTAGGTGTTAGCACAGCTAGAATACAGATATCCGCATTTAAAAGCTCTTGCAGAATAAAATATTAATGATAACGCTGAAAGAGGATAAAAATACGGGTAAAAAAATGATGTTAAATGTGAATAGTAGATAAAATTGTGGATTTGATAAGGAATAGGAAATAATATTGGGTTCCGCAACCGCCTGCTTCTCGACTGTCTGGAGATCTACCGACCCTCCGGGGTCAAGTCAGCCCTTGTGGCTCGATCGTTTCTCCCCCGTACTGGGGGAAGTACCAACTTGTTCTACTGAGTTATACAGATATCCTGAGGCTTAGCGTACTGCTCTGCCAAAGGAAGTTTACCCCTAAAATGTTCAATGAAGTGAAATATGGGCAACACATTACGGCATTATTGATAGCTGATACGAGTAAAAGAAAACAAACAAAACTACTTCAGATAAATGGAAAAGAATTAATTAAAATTCAGTGGTGATATTCACTTTAAAAAAAATCATTGAAATAAAGCGACAAATCAAAAAGAAACGTATCCTATATGAAGGAAGCGAATTTTTTCCTGACAAAGAAGAATTTAAGCTAAAAAATTACTCTGGTCTTGCTTAGAAAACTGGATATAAATCTGAGAACATTTATGCCGTAGAGATTACAAAGTTTTCATAGTAAAACGTAAATGTCTCCTCTACCTTTCACTATCCAAACTTGTGATTTCTACTAGTAATAAAATGGAATGTGTCTTCCCATAATTTCTGATAACTATATGTAAAAGAACAAAACTAACACAAAAACATTTGCAAAATTACATTTAGGTAAATTTTTGTCTAATATTTAGTAAAGCATATGTTTCTGAAATAAGGGCTGATTTTTGCATCACAATATACATTTTTAAGTTGATTATTAGTCACTAATAAACCATTAGACTAGTATCTTTTACTCACAAATATAAGTGGCCGATGATAAAGATTTGCGGATTTGGTTTCGGACAGAACTTTTGTTATCCGCCCAAGGGTCTATCAATAATTGCCGAATCAAAGAAAGTGAAACTTCTCTCTATTAAATTGCATCGTGGTTCCCTTTTCAGTTACAATATTCGTCAAAGTTTCATACCTGTATTCTATCAGCATTTCTATATCGTGAATCAATACATTAAAATATCAAAGAGAAAATACATCTTCATTATCCGCATCAGGTAAATGTGAACTTATAGATGAAGTTCAAAGTTTCGGTATAAGAAATAATTACTAAGTGACAAAACATTCCTATGTAAATACGGACAACTTTTTCTTTTGCTTAAAAATCATTAACAGCTAACATGACATGGGTTTGGAAGTTGGAGAGTCTTAACCGGAAACTAGGCGCCAAAGTTTGGCTACATTAGTGGACGCACACGGTGTTTGGCTGTCACTACCTAAAAGTATGTCCTTTGTTGTAAGATCAAGTTACTATTTTCACCGAAAGAAACCAGAAACTTGGGGAAGGCACTCATCACCGGATGCGGACTCACGAAAAGAGTCATAAAACCACACCTGTTGTTTCTTGTTACGACATCTGAATGTCGGCACTGGCACACTTTGTAAGGTGGGCGATGCAGTCGTAATCCACACCTGCACTAGTAAGATCAAAGCAATGTAACGCTATGTGATTGGTCCATGTAGTAAGACTGTCATGTGACAAAGTGAAGAGTCAATTTTGAACATTTTTTTCTTCGTCTGCTCTTCTGACCACTGTTGGGAAGAGGGTGAATTCCGTCCGAAAAGAAGTTTGGAAATATGTTAAATCGTTGTGACCGGCATCGACCAGATTTTCGTTATGCAAGGCTTACAGGGTACAGCAAAGTTTTGAATAGCAGCAAGACCCAAATAGAGAATGAAACTTGTATATTTTCCGTAAATATGATAATGTAAATGAAAAATAGGTTTATATAGTTGATATACAATCAGGTACTGTTTTAATTTAACTAGGGGTACCAATATAATTCAAGATTAATTTTATTTATTTAAGTAGCAAAAAAATTATGTTGTTTTCAATTCCTACACGGAATAAAGTACTAGTTGCATCTATCTATTGTTAAAGAGAGGTTCAAAACCACAAATCAGTAATTTTATTCCTAGACCGAAAAAAAAAGCCTTTGACATTGTTTCACACGATATTTTATTGTGCAAATTGCAAGCAGCTGGGGTAAAGGGTTATGTTGAACTGCTTCCATAGCTATTTAATTGCGATAGAACAAACAAAGAATAAGAATTAAAAATGAAACCAGAGATGAAGTTGAATTGCAATGTGGAGTGCCGCAGGTATCTGTATTGGGGACAGTGTTATTTTTAATTTATTTTAATGACTTGTGTGATTTATGGTTAAATGGTAGAATAATTTATTTTGCAGATGAGAAAACTGCATTTTTTTTCTGTGAAGAGGTCACATTAATTAACCAAATGAATGATGATTTATGTAAAATGGGAGATTGGTTCCCTAATAATGGATTGGTGTTAAACATCAAGAAGACAAAGTTTATGAACATCGGAATTAGGGAAAATAAAACAGATTATTTTGAAAAAAAATATATTATGAAAGACTCTGTATAGTGGTGATATATGTAGATGTGAAAGCATTGTAAAGGAGTCGAGAATTGTTGCTAATTGGGGATAATTAAAGATAGAAAAATAATTTGAAATTTGCAAATGAAATGAAAAACATCTGTAAAATGTCAATGCAGCAACACCCTAAATATATTATTTCAGGAAGTTTGCAGACTTATCATTATTAAAATAATATATTTGTAAAGTTTGGATAAAATCTTATCTGAGCTACTGTATTTTGTCATGGGGAGGTGCCTATAACAAATATGTTAAACTGTTAGAGGAAATTCCAAACCATGTAACAAGATGCATGCTAAGAAAGAGAAAAGAAAGCATATTTCAGGATTATCAAGTATTAGGCAAGTGAGAAAACTATATATTTTTAATGTAATCATGCATGTAAAGAAAAATTGCAATGAATAAAACATTAGAGCCTTTGCAGTTAATACCAGATCATCTAAAATTATTATTGGATAAATAATTGGAATAAATAAGTGAATAAAAAGTGAAACAAATGACATTATTTACGTATCTTAAATATTCTATTGTAGATTTTTTTGGTGAGTTCGGTGGATCAGAGTCAACAATTTTAACACAGCAGTTGACCAATTTTTTTAATGTGTGGTTCAATATCAATCCCCCCTTCCCGTTATGTGCTCTCTGCCTATACATCTATTGCACCCGTCTAGTTATGGCTCTTGGATTATTCTTTGCAACAAAGACTATTGTTACCAGGCATTCTGTTTATATATCCCCAAGGTTATTTAATTTGATTCCAAATTATATGAAAGATTCAAAAAACGTAAATGAATTTCTTAAAGAAATTAGTCAATGGATATTGGAGTTAAATGTGAGCAATATAGAATTTTTCTAAAAAACAGAGAACGAAATGGAGACACTAAATGTAAAATTATTCTTTGGAAATTAAAGATCATATCAAATGTATGAACTTTTTATGTGTAAAACCCTCAAAGGAGTTTTACTTGTGTGGGATGTTTCTATTATTGTAATGTTCACGGTAAGGTTACTTGCAATAACAGGAAATCGAACAGAGGAAAAAAGTGCATAATATTTACTGACCATTTTAATTGCAAAAATTGTATAAATCAAAAATATATATCTTTATTGTTGTGTATAGTTATATTATATAGCAAAATAACTGCTATTTTTAAGCAATTTGTTATAGTAACCATGCACGTATGTGTACAGTCGCTCAAAAAAGTATCCGAACATTATGGTTGATTACAGAATAAAAAAAATATATATCTGGCAACGATTTTTTAGAAATCAGTGATATAGCAGCCTTCGTGTCACGTGATACGAAGGTTGCCAGATCACTAATTTCTAAAAAAAATCATTGCCAGATATTTTTTTTGAATTCCCTAATCAACCATAGGGATCGGATTTTTTTGAGCGACTGTACATAAAACAGAAAATAAACTTACTTAAACTTGGTGTTGGGACATTTTCATGTTACGTGAAAGGAAAGTTATAATTTAAGCTCCCTAATTTTAAAAATAAGATTTTTACAAAAAAAAATGTTACGGGAGATAAAATATAGATCTCAGTTCAATGTATGAAAAGCAGGATTTAAAATAATATCCTTTAATATTTAAAGAATTATTGAAGTTAAAATATTACATCGGGCGTTGATGTTACGTTCTTTCTAAATCCTGTTTCAAATTTTATGGAAAATAAATAAAAATTACCCAAACTTTTAAATTACATTTTTATTTTAGTAAATGATTTGTTATAACTCCAGAATTTGATTCTCATGATTAGCATCATTGCTTATTAATATTTCATTTAGCGGAACTTTTTAAATACTCTAGGAATATTGATGTAGAATATTGATCTGAATCATTTTCACAAAGAGCTTCAATTTATTTCCAGTTATATTTTTCGACAAAACGCTTATTTCAAAGTTAGGTACTTTTGAATACAGCTAACTATTCACAGTACATGGAATAATAATATCAGCTAATATGTTTTAATGAATATTTATCCCTTTTCAAGCTATTTTTAAGTAACAGGAGAAGATGGGTGTAGAAGAAAAATTGTCTTGAGCCGGGTGGGATCTGAACCTACGATCTCCTGATAACCTGTCAGGTGCTCTAAAAATAATATAAGAGAAAATAAAATGGAGCACCTGACATGTCATCAGGACGTCGTGGGTTCAGATCCCACCCGGATCAAGACAATTTTTCCTAAGCACACCCATCTTCTCCTGGTACTTAAAAAACAGCATGATAGTGGATAAACATTCATTTAATTAACGATGAGCTGTGAATCGTATATCTAAATCCACTATTAAACGGACAGTTTACTCACAGCACATTACTATCTTCAGACACAGTCACGGTTCAATCTTGTAGATATTGTTTAAGAATTTTCTTTTTACAATTTTCTTATACGATATTTCTTTTTATTTCATTAAACTGATATTTTTATCATACTAATATTCGTTAATAGGAAACATTTTTACGTAGAGATATTGAGGAAATTTGGCCGGATCGAAAAAAAAAAGTTCTTTTAATGAGTATTTCGTTATGCTAGCTTTCATTATATCGACATTTTAATGCATATGTTTTACTGTATAACAAAAAATTTCCCCCTTAGCGAATAAAGTAACAAGCCCTAGAATAGAAACCTCCCAAGATAGCGCTTCCATCCTATGACGTCACTTGCAATCATGCCCTTTTATGCATCCCCAACTACTACAAATACAGACATACAAAATCCTCACGCAGCCATGGACTACGGAGGTCCAACCAGACTGGGAATTTTCCTATCACTTATTAATATTCATAATAGATCTCTCCCCTTTATTAATATTCATTCACTTCTCAAAGATCTGCCTAAATTAAAAAATCTGAGCAATACATCACTTACCACTCCTGAATCCACACCGCTCATCACGCAATTGTCCATTAACCAGATTTTTAATTCTGTTAACCACAACCATGAAAAGAACTTACTTACGGTGGAACGGAAGGTAGGCTGATACCCCTATAGTTATCACAAGAACTGTGATCACCTTTTTTTAAAATTGGGTTAATAATAGTTCTTGTAAAATCCTTAGGAACCATGCCTTTATCATAAAAGATATTCAAAATTTTAGTCATCCATGTGGTAGATGAAACAATCTCAACTCTAAGCATTTCAGTAGTAATTTCATCGACCCCTGGCGATTTATGTAGTTTAAGCTTAGAAACAGCCAAAATAACTTCAGACTGTGATATAGGGCGAACATTAACGCCAGTAATGCATCTATCATTATTACAAACAATGGGAGTAGAACTAACCACATTGTTTAATACATCTCTTAAATGCGCGGCACACCTAGACATGATAGAATCCTCATCTTCAAAAATCTTACCTTGTTTATCCTTCAATCCCTGTATAACTCTCCGTTTCTTCCCACACAAAATATTAACTTTTTGGTACAGCTCTCTGCTGTTACGCTTCTAGCTGCTTCCTCTGCTTTGTCAGCCAAACTGTCAAGCTAAAGATTCTTATCAGTTGATAACTAATCCTTTATACATTTGTTAAGCTCTTTGTAATGTTTTCTGTTAGGATTAGTAGTACATTTACGTAGTTCATTCTTTCGAAAATCAGCTACAGAGCCTTATCACAAATAATTTTGCCTCTTTTCCTTTTTACCCAAATGAGAACTGTTAATTTCAAGAATGGCCTTTTAAAAAGGCCCTATTCTTCATCAGCTTCAGCAAACCATGACCGATAAAATGACTAAATAACCTATCATGTTAAGCTATGGGTATAACTCGGTCTTTTAGAGCTTCAGTGTTAAAGGTAACTCTTTTAACCTTAGTACAACACTTTTTAAACTGAAAGACACTTTTAACAAGGCAATGCTCAGATCCAATTTCAGCTCCCCTATCTGACCTGGTATTCCTAACAGAACTAGCCCATTTGCTGTTAATTAATATATCTGTTAATTAATAATATGTTAATAAATATTATCAATCGTATTCTTGGGCAACCCATCTGGTGAAACCCACATGTACCAATGTATGTTGGGGTGTTTGTAATAAGTATTAGTTATTCTCAAACCGTTAAGTTTATTTACCTATAGAGACGTTCCCCATTGTCATTGTAGCTATCAATATCAAAAGGATTTATCACTTTTACCGAAATGTCAGAGTCAGTGCAAACTTTAGCATTGAAGTCACCTAGAACAAGGGTAATATCTTCTTTGTTCACAGAATTCAAGTTCAGGCGCGGATTGGTAAGAGGTACTGAGCGCTGTAGCGTCCCGGGACTCGTAATACATCAGCATGCATAAAAAAAGTACCATTCCGCCCCTTTTCAAGATATCCTGAAGTTATCCGTAAAACCTATCTTTCTCATCTTCGTTGGCGTCCTCGGTGGGGGCATAACAACGGATAAAATTCACGTCTTCAATGCTTGTTTTAAATTTAGCGGTAAGAAATATTTGATTAATGCACTCAGTATCCTAAAAGAGCGTCATTTGCTGTCTGCTGAGAGGTTGAGAGGCAAACCTATGCCTTGAAGATGTTTTCTCTTTCCCTTCCTGAAAAGACAAATTTAAGATTATTTTTAAATATCTGAGCTTTATCTGTTGCAAGTCGAGTATATCTAGGTATAAAGGTGGAATTCTTGTGCCAGGACATCAAGAAAATATTCTCTATGCAGAGTTTTTATATTCCAAGAACCTGTGGAGAGAAAACGGTTATTGGGATCTTTAAAGAAACTAAGTTAATTTACAGCACACAGAGAGGAAGTGCCGACAAAATCAAACAGTCCCCTAATCGCTGCTGGCCAAGACCTTTCCCCCTATTATGAAAAGTAGGACTTCCTCCAATATAGGTTTCACGATCTCCGGAGAAACAAGGATTCAAGTACCTGTGATAGCCTCTGATCAGGTTTATCCATCAGCTGGCTGTCAACCCACAAACGGACAGAAAACAGCGGAAGATTTTCCATCAACAAAAGCTCACCTGTGCAGCAAATTCGGAATCCATAATCAAGTTCAGAGACATTATATCATTCAAGTTAGTATTGCATATTATACATTATGTAATGGCAAGTCCCAGTTGTACCGCAACGTATGGCCGCACGCTATGGGGAGAATGCCTTAATCTCCACTAACTATGCCGGGGCAAGACAGTGCCACAAGGACACAGCTCATCCACGGCTACCTATGGCGAACAATCCTATAGAAGGAAAGTTCATCCATCGTCCAAAACCTAAATTTAATCTGTTCCCTGGTTAGCCACAAAAATGGATATATAGATCCAAATTGACTCGGCTCCCGGGGTGGAGACTCTTCGTTTGGCTTTTCCATCGATAAGCCCGTCAACCGGGGTGAATAGTACCAGTCGCAAGCCCTCAACTTCGTCCTCTCCATAGTGCCACGCACCCACTGCTCCCCAGAAGCAGTCTGTACCCCAACTTCACTGAGGCTGCACCGATGAGCCCACTGGACCGGTGCCCCCAACACCAGTCCGCAGAACTCTTAGCCACATTGGGGCTGCAACCTAAAGTTTCCCTGAGCAAGCGAATAAGCCCACTAGACTGGCCTCTCCCAAACCAGTCTGCAGACCCTCACAAGCCCTGCCAACAAAGGCCACATCCCATCATGCAAATGAGGAAACAATGGGCCGTGACCCTACTTCACAGAGGCGCCATTAAACCCCCCACCACCACCACCACGTCAAAGTGGTCCCCTATCGGGGGGGGGGGGGGAGTATTGTATATGGTCATCACCAGGACCTTGTGTTGCCAAGCACTCCTGAGCCGGGTAGAAAAAATAAAAGTAGACATAATAGTCCAGATGAGTAGGCCACACTAATCTAATAGCCTTCTCCTTCTGTTCTCTTCCACAAGAAAGCGTCTCTTTTGAATGGTACTAATGGTCTGCACCACGAGAATGCGTGGTAGGACTTCAGGTGCTAGGCCTGGTCGGTTCTGTGTATCATCACAGGGGATTGGTGCATAGCTCTCTTTTTAATGAATACCTAGCTAATAACCATTTACTAATCATTTTATTTATTTCGACTCTAACAATTTACTAACTATTATATTTTTTACGACTCCTAATCGCAATTTACAAAAAAATTACATAGTATGCGATGTCCATAGCATAATATTTGATACATAGTGATACGCAAAGCTATTTGCTTATCTGCAAGAGGTTCAGTAATAATAGTTTATAAATATTATAGATAACGAACAGTTTGTGATTATATATAAATATTTCGCAAGTTATTTACTTGTAAATCAGCTAATTACCAATAATATAATATATAATCATTGTTTAGAGTTGCTTTATACCGTTTTCAATCTTGAATCTTCTTTTAAATGTTTCTTTAACTTCTTTTAACTACATGATTAATATCTCTTTGGAAGCAAGTAATTACATTTGTCATTATTGTTTATTATATGTCATAATCTTTAGTAATTCAGGCATTGACGACTTGTATTTTTCTATAATGCATTTTGTTTTTCATATGAATTAATCAGAAAATTCGGGATAATTAACATGTACTTATATCCCATCAAGAAGCTGCTTGCCACAGAGGTCTGACAGTAGCCTATCAGTTTATACGCCATAGAGAAGATCTATGAGGAAGGCGAGACCTCAGCAGAAACACAACGCCCACTGCGGTCGAAGGCTCTGCTGACCGGTTTGGGCCTGGTTGGACAGAGCTAAGATCATTTTGAGATCAAAGGATCCGCTGACTGGTTTGGAGCGCGGTTGGCAATCTAAGACCTCCATCAGGTGCTCAGTGGAGCAGTTCAGGGCCCTGCTGAACGACTTGGTCCCTCTAGAAGGCAAGGGCCCTTTTCAAATCTGGTTCCAACTAAGAGTCTCCATCCCGGGAGCCGAGTCAACGTGGATCTATATAACCTTGTTGTGGCTAACCGGGGAACAGATTAAATTTAGGTTTTGACCAATGGATGAGCTTTTCTTCTAGAGGACTGTTCGCCATAGGATAGTCGGGGATGAGCTGTATCTATATGGTATTGTCTTGCCCTGACCGTAGATAGCGGTAACACGGCAATTCCTAATACTGGTAGTGTCGAAAGGCGGAACTAGTGGGTTTTGTATCGTGAGTATTCTTCTTAGCCACTCGGCGATGTGATCACAGGTTCCAATAAAATAACGAATTTACATGATTAATTTTTCTTTTTTAATGATCGCTCTTGTATTGGATATTTTTTTTTGATATAATGGATTGCAATTTTTCAACTCTTTCATAATTGGTTAACTTTGCAGTTCGGAGAATGGTTATTTCGTAGCATAGTACGAATTCACAAGCATATTTTGTAAAATATGCCTATCTTAATATTTACATAATATCTTAATTTTTTTTTATTTTTATTGCATATAATCTAGCGTTTGAGTGATAGATTTGGTGTGTTCATTCTATCTAAATACTCTGTCGATATAAACAACTAAGAATTTAGAGAACGTACAGATGCTACGATGTTATTTAAACTGATTTTATCTTTACAATTTATCATATAGGTTTTTAGGTATCGTTTTATCTCATAAGTAATGTCCGTTTTTCGCATGGAAAAAATTGTGAGATGTGTTACGCCTTTTCTTTTGCATGCGTTAGAAAATGAGTACTGTAGGTTTGTGTAATATTAAGTAATTATAGTTTAATTACAGTTGAATCATCAAAATAATATGAAGTCCTCCGATGAGCATATTACGCATGTCAGGCTGCATGGGTTGGGTTGGGTTGTTTTACCTCTGAGCGGCACTTTTTTGCACACCATGGGCTAAATGACCAGGTCACATGGACCCCGAAGGCTCAGAGAAGGTTGGGGGAGGGAACCCACTGGAACAGCTGTTGGGAGACAGATGGTAGTCTCCCGTCAAGGCCATCCAGTGTGTTCTTTAACGTGCACAGGGTTTGGCTCTCCCGCACACGGGGCCACGGCTTAACGTCTCATCCGACGGACGGCGGCTTTTCCAAGCCCATCGGTGTCCCCTGCTGACCGTGGGCAGGGCGGGGAATTTTGCGGAGATAAATCTCAACGCTGACCCAGCTGGGACTCGAACCTGGAAACTACAGATTACGAGCCTGGCGCACTACCGACTGAGCCACCCCCGCCCCCACGCTGCATGAAGTCACAAAATGAGGAAGCTAATGTAGCGACGAAAAACATTCAAGATGAAAAGAATATTTAAGAAATAAATAGAAATAAATAAAGAATATAAAAGAAAGATATTTTCAACACGAGGAAGTGTCAACTGAGGTTCGCGAAGCTCAAGTCCAATGACTACAGCATAGTCGATGATACGTGTTCCAACCAACCTGCTGAAAACAACCTCTAAAAACAATCCAAGAATAATAGTTAGGGAACATATTGACTAACTCTATTTAATCCATTCCACTATTCATCGTCACGTAAAACAAATGGTAAAAATGCCCAAATGTGAAAAATGAGTTCAGCATGGATTCCGTCCAGCAAATATTCAGCAACGAGTAGAGTCATTTGCACTTCACTGCAATCCAGTCAACTTTATACGCCATTTTCAATCGAATTGCTATTAGGGGAGAGAAATGAGTGTTTTACCATAGCATTAAACATCGTCGACAGTGACTTACCGTCAAGAAATCGGCCACACCACAGTCATGAGAAGAATTGCACAACATAAAAGTTTAGAAAAGAGTATTGCCTTGTTTAATGTTTACTTAATCTGAAAATAAGAAAAATTCCTCCTCATGCAGTTGCTTGCCACAGAGGTCTGAAAGGAGCCTATCAGTTTATACTGCCAGAATAGGTTTGTGAAGATGGCGAGACCTTAGCAGAAAAGCGACACAAAGATCCATACCTTACCCGAGACTCGAATACAGGTCCTGCAGATCGATAGTCAAGCGCACTAACCACTCGGCCACGGGCCGGCTAGAAAGTAAGAAAAAGAAACGTTGCATATATTTAAAATCTTAAAAAATGCTTTATTTCAATGGTTTAAAAACCTCTTTCTGTTTTCTAAATGGTGCACTCTGTAGGAAAGAAATGGCTTCTTTAGATCATTTTATTTTTAGCAGCTTGGATAAATCTGTTTCTTTGGTCCTTGTACTTAAACTTAACTATAATGGGCTTGATTTTATTTTTTACTTTCGTTGGAACTTTGTGTATTCTTTCAATAACAACTTCTTCTTTAATGTTAAATGATTTTTTAGAGTTTTAAAAATATTATTCATATTTTCATTTCTCTCTTTTGGAACACCCAATGTCTCAATATAAGAGTTTTTTTAATATTTTTTTTGCCTTTTAAATAAAAAAATGGCAACAGTTCTTTAAGCTGATGGTTAAGTTAGTTTTGTGCTCCGTGATTTCTATTATTTATTCCGGTTTGTCATGCTGGTTTTGTTAGTGGAATTGAGGATTGGTTCATTAATTTACAAAATATGCTTTGAGTAAGTTTTGAGCTCTTGTTTTATAATCGCTGCAAAGTAGTTTGTTTCCAATGTTTCTCAAAAGAACTGTGAAACCGATTAAGAATTTTGATATTTTATGTTTTAAAACTGACTTCAGAATGAATATACGTGTTATTCTTATTTCCCCATGCTCGTCGAGTGGTTAGCGCGCTTGGCTACTGATCTAAGGGACTGGATTCGAGACCCGGTAAGGCATGGATGCATACATCCATACCTTGCCCGGGGCTCGAACCAATGTCGTTTTTCTGCTGAGGTCCTGCTGTCCTTTCAGACCTTCTACTATGGCATATAAACTGACAGGCTTCTGTCAGACCTCTGTGTCAAGCAGCTGCTTGAAGGTATATATATCTATTTTTTATTTATATGTCATTACGTGTCTCAAGACACATTTTTCGTCAATCTGTTCGATTGATGTGAACTAATATAAAACTTCAATGATAATATTTTATGTGTACATCTCACTTGAATAATACTTTAAACTTTTATGATAACTACTTTGCTTAAAAAGAATTCAAAAATTGCAATACTCAAGCAAACATTCTCCGTGGTATTACTGTGATACAGATGTGAGATATGTGGAAAATAATGATGATAATGCCAATATAACTAGTAACGATACAAAAATTAAAAACAGAATAAAACCACATACAATTATTCCTGTAAAAATGTTTGTACTGACAAAAGAGATTACTGACTTGTATACGTGAAGAATTTGTTAAAAATAATAAATATATAGAGGAAGAATTTGAAGAAATTAAAAGACCTTTAGAATTCAATTCTGATTATATAATAAAATTAAGCAAACTATCAATGATTTAAAATCAGAAATTAAAGAAATAAAGAAAGAATATTTAATCTTAAAAAATGAAAAAAATGCAATCAAAGGCTGAAATGAATGTGATGAAAACACAATTAAATGATCAAGAACAATATTCCGAAAATTTTAATTTTGAAATATTGTGTGTTCCAGAAGAGAGAAATGAAAATATAAATGATATTTTTAAATCTGTAAAAATTCATCCTAACATTAAATAAAAAGTTGTTGTTGAAAGAATACACAGAGTTCCAACGAAAGTAAAAAAATAAAATCAAGCCCATTATAGTTAAGTTAAATTGCAAGGACCAAAGAAACAGATTTATCCAAGCTGCTTAGAAAAAAAAAATAAGCATCAATGCTAATGAGATCCCTTCCAGATTTATGGGAAAAAAATCTTTATTAACGAACACTTAACCCAGATAAATAAAAATCTATTCTATGAAGTATGTTTGGATATGAGCACAATTTCAAATATGTATGGACTAAAGAAGGAAAAATATATGTAAGAAAAGATGAGACTTCTCGAGTGTTACGATGATTTAATTAAACTTCCTTAAATTAATCGGATGATTTAATTAATATTCCTAAAAATTACGAATAATTCACATCATATAAATAATAGCATTTTTCCATTTTATGATAATAATAAGTGTTGAAATTTTGAAAATATAGTGGCTTTTGGTAATTTCATTACACAAAACTTGTACAATTGATTTAATATAATTCACCTAAAATATTCGTAGTTTAAGAGCACATTTTGATGAATTATTATTTTTATTGTCTACTGTTAATTACAATTTAGATGTAATAATATTAATTGAAATATGGGTGAAGAATGATGAAATCAATTTACTTAATATAATAGGATTTCAAACGATTTTTAAATGTAGAGACTACAATAAATCTGGCGGTACAATCTATTATTTTATGAAAGAATTGTTTGATTTTCAAAAAACACATTGAAATGAATACTGCTGATAATATAAATGTACATGATGAAGTAAATGATCTTTATATTATGACATTATATAGGGATCGTGATTCAATTCATGATTATCTAGAAGAACTAGATTCAATTTCATATACTATTGAATATAAAAATGTTACATTTATTGGAGATATCAATATTGATATAAGAAATGATAGCAATAATACTAATGACCATTTCAATGTATTATCAGCAAATGGATATCAATCTTTAATAAACGACTATGCAAGAATTTATGATCAATCTAAAAGTTGCATTGATCGTATCTTTATTAGAGAACTTAAGATATATTATTATAAATGTGCACTATTTCTAAATGATATAACAGATCTCCATACTTCGATTTTAAAAATTCTTAAGCCTAATGTAAAAATAAAAAAGAAACATGAAATATCTCTAGAATCAATTTTAAAATGTTAGAATCTAAAATGAAAATTTTAATTTAAAATTAGATTAAATTGATAATTCAAATATAAATGATATATACGTAACTTTTATAGAGTTAGTTAATCATTCAATATTAAGCAGCATACAAACACATGATATTGATAAAAGAAACATAAAAATTAATTGTAATCCTTAAATAACTGATGAAATGATTAATTTGATTAAAGAAAGGGATAAAGCATTTTTAACACACAAAAAGTACCCATAAATATTGCAATATGATGATGAACATAAAACAATTAGAAAAAGCATAGTTTCAAACATAAGAAATTTGAAAAATAAATATAATGAAACTGAATTTAAAAAGTGTAAAAAGAATGCAAAGAAAAAATGGAAATGTGTAAAGAAAATTTTAAATGAAAAGCTTCTGAGCAAACAATACCAGTGTATATTGATGCAGTGAAATTAATTAATGACATTAACTATCATTTTTAATGTTAACAATTATACATATATTAACTTTCATAACTATCCCTCTATCTTAAATAACAAAAAAATAATATTTTTGAAAGAGTCAGATGAAACTAAATTAAATGATGTTATAAACAACTTAGATGAAAATAAAGCTTATGGATATGAAAATATGTCCCGTAATATTGAAAATCATTAATAAGTACTAAGTAAAGTTTTGACACAAATCATAAATAAATTGTTAAATTTTGGAATTTTCATGAATATTCTATGTATTATCCATCTTATAAATTTTATATAATTATAGTAATTATAATTGATTTTTATCCATCTCTATATTGCCTGTTTTTTCAAAAGTTATTGAAACAATAATGAAAAATAGAATTACAAAATTTTTAAATAATTCATATTTTTTTATAAATCGCAATTTGGGTTTATAGAACATAAGAGTACAGATCATGCAGTGTTAGAAATTATTACTACTGCCTAACATGGAAGAAATAATTCTCAAAAAACTATGGTAATGTTTATAGACATTGCAAATGCACTTAATACTGTAAATCATGAAATGTTATTGCATAAAATAAATTATATTGGTGTTAGAGGAAATACACTAAAATAGTTTAAATCATATATTACAGATAGAAAACAAATTGTAGACGTCAGAAATGCAAAAAGTTCACCCTGTTGCTTACTAAAGGAATGCCTCAGGGCTCAGTCTTGGGACCTATTTTGTTTCTGATATATACGTATTTTAATGATTTCTTTTTTAGTAACATAACAGGATATCCTATATCGTATGCAGATGACACTGCTATAGTATATAGAAGCAATAATCCTGAAGAATTAAAATCGAATATATGTAATGATTTAAAAAAAATCAGTTTTGGTTTCATCAAAATCATCTTACACTGAATATAAAAAAAATCGTATTCAATGTATTTCATTATCATTAACAACAGTTGTTTAAAAGAAAAATCATATATCATAGACTTGTAATAATAATAATAATGTTTGACATGTGCAGAAATTAAACTAATTAAAACATACAAACATTTGGGAGATAATATTGATAGAAATTTGAAATGAAATAGTCATACAAACATGTTTGCAAAACATTTAAGATATTTCCTAATTAGAATATATCATTTAAGGAAAATTATAAATACTTCCTTTCTCATAACTCTTTACTATTCATGGATTCAGACTACTGTACAATATTGTTTAATTAGTTGGGAAGCAACGTATTTAAATTCTTTAAATAAATTAATAAAGTTACAAAACCAAAATTTGAAGGTTACAGAATTACGAAATTAAAAGATATGATTTTTGAAAATAAAATATTGGATTTAAGACAATTATATATTTATAAAATCTTTCTGTTTGCATTTAAAACCAAGATATATTAAAGTTTCAACATATAAAACTAAATCTTAGACATAGAGAACTTTATTATGTACTTTTTTCAAGAAAAGAAATTATCCATAGACATTTCATGATTATATCATGAAATGATAATTTGTTAAAAATATTTTATAAAAAATTATTAAAAAAGAAATTATTGAAATATATCAGAAACAAATTCAATATTAAGTCCCAAATATTTATGTTTTAATTTGTTTAATTTCTGCACATGTACAGCATTATTATTATTATTACAAGTAAATCTATGATATATGATTTTATCTTTGAAATAACTCTTGTTAGTTGAAACTGAAATACATTGAACACGATTCTCCGCAAAATTTTAATAAATTACCGAGGAGTATAAAAGAAGGAAAAAAGGAGAATATCTTTAAAATCAAAATTATGCAAATATTATTAAATATAAACGATATTGAGTCCTTATTTCACTGTTAAGTGAATTCATCATCATCATCATCATCATCATCCTCAAGCAGCTATGGGCTACAGAGGTACATTAAATAAATTAAGTGAATTCCTCATTTCATATATCATTAATAAAAAAATCTGAAATTATTGATTTTTAAATTTTATTCCCACTATTAAATCTTTGAATATATCCGTAAAAAATGCATATCGATAAAAATAATAATGTAATTTGACAACTTGTAAGACCACAAAGCTCATTGGTTGTTCTTATATGGCTTCTGCTTTAATGCATTTCATTTCACAGTAAATATTTTACATATATGATTTCATTTATCTTCAATTGTATATATTTGTTCATACTGAATTGTGGATATATATTTTAGATCATTATTTATGTGTAAGTATTATAATGTCTTATATTTATTATTTTTATTAAGTGTATTATATGCTATATATGGTCAATAAAAAAAATTAAACTTGGCCAGACGTCTTACGTGTTGTTTCATATATATTACTCATATATTGCTTAACGTTCTTATTTGCATAGATACTTAAATTGCTAATTACTAAAATCTGGGATAAGTATGATGCTATTTATACTTGGAGTTGTTTTTACCTCACTATTTTACGACCTCCCCTAATCGCAATTCCTAGGTTGGATGAGACATTAAGTGTGCAGTAGTAGGCACCCAATATAGCGTAATTAATACTTCCTGTCTATGACATCACTGACCACGCCCATTTCCGCCTTCCTATTAAACCCCTTATTAATATTCATAATTAATAATTAATAATTAAATAATAATTAATTAAAATTAAGTAATCCCACCTTTATTAAAAAAAAGCCTTTATCAAAAATTAACCCCCTTTATTAAAAAAACCCTTTTATTAAAAAATTCCTTCCCCTCATTAACCCCCCATCAAAACTTCCCTCCCTCCTTTTAACCCGTGGCGCCTTCTAGTGACTATCATGAGTACTATATTTTAGAAAAACCCTCTATTTTAGTCGTAATAATTTACAGACTCCCACCTCATTAAAAAAACCCTTATCAAAAGTTCCCTCCCCCTTTATGAAAAACCTGTGGCGCCATCTAGTGTATAGGTTGAATATTATTTCTAGAAAAACCCTCTATTTTAACCGAAATTATTCCCAATTTTTGAATCACCCTTATCAAAAGTTCCCTTTGTTAAAACTTCATCATCATCATCATCATCATCATCATCATCATCATCATCATCATCATCATCATCATCATCATCATCATCATCATCATCATCATCATCATCATCATCATCATCATCATCATCAAGCAGCCATGGGCTACGGAGGTCCAACCAGACCGCGCAGTTTAATTCTCCAAGCATATCTGTCCTGAGCTACATCTGCTGCATCCGGCCACTGTACACCAATTCTAACAAGGTCCTGTTTGACATTGTCTGCCCACCGCATCCTAGGTCTCCCCCTCCTTCTGAGGCCTCCAGGCACACTGTTCATAACCCTATTCGCCAATCTATAATTATCCATACGGGCAACATGGCCAAACCAGCGGAGTCTCTCTCTGCACAATATGCTGCTTAAAGGAGGTTGCAGACTCCTTTGCCTAACCTCATCATTAGTTACAAAGTTAAACCACCTAATGCCCAAGATACTGCGTAAGCATCTAGAATCAAAAGCATCTAGTTTCCTGTTATCTTGCTTACACAGCGTCCAAGTTTCACTACCATAACTAACCCTAGAAAGAACCAAACTATTATACAGTCTAATTTTAGTCTTTAGGTGTATACGCCTATTTCTCCACAATCTCCATAGATTCTTAAAAGTCCCGGCAGCAATACCTATTCGTGTGTTAATCTCATGCCGCACATCACCAGTATCAGTTACGCAGCTCCCAAGGTAATTAAACTGTGACACCTGCTCAAGACTGCAACCATTCAGATTAACTGAATCACAACCTGCCTGACCAATTTTCATCACTTTAGTTTTCTCTCTGTTTATAACCAAACCTACTGTACTACCAGTCTCATCAACAGTTCGAATGAAAGAGTTCATCTCATTAACATCATTTGCCAAAAGGGCTAAATCATCAGCATAATCTAAATCAGAGATTTTCGTATCTCCAGCCCATGTAAGGCCAAAAGCTTTCCCTTGAAATGAATTTCGCATAACATAATCAACAACCAAACTAAAGAGAAAAGGAGACAAAATGCACCCTTGTCGAACACCAGAAGTAATGCTAAACCAATTGCTACAAGCCTTACAAAGTCTCACACACGACTCAGTGTTATTATAGAGAGCGTTCATTATGTTAACTAACTTGTCAGGTATACCATATGATCTCACAATCAACCACAAATTATGACGATCAACAGAGTCGAAAGCCTTTTTGAAATCAACAAAGCTAGCAACCAAAGGTTTCTGAAACTCTAAACATTTCTCAAGAATCTGCCTAAGTGAAAATATCTGATCTACACATCCCCTACCATTTCTGAATCCACATTGCTCATCACGCAATTGCCTGTCAACCAGATTCTTAATTCTATTAAGCACAATCATGGAAAGAACTTTACCTGGAACGGAGAGTAGGCTGATACCCCTATAGTTATCACAAGAACTGCGATCACCTTTTTTGAAAATAGGGATAATAATAGCTCTGGTAAAATCTTTAGGAACCATGCCTTTATCATAAAAGTTATTCAAAATTTCAGTCATCCAAATGGTAACAGAAACATTCCCAGCTCTAAGCATTTCCGTAGTAATTTCATCCACCCCTGGGGATTTATGAAGTTTAAGTTCAGAAATAGCCAAACTAACTTCAGATTGTGTTATAGGGCCAACATTAAAGCCAACAATGCATCTATCATCATTGTAAACAATGGGAGTAGAACTAACCACATTGTTTAGAACATCACTGAAATGCTCAGCCCACCTAGCCATGACAGAATCCTCACCTTCTATAACCTTGCCTTGTTTATCCTTCAATCCCTGTATACCTGTTCGTTTTCTACCACACAAAACATTAACTATCTGGTACAGCTCTCTGCTGTTGTGCTGTCTAACTGCTTCCTCAGCTTTGTCAGCAAGGCCATCGAGCCAAAGATTCTTATCAGTAGCTAACTGATTCTTTACACGTTTATTAAGTTCTTTGTAATGCATTCTATTAGGACTAGTAGGGTACTGATTAAGGACATTCCTGCAGTTCCTTCTTTCTGAAATAAGCTCAAGTGCCTTATCACTTAAATAATTCTGCCTCCTCTGCTCCTTTTTCCCTAAAAGAGTACTGTTAGTTTCCAAAAAAGCCTGTTTAAAATGGCCCCCATTCTTCCTCAACTTCAGTATTAAGCAAACCATGACTGTCATAATGACTAAGTAACCTATCATGGTAAGCTTTAGCTATAACTGGGTCTTTCAGAGCTTCAGTATTAAAAGTAAATTTTTTAACCCTAGCACAACACTTTTCAAGTTTAAGTTGCAAGACACTTTTAACAAGGTAATGGTCAGATCCAATTTCAGCTCCCCTATATGCCCTGGTATTTCTTACAGAACTAGCCCATTTGCTGTTAATTAATATATAATCAATCATATTCTTATGCAGCCCATCAGGTGAAACCCATGTGTATTTATGTATGTCGCGGTGTTTGTAATATGTGTTATTATTCTGAAACCATTTAGTTTACTTACCTGTAGGAGACGTTGCCCAGTGCCATTGCAGCTACCAATACCAAAAGGGCCTATTACTCCTCCCCAAATGTCAGAGTCGGTACCAACTTTGGCATTGAAGTCACCAAGAACAAGGGTAATATCTCCTTTCTTGACAGAATTCAAAATATCCTGAAGTTGTCTGTAAAACCTATCCTTCTCATCCTCATCAGAATCCTCAGTGGGGGCATAACAGCAGATAACATTGAAGTCTTTAATGCTTGTCTGAAATTTTGCTGTAAGAAACCTTTCATTAATGCACTCATATCCTAGAAGAGCATCACTAGCATGTCTGCTGAGCAGCAGACCCACGCCTTGGTGATGCTTTCCATCCTCCCTCCCTGTAAAGAGAAATTTAAAGTTATTTTTAAGTATCTCACCTTTACCTGTCCATCTGGTGTCTTGCAAGCCTAGAATATCTAGGTTATAACGCTGGAATTCCTGCATGAGGACATCAAGAGAATAATCTCTATGTAATGTCCTCAAGTTCCACGTTCCTGCAGAGAGAAAATGATTAGTAGGATTTTTAAAGAAATTAGGTTTATTGAGATTGGTAGGGCCAACAATATCAAACAGCCCCCTGATCGCAGGCATGGGGCAAAGACCTGTTCCTCCTCCGCTAAAGGCTGAAGTCACCGATGCTGGTAGGAACTTCAGGCACCACCTTTTCAAGTGGACTTTTTCAAGAACCATATGGCCTGCCTGAGACACATTACTCCAGTTTAGGCTTGACGATGCCCAACTAGCTAAGTAAGGTTCAGGTACCTGCGATGATCTCTGATTAGGATTATCCACCAGCTGATATAAGGTATCCCATGCCTCTGTTCACTTAGAGCTGGCAACCCAGAAGCAAACAGAAAACACAGCGGCAGACTCTCCCTAAACAGAGGCCCACCAGTGCAGCAAGTCCAGGATCCATAATCAAGCTCAAATCCATAAACAACTCCAGTCTAGTAGATATAAATGGTCAGCACCAGGACCCTGTGAAGTTGACCACTCCTCAGCAGGGTTGAAAAAAAAGAAAAAAGTGGCCATAGATGACCAGATCAGTAGGCCATACTGAACTGGCAGCCCTCCCCTTCCGTTCCCTTCCAAAAGAGAATATCTCTTTTGAAAGGTACTAACGGCCTGCACCACGAGAAGGCGGGGTCGGACATTAGGTGCTAGACCTGGCCGGTTCTGTGCATCATCACTGGGGATTGGTACACAGCTCTCCTTCCAGTTTATGCCTAGCTACCATTTTTAAAACTTCACCAATCTCAAACTCCCTTGGTATCCACGTTCATCTGAAATTTTCCAAGTCCAACTAAGCTTTGGGTGGCAACGATCAGAATGGCTGATGCAAGTCTCAAAATAATTACAAAACGTTGGGTAGCAATGATCAGAAAATCCCCTCCACTTTATTAAAATTCCCTCCCCCACATTAAAAAACCTTTATTAAAACTGCCCCACTAATTGACCCACCTGTATTTTAAGCCCTCTCTATAAAGACCCCACTGGTTGACCTAAAGCCCTCCTCTTTAAAGGACCCCTGGTCGACCCATTGCGTGGTAAATCAGTTTTCCCTATGCACATTTAATCTAATGGTGGTGTCATCCAGCATGCGTTTTAGTACCTCTCCTGTATTTAAAAAAATTCCTATCGATGCAGTGATTTGAACCCAATACCTTGCTGTCAATAGCCAGATGTTATAGCACTCGACTATGTATTATTTCCTAACACCTGAAAAAGATTTTTGGCGGCGTCATCTAGTATATAATTTAGCAAGATTTTAACCGAAATTATTCCCAATTTTTGACTCACCCTTATCAAAAGTTCCCTTTATTAAAACTTCACTGATCACAAACTCCCATGGTTTCTATCCTTTTACAAATCCAACTAAACTTTTTCAATGGCAACTCCGTCTCAGAATGTCTGATGCAATCCTTGAACAAGGTCCCCATATTTTGCGAATTCGACCTTCACTAGAATAAGGACTATCCCGCAGTAACTTTTTTAAAAGTCTGTCCCACAGAAAATTTATAAAAGGAAAAAAATCTGATTTTATTCGTAATTATGAAAAATATCGAGGGGTAATGTGTTCGACATAAAAGACCCGTGTTTGGATCCTCACCCCGGACCACGTTTTACTGGCGGATGGTTTTTAACAAAAGTCCTGCGAAATTAAAAATTCCAAACGGGGAGTCCAGAGACAGTTCTCTACATTCCCAATTCTACCCTTTATGATTCATGTACGAAATGCTTTTCAATGTGCCCAGTGCCAATGTACACAATGTAGACAAGCCATTTTGAAATTATTCGCCGTAAACCTCCAAGTGCTGAGCTTATTAGTCACTATGGGTTGATGTCATCAGATATCTGTGCTTCCGCATCAGGACTTGTCTTGGAAAGTGGTTTTATATTTGTCTCAATTACTCTCTGCCATTACGCGACATGGTTTAAAAATACTTATTGTCGCTGTATCCTCAGTACATGATGCAAATTCTTTCCTAGGAAGTAACGCTACTCCGAAGAAAAATCAGCTAAGGGAGTAATCATTAATCTATAAACTCTCTCATAGTTTTAAAAATCCTCTCTTCCACCATTTACCAACGAATGTGATGACGCTGATGAAATTCACGTTGCAACGTTAGTTACACGCTTTACAAGGGCAGTTGTTTTCATCAGGCAAATTCTGCAAAGACTACGCGGCAGAATGTTATAGAAAGTAAGCCATGCTAAAAGTAGAATTCATACTTTTCCGCTTGTGTAAAGAACTTTAGTTCCAACACGAATTCACGTTAATAGGGGACAAGAGGGAAATACACTTAACTTACTATAAACAATAATACATAAGTCTTACCCGAACGTACCCTCTCAACATACCTGAGCTAATATATCGAAATGAGAAAGCTTCGGCGTAACATAAAAATCCACCTAACTAAAGAAGTACAAACCTCATCAATGAGCTTTGGATACTTATTACTGTTCAGTCACACCGGTGAAAACGAATTTTTCCCTTGTGCTGAAAAGCGACGCTGATATACCTTTCATGCAAAACACTAGATTAATGATTGCGAACGATTTGATCCGCGAAGGATTCCCACAACCACACGTGCAGCAGCCCCCCAACCACGAGATGAAATGGCGAATTGTGCGCTTAATAGTCAACCCGAATAATACCTTTTCACAACCGCAGGTACATCTCGAGAATTCACAGTGAATCTAAAGACATGCAGGGAGACATGCGCACAGGCGGCCCACCCGGTGATAAAAGGTCACAGGTCAACTCAAGCGCTGACCTATGGAAAGCTGATAACCGAAGCATGTCTAATTTCTTGTGAGAATCGCTCAGTGCTTTATCTTCCTCGAGGGTGCCCTAATGAGAAATTTAAATAACGACATGACGAAATGCAGCAATTCAAAATAAGGGATTCTTCTACCGATTCACATGATCTGCTGAAATGACACATCACGGCAACAAGCTGGCCAGCTGGTGACGTACAAAGGTCATGGACCACTCGCCTACACCACTAGTGCTGACCTATGGAAAGCTGATAAGTCGATGCGAAAGATATGCTACTTATCCTTTACTTGTGAGAACCGCTCTGTGTCTTTATCTTCCTCAAAGATCTTTTGAACAAAGTTAAATAATACTGTTTCCTGTCGAAATGCTGCATTTTATCAGGTCAACAGGGGCTCCATGTATGCTCCCTTAGGATCTTTCGGAAGTACACAGCGGTTTTTGAAACTCCAAGACGTCAGTTGATTTTACAAGATCAAGGTCGTCTTATACTGTTCATCACAATTAAAGAAAATATGGTTACAGGGAGAATATGGTTTGACCTCGTACATTAGAAAGGGGACATAGAGAAAAAGAAATGTGTGATGTATAATTCAGCATAAAAAATGGAAAACCTTAATACGAGTTTCGCAAAATGTGTAAAAATCCCAGTGATACGATTCCCTGCATCCTTTGTTAGGTGATAGTGTTAACATCCACGAATTTTCAAATGACATTCGGGGGAGTTTTCACTTATATGTCAACTTTTATTTTTTTTCCAACCACGATAATGCACCGTTTCTGTGGAACGCTTGTGACTTCGATGCAAAAAATGGGTAGGGGGCGATCTTTCTCACACTAGCGATATGACCATGCACTTTGGGAAAACCAACCTGGTTCGTGCATTTCCCACAGACAATAAAGGTTTCAACTAAAAAGTCATTAAAACCGTGAATGGACTGATCTGATTGATAAAAATATGTGAAACGTAATGTAATGAGCTTGAGGGTTGACAACATTAATATAGACAGGGATTGACTTCCACACCTGTTTTCTCTGTACTATCATAAATTGAGAAACCTCGATACTTGAGAAATGATTCGTTTAACTATGAAAAATGAATAGACCTCTGAAAAGTTTAATTCTCCACACTATCTACTGAGTTCATTCTGCTGTAGATGTCTAATTCTGTCAGGATGACAAGGGATGATTTACACATTCAAGGACTTTCTCCTTTTCTGACATTCGTTAATCAAAGTGTCTATCAACAAAAGATACTACGCATCAGACGTTAATGACTCATCATTACACAGACAAACTACCTATCCATATGTTGTGTAAGCATTTAAAATGAAAAACTGATTGCAAGTTTGTTTCACTTTCATAGAGATAAACTAACGCTTCAGATGCATGTTTCTCATTATGTATTCTTTGATTTCTCTCATACAATACCACTATCTCAAACACTGATACATCTACCACGTATGTGTATATTTACTTTCACAGCACCATTTGCCGAAAGAGGTAAAATCGCAAGCATCTGAGTCAGATTATTATTTTTTCCAGATATCTGCTAATTCTTTACGTTGAAAATCTCACAATAGCCTGAAATGGACAGTACTTTGCCCTGTCTATATTAATGTTGTCAACCCTCAAGCTCATTACATTACGTTTCACATATTTTTATCAATCAGATCAGTCCATTCACGGTGTTAATGACTTTTCAGTTCAAATCTTTATTGTCTATGAGAAATGCATGAACCAGGTTTGTTTTTACCAAAGTGCATGGTCATATCGCTAGTGTGAGGAAGATCGCCCCCTACCCATTTTTTGCATCGAAGTCACAAGTGTTCCACAGAAACGGTGCATTATCGTGGTTGGAAAAAAATAAAAGTTGACACATAAGTGATAACTCCCCCGAATGTCATTTGAAAATTCGTGGATGTTAACATTATCACCTAACAAAGGATGCAGGGAATCTTATTACTTCATATCACACTGGGATTTTTACACATTTTGCGAAACTCCTATTGTTTCTCATTTTTTACGCTGAATTATACATCACACATTTCTTTTTCTGTATGTTCCCTTTCTAATGTATGAGGTCAAACCATATTTTCCCTGTAACCATATTTTCTTTAATTGTGATGAGCAGTATAAGACGACCATGACCTTGTAAAATCAACTGACCACTTAGAGTTTCAAAAACCGCTGTGTACTTCCAAAAGATCCTAAGGGAGCATACATGAAGCCTTCGTTGACCTGATAAAATGCAGCATTTCGACAGGAAACAGTAATTATTTTACTTTGTTCAAAAGATCTTTGAGGAAGATGAAGGCTCGGAGTGGTTCTCACGAGTAAAGGATGAGTAGCATATCTTTCGCATCGACTTATCAGCTTTCCATAGGTCAGCGCTAGACCTGGGCGAGTGGTTCGTGACCATTGTATGTCACCTACTGGCCAGCTTGTTGCCGTGATGTGTCATTTCCGCAGATCACGTGAATCGGCAGAAGAATCACTTATTTTGATTTGCTGCATTTCATGATGTCATTATTTAACTTTCTCATTAGGGCACCCTCGAGGAAGATAAAGCACTGAGCGGTTCTCACAAGAAATTAGACATGTTTCAGTTATCAGCTTTTCATAGGTCAGTGCTTGAGTTGACCCGTGATCTTTTATCACCGGGTGGGCCACCTGTGCGCATGTCTCCCTGCATGTCTTTAGAGTCACTAGTAGTTTCAATGCAACCTACAGATCCCATATTAGTTCTTCCCCCATGACGTCACAGACCGTGCCCACTTCCGACCACGCCCCTAATTAATAACCAATTAATAACTAGTTAATAACCAATTAATAACACATAATTAATTAGAAATTAATTAAAAATTAATTAATCCCCTTTATTAAAAACCCCCATTTATTAAAAATTTCTCCCCTTTATTAAAAAAATCCCCTTCCTCCCCCCCCCCTTTAACCCGTGGCGCCATTTGGTGACTATGAAGAGTACTATTTTCGGAAAAAACCCCTATTTTAACTCTAATTTCCCAATTTTTGATTCCCCCTCCTCATTAAAAAATCCCCCTATCAAAAGTTCCGCCCCCTTTATTAAAATTCCATTCCCCTTTTAACCCCCAGCGCCATCTAGTGACTATAATGTCGGGAAAAACCCCCGATTTTAGTCGTAATTAATCTTTGATGGGTGGCAACGATCAGCTGATGCAAGCCGCAGAATAGTTGCAAATGGGATGGCAATGATCGGATGATGCAAGTCTCCGAATAATTGCAGGGGTGGCAATCTCACACAGAAAGGGGTGATGCAATCCTCAATACCAATCGTCTCCTATTGACTTATTATATTTCCTGATAAAACTACAGGTCCTGATTGGTTGTCCTAGGTGGCTGCTTTCCCTAGTTAAATAGGGGCCAGCCCTCGAGTGCGTCATTGTTCACGATGCAGGCTACCAATCCAGATATGTGTTGTCTCAGTGAAGATGTTTACGTCGTGCCTTCGCTGTTCAAAAATAAGTTTTCTGTGCACATACGTTGCTACAAGAAATATGAAAATAGCGAACTCATCTACCCTACACCTGTGGGAGTTACCCTCTCCATACCTGAATGGGAGGCTTTGTGTGCTGTGGTCCCCCACATAGAGGATAAAGTGAAAAACGGTCCCGATCAACAGACATGGTACGTGATGCCTGGTTTAGTGCCTACATGTATCGCACTGCAGGTGGTGAACGCTGTGTCGACTTCATCAAAGAATCAGCCAACCAAAGAACTCTACAGTTCCGTGTTGTGAGACGCAGTATAACACTGAACGCTTCGCAGCGGTTCATGCTGGCTATCCACGTAGACGAAGTGATGCGCATTGTGCATAACGTGTGTGGAACTCTCAAAGATCACCATCTCCGTTCAGCTATTATGGAACATTCAGAATCCGTTCGCCCTTTCCTGCTGGGACCTGTTTTCGACGCCCCAGATTGTGTTTACCCGCTACTGGTGAATATTTTTCAGCAAGAACTTATGTGCGTGATACCGTTAGATGGACTGCAACCCGAAGAAAAAATACCGACCATCGTAGGGTGGTCTGGTGACCCGAACATTAATGCTCTAGCACAGGTATTTGTGGATACGGCCTGGAAACGAGGTCTGTTGAATTATGTAGATTCTGGATTTGTGTGTACTCTGAAATATAATGTTATTGTCGACGATGCGAAAAATGAAATGTATAAATTAAATAAATAATTGCAACCCATATAATGTGTCTGTCTTTTCATTCAATGTCATTTTTGTCTTGGTATGGATAGGATCAAGAAGGTTTAGCTAGTGCTGGAAGTGTCATCATAACAGTGTTAACGATAGTGGTGCTTGTATTAGAACTTGTAGCTCTTAATAAAAATATATAGTGTGGGGAGTCAAAAGCCTTAGGCAGTGAATACAAAATTCGAGTGTGCAACTTAACAGTGGACATCCGACAGTTTATAGGGGACATTCCTACAGTTACAGGTGTTACACTTTCCCTACAACAATGGCAAAACCTGGTGGGATACGACGACTGGGTGCAGCAGAAAACAAAACTTTGGAATCCCATTATTTCGACTCTGAAAGAGGATTTGGTAGTGTAAAAAAGTTAGCTCAGAACACGGGGCTGCCGCTCAAACTCGTCCGAGAATGGTTAGAAAAGCAACCTGCCTACACGCTACATAAGCCTGTTCGCAGAAAGTTCCCCCATAACAAAGTTTACATCACAGGGTTAGACGAACAATGGCAAGCCGATCTCGTAGTTGTGAAAAATCTAACTCGCTTCAATGACGGTTATCGCTACATATTAACGATCATCGATGTGTTCTAGAGATATGGGTGGGTGGTGCCTATGAAGGCAAAAACAGGGAAAGAAATGGTGTCGGCTTTCAAAAAAATCCTTTCCATGGGGCGATCACCCATGAATTTAAATACGGATCAAGGTACCGAATTTACCAACAGAGTATTCCAGAAATTCCTGAAAAAGAAATGTATTCGGTTCTTCATCACGTACTCTGACAAAAAAGCAGCTTTGGTGGAGAGATGGAATCGCACCCTACGCGAGAGACTGGGAAGATATTATACATGCAATAACACCTACCGGTACTTGGACGTGCTGCAATATGTTGTAAGAGGTTAGAATGCTGCAGTTCACAGTGCACACGATATGGCTCCCAAGGACGTGACCTTACACAATGGAGACGCTGTGTGGGTTTGACTCTATCGCAATCCGGCCATGGTAAAAGAAAAATCAGCATTTAAAGTAGGGTACACGGTTCAACTAGCCAGACTAAAAGTACCCTTCAAGAAGGCAGGTACGCATTTGTGGACCGAAGAAATTTATATAGTCGACAAGGTGTTACAATGTCAGCCCCCTGTATACATCGTACGGGATTCCGAGGGAGAAGTGTTGAAGGGGACATTCTATAAATCAGAACTTCAAAAAGTAACAGAACCCGAACTTTACACTGTTGAGAAAATAATCGAGAGAAAAGGTCAAAAGGCACTGGTCAAATTTCGCAGTTATCCAAAACCTTCGTGGATTCCTAAAAAATGGATAATTTCTACCTGACCCTACCCTCCACAGCTAGTCAGAATATTTACCCGAACAATTCACAGAGTGATTTCACGGTTCGTCTATCACAACCCCTAAGACTAGGGGGAAAATGGAAAGTGGGGTTAGCAGAAGTACACTTACCCGTGAGCTGGTACAATGTTGATGGTCCTAATGACACTTATCAATATTATGCTCCTGCTCCCTTTGAAGAATACTGGAAAATCAAGCTTAAACCAGGCAAAATAACTCGAATGGAACTGTTGTCTCACCCCTCTGCTCAGCTCTCCAAAGAAATATTGGTGTCATATAACGTTGGTTACTGGGTATTCAAACCAAGTGAGGGATAGGGATTGATGTTCTCTAAAACGAATCTTATCAAGCTTCTGTGTGTCGGAGAGGGAGAAGTTGACAAACCCTTCTACGAATGATTTGCTAGCAAACTTTGCAATGCTGCAACATTCCAGATAGATGATGATTATTATTTCTACGTGATTCCTCCAGGTAGTTTCCACGAACGAAAGGTGCCACATGAACGATACGAAACTGCTGCATCATTGTCCGATACGATGAACAGGTCATGCCCTACAAGTTGAGAAAAGCTTTCCACTTCAAGCAACAGGCCGATCACACCGTGTTGATGAACGCCGACAAGTCACATTTCATTAAATTTCCTCAATCGAACCCTGGATTAGGAGACATGCTAGGAATCACTAAATTGGATATTCCACTGAAAAAGGCCTGGGTGATTACCCCATCGATATGAACAGAGGAATGTATGGTATTTATTTGTATTCAGACCTGATTGCACCTCAGTTGTTAGGTGATACTCATGGTGAACTGTTGCATGTTGTGAATCCTGCTATCAGAACCAGTAATAACAAAGATATTGTTGCGGTGTAACAACAACCTGTTTACTACCCCCTGGCAAGAAACAGTTTCGAGAGTGTGAGAATCTTTCTTCCTACCGATACAGGAGAACCTCTGCATTTTAAATTCGGTAAAGTTATAGTCAAGTTACATTTCTGCCATAAATTCGTTCCCCCTTCTGCAGGCAACTATGTTAGCTACTACAAGAGCCAAACGGGGCAGGGTTTATTCAGGGGCCCTCGTTATCAGAGAGCTGATGGACTCAGTAGCATCTTTGTCACTATTGGACGTTTCATCAGCCCTCTTCTACGACCGGCACTGTTCATCCTACATAAGGGTGGACTACGGTTCGTTTCAGAGATGGCCCAGGGACAAAACTTCAAAACGGCCGCCAAAGCAGGACTGTGTGAAGCCGGTGTAGACCTATTGCAATGTGACATTTCGAAGCTGCAGGGTGGAAAAGGGATCAAATGCCGTTGTCATCATCCTAGTGTTCATAAAGTGAAGAGAATCTGTACTGTGAAGGACGTGTTTTCATCATGAGCATTCAGAAAATTCACGCTGATTCTGGCGACTGTACCATTTCCGAACTGGACCTGTTTTTGGTTCCTCCCACTATCTCTCAACTGGAAAGAGGCTGCTGTGTCAATTATTTACCTGTAGCTTCGCTGGAAGGTAATGCTCCACTTGAATTCATTGTGAAGGGGACAGACGATTACATTGATCTACCCCGCTGTCACCTACGCCTCGTCTTGAAAATTGTGAAATCCAATGTTACAGTACCGTCGGAAGTGATTGCTCTCTGCAATCATTTCTTCCACGCCCTCTTCAGTCAAGTAGATGTCTTTCTCAACAATCACCTAGTGAGTGCTTCTCACACCCTGTACCCCTATAGGGCCTACCAGCAGACTCTATTGAATTACGGTACCGATACCACGTGAAGTCAGTTCGGTACGTCACTCTGGTACCTCGACACCCCCGGTAAAATGAAACTTACCAGTTGGGAAAACGAGGGATGGCATCAGCGCAAGGGGTATGTCAAGTCAGATGGAATCGTACCCTACGCGAGTCAGATGGAATCTGCAAGTTGTACGTCAAGTCAGATGGAATCGTACCTTATGCGTTCTTGATTGAACAGGTCGGCATGGATCAACGAGATGAGTTTGATATCATCTCGTGGATATATCAGGTATCGAACTCATCTCGTGGATCCATGCCGACCTGTTCCATCAAGAACGTTACCTACTCAATCAGATCGCTCTGAGACTGCGTCTGTTAAGGTCCAAGCCCGAATTCTCTCTCGTGACAGGTGAAGCGGACCCCTCTTACAAAGTACTGATTCACGAAGCTGAATTTTTCGTGCACAAAGTCAAACCCACTTCCGTTGTCATCCTTGCACATGCGCGCGTACTGGGCTCAGAGAGTGCCAAGTACCCCGTGCGAAGAACAGATTTACGTATGTTCTCCATCACTTCAGGCCTGACGAGTGTGAACCGTGACAATTTATTTCTTGGCCAACTTCCGGATGTCTGATACTGGGTATGGTGGAAAGTACTAGCCTGAATGGGTCATAAGAAAAAAACCCTTCGACTTCCAACATTTCGACTTAAACTACATCAGCCTTCACATTGAGAGTGATCAGCAGTCCTACACCCCAGACTTTACGAATGGACGTTATCTCAGATGTTACCAAGGATTATTGGAAGCTGTGGATGCATGGAAATCCGATAGTGGTATTAACTTATCGCGAAAAGCTTATGGCGAGAGTTTTACACTGTTTGGATTCCAATTGATCCCCGGGCAATGTGAATGTAATCAAGTGTTTTCTTTAATAAAAAGCGATAGTGTGAGAGTCGAATTAAAGTTTGCCCGACCACTACCCACATCAGTCACTGTGATCCTGTATGCAGAATACCAGAATCTGCTGGAAATCCCACTGGATCGTAAAATCCTTTTTGACTACAGCTCATGGATACCTCTCAGTAAGAATCCATTCTCTCGATGCTACCTACAAGTCTCGGTGTGTTCCCACGTGACAGACTACCTCGCAGAATCGACCAGTCAGAAGCCTTGTTTATCTACAATACTGATCCAGCCTCCCTGCCCGGAACCCACTGGATAGCTGTTTACAAGAAAGGAATGCATGTGGATCACTTTAACCCCTTGGGGACGAGTCCCAATGTCTCCATGCAAGAATACTATAGCCAGCTAAGCATACATCACATGTTACATCCCTCGATACCTCTGCAGGACCCCATGGGTGACACTTGTGGTGCTCACAGTCTGTATTTCCTGTTTAAAAGAGCGTGTGTGTCGGCACTTCCCACAGTACTGCATCGTGATTACATGTGTCGTGTAGACTTTAATGACCACGATGGCTCTCCGAACTCCTTCAAATATTACAATTGCTGCTCATTCTCATGTGGAAAGACGACTTTCACTCTGAAACTCATCAAAGAAGCCGCTCAGGTTTTCGAACCCCCACCCCAATGTGTCATTTACTGCTACGGTGAGTGACAACCTTCCTTTGAACCCTATAAGGAAACTGTGGAATTCTATGAAGGACTATCTGTAGATCTGGAATTTGATCCCCTCAGGCCTACGCTTCTGGTGTTGGACGACTTCATGGAACAGTCTGTGGCCAGCGAACGCATATCTCAATTGTTTATTCGTGGAGGGCATCATAAAAATATTACAATTGTGCTGATCTTGCAAAATCTGTTTTTAAAGAGAAGAAGACATTCGAGGACTATATCACTCAGTGCTCACTATATGTTTTTATTTAGCAACTGTCGGGACGCTTTACAAATAACTTATCTGGCAAGACAAGTGTTTCCACATCATTCCAAACTCCTGACCAACCTCAATTCCAGAACGTTAGATACTGAAAGGCTCCGTGCCAAAATCCTCCCTTCTGAAGAACCAGAAATACTCTACGTCCCAAATGAAAGTTAGATCTCAAGGCCCGTTCCTGCACTGTTTAGCAAAACTTGGGGAAAGCAACGTGCAGCTCTGTTGAAGCACATCTCTGACTTTCAGATGTACGCTCTATGTGAAGTGTGACTAATTTCTTAAAAGGGAATATATCTGTCTCCCATCCAGTATTAAAGAATTTACGAAGTCACATGATGGTCATAAGAAGTCTAGCGTCCAAACGTTCATCTGTCTGTCACAAAAAACGTCTCCTGCAAAAGGGATCGGGATTTTTACTTCCTCTCCTTATGGTGGCCTTACCACTGCTGGAGTCCCTATTTCGAAAATGATTTTAATGAAGGCCATTCAAAAACGAAATTTACGAAAAAAAGTGCGTCATTTGGACACGGAGATGAAGAAAATACTTGAATCTGACGTTGATGATAAGCCTGAAAAGTACTTGGCTGTTTTGAAAAATTACCTGTTATTTAACCAACAATTGGAAGCCCCCCCACGAAGTAAAGGTCAGCATTCCCCACGAAGTAAAGGTCAACATTCCCAGACAACCCATAGCAGAGACTTTTGCTCACCCTCCAATGAGCGACTTTGTTCCCATTCGGCGCAAGAAAAGGAAGTTATTTGAATGGACTTCATATTGAAAATATCTGAAGACTTCTGTAAAAAAAACTTTCCAAGACTTGTGTACTTGAAGACTTGTGTTAAAAATTTGTGATAAAAACCCCCTGTATTAAAATTCTGTATTAAAAAAAAACCACATCTTAAAAATGCAAAACATTGTATTAAAAATATATGATATCCAATAAAAGAAATTAAAACTGATATACGCCTCTCTCTTGTTCATTCAGTGAATTAGTTTTTACGCCACTCTCTTGTTCATTCATGAATTAGTTTTTACACTGCATACTCCCGGCATACAGAAACCACTGGCTCACGCTGACGCTCAAACCCGGAAGTGCAGTAGAGGGCGCTAGTGCATGCAGCGGGAGCCAATGAAACCGTTGCAGTGGCATGGGAGCATCGCACTGTGCTGCTGTAGATCGCAGTGCTGATAAGACTTCAGATCACCTGAAACAAAGTTATCTCTTGCTTTTATCCCACATAGTGTTTTCCAGTGTTGGGAAATAAAAAGACGGATTTTTTGAAACCTTTTTTTATTAAAACACAACAACAGTTACAATTATAAAACAGTGGTGATAATTCACATGACAATTTTAAATCCAATGCTGAAAAGCAGTATAAAAACACTGTAGGTTTCAAAGACAATGATGTTGCTAATTCAAAATGTATAAAAATACACATATAAAAATACATGTTTCAAAATCTGCTGATGACGCTCTGTGTTATAAAAGGGCATTACGAAACTATTTAAAAGTATAAAAAAAGAATCTGCTACGGATACAAGATCCACTACAGATATTGAAATAATTAAGGTTCAACAGGAACATTGAAATAATAAATTAAGTTATAAAAAAGATCTGCTATGGATACAAGATCCACTACAGATACTGAAATAATTAAGGTTCACTAGGAACATTGAAATAATAAATTAAGATATAATAAATTAAGGACATTGAAATACGTGTGATCCACTATGTACATTGAAATAATAAATTAAGGTGTAATAAATTAAGGATATTGAAAATATGTATATTGAAATTATTATAAACATTGTATTTACTCATTCATGAGCTGAATAAGGCTATCCAATCCCAGGTCGTTGTACCCATAGGGTACTGTAACTGTCGAACCCGAGCTGAGATAGCACTTATCAAGGTTGGCCTTAAATCATTTTACCATATGTTTGTTCGTGAGTGACCCATCCACTTTAGTGCGAACTAAGTTGAAGGGAACATCGAAGATCTCGTTGGATGGGAAGTTCGAAATTGTACTTGCTCCTGTTTTTCTTCGTGAGAGATATGCCCTTGGCACGCACAATTTCGTCACCATTGCTGAGACGGAGGGCATAACTCTTGGCCCCAGCACTGACGTAATCGGTAATATGTACATCTGGACCATGTTTTGACGTAATTTCGTCGACGAGACCTCTGAGAAAGGGATTTTGTGCAGGGGTAAAACTGTCACGGGGAAACGTAGAATAAATCACCGAATCCGTGTCCGAATACAGGGCACGAGCTCCTAATTTTGACTGAAGCTCGTACAATTTTAGTCAGGCGTGACTCATCACCATTGCGGCGAGAATCAAGCTTCCACGAGTGTTTGGAGGAGTGGTAGACTCCACAGGCTGGTGTGTGACTAACACGGCCTGATCACTGATGACAGCAATGTCAGTCACAACTAATGAGGTGGTCCATCAAGAGTTCCATGTACTTGACAGGACAGCTCACGATGGTTGTCTGAGTTCGACTCGTGTTCTGCACATGTTTTCCCCATGACGAATTAAGCGAGACCTTGGAAAGAGTACACTTAAGGCTGTTTTTTTCAACTTCCGAGGGGAGGATCCAAACTCCCTCCGACTGGAAGAAGGCCTCACAAAATGCTTCTTTTTGCTCCTCGGCCTGCACATCATGGGGAAACCGGGAGTAACGCTGCTTCAGCCCCAGAAAAGTATCTATATACCCCGCATAGACACCTCCCATTTTTGTTTTAGGATCATACTGCAGAATGGTGTTAAAATGCCACACGTCGTGGAATTGGAGAAGTTTGTATCCAGCGCACATTGCTGTGTAAATTTCGAATGCAGGCCAAGAACCTGTCAACGCACGCTGGTTCACACTGTGCTGGCAAGGGGGTGCCAGTTGACCACTTGCACAGATCCTGCAAAAGGGGAAAAGCAGCTTCCCATTGCACCTATAAGGCAGTACAGGGATAAACAAGTCATCTGGTGCTAACAATGTGGCGTGTGCAATGCCAAATTAGTGGTCGAGGTCTGTGGCGAAATCGGAGGTGATCCGAAACAGGTGACCTTTACCGAAAGGAGCCTTCTTGCAAACATAAGGGTAGAAGCTGTTGTAATCAACATAATTCAGGCTACATCCTTGGTCAGCCGATGCAAAGATAGAAAACCCCTCCACGCGCCCTCCGTAGAGGTAATCACGGCCCCCTATATGCCTAATAGGCTCGATGGATTTATAAATTAATGTGACGGGTTGGTTTTTGCGCATTAACTCATCGAATTCGTGATCCCACATGATTTTGCACGTGTTCATCAGCAGTTCCAAGGCCTCAAGGTGATCCATGGTTCGTGTGTTTAACAAACCAAATGGCTTTCTCGTATGCTGATCTATTTTTTCACGGTTGAAACATTTCAAACAATGATGAAAGTAACACCCTAAAAACTCATAAAAACAACGGGTACTATGGCACACGCCATCCAGTTTGTACTGCCCAATTTTATATTCGCCTCTGGGGGATCGCGCAGTTTGAATTCCAATATTGTCCTTGGAAGCCTCATACTCTATCCATATTTTCAGGGGATCGTAAATGCTGATGCACTTAACACAGTGATGCTGCGTCTGACATGTCTTCACCAGGTGCGGCTGAAAGCATTCAGCCCTACGCAAATACACACGGCACACTGTGCAGAGCAACAACTCCCCCATATGAAGCACATCGGTTGACAGGCACCTGTTGCAGGTTCCCTTGCAAACGTGACCGGGATTGTTGAAACGTTTAAACATTTTGGACAGAATTTATTGTTGCCGAAAAACCCTGCCAGTTTCGTTATAACATCAAAATGCCCTGCATTAAACAATAAATATTGATTGTCCTCACCTTCAGGACTGATGAAGATGGGGAGAAAGGCGTCATCAGCAGAATACACAATAATCCCAAATTGCTTTAGATGTGCTTCAGACCACAGGGAGTGATGGGGATCCCGGCATCCAGATGGAGATTAAGTGCTTCTGTCTGCTGGAGTGGGTAACGGTAATCCCAGATTTGCACATACTTGTTAGGCAGCCCTTTGTTTTTTAAGCAGAGATCTCATGCGACGACGAGAGCTCTTGCAAGACAGATCTGGTCGTTATTCACGATTTTCATTACACTGCCTTTCTTGCTCACAAAAGATTGAACGTTCAATCTTTTGTGATTGCGTCTCAGACGCAGTGCGTTTTCCGTCACTACTGCTACCGACACGATCCAAATTCGCACAAACGAAGTCGATCTCGATGTCACTGTGTGGCCCAAGAAATTCGTTTGACTGGACCACACGTTCCAATGCCGTCATAAAACGTTCCACGGTCAGCTCATTACGTATTATGAGGCTTAAATTGACGGGATTCTTGAGGTCGGACGAATGGAAACACAGACACACATGACTATAATCACCGGTGGGAACTGTTTTCTGGAGCATTTTGGTATGTATGTTGTGAAGCACAGGAAGGAAATCGTGGGCCTCGACACTGTCCATTCCACCAAGTCGCACACTCGTTGATACGAACTGAGTTTTGAATTTTTTTGAGCTGAAGTGATGAACATTAGTGATGCTGTAGTGAGGCATAGAACTCATAGCAGGAGCAGACATCACAGAGGTGACGTCACGAGCTGTTGAAGACCCCACACGTGAACCATCTAGCAGGTGCACCGAAATGTAGGTGCAGCTACCACCCACTTGTCCTACCGCAGCGGACACCTGCCTTGCGGCGCAGAGCATCTTTCCACCCTGCTATAATGGATGCAGGCACAAATGCTTAGGTGACGGTAGCACAGGTGATGATGGTCGCTTAGCGATGCCCTCCGGTTGATCTGCACTGGCGACCAGATCCTCAAACACTTTGCTAGCATGACTGGTGAACATCTCGCTAATGTTAGACATTTTCTCAAAGGCAGATTACGAAAACGAGCAGCGAAAACTCCGACTGGTTGGCTTTCAGATCAACAAGCAATGAGTGACATCGCAAGCTGGGTAGCAAGTTTATATACGGTCAATCGCTATCTGATAAGCGACCTTTGATACATCTCTCGACACGTTCAAGGCCAACATTCGCGAGACACGTTCGGGGTGAACACGTGAGCTAAAGTGTCGTCCGAAATATTTTCGTTTATCAGTAGCAGATGTAAACAGCTGGCCACCCATCAATATACATTCTTTGAAGGTGTAGCGATAAGATCCGTCACTCACTAAAGCGTGGATAAAGCTTGCAGATATTAATCAGGAACAGATGAAAATACAGTGTTGTAGACAGCGTGTGGTGACATTCTGCTTGACCCCTCATCCCCGATAAGAAGAGACCAGGACACATATGCTGACTTGCTTGTTGCTACACGCATGTCGATTGCGATGAAGGACGAATGAAGGATGAATGAAGGATGAGGGACGAATTCCAAAAAATGTTGCCATTCCAGAGTTTACTGGACTTGGAAAAATGAACGTGGATAACAAGGGAGTTTGTGAAGTTTTAATAAAGGGTTTTTAATGAGGAGGAGCAGAGTTTTTGATAAGTGTTTAATTACTTGAATCTACAACTTTCGGAGTTGATTTTCTAAGTTTAGTGGACTTGGAAAATTTCAGATGAACGTAAATACCAAAGGAGTTGGTGAAGTTTTAATAGAGGGAGCTTTTGTTTTTTAATAATTCATTTTTAATGAGTGTTTAATTAACAAAGAATAAAAATGGGTAATACTGGGAATATACAACTTTGGGAGTTGATTTTCTAAGTTTAGTGGACTTGTAAAGGATGAGAGTTTGCGAAGTTTTAATAGAGGGAACGTTTGATTTTTAATGAGGGAATTTTGATAAGTGCTTAATCACTAAGGAATAAAAATTGGTAATATACAACTTTGGGAGTTGATTTTCTAAGTTTAGTGTAATTGGAAATTTTCAGATGAACGTGAATACCAAAGGAGTTTGGTGAAGTTTTAATAGAGTGAATTTTTGATAAGGGGGGTTTAATAAAGGGGAGGGGAATTTTAATGAGTGTTTAATTAATAAGGAATAAATACAGGGAATGTACAACTTTGGGAGTTGATTTATTATGATTAACGGACTTGTAAAAGATGATAGTTTGTGAAGTTTTAATAGAGGGACCTTTTGATTTTTAATAAAGGGGAGGGAATTTTGATAAGTGTTTAATTACTATGGAATTGAGAGTTGATTAGCGGACTTGGAAAAATGAACGTGGATAACAAGAGAGTTTGTGAAGTTTAATAAAGGGCAAAGAATTTTGATGTTTCCACGGAAAATTGGGACTTTGTAATTGAGGATTGCATCACCCCTTTCAGGGCGAGGTTGCCATCCCTGTAATTATTCTGAGGCTTGCATCATCCGATCGTTGCCACCCATCAAAGTTTAATTATGACTAAAATCGAGGATTTTTCCCAACATTATAGTCACTAGATGGTGACAGGGGTTAAAAGGGGGATGGAATTTTAATAAAGGGGGCGGAACTTTTGATAGGGAGATTTTTTCAATGAGGAGGGGGAAATCAAAAATCGGGAAATTAGAGCTAAAATAGGGGTTTTTCCGAAAATAGTACTCTTCATAGTCACCAGATGGCGCCACGGGTTAGGGGGTTAATAAACGGGGAGGAATTTTTTATAAACCTTTTTTTTGAAAAAGGGGATTAATTAATTTTAATTAAATTTTAATTAATGTTTAATTAATTATGAGTTATTAATTGGTTATTAATTAGTTATTAGTTAGGGGCGTGACCGGAAGTGCGCATGGTCAGTGAGGTCATAGGGGAAAGCACTAAAGGGGAATCCGTAGGTTGCATTGAAACTACTCTCACTGTGAATTCTCAAAATGTGCCTGCGGTTGTGAAAAGTTATTTTTCGGGTTGACTATTAAGCGCACAATTCACCGTTCCGTCTCATGGTTGGGGGCTGCTGCACTTGCAGGTGTGGGAATCCTTCGCTGATCAAACCATTCCCGATCATTAATCAAGTCTTTTGTATGAAAGGTATATCAGCGTTGCTTTTCAGCACAAGGGAAAAATTCGTTTTCGCAGGTGTGACTGAACAGTAATAAGTATCCAAAGCTCATTGGTGAGGTTTGTACTTTTTTTAGTTAGGTGGATTTTTATGTTGTGCCACAGCTTTCTCAGTTTGATGGATTAGCTCAGGTATGTTGAGAGGGTACATTCAGGTGAGACTTATGTATTATATTTTATAGTAGGTTAGTGTATTTGCCTCTTGTCCCCTATTAACGTGCATTCGTGTTGGAACTAAAGTTTTTTACGCTAGCGGAAAATTATGAATTCTACTTACTATTCTAGTATGGCTTACTTTCTATAACAGGCATGTCGAACACGCGACCCATCGGGAACTGTTCTGCGGCCTTCCAAGATTGATAACCAATACGTTTATTTAACTTTTGACAACAATGGATTCTTTAATTAAAATTATAAGTACGTACATGGTACATGAATTAAATAAACGTATTTCAGAAAACATTTCCATTTATATGTAAGGGAAACTATTGCGCATAAATGTATATGTTGGAGCCCAATCGTAGAATTGCTCATATCATGAAACACCTGATCATTTCACGAAATAGTGGCATTTCATGATATGAGCAATTCTACGATCGGGATCCGACATGTATACACATGTCTTGAGGTCATTTAAATGTACGTACTTTGCACATGGCAATGAGTCACGAAATGCAGGTAGAGTCGGAAGCTATTCGTTAGCAGTCAGTGAATGAATACTGCATTCTAGTCTAGTTTGCACATAACAATTTTCATCTGTTTTTTTTTGTTTTGCGGCCTGCGATTTAATATGTAATACTTAATATGGCCCTCGGTGGTTAACAAGTTTGACATGCCTGTTCTATAACATTCTGCCGCATAGTCTTTAAAGAATTTACACGATGAAAACAACTGACCTTGTAAAGCGTATAACTAACATTGCAACGCGAATTTCATCAGCGTCATCACGTTCGATGGTAAACGGTGGAAGAGACGATTTTTAAAAACTATGAGAAAGTTTATAGATTAATGATTACTCCCTTAGCTGATTTTTATTCAGAGTACCGTTACTTCCTAGGAAAGAGTTTGCATCATGCATTGAGGATACACCGACAATAAGTATTTTTAAACCATGTCGCGTAATGGCGGAGAGTAATTGAGACAAACATAAAACCACTTTCCAAGACAAGTCCTGATGCGGAAGCATAGATATCTGATGGCATCAACCCATAGTGACTAATAAGCTCAGCACTTGGAGGTTTAGGGTGCATAATTTCAAAATGGTTTGTCTACATTGGGTACATTGGCACTGGGCACATTGAAACGCATTTCGTACATGAATCATAAAGGATAGAATTGGGAATGCGGAGAACCGTCTCTGGATTGGAAAAATTTCGAGTCCCAAAACTACGATCAAGAGTGCCAGTGGATTTTCACGATGTAAGACAGTGCACCTGACACCGAGCAGCACAGGTGATCCAAGATTCAATGGTCAATAAAACCCTTGTGATTCCCAGTTTAAAATTTTTAATTTCGCAGGACTTTTGTACAAAAAAAACATCAGCCAGTAAAACGTGGTCTGGGGTGAGGATCCGAACATGGGTCTTTTATGTCGAACATATTCCCCCACGATATTTTTCATAATTGCGAATAAAATCAGATTTTTTCCTTTTATTAATTTTTTTCAAATTTTTACCCAACAGCATTTTTTCATTTTCTGTGGGACAGACTTTTAAAAAGGTTACTGCGGGAGAGTCCTTATTCTAGTGAAGGTCGAATTTGCAAAATACGGGGACCTTGTTCAAGGATTGCATCAGCCATTCTGAGATGGGGTTGCCATTCAAAAAGTTTAGTTGGATTTGTAAAAGGATAGAAACCATGGGAGTTTGTGATCAGTGAAGTTCTAATAAAGGAAACGTTTGATAAGGGTGAGTCAAAAATTGGGAATAATTTTGGTTAAAATCTTGCTAAAATATACACAGATGACACCACCAAAAATCTTTTTCAGGTGTTAGGAAATAATACATAGTCAAGTGCTATAACATCCGGCTATTGATACCAAGGTATCAGGTTCAAATCATTGTGTCGGTAGGAATTTTTTTAAATACAGGAGATGTACTAAAACGTATGTTGGATGACACCACCATTAGATTAAATGCGCATAGAGAAAACTGATTTACCACGCGATGGGTCGACCAGGGGTTCTTTAAAGAGGAGGGCTTTTAGGTCAACCAGTGAGGTCTTTATAAAAAGATAAATAAATACCCCCTCAAGCAGCTGCTTGCCACAGAGGTCTGACAGGAGCCTGTCAGTTTATATGCCAGAGTAGAAGGTTTGTGAGGATGGCAGGACCTAGTGGTGCAGTTTTGATAAGGGTTTTTTTTAATGAAGGGGAGGGGATTTTCTGATCGTTGCCATCCAAAGTTTTGCAATTATTTTGAGGCTTGCATCAGCCATTCTGATCGCTGCCACCCAAAGCTTCGTTGGACTTGGAAAATTTCAGATGAACGTGGATACCAAGGGAGTTTCAGATTGGCGAACTTTTAACAAAGGGAACGTTTGATAAGGGTGAGTCAAAAATTGTGAATAATTTCGGTTAAAATAGAGGGTTTTTCTACAAATAATATTCAACCTATACACTAGATGGTGCCACAGGTTTTTCATAAAGGGGGATGGAACTTTTGATAAGGGTTTTTTTTAATGAGGGGGGGGTGTCTTGGAATAATTGCGACTAAAATAAAGGGTTTTTCTAAAAAAATAGTACTCATCATAGTCACTAGATGGCGCCACGGGTTAAAATGAGGGGGGGGGGAACTTTTGATGGGGGATTAATGAGGGGGAAGAATTTTTTTAATAAATGTTTTTTTTAATAAAGTGGGGTTAATTTTTGATAAATGTTTTTAATGAAGGCGTGATTAATTAATTTTAAATAATTATTAATTAATTATTAATTATGAATATTAATAAGGGGTGGAAGGGGTCGGTGGAAGTGGGCGTGGTCAGTGACGTCATAGACCGGAAGTATTAATTACGCTATAGTGGGTGCCTACTACTTTGCGCATGTAGTCATATCTTATATACGTTAAAGAGCATAATGGATGGCCTGGGAGGCTCCCATCTGCCTCCCAACAGCTCTCCAGTGGATTCCCTTCTCCTAACTATCTCTGAACTTTGGGGCCCTTGTGATCTGGTCATTTAGCCCATTATATGCAAAAAAGTGCTGCTCAGAGGCAAAATTATCCAACCACCTCTGTATTAAATAAGGTCATACTCTATTTACCACCCAATCCATCAGTTACTTTAATTTTCTTAGATAACGATGTTCTGCTTCTCTCTTCATTTATTAAGATCATTATCTTAATATTATCAGCTTATTTTCTTACCATACTACTTAATATCCTCATCTAAATCATCGATCTAAATCAAAAATCGTAAAGGATGCTCCTCCATCGAGCTTTTCAGCATTCCTCTAGTTACTGCTATCCAGTCTGAAGATATTTCGATTAACTACAACTCTTTGTTTCTTCTAGCCAACAATTTTCTAATCTATCTTAGAAAAACAACCCGTAATGAATTTTCACTAATATTTGTAGAAGACTGGAAGGAGCTACTTTATCGAAAGCTTTCTCGAAATTTAAATATATAACATCTATTCAATCATCTGAATTCAATTTTCCAGTTACACTCTTGTAACCTTCTACTGAATTAATTTAAAAGTAAAAGTAGTAAAAGGTTGTAACCTTCTACTGAATTAATTTTAAAGTTAAAAGTTACTTTTCTGTATCCTTTTACTTACTTTGTACTTTTCTGTATCCTTATTATATGCTCTATATGGATTCAAAATGCTATATATGAAATCAAAAACAAAGTAAGTAAAAGGATACAGAAAAGAATACATTATGCGAAACTCAGTTATCGGAAAGGAGCCACAGTCACCAATACCAAGCTGTCGATTGTTGTATGCATAACAAAGTCACAGTTAACACGACAGAGTGAAGTAATATTGCGCTCTATGCATTTAAGGACGTTCTGATTTTGCCGACGTATTCAATATAAGAACTAATGATATCAATATTTGTGGGAAATGTTCGCTCACATAATAATATGTCTTGCAAGTGCTTCTTTAACAACGTAACAACATGGATTCCATCTCTTTTTTGGGATCGGGATTGGCTCTGTCGGTAGCGTTCCACGTTCATAATCTGCAATTTGCAGGTTCGAGTTTCAACTTTAGCTGCTTTGAAAATTTCACTCGCTAATCCGCATTCTGCACTGGGTGAGAAAGGGGACACCAATAGGCATGGAAAGCCGCCTTCCGTCGGACCAGACGTTAGATCGTGGTCCCGTACCGCAGGAAAACCATAAGTTGTGCAAGTTAATGAATGTGATGCATGGCCTTGATGGGAGGCTCCCATCTGTCTCCCCCAATAATTTCCAGTTATTCCGCTTCCCCAGCCTTCTCTGAGCCCTTGCGATCCTTCTGACCTGGCTATTTACCCAATCGTGTGTACAAGAGTCCGATTAGAGATTAAAAAAAAAACCTCGCCATCTCTCTTCTTATTAGATAAATCTTGATTTTCAGTTAAAAATATGCAAAATAAAACTCGAGTCCAATGGTAATTCTAGATTCAATAAATTATGTGTCTTTATATTATCTATAATAAAAAAAATACTATTTAGGTTAGTCAAATTTTCTTTTTTATGCATTTTCCCCTTTCTATGCACATAGTTAATCAAAATAACATTTGAAAAAAATTGAGTCTTTCTATGGGGACCAAGACAATAAAAATAGTTTTCATGATCACGGGTGCGGATAGGTTTTCTTTCCGAGAGAGAGGTTCCAGTCCGAGTTGGCCCTGCGTTGAGATTTATCGTCGCAAAGAAACGCAGGAGGGGAATGTCTCTGACCTCGGTCAGTAGGAAACACCGATGGGCTTGGAAAGACCGCTGTCTGTCGGATAAGACGCTAAGCTGTGTCCCCGTGTGCGGGAGACCTTTCGTCAAGACTATCCAGCGTGTTGCTGGATGGTAGGCTGCCATCTGTCTCCTAATAGCTGCCCAGTGAATCCCGTTTACACAATAATCTCTAACAGCCGTGTGCACTAAACTGGAAAGTGCATTCTAACCAGTCTTCAATGATAGTCAACTACATTTCCAATGACTTATTCTATGGTATGATGCATAAAGCCACTAATAGAGAATGATTGTTCTGTGGCCGGTAGCTCAACGGTCAAAACACCTGACATGTTATCACGAGGTCGTGGGTTCAGATCACAGCCGGCTAATGACAATTTTTTCCTCTTTATTTATCTAACAAACTACTATCAGGTGTGTATATCAGAGAAATTCTGTTATTTCAACATTCTCTAAGCCTTCAAGGTCCTTGTGACCTGGCAGCTTAGACCAATGTGTGCAAAAAAAGTGCAGCTCAGAGGTAAAATAACCCAACCCCAAAAAACACTTTTTTGTCGAACAAAAATAATCCGCTGTAATCTATCGTATTTCCGAAATGAAATCCTTCCTATCCATCCTAAATTCGGCTTCGCTAGATTCCATCGGACAAGGTTCTACTCTACTAACAGTTTGAAAACATTGTGACAAAAAATTCCATCCTGTTAAAGCTACAGTAATGAATTAAACTAAATAACTTTCTGCACTATTAAAGACCTTCAAAAGTTTGTTTCTTTTTACCACACTAAATCTGATATATTTATTTCATGTCCCAGTGACCAAACTGTTATCGTTCTTGTCTACAGTAAAAAGACCCAGGTTCAGTCACCGGAAAATGTATAATTATCTCTTTTCAAGGCTGCTTTGTTTTCCACCCCCAGTTTCCTGTCATATCTTCATGGTAAAATGTCCCTGCTTGAAGAGATCTCCTTTTTCTTGTGTCGTCTTTATTCTTTTCACGATTATTTGATTATCCATTCGATTTTTGCTTCCTCTCTTTCAACGAGCGACACCCGAAAGCTACTTACAGCCTGACTTCGACCAAGGTCACTCGAATGGATGGGCGTTATTTAGTGAAACTGCGGGTGGTTGTCGGTGCCACAAACTTCCGCCCTTCACCATCAAGCAATGTTCTTATTTTCCACGCTCTAACACTAAGCGATTTAACTGTTGATCAGTCGCAATCGTTTTGGGTTTCATAGATGAAATAACAGATAATAAATCAGTAACACAAAAGGGTATTGATTCAAGTTTCCCATTTCTTCTCTGTTTCTTCACCTCATAACTCAGATGAACAACGCGGTGATTTCCAAATATCGCCATCAGTTCCTTAGTCTATGTATACAATTCAATTATCATATGAGTCGCCAATTTGAGTTTGTATTAAAGGCTTTATGAAATAAGGTATCATATAGATATTAGTTCAAATTTTAACAAATCAGATTTAATTTAAGAAGAGAAAGACTTGTTATGATCGATAAAATCAAAAGGAAAGATTTCAAAAGGAATAAAATCTACATAAACAGTCAGAAATTATTATGACAAGACGACAATTTTATGATCTTTGGTAATCAGCGAATCACACTTGGTTTAGATGCAAACCTTATATATATAAAGAAAATAGTTTTTTCGTCTGCCAAATCTTTCCAAATTACTTTGTGGTCAACAATAAATTTTTCAATGGATTTGTTGGATTCTCCCACTCATGTTTCTGACGGGACCTTCGAAGCTTCAAACAATTTCAAAGGTACGCCCGATTCCTAAATACCACCAACACCAGGTGCTAACCATCAAATAATCATTTGATTTTATTTGTTTGATTGATTTTTTCGAAAGGCCGTTGCAATTACGTACTCTTTTAGAATTACAAATGGTTCTTACTCTACTAGTTCGTTAATTTTGGCACCATAATTTGTCTTATTTTCAATTGCTGCAAGAAGTGTACGAAAGGCTCCATAAATAAAAGTCTCCTTAGATTTTTCCCAGGACGAAAAAAATAATCCATATTTGTAAATAAAATCCCTAATTTGGTAACTTTTTTGTAACATAGTACTATTACTCTCCTGTAATATTTCGTATAAGTATTCGTTTATATATATATTTGAACATATTATTAAAAAAAATTTTAAAAATATTATATGTAAGTATATTTGCACTAACAGGTAAGACCTGTACCTGGATACGCCCCCCGGATCTGCTAGTTTATTTAGTTGATAAAAATATTCTACAAATATTCTAAATATTAATATTTAAAGCTGGAGTAGGTGAAGAAAGAAGGCGATAAATCAATTTTTGCCTTTGACAAATTGGTTTCTGCCGCACTGGCTTGTCGATCTTCAAAAAAATTTACTACCGGCTCCAGCACACCACAGAATTATACGGAATCATGAACCTTGAAACGACACATTTGCATGTATGTATGAATAAGTGCCTCAGTTGTAGAGATGATCCATCATTAAAGGCCATCATTTTGGAACATTAAGGCTAGTTAGAGTTAAATTAAGGAAAAAATTTAAACCGTCATTGGCTGAAAAAGCAGAAAGCTCTCTCAGATGCAGCACTGCACTCTTGGATATTTTGGCCACTTTCCAATCTTTAAGGAAATAAATTTCATTCATGCATAAGAATTCTAATAGGTTAGATCACGTAATATTTTGTAAGTAATTGCAAGAGAAGTAAAATGCCATTAAAACTCTCATTTAAATATTTTGACGAAAGACAATTTTGTAATTTTTTAGAACAGTTTTTTTGACGTTTTCAAGGAGGGTCTGGGAAGTTCGAATTGCGGTAATTAGGTGTATTTCAGAGAGGTAAATGTGGATAAAGAAGTGCTTGTATGGATTATCATTAGTTGAGGAATTAGGAAAACTCTTGTAACTGATTCATTATCTCGGTGGAATCCCGTTAATTTAATGCTTAGATTCATCGCTTAGAGACGGTTCTGTGTGCTATTCAGTCTCTGTAGTGCCGATATGTATGTTATTATGCTAATTTTCTTAACGTTTTCTGTCATAGTACAGAATGATGTTTTTAAAAGTTAAAAATCGTAAAAAATTTCCTCAGAAGCAGTATAAGTGCCGAGAGATTAAGTGGCTTGTCGTTTTTGGCCATTGGAAGCTCACATGTAACGAAAATAAACCTAAACAAAACTGTGACTGAGTCAGCCAAAGAGGATTTTTGTGTGAACTGCAAATTAAGAAAAATTAAGATACTAATTGTAGAAATACGGTCATATTCGAGTTATGAAAGATAAATTATGTGTAAGACCTGGAATATGTACCATCTCGTAGATATTGTCAACTGTTAATAATGACCACAACCTTTGATAATGTCTTAGATTATTTTTCCTGATTATATGGGGTGAAGGCCACTCTTAAATCTTGCATAGGGGTCACAAATGTGAGATTATGCCTTTGAATTTCAGCATTATATTTAAAATACCTTTATTTTCAAAACTATAGAAATGATTTCGATGAAAAACGAATTGGCTGCGGCACAAAATATCTGCACGAGAGTACCAGTCCAGAATTATTAACCCCTTTGTGCAGTAGCTTACTAGTCTTGTGTTTTTATCTAATTTACCGTTGAATTTCAAAAGCCCAACTTCCCAACTAAACGAATACCTCCTCAAGCAGCTGCTTGACACAGAGGTCTGACAGCAGGCTGTCAGCGTAATACGGAGGAGGAGTGAAAAAAAGAGTTTCCAAAGAGAAGGCCTGTGAGGGAGGCGAGATTTCTGCAGGAAGACAAAATAAACATCCATGTCTTACCCAGGGCTTGAACTCAGGTCCTTTTGATCATTAGTTAATCACTTGGCCGCGGGACGGGTATTCCCAATGAAGCAAATGTAAAAATCAATATGGTTTTAAACTCGAACCACGTTTTGTTATAAGTAGAGATTTGAATTTTTAATGCAACAATTTTATGTGAAACCTGTATGAGAAATTTATTAGCTATACAATTAGAACCCTTGCTAAAGCAGGGGAGAGTGGGCCTTTGTCCCAGGCGCAAATCAAACCTAGGGCGCAATTTCCAATTACTGCATGGTCAATTTACATTACTATATGCAAAATACCCAGTACAACTATCCGATAGGTTTGCCAAATAACTCTTGCCCTAGGAGCTAGGAGCGAACATCTTCCCTCGAATGCTGCGGGAGCAAAATTGTCTAGGCACCCCCTGACTACAATATATTGATAATTTCATCTATTGCACAATTTAAATAGAAAATTCATCATAAATTATATAATAAATATTATGAATTAATAAATTACATATACAATATATGGTCACTAAATGAGAAGTGATTATGAATACCGGCCTCCACTGCTCTCAGGTAAGACTTCCTCTTAATTCTTTAATTTTTATTACTTAATTAATTCTTAGATAATTATACAATTTCTTTGCCGTTCTGTAATGACACTATTCTTCCTGCCCTCGAGCTGATCCTAGTACTTGCTGAGATGGCAACTCTTTTGTTTCTATCACAGCACAGTAAAAGCAGATAGGTTCGTCGTCTTTCATCGAATAAACAAGAGAACGCTTTGAAGAAAGGAAATTAAACTGAGAAACGTCAGGTTTAATAAACTTCGAATTCTTAAGCTTTTATTCTATTTTTCTCTTGGCTAATTTCCGTTTGCATTCGTTCCTCTATTGTTAGCCAGGAGACCGTTTCTGGATCAATAGAGAACGTAATATACTCCCCTCCGTGTGCTGCAGCACGTGCGCTATCACAACCCCTACTACTGAGTCACGGTGACGTGGAAGATGCATCCATTAAGTCCTGTCAAGAAGAATGTTTTCGAGTGATAGCGTTTCATTTCACAACACGGAAAATTCATTTACACATGATCTGATTTCAAGTTGCCACAATAGTAGCAATGCGTTGTTCGGGATATTCCCAGGAAAGAGGAAAATCGAAATGAAAGACAAGTTTTTAACAACTTTGCACTCTGCTAGTTTAGAGGAAATATACCATTGTTGAAAAAACGCTCTTAATGTTTAAAATCATTAGTTATATCATTGAGTTTTGCGATATTTTGCAGATGTCTTTTTGAGTTAAAACAAATCTTCTGTATTTTCGAGTCTAGAAATTGATCTGAACTTGACCAAGTTTCCAAGATGAAAAAACTTAATATTTTGATTCTTTTCCTGGAAAAGAAAAATAGAAGATATGGCGCTTCAAGGGCGTAAAGAATACTGAAAGGAAAAATAATATTACTTTAAAATTTATATTTTATCACACATTAAGCTAAATTATTACTACAAAATAGTGACAAAATATATATTATCAATGAATAATACACTGGAATCCCACTTTCAGGACGTAAATGGAAGAAAACGGCAGGATGGTTAATAGAAAAGCTGGTTAATCCAGATTTACAATTATTCACTTGACGAAATAATAAATAAATCAAAAGTATGCAATAAAAATGGAGCATAGTGGGAAAATGACCACCAGCATTAAATAAGCATAACGATGATTCATTAGTTACCGATCATAAACAAATTAGTTGCAGAGCATAAAATAAATTTAAATATCTGCAATAACATGTAACTTAAATGGATAAATTTGATTAGTAATTTGCACTCGTTTCTCCGAAGTTAAAGAGTTACGACTTGTTTGAAAGCTTGTCTAAACTTGTCTTGCGTGTTAAAAACAAACCACTGTCATTATTTCTGTCTTTGCTGGCAGCGCGTAAAACTTTGTCTGAGAAATATACGTTGTTGCTATGGCTCCTACTAAAGACGGGAAAATATTTTACGCTTTTTACAGTTTTCTCCAAGATTACATGACTTACGAATTAGATATTTCTTCTCATGCTCTTGCAATCATACAGATGGCAGTATCGATATTAAGGATTTTTAATGACTCAATGAGACTTTAATTCTCTTTTTCTTAAAATACAACAGTTCTGCCTGTATCTCAGCTTCGATATTTCCTAAACTCTTTGGTTCTTAAAGTTGCAATATTGATATCATGATGTGTGGGGAAAATAAGCTCACGAACAAAAAATTAGTCATCTTCCGTCGTAAGACGTTATGTCCGTTCGACAGCAATAGAGGGCGCACCAGTATAAACACGTCCTACAAATAGCTGTGCTGTGCGCCTGACAAGAAATGGTTGTGTGCTAGTCGCTCCATGAAACATGGGATGGGTCGCTCCAAAAATGTCAATGAGTGGAAAAAGGTTTTATTGCATTTGGCCGAGCCAAAGGGCATAGTGTACAAGAAGTTGATGCCTTTGAAAGTGTGTTGAAACGTATTGTCCAAATGATCTTCCAGCAGTGGTGTACATCGCAGTCCACCAATCTTTGCCAGAACTGTGGCAGAAAGACCGTGCTTACCACTAGGGACCACTGCAGTATGTCACGCACTATTAGGACAAACCATTTTGCAACGAGGCAGGAATTGCTCCAGTCAGTCAATGCAGGCCTACAGCAAGCTGTTTCCGGATGAACACTCTGAAGGGAACTGCATGCCATGGATATCAGAAGCAGAGTACCGTGGAAGAGACCCATGTCAACAATTCTGCACAAAGCTGCACGGCTACAATGGGCGCAACGCCACAAAGGCTGGACTGTCGACTCTTAGAAGCGTATAATCTGGTTGGATGAGTCACGTTTTTGCTTGTACTCGAATGATGCGAGGCGACGGGTACATCGTAAACCGCATGAAGCCTTTCATGCGGACTGTGTGCAAGGTTCTGTTCAAGCTGGATGAGGCTCTGTGATGTTCTGGGGGTGTTGTGATCTACTATGTGCGATAATCGACAGATTTGCTTACATAAGGAGAAAATTTTCACAGATTAGAGACGCAAAAGTAAAAGAGAGAATTTCCATTGGTCCTCAGATCGGACAATTGCTTTAAGATCCTGAGGTCCAAAATAAATTAAACTGCAATGAAAAGAGAGCCAGGGAAGCATTAAGAAATGGTGGCCACAACAGTTTAGGCAATGTAAGGGCAGATAACTACGAAGAAATCGTCGAAGAAATACTTTCTTCACATAGAGTACATATTAGGGTGTAATATGTCGCTGCATTTCTTACATTTATATACTTGATTTTATTTCCACAATTGATGGGAGCTGTTTCGGAGGAGCATGGAGAAAGGTTCCATCAAGACATTTCCGAAATGGGAAAACGATATAGCGGCAAATGGAACGAGAGTATGTTGGCGGATTACTGTTGGGTCCTGCAGCGAGACGCTCCAGAGATAAAATATAAGAGATAGAAGACAAAAAAAAATGTTCAAATATTTACATGCATCAGGATTTATTAATGTCAGCTTTAACTTTTTATAATGTAAATAAATATTTGGTAAAATATATTTATCTTCTGTGAGCAAAATACGTTTTTTTAAAATTAAACCCATATCTCTAGAAAACTGTAGGTGATAGAACACATTGGGTGTCAGATTCGGATTCAGCACACACAAAAACATAAAAATCAGATAAATTTTGAAAGGGAGGTAAAAAAAAGTTTTTTTTTTACAGTCCAATGTAATTCCTTTCATTAACGGATTTAGAGGTCCAGGAGTCCTAAGCGGAACAACATTTAGAGGCCCCATTTTATGTGGTTAACAAATAATTATAAATTCAGGAAACGATTTGGGGGGCTCCTCAGTAACCAGGGAGCTAAGGGGCCGCTTATTCCGCTTTATTGGTAAATCCGCCCCTGATTCCATTAATCTCTAAATAAAAAATGGTCAATGTACAAAAGAAGGTAGCGAGTTATCATATCGTAGGGATTACCATATAAAGACGATTAAGGGTGAAATTGATTGAGAGCATCGGTTGAAGAACAGTCCACTGTATATCAGATTTGAATTTTCTTCAAAAACAGACAAGCATTATGTTTGGAATATCTGTTACTGCTGTAGGTTTTATGATATACACTTAAATGTGAAGCAACATGGGTGTTTGCAGAGTGTATTTATGCATAGGATTACATTTGTGCATCTCTTAGAAGAAATTCCATAACTTCCATGCGCAAATCTACTAAAAAGCATTTGGGTTGGGTTGGGTTGTTTTACCTCTGAGCGGCACTTTTTTGCACACCATGGGCTAAATGGCCAGGTTACATGGACCCCGAAGGCTCAGAGAAGGTTGGGGGAGGGGACCCACTGGAACAGCTGTTGGGAGACAGATGGTAGCCACCCGTCAGGGCCATCCAGCGTGTTCTTTAACGTGCACAGGGTATGGCTCTCCCACACACGGGGCCACGGCTTAACGTCCCATACGACGGACGGCGGCCTTTCCAAGCCCATCGGTGTCCCCTACTGACCGTGGGCGGGGCGGGGAATTTTGCGGAGATAAATCTCAAGCTGAAAAAAGCATTTGATAGGGTTATTAATGTGTATACTGAGTAGGGTTAGTTGCTTATGTAGTCCAATGGTAACCGAACACTGAGGGAAGAGAAGAATGTGGTGGATTTATCACTATCTTAATATGAAAAAAAAACACGTTTTATTCCCTTTTTTATTGGCACCGCCCCACAGTAAACGGTTAGACGATTTCTAATCTTATAGTCACAAATTCAAACAAAAGAGAACAAAGAAATATGAACGTTGTTTAGAAATTGATAGTTTGCCAGTGAATGGAAAATAATAACAGAAATCAATCAACTGGTATTAGACAAAACTACTGCAATTAACATTAAAGATTTTACGTTTAATTGCAAAATAAAATTACAACTGAGAGATATGTAGCAATGAAAACAATAGATGAAATATAAACTAATAGCAATTTTACTTCCCTAATTTATTACAGGTTTAACTTTTCACATAACCTATTCATTCGGAAATCCAAATTAACCTCAACAAACGCTAATCGCTCGACTAAAATATAGAACAGAGAATCTCGAATTAAATTCTAAACTCCAATCTTATATGTGCATTGCTTCTAGGAAGTTCTCGACATTTCTCATAACTTTATTATTACACATTGTTTCTTTCAAGACTTGAACCACATTCTCCGAACAGCAACTTTCCTATTATTAATTAAATTAAATTGCTAGATTATTAACAATGCAAACACAAAAATCCCAAGAACCCACTTATTACGGAGGACCTAAAATAGTCGAATAATGTAAAGCATAACAGAAAAAATAATGAGAGAAATTAGAACTGAGTACATAAACGCCTGCACTAGATATTTTCTTTTCGAATAAACGAAATTCACTTAACTAATAATTGATGATTTGTTAAAAAAAATAGGCAAAGGCAAAAAAAATCATCCTCTTTTCTCCAAGATTCGAAGGCTTGAAATTCGAATTAGATAGCAGTTGCGGTAAGACAGCTAAGTGGATTAATAAGATATAGTTTGCATGTCGAGGAGGTTCCTGGGGCGCGGGTGGCTCAGTGGGTAGCGCGCCAGTCTCGTAATCTGTAGTTCCCAGGTTCGAGTCCCAGCTGGGTCAGCGTTGAGATTTATCTCCGCAAAATTTCCCCGCCCTGCCCACGGTCAGTAGGAGACACCGATAGGCTTGATAAAGGCCGCCGTCCGTCGGATGGTACGTTAAGCCGTCGCTCCGTGTGCGGGAGAGCCATACCCTGTGCACGTTAAAGAACACACTGGATGGCCTTGACGGGAGGCTACCATCTGTCTCCCAACAGCTGTTCCAGTGGGTCCCCTCCCCCAACCTTCTCTGAGCCTTCGGGGTCCATGTGACCTGGCCATTTAGCCCATGGTGTGCAAAAAAGTGCCACTCAGAGGTAAAACAATCCAATCGAGGAGGTTCCTATACAGATATTTGATGGAATACGGAAGAGAGTGATACTAACTAAATGTGTAATTAAAGAATCTCCAGTGACATCTTACTTTAATGGCAATTAAATAATCTCTGTTTCCCAATACCTCTTTTTCTTATAAAAAATTTATTTCGACAATACAATTTATAATATATTCAAAGAGTGCAACTTAAAAAAAAAACTGTTTGAGGTTGTGAAATGATGCAAAGATAGTGCAACAAAAATGATTTAGACAACATAGCTGGTGCGAGTAAATAGCTGGTATTTCCCAGTATCCTAAGACAATTATATTTTTTAAATGATACCAAAGCTATAAGAATTTGATTCTTTAATTTATTATATAGTTTAAGACCACTATATAGCACTGGAGGCCGTCCCATAGCCGAGTGGTTAGCGCGCTTGGTTACTGATCTAAGGGACCTGGGTTCGAGCCCCGGGTAAGGCATGGATGTATGTGTCGTTTTTCTGCTGAGGTACTGCCATCCTCTCAGATCTTCTACTTTGGCAAATAAACTGACCGGCTCCTGTCAGACTTCTGTGGCAAGCAGCTGCTTGAGGGGGTATTTATTTTATATAGCACGGGTTGTTTAAACTTTGGTTATATAATCTTGTTATTAGTATTTTGTTTTAATTTTCTCTGTGATCCAGAATTCAGATGATTTTACTTGAAAATCTGAGAGAAAGAAGTATAGATTAAGGGAATACAGACTATAAGCTTTTCAAACTTAAGATTCTTAAATATTGAACACAAATCTTGAGGTACAGCACTAGCGCATAATAATTCGCAAGAATTTAAATTACGTTTATTAAGGAATGAATATCAACGTTTTAAATAAACAAAATAGAGGCAAGCAATAAAAGAGAACATGACTAGTAGAATTTAGTGTTGTTAGACATAGATTATTTGCATAACTTAGGAATAAAAACTGAGGTGATGGTTAAAAAACTGATAAAAGTATAAAATGCCATATTTTTCTACTAATAGAGAGTATCCTAAGAGTGCATATACATTTTTTTTCATCTATTTCTAAATTTATAAATCCTATTGAGGCGTGAGCCACGTGATGTGGCACTTACAACTACAAAAGTTCCAAATCTCCTCCTCCCCCTCTCAGCAAAGAATCATAGTCAACAACGATTCACAATATATCGCCAAACATTTAGGCTTGTTTCTGTCTCAAAAATAGAAAAATGCAGATATAAATAGTGACCAAATAACACTGGATTTCTACTTATGGGGTACTCTAAAGAGCACGATGTGCGGTCCCGTGGCCGAGGGGTTAGCACCCTTGGCTACTGAGTCTAAGGGACCTGGGTTCGAACCCCCGAATATCGTTTTTCTGCTGGGTTCCTGCCATTCTCTCAGACCTTCTATTCATCATCATCATTATCCTCAAGCAGCCATGGGCTACGGAGGTCCAACTAGACCGCACAATTTAATTCTTCAAGCAAGTCTGTCCTGAGCTACATCTACTGCATCTGACCACTGCACACCAATTCTAACAAGGTCCTGTTTGACATTGTCTGCCCACCGCATCCTAGGTCTCCCCTTCTTTCTGAGGCCTTTAGGCACACTGTTCAAAACCCTATTTGTCAATCTATAATTATTAATACGGGCAACATGGCCAAATCAACGGAGTCTCTCTCTGCACAATATGCTGCTTAAAGGAGGTTGCAAACTCCTTTGCCAAACCTCATCATTAGTTACAAAGTTGAACCACCTAATGCTCAAGATACTGCATAAGCATCTGGAATCAAAAGCATCTAGTTTCCTGTTATCTCGTTTACAAAATGTCGAGGTTTCACTATCATAAATAACCCTAGAAAGAACCAAACTATTATACAGTCAAATTTTAGTCTTTAGGTGTATACGCCTATTTTTCCACACTCTCCTTAGATTCTTAAAAGTTTCGGCAGCAATCCCTATTCGTCTGTTAATCTCATGCCGCACATCACCATTATCTGTTACATAGCTCCCAAGGTAATTAAACTGTGACACCTGCTCAAGACTGCAACCATTCAGATTAACTGAATCACAGCCTGCCTGACCAATTTTCATTACTTTAGTTTTCTCTCTGTTTACAACCAAACCTACTCTAGTGCCAGTCTCATCAACAGCTCGAATGAAAGAGTTCATCTCATCAACATCATTTGCCAAAAGAGCTAAATCATCAGCATATTTGTATCTCCAGCCGATTTAAGACCAAAATCTTTCCCTTGAAGTGAATTTCGCATACATAATCAATAACCAAACTAAAGAGAAAAGGAGATAAAATGCACCCTTGTCGAACACCAGAAGTAATGCCAAACCAATTGCTACAAGCCTTACCAACTCTCACACACGACTCAGTGTTATTATAGAGAGCTTTCATTATGTTAACTAACTTGTCTGGTATATCATATGATATCACAATCAACCACAAATTATGACGATCAACAGAGTCAAAAGCCTTTTTAAAATCAACAAAGCTAGCAACCAAATGTTTCTGATATTCTAAACATATCTCAAGAATCTCCCTGAATGAAAATATCTGATCTACATATCCCCTACCACTTCTGAATCCACAGTGCTCATCACGCAATTGACTGTCAACCAGATTTTTAATTCTATTAAGCACAATCATGCAAAGAACTTACCCTGGAACAGAGAGTAGGCTGATACCCCTATAGTTATCATAAGAATTGCTATCACCTTTTTTTTAAAAAAAAAATGGGATAATAATAGCTCTGGTAAAATCCTTAGGAACTATGCCTTTATCATCAAAGACATTCAAAATTTCAGTCATCCACGTGGTAACCGAAACATTCCCAGGTCTAAGCATTTCCGTAGTAATTTTATCTACCCCTGGGGATTTATGTAGTTTAAGTTTAGAAACAGCCAAAATAACTTCAGATTTTGTTATAGGGCCAACATTAAAGCCACCAATGCATCTATCATCATTGCAAACAATGGGAATGAAACTAACCACATTGTTTAGAACATCACTGAAATACTCAGCCCACCTAGCCATGACAGAATCCTCACCTTCTACAACCTTATCTTGCTGGTCCTTCAATCCCTGTATACCTGTTCGTTTTCTACCACACAAAACATTAACTATCTGGTACAGCTCTCTGCTGTTGTGCTGTCTAACTGCTTCCTCGGCTTTGTCAGCCAAGCCATCAAGCCAAAGATTCATATCAGCAGCTAACTGATCTTTTACACGTTTATTAATTTCTCTGTAATGCTTTCTATTAGAACTAGTAGGGTATTGATTAAGGACATTCCTGCAGTTCTTTCTTTCCGAAATAAGCTCAAGTGCCTTATCACTCAGATAATTCTGTCTCCTCTGCTCCTTTTTTCTTAAAAGAGTACTGTTAGTGTCCAAAAAGCCTGTTTAAAATGACCTTCTACTATGGTATATAAAGCGACAGGCTATCTGTCAGACCTCTTTGCAAGCAGCTGCTTGAGGGGATATTATAAAGAGTACTGGATACTCTAGAAAGTCAGGAACTTGGACGGAAAGGAAGAATGAAATTGAGCTTTCCTGTACTTATGTAATATACATGAGCCCATGTGTGCCAGTTTATTGTGAATCTTTGTCGACAATACAATGGGGCTGTTTGCAAACGTGTTTATTTTAACATTCCTAAATTTTATCGTGACAAATGTTTTTTATTTTGAAATGTATGACTGTAAGGTCATATATTTCAAAACTTTTTATCCCTTACCGTCATACATTTGCTTGTTTGAGTGTAAGGTATTTTACCTTACAAGTCATACACTGCTAGAGAAAGGGAATCACGTATGTATGCTTACAAGTTCAGAAATAGGGGAATGAAGTGTGTGCATAAGGTTTTAGAAAACTCCGTATTTCAGTCTATGTTGTGAAACATATTTATATATACGACGAATGTTAGATAAATATAAAGGAAACATTTTCATTAGCCTGGTGGGATCTGAACCCATGACCAGGTGTATCTGAGAAATTATATTATTCAGAAACAATGCTTACGCTTGATTCTTGGCATGTCGGCTTAAAAAATAATAATAATACCATGACATTTAACGCTTGATGTGGACTGTCCGTGTGCACTTAACTGGAAGATGCCATCTGGACCAAAGTCTTCAATTGCAGTCAACTACACTTCCAATGACTATCCTATGGTATAATGCTTAAAGCCACTAATAGAGGGTAATTGTTCGGCAACCGGTAGCTCAGTGGTCAGAATCACTGACATACTATCAGAGGTCGTGAGATCAGATCCACCCGGAAAAGAGAATTTTTTCCTCTATATTATTCTAACATATCACTACCAGGGGCATATGAGAAATTCTATTATTTCTACGACGAATGTGATTTCTTACATAGTTTATAAATGTTAACTACATAGTTGAAGCATAGAGGAAAAAATATCTTCAATTAGTGAAGCGTGAATATTTAGTAAAAATCATTGTTTCTATATTCGTTATCAATAAATCTGTCATAGTTTATGTAAATTAAAATAATGTGTTAGACATTAAAACAATTCGATACTAGATTTCAAATAAACGGAATTGTCCAAAAACAGGCTATTTAATTTTTTTAAACGATAAACTCTATTATTATATCTGCCCCTCCCCCCAAAGAAATTCGTAGTACTGCCAAAAAGCTCCTAAACTTCATTCAGTTTTTATTTATTTTTTTGGCTTTTTTGGGGCGTATCAATAAACAACTAATATTGAAATATATATTTTTATTTTTTCTATGAAAGTAACTCGTACACTTTGAAGAAAAATTCACATTATAATTTTAATTCACTTTTTAAGTATAATACTGTACCATAACCCATTCCAATATCCGAGTGGCTAGCGTGCTTGGCTATGCGTGAAAGAGACCGAGGTTCGAGACCCCGTTAAGGAATGGATTCTGTTTTTATTTTATTATCTTTCTGCTGAGGTCTCGCTTTCCCCACATATCTTCTCTATGACATTTGATGTCGAGGACATCCTGTAAGATTTTCTGGAAAGCAGCTGCTTAAGGAGTAAAAAATAATTCACTTCACAGCCTCAAAATTAAAATTAAAAGCCTGAAGCATATGGGTTTCAGTCTAGTTATCAATAACAATGTTTTTGTTGTTACTATTAAGGCTTTGTATTAATGATGATCTGCACTATTTTAAACCCTGACTGGCAAAAATAATTTAAACAGAACAAATTATAATATCACATAAGCACATACTCAATATTAAACAATCTGATTTACCCTGCCATGTAGCAGAGTGTGAAACAATTTCATTTTACTATTTTTAAGCAGGCCTCATAAGGATTCAGGGGTCTTTGGAGGTTATCACTACATTGAAAAAAAAATTAAATTCCACCATGATGGATTTCATTTAGTACGTGACACGTCGTTCGATCTTGTTGGAATGAGTCATGAAACATAACCACTGGTAAAAGAGAGCGTGACATAAATTTAAAATCTTCAGAAACCCTCCAGGAACTCCAATTTATTCAGTTTTTTTCGTCTGAGTGCTATTTAAAGGAAGCAACCTCTAGAACAACTCTTGCATCATCTGCGCTCGAAAGAAAACTATGGACAAGAAATGGCTGGCATCTATAAAATCTGCTGCAGAAAATATTCCCCAGATTGGAAGATTGTAACTTTGTGTACATCTCGATAGAGCCTAATTTCATTATAAATTATGGCTTACTTTTGCAGTTTGGCATTTACTCAATTATATTGACAGCACATTTTATTGCAATCGATAAATTAATGAAATTCGGAAAAATAATGTGGGTCTACTGCTGAGTGAAATGTCCTACACAATTTTAATTCTGCCAAATATTGTACACGAACGTCGTAGAGCAAAAATGGGCTCGTCTATCAAATGTTTTCTGATCGTTGTGGACCACACTGCCCACCCAAAAAAATCCTAAAGGCAGTAGCGATTTAGAGGATATAAGATACCTAAGTAAATTGATTTCACTTACTAGAGCAGAAATTTTTAAAACAGGTTTATATTTTGAGGAAATAAATATGCAACCAAATTAAGACCAATTAAGAAATGGATTAACATTATGATAAACAATGACTTCGAAAACAAGATATCGACAGTGGATCAAGTTTCAAACTGTTTAGCGACAATTTTATCCGAAATCAGCAGATACAAATGAACCGGACCACAACCTATTCTCTAAACCAGACGTCGGCAACCTTTTTTGGCTGCGGGTCAAAATCAACCAAAATGTGACTATTAAGAAGACAGTTCGGGTCAATGGGTATTTTCATTTTAAAACAGTCCGTTAGTGAATAATAAGATAAATTTTATTGAGAAAACTATTACAATATGCTTTTAAACTCAAAACATAAAAAAATTCTAATTCTAATTATTATAAAAACAAATATAATTGTCAAGTTTTAGTTCATTTAATAATTTATGAACTTTATTTATAAGCGTTCTCTTCGTTATCAGTGGCTCCCCTGATGATGAATTTGTGACGTCGATTTAGTCAAGTCTGGTTTATACTTAGTCACCTTAAGACGAATACAAACGTCTGAATTTTCGGTAGTTAATCTGCTCCTGTTCTTACTTAAAATAAATTTCATGTGTGAAAATATTTGTTCACATTTATAAGTAGAACCGAACGCGGACAAAATGGCAAAGCCAATTTTTTTTCAAAGATGAAAACTTCGTAGGAAGTGATGCCCAACCCTATGATATCATGAGAAGATGATTATCTTCCGTGTTTTCTAAATCTTTCCGCAATGTCTTGAATTTTCCGTCCACAACGTTGAACTTTTAAAATCAATCATTTCTAAACTTAAATTGTCAATTTTAAAATATTCAAAATACTGCAAATCTAAAACATTTTCACATATTTCCCGTACTTTATTATAAATGTAAACATTTCGCCGTGCTTCTTAAAAATTAGAAATCTACTTTCAAATTCACTTTTAATCTTCAAAATACAACTTTCGAACATATTTAGATTGCTTTCATCGATATTTTCTTTCTCATGTCAGCTTTTTAGTAAGGGAAAGAAAAGAAATATTTTAGTTTTTATGTAAGTTTCAAATAATATTAATCGAACAAAAACTCTTCCATTCCTCGTACATTTCAAAATTGTGTGGTTATTTCCTTGGAGTCGTACGTTGAAATCATTATAATGGTTCATTATGTCTCTTAAGTACAAAAGTCTTAAAAACCATTGTTTATCATTGAGCTCGAGATCATTTTCATCGATTTCGTAAAGAAATATTTGTATATCATCAAAGCACTCTACAAATCTATTAAGAACTTTGCCTCGACTTAACCATTAGCATATAACAGTAAATCTCCATATTTCGATTCAATTTCCTCCAAAACAGCTTTGAAGCGCCTGTGTGTTAAAGCAGATCGTGCTACTATTATGTTTACGATCTTAACAACCTTTTCCATTACATCCTTAAGTTGTTGCGTAGATGCTTTTGCAAATAAAATTTCTTCATGTATGATACAATGGAACGATAAAAGTGGGCGGCCAAGTTCATTTTCCATTAGTTTCACAAATCCAATATTTTTCCTCTCATAGCCGGAGCACCATCAGTTGTTATGGAAATCAATTTACTTTTTAAATCCAATATTTTCCCATTTTTGAAATTTGTAAACTATTGTACTTGACGGAAAATATCAATGCCTTTGGTCGTGTCATTCATTGAAGCAAGAACGCACAGTTCTTCATTGACGTTCGAACTATTTACATCGGTACTAGCCATACTATTTACATCGGTACTTTCATCAAGTGCAACGCTAATTACGTCACTAGATAACAAATCATTTTTGACCTGTGCGTCTATATTTTTTGCCATATCTTCAATGCGACGCTGAACTGTTCTGGCCGACAATGGCATTTCATTAATTCTCTCAATTATTTGTTTTTTATTTGCGAAGTCATTGAATAAATGTTCGGAACAATTTATGAATGCGTTTTTCAAAAATTCGCCGTCTGTAAACGGTTTTCCGTTGGTACCAATACTAAGAGCTGCAATAAAGCTGGCAGTTGTAGCGTAATTGTGGCTGATAACAAATCTCTTCAAAAATTTATTTTACCATAATTTAATACACGTTTAGCAATGTATTCATATTTTTCATCATTTGGCATTTCACTTACATCTTTATGTTTTGAAGAAAAGTGTCGCTCAATTTGTGTCCTGGCGGTAATTACATCTGTACATAAAGTACATATCAATTTGTCACCATTTTCCATACATCCATACTTTTCAGTCCACACATCTTGAAATAATCTCTTTTTTGCTTTTTGTTTGTCCATGGTAATAAAAATAATAAATATGTCTCTTAGGTAACTAACTGTTCTCGCGCTTCTGAACTACTGTTTATTTACGTTAAAGACGAAGTAAACGTAGACAAGAGTAGAAGCGTGATCAGCAGGTGGGCAGGGCTCCTATTGGTCGGCTGCAGGTGGCACGCAGTCAGAGAGCCCAGCCGACCAATAGGAGCCCTGATCACACATCTACTCTTGTTTACATCTACTTCGTCTTTAACGTGAATAAACAGATGAGATTCGTTCGGACAATGTCGCTGTATTCCGCCTATGTTCATTTCTGCAACTTTGTAATCAAACCAAAATGTTAATCTTATTATTTATACTTTCTCAAAGTGTTTGTTTCATGTTTATGTTTTATAATTTATTTTTATATATTATACTTTATTTGCGGAACTCAAGTGGGTCACTTGAAATTATCAAATGGGTCACTTGGTGACCCCCGGGTCATAGGTTGCCGACGCCTGCTCTAAACATTGCTTTAAATCTAAACATATGAAAACTAAGAGTGAATTCTAAAGTATATTGTTACGACAGATGAACGTTCTACAGTGAACTTATGGTAGATGTGTCATGAACGCTCGCGTGTGCTTCAGCGTGACAATTACGTTATCCAATGATTAGAAAGGACAGACGCTTTGAATAATAAGAATTGTGTATGAAAAACAAAAGGTATAGTGGAGTAGTAAAGAAAGAAGGATATAGTGTTTTAAATTAGTGTTGTGTGATGCTACGTAAGAAGACTGTTGCTATTTGATTCTAGATGAAGCCTGGTTCGAAGGTAAAAAGGGGGGAATCAAGAGTAAAGTTTGTTCTTGGGTCCTTTATCAGGGGAGATCAATGCTAGATGTTTCGCATCCGTAAGGTATAAAGTATTGTTAAAGTAGTTTTGTATCACTACTGAAATTCAATATAAATTGGTTTGTTTTTTAAATGTTAAAAGGTAATAGGTTCTATTTTGTCATAAGAAGTGAATATTGACATCATTGTAGTTTAAGCATTGAAAATTAGTTAAACATGGTAAATCGTTCTTTTTTATGGTTTGACTTTATACTAAGAGGAAGAGAAATTCTTGTGTTTAGATAAGATTGTTTTATTTATATGATTTTGTGCCTTTGTAATAAATTACTTCATTCATACTTTGGTTTGGTAAATATACTTTAGAATTCACGCTTAGTTTTCATCTGTTTAAATTCATAACATTTGGCGTCAGTAGCGGGATAATTTATTGAATGTCTTTCACTAGAAGTATGGATGGGTTAGTAAAACTGCTTACTGACATTAAAGGTGAAATAGTTGCCCAATGCGGTAAATTGGTGACCTTGCAAGACATAATGATGACAGGACAGCTGAATTAGCCTCTCAAAATGATGACTTTAAAGCAGAAATGGCAACACAAAAAAATGAATTGAGAGCTGAAATGGTAGCCCATAGACGCGGAATAATTGACCAGTATAAAGACATAAAGACCGCACTCAATAGACAATGTGATAATCTAAAGCAGTGGTTCTCAACCTTTTATGCTTCACGTACCCCCTGGAAATGTGTATGTAACTGGCGTAACCCCTTGTATAAATGAAAAAATAGTTATAGTTGTAGTATAACAATGGGAATAAAATAAAACACTGACTTTGTTACTAGATCTAGCGACTTTTGAGCTCTCACGGCGTACCCCAAAAAATTTTACCGCGTAGAACCCTTACTCTAGAAGAATGTGGGTTATTCATATAGATTCCTCGTATAAGTATGGAAGTCTTTCTTTTACCCATTTGGAATGTGTTGCCTTCTGCTTTGGTAGGTCATGTTGTTAATATGAAGGAAAATTATGGGAATATGAAACAATGCTTCAATATATAAATTATGAAAATATGAAACAATTACTTCAATACATAAAATATACAAATGCAAGTGGCATATTTGGGCGGACTGAAATGTCATTGCTCTTACGTTTGGACTACAGCTCGGATAAAAAATGTTCTGTTACTTCCTTTGTGAATGGAATAACAGCGACAGCATCTCATTACATGAAGAAGATTTGGCCTTCTGGGCAATCCTTGGAGCCAGGGAAGAAGAATAAACATCATCCGCTGGAACAATCCACGAAGATACTACATTTACACATGAAATTCGACCTAATGAAGAATTTTTTGTCAAGATCAGACGCAAACTGCCTTTCTGTATCTTCGACAGAAATTTCCAAGACTTAATGATGCAAAGATAAAAAGGGTGTTTTCACAGGTCCAGATATTCTCTCATTGCTACATGATGAGATATTTGATCGTATCATCACTGGTGATGAACGGAGAGCATGGCTTCCGACAGGTGGCGACGATCTTCTTAGGGAATAAAAAAGCAGAAAATTACAAGGACTTTGTGGAAGAACTGCTGTCCTCATATCACAATCTGGGATGTAGTATATTTTTCAACAAAAAATATACATTTGAAAAATATACGTTTGAAGGTACATTTCTTAAATTTTCATTTCATTTCTTTCTAGAAAACTGGCGGTGTGAGTGAAGAGCATGGGGATCGTTTTCATCAGGAAATTGTTACAATGGGAAAAAGATATCGAAGAAGATAGAGCCCATCAATGTTAGTCTGTAATGCGAAATTCTCAAGATTTGCTATATAAGCGTCTTACGAAAAGGGGCAGTTGCTGTAGACCGATATGCAACCTTCAGTGAATGACATAATACATAACTGACCGTATCACAAAAACCGTAGCATTCAAACATTTTTGTTGTCATTTACGTGTTAAGCACCTCGATTTACATAAGAAACGGCTGTTTTCACTTACAAAACACTCCAAATGTCAAATTTTTGATTCAATGTTATTACAGAGTATAATAATAAGTAATAAATAATCCCTCAAGCAACTGCTTGCCACAGAGGTCTAACAGAAGCATGTCAGATTATAGGACATAGTAGAAGATCTTTGAGGATGGCGGGATAACAGCAGAAAAATAACACAAATATACATTCCTTTTATCCAGGACGCGAACCCAGGTCCCTTTGATCAGTAGCCTTGCGTGCTAACACTCGGTCATGGGACGGCTTATTACAGAATAGTAAAATAAAATTAATGCCAAATCCAAAACAAGACGTTATAAGTTAATGCCATATTCAAGAATAGGATTTTGCTTCAGGGTTGGTGTTAGGTTACTCCACAATATTCTGTTAAATATGAAACGGTGTAAAGTATTGACTTTACACCATTTCATATTTAACAGTTTATGGTCACACCATAAACTGGTGTAATAGATTATACCATAAACCTGTGTAAAGGAGAGTGTGTAATAACATCACACACTAATTTTTGCAGTGTGGGGCAGGGTTTCTCTAATCCAGGGTCGCCTTTGATGGGTCGCGACCTTAAAAATTTGCTGAAACATTGTCCTAGGGTCACAAAACGAACTTTATCTGGGAACGGCGAAACAAATTTTGTAAGGGTTACCAGTGCAAGCTTTCCTTAGGACTGCCAAATTTTATCGTTCCTGAGCGTATGCATGGAGCACAAGTAAGGAAAGGAGTTTTGAGAGTTCTTTTGCCGAAAGCATAAGGCAATAGATTTCGTTGAACAAATTCTACGTTAAAGTGACAATATTTTTTTGTCATTAATGCTTTCAGTCCCCATGTGTACATATGGGGATATTTGCTGAAAAACCAATGGCGGGAGTGGCTCAGTCGGTAGCGCGCCAGGCTCGTAATCTGTAGTTCCCAGGCTCGAGTCCCAGGTGGGTCAGCGTTGAGATTTATCTCCGCAAAATTCCCCGCCCTGCCCGCGGTCAGTAGGGGACAGCGATCGGCTTGGAAAGACCGCCGTCCGTCGGATGTCACGTTAAGCCGTGGCTCCGGGTGTGGCAGAGAGCCATACCTTGTGCACATTAAAGAACACGCTGGATGGCCTTGACGGGAGGCTTCCATCAGTCTCCCAATAGCTGTTCCAGTGGGTCCCCTCTCCCAACCTTCTCTAAGCCTTCGGGGTCCACGTGACTTGGTCATTTAGCCCATGGTGTGCACAAAAGTGTCGCTCAGAGGTAAAACAACCCAACTGAAAAACCAATTTTGATAATATAGGAGTGTTTAATAATATACTATTTCAAAAATTGTTTCCCTTAGATGAACACGTAATAAACTTGCATTTACTAAAGGAATTTTTTAAATTTGTAATCTAGTTTTCTTTCATTCATTATTTTTTCGTTTTTTTTTTTTGGTTTGTTTCGGTCGAGATAACAATAATATCATGTTCTAAATGTTGTTAGAGTAATCAAAGTAATTCGGTAGTTACAGGGTTAAAATTAAATATAGAATTCAATGCAGCAGGAGAAGTGTCGAAAAAAAAATTCTACAAAGGGTTCTTTACAGTTTGACGAAAACTACATTTTTCAGGAGATAATGCTCGCGAATGATATTTTACTTCAAAGATGAAAACACCTGAATATATATATAAACTTTTTAAAGACACGGAAAAATGTTTAAATAAATAATAAATAAATAAATACCCCCTCAAGCAGCTGCTTGCCACAGAGGTCTGACAGGAGCCTGTCAGTTTATATGCCAGAGTAGAAGGTCTGAGAGAATGTCATGACCTCAGCAGAAAAACAACACAAACAGCTATGCCTTACCCGGGGCTCGAACCCAGGTCCCTTAGATCAATAGTCAAGCGCGCTAACCACTCGGCCATGGAACGGCAAAAAAGATGCTTAGTGTTTTATAAATAATCATTTAAACTATATACCGTACTTTACTTTTCCCGTATATCTCGCGGATCTGATGTTTGCAGTGATGTTCAGGAACTAAACTCAAGAATGGGTGAAGGCCTACTCTACGAATTCTAACTGAACTGTGATTCAAGTATTTTTTAATTCGTAAGAATTCTCTTGCTTTAAATAATGAAAGTAACATGAAAATATAACGTAAAAGAGTTATATGAACTTCGTATACACTTTTGCTACGAGCAAAATATCGATTTTGCAATCCAAAGAGCATGTACATAGAAATGAAATACTCATATAATGAAAACGTAGAATAGTGCTGAATAAGAATAGGATCCTTTGGACATAGAATTAGAGATCATCAAAATCATCCGAGGGAAGTTACACATTTTAACCAAAGGGAAGCTGACAAAATTCCTTTAAGAAATATGTCGATAAACCTGTTATTGTCAGAATATTTTAAGGCACAAAGGTAAAGAATAATTCCACATAATATTTGCGTTGAAAAACTTAGTACTCTTTAGCAAAGGGATCAAGATGTCTTATGCTTTGTATTCTGTAAAACATACTTCTTTCGAATTTATATTATGCGTTCGCAAAAGAAGAGGAGTTAAAGAAGTGTTCTAAGAATTTTTGTTTTCTAGTAATTCATTTTTAATCCCTCTGCAGTTAGAAACATTAAAGTGTTATTCAAGAATTATTTACTCAAAGAGGATTAAACTAATAAACCTAAACATACTTATTTCGAATTTAAATTATGCGTTCGCAAAAGAAGAGAAGTTAAAGAGTGTTCTAAGAATTTTTGTTTTCTAGTAATTCATTTTTAATCTCTCTGCAGTTAGAAACATTAAAGTGTTATTCAAGAATTATTTACTCAAAGAGGATTAAACTAATAAACCTAAACATATTTATTTCGAATTTAAATTATGCGTTCGCAAAAGAAGAGAAGTTAAAGGGTGTTCTAAGAATTTTTGTTTTCTAGTAATTCATTTTTAATCTCTCTGCAGTTAGAAACATTAAAGTGTTATTCAAGAATTATTTACTCAAAGAGGATTAAACTAATAAACCTAAACATACTTATTTCGAATTTAAATTATGCGTTCGCAAAAGAAGAGGAGTTAAAGAAGTGTTCTAAGAATTTTTGTTTTCTAGTAATTCATTTTTAATCTCTCTGCAGTTAGAAACATTAAAGTGTTATTCAAGAATTATTTACTCAAAGAGGATTAAACTAATAAACCTAAACATACTTATTTCGAATTTAAATTATGCGTTCGCAAAAGAAGAGAAGTTAAAGGGTGTTCTAAGAATTTTTGTTTTCTAGTAATTCATTTTTAATCCCTCTGCAGTTAGAAACATTAAAGTGTTATTCAAGAATTATTTACTCAAAGAGGATTAAACTAATAAACCTAAACATACTTATTTCGAATTTAAATTATGCGTTCGCAAAAGAAGAGAAGTTAAAGAGTGTTCTAAGAATTTTTGTTTTCTAGTAATTCATTTTTAATCTCTCTGCAGTTAGAAACATTAAAGTGTTATTCAAGAATTATTTACTCAAAGAGGATTAAACTAATAAACCTAAACATACTTATTTCGAATTTAAATTATGCGTTCGCAAAAGAAGAGGAGTTAAAGAAGTGTTCTAAGAATTTTTGTTTTCTAGTAATTCATTTTTAATCTCTCTGCAGTTAGAAACATTAAAGTGTTATTCAAGAATTATTTACTCAAAGAGGATTAAACTAATAAACCTAAACATACTTATTTCGAATTTAAATTATGCGTTCGCAAAAGAAGAGAAGTTAAAGAGTGTTCTAAGAATTTTTGTTTTCTAGTAATTCATTTTTAATCCCTCTGCAGTTAGAAACATTAAAGTGTTATTCAAGAATTATTTACTCAAAGAGGATTAAACTAATAAACCTAAACATACTTATTTCGAATTTAAATTATGCGTTCGCAAAAGAAGAGAAGTTAAAGAGTGTTCTAAGAATTTTTGTTTTCTAGTAATTCATTTTAATCTCTCTGCAGTTGAATAATACATTACTGTATTATTGTCTTGAATAATACATTACTGTATTATTGTCTTGAATAATACATTACTGTATTATTCAAGAATTATTTACTTAAAAAGGATTAAACTAATAAACCTAGGAGTCTCGTATTACACCCCGAAAGGACACTTTATTTTAAAAAACAGAGGTATGTTGATCCATGCATAAATCATCCGTATGTTGTTGTAGTTGTACCAACAATAATAGTAATTTTGTTTTCGCAGTAAATATTTTACAACACAAAGAGGAGACTGTAGACTGTAAAATAAAATAAATGAGAACATAGAAAAGTGCTGTAGTGTATGCGAACTTCGTAAACACAAATGTAAATAAATAATGATGCCTAGAATAGAGAAAAATAATAATTTACATTTATAATATTGTTACGACAGAAGGAATCTGGCAACCGAAAGCAAAAAGTTTCAGCCAACGAATAAGAACGTTGGGAGAATTTGGAGAAGAAGAGTGGAGCGTGTAACGGTCGTTGTGTTGTAACGGTCGGTGAGTTCGAAAATGGACGGTGAGCTGTTCTGAGACAGTGCGCGTAAGTATCAAGAAGTAACTTGATGTGTTGTGTATACGCGGAAGGATAAAAGTGGGATCTTTTATCGTTAAGTATCAAGAAGTAACTTGATGTGTTGTGTATACGCGGAAGTATAAAAGTGGGAACTTTTATGGCTAACTTCGAATGTCTACACGGACTGTCTTTTTGTTCGGCTAGTGTGTGAAAAGTTATTAGCACAGGACGAGAATTGGTTTACGAGTGAAGATCTTCGGGTGACCTGGTAAATCAAGTAAAAGGTAGTATTTAGTAAAATACACAGAGCTGATATTGTGTGCTCTACGCAGGAAGATTGATGACTTGTGCATGTTAATAGTTGATTTGTTAATAAGATACTTCATCCATATTTCCTTTGTAACAATTTACCTTGTATTGAATTTGGTTTTGAAATATAGCTTTTAATACTCACGCTCAGTGGCTATCCATTTTTGTAATCCGCAACAATATAATATAAATATATGATTATTACACTTAATTTTATTTACATTTTCGTATTTTACGTTATAAATATTTACTATTGTACATTTGAGTCTTTTCTGTATTATTTTCCTCTATTTTGATCATTATTATGGTTTAGATGTTGAATTATTTTGTTCCTAAACTATGCCAGGTATATTAGTTGCATTATCTGATCAAACGTATCCGGTCACCTGTGTAGTGGATTCGCTCATATACGCCCAGCCATGACCCAAACAGGTATAAAAGGACGCATGTGGTCTGGCAAACCTCATAGATACCCATGAACAGGAGAATGGGCTGCACGGCAGAGGTCAGTGATTTTTACAGTTGCACGGTCATAGGATGCCAGCTTTTAGAAACAAGTTATTTCGGGATATTTCGGCCCTGCTGCAACTTCCCTGATCAATTGTAAGTGTTGTTATTGTGAAATGGAAACGCCTAGGAACAACAACAGTGCAATCGCAATCTTGTAGGCCACGCAAAATGACGTAGCGGGACCACCAAGTGCTGAAGCGGATGGTGCAACAAAATCGCCTGTCCTCAGTTGCAACACTCTCTACCGAGTTACAAAATGCCCTGGAAGCATCACCAACACCATAACAGTTCGTCGCTAGCTGCAGAAAATGGTTTTCCATGGCCGAACAACCGAACACAAGCCTACATCAATGAGATCAACGCCAAGGCTCGATTGGAGTGGTGTAAATCACAGCGCCAGTGGACTCTTGAGCAGTGGAACCGCGTCTTCTGGAGTGATGAATTCACCATCTGGCAGTCCGACGGACTAATCTGGATGTGGAGGATACCAGGTTAACGCTACCTACCGGACTGTGTTGTGCCAACTGTAAAGTTTGGTGGAGGAGGCATCATACTCTGGGAGCTGTTTTTCATGGTTCGGGCTGGGTCACCTAGTTACACTGAACGGAACTGTGAACGCAGCGCTCTATAATGACATTTTTGACAATTCTGTGCTCCCAGCTTTATGCCAACATTTGGTGAAGATCCTTTCCTGTACCAGCATGACAATGCCCCATCCACAGAGAGAGGACCGTGCAGGAATGGTCTGATGAGATGGGTGTGGAAGAACTTGACTAGCCACAGAGCCCTGATCTTAACCCCATGGAATACTTTTGGGATAAATTGGAATGCCGACTGCGAACCAGGCCTAACCGCCCGACATCAGTGACTGGCTTCACTAATGCTCTTATGGCAGAATGGCAGGAAATTTCCACAGTAACGTACCGAAATCTCGCCAGGCTCGTAATCTGTAGTTCCCAGGTTCGAGTCCCAGCTGGGTCAGCGTTGAGATTTATCTCCGCAAAATTTCCTGCCCTGCCCACGATCAGTAGAGAACACCGATGGGCTTGGAAAGGCCGCCGCCCGTCGGATGGGACGTTAAACCGTTTCCCCGTGTGCGGGAGAGCCATACCCTGTGCACGTTAAAGAACACGCTGGATGGCCTTGACGGAGGCTACCACCTGTCTCCCAACAATTGTTCCAGTGGGTCCCCTCCCCCAACCTTCTCTAAGCCTTCGGGGTCCATGTGACCTGGCCATTTCGCCCATGGTGTGCAAAAAAGTGCCGCTCAGAGGTAAAACAACCCAACACAACGTACCAAAATCTACTGGAAAGCCTTCTCCGCGGAGTGGAGCTCATATGGTGGAGCAACGCGATATTAATTCCTTTCCTATTACCTGGAGCTTTTGAATGAGCGAGTGTCCGAATACTTTTGATCATAATATGTATTTCTCAAAGGCAAAAAAATGTATCAATTTATGTTATGATTTTCAGGAACTTATCTACGACGCAAAACAAGGTCTGTGGTGTATTTAATGAATTATTAAAGCTAGAACATTTAACAGCAGACGATGATTTTTTCGGTTATCCCGAATTTTTTGTTTTGTATTTAAAAGAAACTGTCACCCGCAACTTTTTCCTCTTCGAGGCATACGGTATGAACTTAAAATGTTCCGCGTTTACTAAAATAATTATCTTATCTAGAACTGCATGTCAATAGCTTGATGATCTGACTTCGAAATTTAATGACTTCAAACAAATATTTTTGAAAGAGTGGCCGAAAGAAGATTTTAGATTCGAACCAGGAACAATCTACAAGCTAGCAATACGCAGTTCCGTATTCTCTAACTGTAGTTGCGACGAGTAAGAGATTTCACATGATTGACCAAGACCCAATTTTTGTTTGAACAATAACAAAAATTTTGAATTTATTTAAATTCAACACTTAACAAAGTTCCACCACTGGCTTATAAAGGTGGATGATTTTACATTACAATTAATTGACTAAGTACTCACTCCATTCAGGTAAGCTTAAGTTCGAACAACATTCAAACAAAATAATGAAAATAAAACTTAAAAGTGAAAGTGACAACAAGCAGAGTAAGTTAAATTAAAATAACTCTACCATTTTGAAGTTTCTCCGGAACGAGAACTGTATTCTGCTAAGTTATTGTGATGTGCACACGGCGTAAATTTTCATGAAACACCCACTCCAGATTTCTCTGATCGTGGTTTTTCCCAAGCAAAGCAAATTTCTTTAAATTTCGCCTAACATACTTAGGTAAAAGTTTATCATCTCACTAATTTAAGAGATGTCTAATTTAACACTTTCCCTCCCTAAATCATGGCCTAAAAGTCAGTCCAGTGAATTTCACTAAAGTTGGACTTAGCAAAGATAGCAAAAGAAAGATAGAAAAAGACCAAACCCTGGTCTGTTAGTCTGATCAACCCACACCGAACTCCCTCTCCCGGGTCGAGCGTGACAATATCTTTCTGGCAACCCTGGGAACTCTCGACCAAAAAGGGCCAATCAGAACCGAGCCCTGGGCAAAACCCGACTCCATTTCCATATTTCACAAGTGAGATGGAGCTCTGCTGCCAGCCAACACTCGCATTCCTCTCGAAGGTCAATGTCTGCTTCTGGGCGAGGTGAAATTGTTTCACAAGACACCTCTCGTCTCCATACATCAGTCAAGTTCCCTCTCGGCAACCAATGTAAACAGATGAAACGGAACCCTGAATGAAATTCGCAACGGAGATGTTGCACCCATTAACCTCCGAAGACATCTCCAGACACAAAGTGGTTGCATCAGGATAGAAATGAAATACAGTATATAAAAAAATTAAAATCAATAAAATCAATAGGTCTGCGACCTATCATTCCTCCCTTCTTAAAAACAAGCCAACACCCTGTGTGTCGTCACTTATTACATTCCGAAATGAAAATTTTGGAGTGGTACCAGGTTTTGAAATTTAGAATAATTCTCTCCATCACAACAATTTTCTGGTTTTCTTCAAAAAAAAACAACATAAAATTTTGTTGAACTGGTGCTTTCGATTAGAGAAGAATTCCCAGTTTCTTCACGTATCACACAATATTTCTCCAACATTTAAACACCGGAAACAAAAGAAAAATGAAAAGCGTGAGTAGAATAATTCCATTCATATATATATAAACACATAAAATTACTCTTAATATCTATTTGTTTATGACAAAATATTCAATGCAAATGTTTAAAACATGGTAATTAACTCTATATATCAATATCCACTTATAAGCAGAACAATAGCATATTTATGATAGATGGCAAGATAAATATTGATTATAAATGATGTAATATACTTTTAATTTACACATCGTAAATATTCGCAATATAATATATAGGACAACTTAGATTTGTCTGATCTTACAAGCAGAAAAATCATCTCTCTTCAACTTAGAATAACCCACATCAACCATATTTCCTAGTTTCCATATTCTCAAAATTATCATAAAATTTCAAACTAATACATCGTTAAAAGAAAACAAATCAGTGCACATCTTTCTTATGAGGATACCAATGTTCTGTCAAAAATTCTAAAATTTATGTGTTATGTTTACCCTGTTTCCCAAAAAAAATCTTTTAACTTTATAGCCAGAAAAGAAAAGTGGGGACGGAAAGATTCCACTTCCAGGACTACCATAGAATGATAGCGGGTCCTTCCGTCTTCCTCCCCTGTCCAGACTAGCATCCCATGTCAAAGGGTAAACACAGTTTGCTAAACATCCGTCTGAACCCATGCAGTTTGGGCTTGCTACATGTATAGGGAGACGTCTCCAATCAAAAATGAGCTTGAACATCTGAAAGCGCAACTAGTGAGTGGATTCAAATCCTTACTCACCTTTATCATCCTCACACTCTTCTACCAGAGTTAATTGTCATCACCCCTTTCACCGTCACAGAGACCATTTGATATGGGCCATCGATGTGGTCGGACTTCCACAATCATCCAGCAAATTTATACTCACCCCCTAAGTCGTGTTATTCCCATGTGTTGAATCCTCCAAGAAAGAAGATAAACAAAAATTAATTTCCTTAGAAAAAGAGAGCGAAAGAGTCCTCTTCTAAGCTACTATAAGGCATCATCACAGTCGAAACCTTATTTCTATTGGCACTGAGCCAAAAATTGCTCCTAAACTTCCCAGCTAATCGAGATGCAGGCAAAGTTCAATTCTTTCCGCACCCGTTACGTCATCTCTGTAGTTTCGTTCGTTACTCTCTCCTCAGCCACGGGGCTGCTGCAGAGTAATACGATATACCGCAAGTTTACTGACTGACCTGTGCTCTTATCTCGAAGTTGGATCTACGTTCTCTTCATAGACTAATAACATAAATTCAACTCTCCAATATAAATCACTGTCATACACTTTAAACAATTTCTTTAGTTAAATAAGTTATTTAACTTTGAAGACACACCACATCTCTGACATTCCTCCACTAACTCAAAACAAATGTTTACATAATTTCCAAAATGTTTAATCAATTTCTACTTAAAAAAAATTCTACCCTTAGTTACAAGTTAATATATTCTTTGACAGTTCTGGCACTTCACCCATTTTTCTCCAGAGACCCTTTCTGTCTCCGTAGATAATTCTTGTTTGATCGGCTCCTTGCACATCCACAAGAATATATTAGCCACAGTTTTTTCTCGCAGTTGAAGAAATAGAAGAAGGGAAATTCTGACTAGTTAGTCCAGATGCACCGGGCCCTGGCTCAAGTGAACTAAGAGTCAGAATGGAAGATTTCACAAGTAGGAAAGAGCTTCTTTTTTTTAGAAGTGGAACCAAAACAATTAGAGAGAAAGTTCATAGTGAAAAGATATAGTCCTTTTTCTGGTTTTCTCTGAAGTTCTCTAATGCTCATTCAATCGATCTCATTCACGCCATAGCGGAACGATTCATTATATGTGCATTCTTCCAGGTTCCGCTCACATTGTACTTCAGTTCCTCCATAATTACGTATATTGACTCGGAATCATTTACATTTTTATTTCCCTGTATTGCATTTACTTCTCTCGTTTTGGACATTAACAAATTATTTTGTTGTTCCTGCACAGCAAAATCTAGAGCTTGATCAAAATTAAGGGGATTCCTGCTCAATACAGGTCGTTTGACTTTATCCGAAAGTCCCGCGACAAATTGACATAAAAGTGTTTGATCTCGAAGCGTTTTCACTTCCTGTGATTCCTCCGATTTTTGTGGCATATATTTATGCACCAAAGCTCTCAATCTAGTGGAGTACGTTATCACATCTTCCTGAATAGTTTGTTTTGCTGTGGTGAACTTATGAAGTCTCACCGAAAGAGGTTCCTTTGCATCGAATCTATCTATTACACACTTCTGAAAATTTCCCAATTGTGTTTCTTTCCTGAGCTCAGAAGACTCAGTTAAAAATTCCATCGCCTTTCCCCTGAATTTAGATTTTATAACGGTTAATGCGACCTGATTCGACCATCCTGCGATTTTCGACACTTCTGACACAGTTTCGAAAAATTGTTCAGCCGTCCCGCCAGGATCTGTGGCATTATAGACAGGAACCAAATTAATGAATCCGGCAATGTTCGCAAAAGAGTTTTGGGCACTGTTGTTTCCATTGTTCGCACTAGGGACTTCCTGGGTTTCTATATTAATCGTGGGAGGGTCTGATGTTTCGGTCGTGGTGGGTGATGAAGCTTGTGCCATTTTTTTTTTCAAAATTTTACACACTAAAACTTATTTTCTACTTTACAACTAAAATTTAGTACTTAATATGCTAAACTTTTCTTAAAATCTTTTTCTCAGCATTAACATGAGCTGGGAATAATTATATCTTAACTCTAATCAACTTAATCAGAATTGGAAACAAATTCAATACCCTTAATGCAAATTGATTGTTGTCACTTTCTAACAGAATTATCTTACTTTAATATACTCTTGAAACACTTGATTTCTCATAAATATTCCAATTTTTCGTCACAACAAAAGTTTGAGATTATTTATCAATTTAATAATCTATTTACCTCTCTACTCAACCTGGTTCTGTTTAATAATCGTTTATCTCCACTCAACCTGGTCCTTTTTTAATAACCGTTTATCTCGTTTATCTCCACTCAACCTGGTCCTGTCGTAAGGACGCCAGTTTGTCACCCGCAACTTTTTCCTCTTCGAGGCATACGGTATGAACTTAAAATGTTCCGCGTTTACTAAAATAATTATCTTATCTAGAACTGCATGTCAATAGCTTGATGATCTGACTTCGAAATTTAATGACTTCAAACAAATATTTTTGAAAGAGTGGCCGAAAGAAGATTTTAGATTCGAACCAGGAACAATCTACAAGCTAGCAATACGCAGTTCCGTATTCTCTAACTGTAGTTGCGACGAGTAAGAGATTTCACATGATTGACCAAGACCCAATTTTTGTTTGAACAATAACAAAAATTTTGAATTTATTTAAATTCAACACTTAACAAAGTTCCACCACTGGCTTATAAAGGTGGATGATTTTACATTACAATTAATTGACTAAGTACTCACTCCATTCAGGTAAGCTTAAGTTCGAACAACATTCAAACAAAATAATGAAAATAAAACTTAAAAGTGAAAGTGACAACAAGCAGAGTAAGTTAAATTAAAATAACTCTACCATTTTGAAGTTTCTCCGGAACGAGAACTGTATTCTGCTAAGTTATTGTGATGTGCACACGGCGTAAATTTTCATGAAACACCCACTCCAGATTTCTCTGATCGTGGTTTTTCCCAAGCAAAGCAAATTTCTTTAAATTTCGCCTAACATACTTAGGTAAAAGTTTATCATCTCACTAATTTAAGAGATGTCTAATTTAACACTTTCCCTCCCTAAATCATGGCCTAAAAGTCAGTCCAGTGAATTTCACTAAAGTTGGACTTAGCAAAGATAGCAAAAGAAAGATAGAAAAAGACCAAACCCTGGTCTGTTAGTCTGATCAACCCACACCGAACTCCCTCTCCCGGGTCGAGCGTGACAATATCTTTCTGGCAACCCTGGGAACTCTCGACCAAAAAGGGCCAATCAGAACCGAGCCCTGGGCAAAACCCGACTCCATTTCCATATTTCACAAGTGAGATGGAGCTCTGCTGCCAGCCAACACTCGCATTCCTCTCGAAGGTCAATGTCTGCTTCTGGGCGAGGTGAAATTGTTTCACAAGACACCTCTCGTCTCCATACATCAGTCAAGTTCCCTCTCGGCAACCAATGTAAACAGATGAAACGGAACCCTGAATGAAATTCGCAACGGAGATGTTGCACCCATTAACCTCCGAAGACATCTCCAGACACAAAGTGGTTGCATCAGGATAGAAATGAAATACAGTATATAAAAAAATTAAAATCAATAAAATCAATAGGTCTGCGACCTATCAAAACTGAAAGAATCATTGCGCAAGCTTCTATATACATTTCCTTTTGCAGATGCACGGGGTCGAATTCACCTCGCCCCGTGAACTATTTCTTGATGTCTATGTGAACAGGTAATCTGTAATTCTAAATTTATATATTTGGCAAAGGAACGATTTGTTATAATAATCATATTTGTGTTTATTTTACTATTTGACTAGTAACTCCACTGTAAAATGTTTTAGTTTACGTAACTCTTTCAATGTTAAAAGCTATTTTTGAAAACTGAGATTTAGGGATATTTGAATGACACCTTCAATTAATCTCCACTGACTTTTTTACGCAAAAATAAATTAATACTGAAACCTTTTCAGTTAAAGAAAATTTAAGATTTATGTTAAACACAACTGAGTCTAGAATTCACGCAGCTATGAACATTTTCATCATGTGACTACAAAAAAAATAAATAACGGGAAATGCTTTTTTTCTTGTTTTCTTTATTAAGGGCGGCATAGTGAACGGAAAGAAAATTTTTTTGAGGAAAACGATAGATCCCTGATTTAATAAATTTGGAGACCACTGTTCTAAACTTGAGTCTGAATTCAGATATTTATTATTTGAAATGCTAAGACACTGCAACAGTCAATCTCCATGCAATCGGCGAGGAAGATTGCCAAGAACGGAATAAACGCATTCTGTAGATTGGCATTGAGCCAATGAAGTTTGTTATTCACGTCACCTGAGAGTTACGAGACGTTAAACAACCTTGGACATAGAAAACCAGCGAAGTGAATATCACCGAGGAGTAAAGCGAAGGCTGAATGTGCATTGTCACCCAGAATTTATTGCAAAGGAACTGGTGGGAGAGTTTGATATTCGCGTTTTATACGTATAAAGTTTAAAGTGGAAAATTAAGGTGATTGTGTATTTTACAAACGCAGAAGCTCTTGAATTGTTGAAAATAGTTTTATACAGCTTTTCTGTGATCTGATTGAAAAATGTGTGTTGTACGTATGGTGCAAAGGTGTTTTATACTAGACGACTCTGAGAATTATGCTTCTTAATGTTAATGTCTCACATATAAACTCATAAAGCAGGCTTGAATTTCTAAAAGCTGATCTAGTGTCAAACAATTATAAAGAAAGTCGGGGGAGGTTTCAACTGAAAATTTAGATTATTGAAAACTGCATATTTCCCATCTGAAAAGTCAAGTTTTGGCATCTCAAAAAATATTATTTTAAAATGTGTAGATTTCAATTTTTTTATTCTAGTAATTTTAGACTTTAATAGTTTAAGGAAAAATTTGGTTACTTAAAAAAATACTATAAAAAAATTATCAACCAGAGTTCCTAAAGTTACGCATTTTCGTTTCTCTTTTAAAGTTTTTTTAACTGTCGTAATTCTCGCTTCTTTGCAATTTAACACAAAAATTATATTGCAATTTAAAAAAAGGCTGTAAAAAACTACATCATAAAATCATTTAAAAAACTGGCAGCAATCTTGCAGCAGATTCAAAATTTTATTGCTGTTTGTGAAAGACAATTTTTCTTATCATCTTAGACCTCCGGGTTCATTTTAAAGTAATTTACGACATTTGAAGAGCGAAATAATATCTTATACGAAAAATTATTCCAACTGGTGAAGTGTAACTACATCTAATAATGTTAAGTGATAAATAATTTTAATTCAGTTCTGTAAATCTCTAAACTTCTTAATAAAACTTACAAATCATAAATGCAGAGGCTCGTAATTGCGCTTATTTTTTCCTACATTTATTTTCAAACATATCGACTATACCATATCCTAATAATTTTAAAAAACATTCAAAATTTCACACAAATAAAAGCATAACATAAATTCCCAATAATAATAATGCACAACAAATTTACCATCTGTCTCCCAACAGCTGTTCCAGTGGGTCCCCTCCCCAACCTTCTCTGAGCCTACGGGGTCCATGTGACCTGGCCATTTAGCCCATGGTGTGCAAAAAAGTGCCGCTCAGAGGTAAAACAACCCAACCCAACTTTGTGATGTTACTTCTTCGTTTGTCGGTCTATTGGGACCACTTAGGACGTCCCCTCGGTTCGATCGCTATACGCGAAGGGTGAAAGAGTCTTTCGGAACAAAAATCAAAGATTTTTATCACAACTGCAGGGACTCAATACTGAGGCTCCTCCCCAATAAATTGGTTCAAACTTCAGCCTTTACTTTAAAATAACAAATATTTATTTAACCTTCCACACATGCTTGATGGACGAGGACATATGCTCAATTACATAGATTACAACAACACCAGCTTACTATGCCTGTTCAGCTGTATTTACAGAGCCCAATGCCGCTATTACCAGTCGGCATTTCCCAGCTTTACAATTTCTCGTCTGCACGCTTTCGAAACTCGACCGGCTCTCTTCTTCTCGTGGTTGCCAACCCTTTCTCTTTCTCTCTCCGCCTGACCATCTGGGGCGTCCGCGAGCAGTGGGGTGACCTCCGTCCCCTCTGGGCACTGTTACTTCAATTAACTTTCCAGATGCCGGGACAGAGGGCCTCCCACGTAGCATATGCCTTGTTGGTGAAATCCAAAATAAATATACAAAGCCTGAGAAAAAAATATCTCAAAAGGCCTCTAGCCTGACACCAACCCAACACAACAAATTTCACTATTTTTTTAGTTCCTGAGTTAAAATATGATTTTAAATGTTTTTTTTTAGGTTGAATACGAATTTGTTTTGAATATTTTTTCTATTTCGTGTAGATTTTGATCAAAACGATACTTTATTAGATTAGAAATAATTTTTTTTGAGAATATACAGTTACATAAAGGTACATAATAAGTTACTAAAATTAATTTGTGGCCGTTTTGGGCTTATATGATGTTGAGGGAGTTTCTCTTATTAATGAACAACAATAGTCAGCTAACACATTTTGGTTCCACTTCCGACAGCATTTTCAAAGGTTGAAAAAACGTTATGGAATCATTCTCCGTATTCGTTCCTCATAGCTTCCAAATAAAGAGAAGTCCATGTGGAAATGAAAAAAGTCAATTTTTAAATGTTATACCTTGTTTTACGGTGTGTTACCAACAATTTTTCAAAGTAATCTTGGTAGTTTTCTGTCTCTGTTTTCCAAAAAATTGACCACTACGGCTTTGAAACTTTTCCATGTCTTTTTATGTCCTTTTAAAAAGTCACACACTTGCATTGTCACGGACAATGCAGTGCTTACACCTTTCATGGCAATGTCATTCACACTCAGAACAGCAGTGCTCTGTATGACCCAGCTGCATTCCCAAAAGAAGAGCAATAGGCTTTAGGTCACCACAATACAGTCGTATCAGCATAATATGACCACCTACCATAGTATATGTATGGTAGGTGGTCATATTATTCTGATACACCTGTGTATATTTCAGTTGTACGTTTGATATTCGGGGTGCCGTACCGTGACCAAATCATTAGCGTGCTTGACTACTGATCAAATTGTGTATTGTCTTTCTCTTGAAGTCTGACCTTCCTCACATACACTATATGGTCAAAAGTATCCGGACACTCGCTCATCCACAATCTCTCGGTAATGGGAAAGGAATTAATATCGCATTGGTATACTCTTTGCCGCTATCACAGCCTCCACTCTGCGGCGAAGCCTTTCCACTAGATTTTGATACGTTGCTGCGAGAATTGCCTGCCATTCTGCCACGAGAGAATTAGTGACGCCGGTCACTGATGTCGGGCCGTTCGACCTGGCTCGCAGTCGGCGTTACAGTTCATCCCAAAGGTGTTTCATGGGGTTGAGATCAGGTCTCCGTCCAGGCTAGTCAAGTTCTTCCACACCCATCTCATCAAACCATTCCTGCACGTTCCTTGCTTTATGGACGGAACATTCATGTTAGTACAGAAAAGAGTCTTCACAGAATTATTACCGTAAAGTTAGGAGAAGAGTATTATCGAGAATGTCATTATAGGCTGCAGCGTTCAGAGTTACATTTTACATTACATTTTGAAGATATTCTGTTTCCCATTCCTTTGTACTTTGTCCGTTTCATTGTCCTCTACGAAACTGTATTCACTGTCTCCACTTCACTTTATTTTAGTGTTCTTTAAGCCTTTCCGACAGACATTCTGCTTTACCAAGTGAAATTTTGAAGTGATTAAAGGATACATTATAGTATATTTCGAAGATATTCTAGCTTTGATTTCAGAATAATCTGTGTTTCTTCCACTTATTCTAACATCCATTTCACTGTATTTTATGGAAGTTTGTATTCATTCCACCACCCGTCTCAGCTTATTTTAGTGTCTTTAATCAAATACGACAGTAAATACGGTGTACTCTGATATTTACTAGGTATTCTCCTTCCCATTCGAGTGTTTGTTTTTTTAATTTTCCACTTATTCCACCACCCGTTTCAGTACATGTATTTTAGTACTGAAGCAGTTATGTGAGTCATTCTTGTGTACTTTACTATTATTCGGATTCCATTCTTGGGTATTCTATCTTGTATCAATTGTGCTCGGAAGAATATAATATATATTAAGAAGTTGACAAGTTATATGTTTCAAATAATTTATTGCAATATTTTTAACACTCTTAAAGTAGTTCACTGTCTATGCCTGTATATTATCACTCCGGTACATTTTGAAGATAATCTGCATTCCTGTCCACTTTGTTTTTTCTATGACTTCATTTGTTCCCCCTCCCCATGAGATTTTTCAGTTATTTAGTAATGATTTCACTGCAGTATACTGTTTTGAAGCGACTTTTTTGCAGCCAATCCAGTGGATTTTTATGCTTGTTTTCTCTCGCATCACAGTACCTTTTGAAGATATTGTGGCTTCCATTCCATATATTCGAAGATATTCTCTGATCCATTTCCATATATTTGATAATATTTCCTGATCCATTAACACGCAATATGTTGATTTCGTCGTTATTTATGCCATCCATTCCAGCATATTTTGAAGATTCTATCATCGTCTTCAGTGTACTTTGTTTGATTTTGAATCCAGTTCCGAAGTATAATTGAAGATATTCTTCCCTCTATTACAGTGGATTTTGATGTTTTTCATGTAATTCTACCATGCATTCTGAGGGATGTCTTTCATATATACAACTTGATTAAATGGCCTGGTTACATGAACCAAAGGGGCCATAGTTGAATGGAGAAAGGGTACACCCTATACCGCTGATAGGAGAGAAATGGAAGCCTCCCATCAAAGCCATTCAGAGTGTTCTTTGACGTAAATCAAGTATATCGCTTCTGCACATGAACATCACGTGTGGCACACTTCTCCACAGGTAGAGTTCCATCCGAAGAACAGATGTATTTTTCAAAGCAGGGTCACCTTTCTCACCAGGGGCAGTAGTTGACAGAAATAAATCTCAATTGCAATATATTTGGGGACTCGAGGCTAGGAATGACAGTTTATAAATCCTGCGCGATGTGGACTCTGTCGACCCTGCCTGACATTGTACTATATGAGATTTTACAGTTAATCTGTCTCCTATCGCGAATTATCTTAAAGTTAGTCTCTCATCCATTATAGAATATTTTGGCCATTTTGCTGTTACTCTACCTCCCCTTTCACATATGCATTTTTATAGATAGCGTGCTTCCCATTACATTTATGTGATTTTTTGATTCTCTTATTTTCCAACCTGTAGATATTCTTCTACAGGTATTCTATATATATTCTTATTCTCGTCCTCATTTAAAGACGACGACACACTTACATGCTTCCCTTTTCATCCTGAAACAATAGATCAGATCAATAGCCTTCTGTTTGTGATAATTTTTAATCTTAAGATTATCATGAAAAAAAGATTAAAAAGTAAAGGTAAAACTTTTCTGGATTTTTATACTTTAAGAGATTTTTTTATCAGAGAATATCTTCGAATATATGGAATGGACGGCACAATATCTTCAGAAGATATTGTGATACGAGAGAAAACAAGTATAAAAATCCAGTAAGTTCCAGTTCGGTTGGGTTGTTTTACCTCTGAGCGGCACTTTTTTGCACACAATGGGCTAAATGGCCAGGTCACATGGACCCCGAAGACTCAGAGAAGGTTGGGGGAGGGGACCCACTGGAACAGCTGTTGGGAGACAGATGGTAGACTCCCGTCAAGGCCATCCAGCGTGTTCTTTAACGTGCACAGGGTATGGCTCTTCCGCACAAGGGGCCACGGCTTAACGTCCCATCCGACGGACGGCGGTCTTTCCAAGCCCATCGGTGTCTCCTACTGATCGTGGGCAGGGCGGGGGAATTTTGCGGAGATAAATCTGAACGCCGACCCAGCTGGGACTCGAACCTGAGAACTGCAAATTACGAACCTGGCGCAGTAAGTTCCAGTAAGGATCTGGCAACCTTCGTGTCACACACGAAGGTTGCCAGATCACTAATTTCTAAAATAATCGTTGCCAGATATTTTTTCTGAATTCTATAATCAACCATAGCGTTCGGATACTTTTTTGAGCGACAGTACCATTCAACTATGATCAGTAGCCCTATTCTTCTCAGACTGAATTCTATACCTATATTTCACAGAGATTTTCATCTCTGTGGATGAATTTTTGTTTTCTACACTAAAATATCACAACATACATAATATCTAAATACTTTAGTAACAGATTTCATTTACACTATGCCTACACCCTCAATTCCAGTACATTATGTTAATGTATATTTTTATCAACCAAATCAGTCTGTTCATTATTTTATCACCATTCTTGATCTAAAACCAGTTTCTTCTTTAAAGTTTTATCACCATATCGACTTCTTCTTTGAAATATTTTAGTAAGACACCAATTTTTTCACACGCACTAGTCATCTTCCCATGTTATCCTACGAGAAGTCGAATTCGTATCCATCTTAATATTTGTACCCTTTGATTTTCATTTCTATATTTTACGAACTAAACAAAAATAAGAACGCGATACAAAGTTTGCACACTAAAAGACAAATCTCGTGCTATCCCTATGGAAAGTGATATTACACCTCACACCATTTTTTGATCGTTTAGTACTTCTACATTGCATAAATTTTATCTTTATTTTTGTACACTGAACGAAAAATTTGTATGAATTAAGAACACGTGCCTAGTTTCGTGTTTAAATTTGATCACAAAATCAGTTTTATGTTCAAAAACATTTCCTAGCGAACGTGTATTTTGCACGTTGAAACATAAATCCTATGTTATCTCTATGGAAGTGAAATTCGATCCTCACATTAATTTTTATTCGCGTTAATTTTTTATCTTACTCAAATTTTGTTCTTATATTTTAACTAAGACAAAATTTGGTATGGAATAAGAACATGTTTTCCGTTTCTTGGTTAGAATTTGTCCACTAAATCAATAAATATTACGATCAATAATAATGATCGTAATATATGCAAATGAATGAATTTTTCGTTGAAACATATTTATTCCCGACTCTGTTTCTGTGCCATTACATTATATTCTTATGGAAAATGAGTGATTCAATCTGTACGATTCAAGTCACTAGCTCACATAAAATTTCAGCCTTAGTTTTATAAGCACGCTGAAATCTGGTGTGAAAGCAGATGTTTTCAGTTTAAAGTTTTACCATGAAATCAGTTTGTGCTCTTAATGAATGCAACTGAATGTATTTTCCGTAGGAAAGTTTCAAGTTAATATCTCGCAAAAATTCTGTCCTTATATTTTCAAGTAAAATCTGGTATGCGCATGTTAATTGTTTAAAACCTTTTCCACCGAACAGTTTTCTAATCTTAAAAAAATAGGTATGAATGCGTTTTTGCAATATTGTTCTTCTCTGTCAACTTATAGAAAGAGACAAGAGTCGAATTTCTTCACAGTATTTAAACGTCTCTCTGGCTTAAATTATATCCGAATTTCAATACGTGGTCCTTCTCCATGGCGGAAGTGTTCGGTTCTACGTATTTTTTCATTTGTCTTTTGGACTGGAGTTAAGAAGAAACTTATAAATTGTGAGACACATTTTCTAATCTTTAATGTGAACATTCCGCAAAGGTCGGGTATGACCAGGGCCGCCGACAGGGGAGGGGGCAAGGGGGACTAATGCATAGGGGCCCGTCAGCAATAAGGGCCCGTCAAACTAATCCCAATCTCAAGCTCGTCTGTTCCCGCTCTCAAAAATAAAGAAATTTCAAGTTCAGAGGGGAATGATGATGGTTCTGGTTTTTTTTTTAATTATGACGACAGCAGTATTGAAACGAAACAACCAAACAGCAGTGAAAATGATGCGCGTTCTATAAATTATGAAAGTGAAGCGAACTTACCCGCTCCAGTTACGAACTCTGAGTCATGGCAAGTATCGTGTGATCTTGGAAAATTAAAAAGTGGCAGCCAAGTGTAAGTGTAATTGAAGGTATAGTTCGAAAAGGTCCTCCTTCTATGCCTAATAACCTTCCAAGTGACGGAACAAGAGCCTTTCCGAAAACAGTTTTATTTTCAAAACTCAAGAATGGAGGTGACCTGGCAATTTAGCCCATGGTGTGCAAAAAAGTGCCGCTCAGAGGTAAAACAACCCAACCCAACTCAAGAATGGAGAATGTGTTCCTAGAGACTGGTTAGTGTGGAGTGAAACAAATCAGGCCTTATACTGTTTTCCTTGCAGATTATTTGGTCGCAACCCTGAATCCCACAAATCCGTTTTAGTTAGTGATGAAGGCTGGAAAAAGGATTATTCTTGGCGTAAACTATATAACAAATTGCCAGTTCATGAAATGAGTGCTAATCACAAAAAATGCTATATTGAATGGAGAGGATTGGAAAGAAGACTTCGTCATGGAACTGATATTTATTCTCAAATGAACTCTGAAATTGCCTCTAAAGTGAAATATTGGAGGGATTTATTTCACAGGATTCTGTCTGTTACATTATTTCTTGGTCAGAGGGGTCTCGCATTTAGAGGTTCTTCCAGCAAAATAGGGTCATCGGATAATGGTAACTTCCTCGGGATTATTGAGTTGCTCGCTCAATATTATCCGCTGTTGAGAGAACATGTGACTAAAGTTCAAGAGTCACAACAAGAAGGGAAGCTCACTACCTTTCAGCGGACTACAAGCTCACTACCTTCACTACCTACAAACTCACCTACCTTCAAGCTCACTACCTTTCAGCGGATTCTCAAAACGAGTTCATTAAGGCTTGCAGCAACAAGGTTCTTCAAGCTGTACTCTTAGAAAGAGAAAAATCAAAGTATTTTCAATACTAGCTGATGCTACTCCAGATACATCTCATAATGAGCAAATGACATTAATTTTAAGATACGTTCTAGATCGTGATTCTCCATTTGAAGTAATGGAGAGGTTCACAAGTTTTGTAAAGTGCAATAAGAAAACTGGACAAGAAATTGCAAATGTACTCATTGAAGAGTTAGAGAAGCATAAGATCCCTTTAAAAGATTGCAGGGGGCAGGGAATATGACAATGGAGCGAATATGGCTGGTGCATACAATGGCGCGCAAGCCATTATAAATGCGCTAAATCCGTTTGCCATATTTTCTAACTGTAGTGCACATAGTCTAAATTTGTGTGGTGTGAACGCTGCTGAATGCTGTGAAGATGCTATTACGTTTTTTGGTATGGTTCAAAAAGTGTATAACTTCTTTTTAAAGAGCCCTCAGAAATGGGAGATACTAGAGAATACAATAGGTTGTTCCTTGCATAGCCTATCAAAAACAAGATGGTCTGCTCGTGTTGACAGTGTTAAACCATTTTCCAAACACCTATCACTCATCAAACATGCATTAAATCAATGCAAAAATTTTAATCTCTCAGCTGAGTGTAAAACGGAATTGATGGGAATAAAACAATACCTTGAATCATTTAAGTGCACTTTGATGGCAACAATCTGGTTCAAAATTCTCTCGGCAATTGACATTCGCAACAAGGTTCTACAAGCTCGTGATGCAACTCTTGATGTAGAGATTGATAATATTAGCGATCTGATCCAGGAACTGAAACAATTCCGTGATAAATGGGAGAACTTATTAAATGAAGCAAAAGTAGTGGCCACCTCATTAGCAAGTGATCTTCCTGCAGAGACAGAACTTCCGAAGACGAGAGTGAAAAGAAGGAAAACTTTCTTGGACGAAATAAATGAAGATGTTCCAGAGTTTCGAGGGAATGAGGGGGAAACTAATGAAGAATGGGAGTTCAGAGTAAATGTGTTTTATAGGGTAATTGATTCTGTTGTTTGTGGACTTACTAATCGTTTCACTTTGGCGGAAAAGTTAAATGATAGATTTAAGTGCTTATGGCTACATCCAGACATTGAAAATATGGGTGTTACTTTTCATGAACAATATTATGAACACATTAATAGAGAGATCAGTGATGAGCTGAAATATCTAAAATCAATTCATTCTTCTAATTTAGGGACAGGCCCATTGAAACCACTGGAGCTCTTAAACCGTCTGAGAGAATTGAAACTGGACAGTTTATTTCCAAATATTTGTATAGCCATTAGAATATTCTGTACAATTCCTGCGTCAGTTGCTGATGCTGAAAGATCCTTCAGCAAAATGAAGGAAATAAAAAATATATTCAGATCAACAATGTGTCAAGAAAGACTGAGTAACCTTGGTTTGCTTAATCTGGAGAGCGATCATGCTAGGTCTTTAAATTATGATGACATAATTGACGATTTTGCATCAACGAAGGCAAAGAGAGTTGTTTGTTGACATTATCTACTGTATAAGTTAGAATTTGCAACTTTTTGGGAATAATGGGTTATATTATATTTAGTGTTGAATCTGCTATTATGCTAATGTGAAGTTTAACAAATACTGTTGCCTATTTTTCAGTACTGACAATTAAAAATGAAGACTCGCAGAATTGCATAGTTTTTCTCAATGATATGTTATGTAGCCTATATTAAACTTACTCAAAAATCCTAAATCTTGCTGTGAGCTTTGCAAAATATGTTCCCTAAAATAAATGCTAAAAAGTTTTATGTGACACAAACTGTGTAGGCCTATGTTTTTGCATGCCTGACTGCGCAAAGGCTTTTTTTCCTCTGAATGTTATCATTGTGTCCATAATAATTGCTATTAATGATTTGTAAAGATAAAAAGTTTTCAACGGGGGGCCCCGAGCATAATATTACATAGGGGCCCATAAATTCTCTCGGCGGCCCTGGGTATGACGAATTGAAAGCAGCACCATTTAGTTCAAACGATTATTTACTCAAGTTCTGTCGTTAATGAAGGAAATAGTTTAACAGATCTTATCAGCAACAAATAGAAATATTGCAGAGATATGAGCAGCTAGCGTTCATCCGGAGTTCAATCTGTGAACCCTCCAGTCACCCATTCACAAAATACTGATAAGAACAGACCATGAACTTCGTCATTAAAAACTCAAATTCCGAAAGGTTAACTAATTGATTTAAAATACTACTTAAAACCTCGAAGGTTTTTAGTAGATGTTTATATTAAAATACGAATAGTCTTTAAAATATATATGCCATAATGTTTTTCATGGATCAGCATGAAACCCATACAATTTGGAAATTCAAATATATTTCGAACACGATTCCCGCCCCATTTTTATTGATATTTTTAAATCTCCCGGGATATTGGAATAAATGATGTTATTAATCAGATGTCAGGAATATTTGGTTTATACTATGGGAATGTTTATTTCCAAGAATTATTTTACCCTAAATAAATTTCAATGATAATTATTGTTCAGAGTAAACTGTGTAATTCCTATTTCGGAAAAAATAATGTTTAAAAAAATTTCTTAGTCTTTTTCGTAGCTCCGTCAGTCACTAAAACGTAGTTCCTAGCGAAACATGAAAGAGGAGCGCGATACAATGTGAACACGTCATACAGTCCGTCGATGATAAATAATTTTAAACACAGTAGGAGTAAATTCAGCCTCCGTCAGAGCAAGGAATGCACTTTCCAATTTGGAGTAATACTTCAAAACATTTCTTGGTCTCCTACGTGGCGCCGTCCGTCAATAAAACGTGGTCTCGTGCAAATACAGGATGAGTGAGATAAGCAGTAAAAAATCGTCCTCCTTCAGAACAAGCAGTGTAATTCCCAATTTGGAGTAATATTTTAAAACATTTACTTCTGCTATTGCGACGTCTGATGAAAACGGTTGAGAATAAAAATGTGTCAGGAAGATATAGATTTATTTCTTGGTCTGTTTCATTTAGTCCACAGATTGGGAAAGTGTATTCCTTAAAATATTTCTCAGAATCATACCACTAATTATTATACAGAACAAAGGGATGTACTTGGAAAAAATAATGTTTATATCTTGGTCTGTTTCGCAAGACTTTTCAGATTGTATTTTTTTTTCCCGTCCGTCAGTAAAACATGGTTGAGAATGAAGATGTGCGAGGAGGGATTAAATTTATTGCGTGGTCTGTTTCATTTAATTCTCAGATTTGGAAAGTATTTCCAAATAAATTAGGCTGATAATTATTATTCAGAGACGTGTAATTTCCTTGTGAAAAAATTATTTTTTTTTCTGTTTCGCAGAACTTTTTAATTCTCACATTGAGAAAGTTTATTCCTAATAAATTACGCTGATAATTATTATTCGAAACAAAGAGTGTTGTTCTTTATTTGGGAAAAAAATAATGTTTCTAAACTTTTTTACTTGTTCTGTTTCGCAAATCGTAGGACTTTTTAGTTAACAAATTGTTGAAATAATGCTCTTGGTAGCGACGAATGTCAATAAATTGTGGTTGTGTGCAAACGCTGCATAAGTGAGGTAAGTTGTAAAAAAAATCTACCACCGGCAGAATGTGGGCTCGATAATTGGGACTGTTAAAAACAGTTATTTCTTTTTATCAAACATTTATTTCTGTGTCCGTTAATAAAATGTGGTCCCACAGGAGGAGGGAGTTATAAATTTATTTCTAAGCGCGATTTACAACGAATTAAAATTCATTTATAATTTACTCCCTAGTTAAAATGTTTGTGATTCACAAGCAATAAGAAAATTCATTTATTCCTAAGTTAATTTACAAGAAATAAGAATGTAATTTATTCCAAGGTTAATATTAAAAAATTAAGATCGGTTATTCCTTCTTCATCGAGATCATCTATCTTTAAGCGTTGCAGTCATGCACTATCCTTGGTGTATGGATAAACGTGAAGGACGTGGGTTCGAGATCAGCGGTGGAAGACAGTTGTTTTATAAAATAAATATAATACCTATTTTAAACACTAGACGGCGCCGCAATTGATTTAGCGGGCCTTAGAATTTTTCTTGAGTTTCCCTATGGATTGGGGTGATGACCTCAGAATTCAAGATGGCGGACTTGGGAGTTAGAATTATTTGGGACCTTTAGAGTTGTTTACTTCACGATGAACGATGGGTTTGGGTGGGTCAATCAGGCGGTCTTTAGAGGGAGGCGTGGCACTCTCAACAAAAAACGGCAACTTTTTGAAAAGGGGGGGGGGATCGAAACCGCGTTATCAGAGGGACCTTCCGCTAAACGATTACGATTATTATATGGATATGGATCAAATTACTGAGAGCGATACTGCAGTATAACTACTTACGGCATTAACATCATTGCAAGAGTTTAAAGGTTTTCTCAAAAGAATAATATGAAGAAAATGTCTTTTCATGGTTACGATACACGCTTATCACCTGTTCTTATAAAAAGTTTCTCCTTTTGTAATCGTGAACCAAGAATCTCAGCTTTATTTTTAGTTATGTTTAGATCTTCAACTGGATCATTTAGTTCAGCTTGTGAGATCACGTATGGTTCAATTAAGTTGTAAAGATTAAAATTTTGATCTTTGCTAAATACAGGGCCTGATCTAGGGAGAGGGTCAAGGGGTAATGCAACCCCCCTCCCCCTTTCAGAATGCGTGTAAGGATAAAAGAGGCAAAAAATATTACACTTATTTATATTTCATGAATTTTTCAATACTTTTTTTTTTTAAAACAGGTGAAACGAAGATGGAAATGTTATATTGCATTTGAAATCAAGTGTCTTGGCCCTCTAGTTTACATTTTGTTCGGATCGATTGTGTTTCTTGGTCCCCTCCTCGATTTGTTTTCTAGATCCGGACCTGCTAGGATCTACATTTTTTACTATATCCAAACTTTCTTCTTCATAGGATACATAATTATATTTTTTGTTTTTGCAGAGCAATCTGATATTTTAGTCTTATAGAACTAGAATTTTAAGTGATCATGTTGTTCTCTCAAAATCACGGATATTGCGAAATAAATCGATGAACGAGATCCTTTAATCCATTTTCATTTACGATTTACCCACAAAAAAAAAACAAATATAGAAATCCGCTCTTTATCTTTTTCAGATAGACTGCATCCATAAATGAAATTTCGCAATATTTTGGTTATAAAAATGGCTAAATTTTTCAGATGCTAGTGGATTCCCAACTGTCAAATACCTAATACACTTGTGACAATATAAAACTGAAATGGGTTGGGTTGTTTTACCTCTGAGCGGCACTTTTTTGCACACAATGGGCTAAATAGCCAGATCACATGGACCCCGAAGGCTGAGAGAAGGTTGGGGGAGGGGAACCACTGGAACAGCTGTTGGGAGACAGATGGTAGACTCCCGTCAAGACCATCCAGCGTGTTCTTTAACGTGCACAGGGTATGGCTCTCCCGCACACGGGGCCACGGCTTAACGTCCCATCCGACGGACGGGGCCTTTCCAAGCCCATCGGTGTCCCCTACTGACCGTGGGCAAGGCGGAAAAACTGAAATAAATAGTGTTTTATACCAGTAGATAGTCTAACGTAGTCTATTTATCCCCTCTTATGGCATACAGCAGTCAAAGAAAGGAGTTCTCCACAAAAAAAGTAAAAGCTGAAAAGAGCATATGAAGCTGCTAACAGACCGATAAACCGAATTTTGCTGCACTAAGAAAGTTGTTGCGCCTAAGCAAGTTGTGAGTTCGTCATGAAAGGGGACACCGATGAGCTTCAAAAGGCCGCTGTCGAATAGAATGCGGAGCTGTGGTCCAAAAATATCCGGTTCTTTCATTCCCCACCGTATACAGGAGAGCCATCCCTTGGGCACATTAAAGAGCAGACTTAACGGCTTTGACAAGAGGTTTTCATCAGTCTCCTAACAGCCGTCCAAACTTTGGAACATTGTGATCCTCATGGTCCAGGAGCCATAAGTGTATTTTGAACATGTATTTGACTGGGAGGGGGGGGGGGTGAGTTTTCAAAAGATTAAAATGTAGATAATCAATAAGTAAATAATGAAAAAAGGAAACTTGCCAAAAAAAATCATAAAATCAGCACATTTTTCATCACTGTTTAATAGTTGCTAAATGTTTTCTAAAAATTCCCACCAAACCTACCCCTTAAATACACTCCTTTCTGGAACCTTGGGGGGCTTGGGATCCTGGAGTCTTGGTTCCTTAGGGTCCTGACCATTTTTATTCCATTGTGTGCAGAAATTTTCAGAGGAGAAAACAATCCAGCCCAATCGAGCATGAGGCAGGTAAAGTTGCTCATGAAAGGCATTGTGACATTGGTTGGCACTGATCTCAGAACACGAAGATCGCCAACCTACAGCAAATGGCATTACGAGACGTTTTTGCTGCGACAAGCCGGCTGTAGGTCGACTTCCAAAGACTGTATACCACTTGCACGATACTGGTCTTCAGAAGAGTACACTATTCCTATCCCCACCACTACTATCACAGTAGAGAATCAGTCAGCTGAAATGGTGTAGAGATGAGATTCGAAAGCAGGCCCGTGCTGTTCAGTACATGTTTCGGATGGAATGATGTCTGCAGACAATGGCAGTTGGAGGCATGTACATGAGAGATTGTGCAGAAGCATTTTATCGACCAACGACATCTCTGTTTTACTCCAATATACTGATGTGACAACATTTACAGAAGACGTGCATTCTTAGTATACATTCCGGGATGTGAAAACTCCTGGCAGAAAATTAACCTTGTTGTACAAAACTTATTCCTATCATTTCTGCGGAACGTTCTGGGTTTTTCGATACAGCTGGATATTGACCATCCATACACTGCACGTACTAGTACTGATAGGCTACGTGTTAAGAACACCCTATCATGGGCTCACAATCCCCAAATCTTTCCCCCACTGTGCACATCTTGACCATAATGGGTGACAACGACAATAACACTCGGTACAAATCGCTTGCAATATTCGTTAAACATTTCGCGTCCTCTAAGGATGTAAATTAAAACTGTTTAAATATTTGAAAAATGCGACATAATATTTCATTAGTATCTAATTAACTAAAAAAGAATTTTCCAATTTTCTCTTAAAACAAACATCATCATCTATCCTCATGATTTTCACATTCCACCAACAAAATTACAAATTTAAAGAACACTGGATGGCCTTGATGGGAGTTTTCCATCTCTTTCGTGACAGCTGCCAAGTGGGTCCCCTTCCCCCAACCATCTCTGAGCCTTTGGGGTCTTTGTTACCTGGCCACCTAAATAACCAGGTCACAAGGACGCATTCAAACACCTTCAGATCACAAGGACGCATCGAAACACTGCATATCACAAGGACGTGCACTGTATGCATGGTCAATATCCAGATGTAGCGTAAAGCCCATAGCGTTCCGTAGAAATGACAGGAATAAATTTTGCACAACAAGGTAAACCTTTATAGATCACAAGGACACAAGTGTGTGCAAAAAATGTCTCTCAAAGATAAAACAACCCAATAAATCTGATAAGAATCTTTGGCTTGATATTTAACCAGAATCTTTCGAAACTCTCAAGTATAAATCGATATTCTTTACAGAAAGTTTATTGATATAACTTTCTGTTCAGAATCAGTCTTATTTCTGTCTGATCTATCAGGCAAAACCCAAGGTATTACCATTGAGTACAACGCATTTGTTACTCTGAAATATTACGCGTAACCAATTAGTTTAATTTTTTAAGCTCATAAAAATATGATCATATTATTTCAATTCTGAATATTTTCTGATGATATATTTCTGAATATCAAAATATTCAGAATGAATATTTTGATATTTGACACTTATCTCGAATTGTTGTGGTTAAAAGTGTTTACTCATCTGGAAACATTTCTCGAAAGTCTTAATCATTCCAATCACCGCAGCAATTTGAGGTAAAACATCAAAATATTCAGAATGAAATTTTATGATCATATTTTAATGCGTAAAATTCGTTACACATGATGGTTAAGAATAACAAATACATTACACTCAATGTTAAATACCTTGAGTTTTACTTGATAGACCAAGCAGAAATAAGATTGATTACGATTTAATGAATATTAAATTTCTGTTAAGAACATCAGTTTATATTGCAATAGATAGTTTATAGTGAAGTACAGCATATACGAATTTTCGACAAAAGTACAGACATTCATTTGTAAAGTAATTTATGAATGAAGGAGAATTACCTTCAGACGTTCATGCATTCCTTTATTTTGTTCTCTTTAGGAAAAATAAACTGTTGAATTCATTTGATCAATAACCATAGTTAACAACGAAATGCAGTTTTCTTAGGACAGAAAATCCTAAATAATAAGCTCAAATATTAAGAATGTTTCATAAATAGTTTTGTACTGATTGATATTTAGACAATTTGCCTTATTTAATGTGCACCATAACACTGATTTCAAGACATTTATATATTTTTGCAATCAGCGTGGCTTTCAAAATAACAGCAGTAATACTCTTTGCAGACGACAAGCTTTTATTCTATCTCAGAGAATTCTCTCCACTTCTGCATTTCTAGCAAAATAAAAAAAATTATCCCCTCAAGCAGCTGCTTGTCAGAGAGGTCTCAGCTATCATCATTAAAATAAATTCCGATGTTATTTTTATTTGGCAGAGGCTCCTCTTGTTAACTTTTGCAAAATATGGAACGCACGCGGTCATTTCCCATTCATTGCAATCGAAGTCGCGCAATGCATTCTTCAAAAGTAATAAAGTTGTCAAAATTCGTTTGTTTCATTGAAAAGCTTATTTTCATGCATCACTGAATCCAAGTTGAGCTCAAATAAATTGGAAAAGTTTTCAAAGACATCAGAACATCTTCAATTATTGCTTTTTAGAAATAACTCAATCAATATTTTTCATTATTTCGAATTTTTGTTTTATTAAACATTCATTATTTTGTTTAAACAGACAATGGCAGTCCCAAATAAATGTTGAAAAGAATTCGAATCTTAATTTAAACTAATATGTTTCACCATTTGTCAGTTTGTGTTTTCATAGTTGAAATGAAAATTTTCGTTCGGTAATTTTTAATCCCCAATGAGAAGGTTCGACCGTTTTAATCACCTCAGCAATTTGAGGTGAAAGTACCATACATCAAAATATTAAAAATGAAATTTCATAATCATATTTTAATAAGCTTAAAAATTTAAACTAATTGGTTACACATAATGGTAGAAAATAACAAATACCAGCTATCCAGTGATAATACTTTGGGTTTTATCTGATAGATTAGACAGAAATAAGATCTCTAAGATAACATCAGTTTATACTTGATAGTTTCGAATGATTCTGATCTTTACCCTTGTTAAAAGTTTAGAGCTGAAATTTAAAAAATGAAGCTAAAAAGGGACAAAGGTGAATAATGGCTTATCATTTGAGAGATAAGACTCAGTTTATTTCTGATAAAGAGAACTGAAAAGAGAAACTGAATCAACAATCTGTTAGTTTGACAAATGGTGTTACAGAGAGCTTAATAGATTTATATGGGATTAGTTGAAATCTGATAAGAAACTTTGGCTTAATATTTAGCTGACAAAACAGAGGAAACTGCTGGACATAATAAAAAAAAATTCTGTCAAATGGTATAAATCTTGTATAGGATAAAACAGAATGATATCTATGAATTGGGAGATAAGGATGGCAAGTTTATCGGAACTGGAAATTTTGTCATGTCAACGCACACTGAATAGTTTAGGAATATTTTAATTAATGTGACTGATTCTAATTCTATTTTGCAATGAATATAAATGATCTATGGCTTCACATTGTTCTAATCTCAGTATCTGAATATAGTTTGTAAACCTGAAAATCTGTGCTACATAAGTCACTAGGAGTAAGCGAAAATACAACCGAAATGGTAATATTTTCGTTTACTCCTAGTGACGGAGCTGGGGAAGAATCTGCTGTCACATTACTGAAGAAAGGTGTGAATATTCGTTACGATAAAAGGTGTTGCTCATATGGATTTTACTATTTCTGTAATTTTTTTTATTTGCAAGAATGGTGATTAAAGCTTTTGTAAGAAATTCATTTTACCAGTCCTAACCAGTTTCCACCCTTAGTAAAGTTCTTTGTATAATTGCGCTTCACATAATCAAGAATTTGGTTGATCGAAAGCTTTGCTTTGAATACTATTGGTTCAGAGGGGCTGCTTAAATTTAATATTTCTAGGAAGGTAGATTCTTGAGAAATATTGCAGTTTCAAAATCAGTAGTTGCTACATTTGTATATTCTAGACGGCTTGGTTTTGTTGGCCAAAATAATTTTTGGTTGATTCTTAATGTAATATCATTCGCTCTCGTTCTATAAATGATCGATTATCACAATTGCAAGTTGTGTCGAAGTCCAACAATTTACCTCTTTATTCAGACATTCTACGGATTCTTTAATCTGATATTTGTAACGATCTACGCATCGGAATGTGGTGAACGTTATTAAAATAGTTAAAAGATATATTTGAAAAATCACAATCTACTTTTAAAAAAAATCAGTTTTTTGACCAAGTTTCTTGTTCTTTTTTATCCAGTTCTTTTTTCCATGTTCTTATTAAAAGACCAAGTTTCTTGGAGGGGACCATGCCCCCCCCCCCCAAGAAATTTGGAATAGTTGTTTTCCCCCATAAAACTTCTCGTAAGTTTTTATATATTAATATCTATTTCCATTTATATTTTCATCTTCATAAAACAGAGGCACATATTAAATTTTATTTCAACTGCAAACAATGCAGCCCAAAGAGTTTGCCTTCGAGTAGTATTTCAAAAGTCACCCTCTTGCAATTAAAGCTCGGGAATATGGAAACATTATAACCATAAAAGAACTGCAAAGGAGGGAAAAAATAAAATATGGGGAAAGCGATAAATACTTCAGGATAACAAATAAAATGGTCTCAATACGTTGGAAACGTGGGAAAAGAGCTGTCAACTTTCACGCATTTAAAATCCCAGATTTATTACAGTACTACTCTGTAATCATTTCAACATGAGCAGAAGTGTAAAGGAAGGGGTAGCGTGGGAGTGGAGTGGAGAAGGAACTTAGAAGATTGTTTTAGGCCATGATGACAATTAGAATGTTGTTTGAGGGTTACTGATTTTTGCTCGAATGTGTCAACATCAGACTCTTGCTTGGTTGTCAAGATCGGGTTTCTTTTAATCTTGACGGACAAAGTGTTTTTACTAATAGGTAGATTTCAAATTTCCAGAAATTGATTGCCTTAATTGGGACGTTTTTCAACATCTAGTAGATGACAAAAATACTGCGACGACTTTCAGTGAATGATTATTTGTGCTCCATGAAAGGCAATGGGATGAGTTGAGAGTGTTCAGCTATAATGTTGGAAACAGGATGGTGGGAACATTAACCCTTAAAACGCATATATAAAAAGATAACCACAACTCAAAGTTTGTTAGCTGTATTCATATATGGTCGGCCATGGTTTATTAAGCTGGCTGCTTGACGGATAATTTTTTAATTTATTAAACAGACAATCTCATTATACAATAAATAATATACTGAAAACAGACAGCGACAACTACAAAGCGGAATAATGATAAATAGCTTGAAACGTTTCTTCGGTTATGCCAGTTTTAACTTTCACACTTTGATGTATAATAAAATAAGTACCCCCTCAAGCAGCTGCTTGCCACAGAGGTCTGACAGTTTATATGCCTGCCACAGTAGAAGATCTGAGAGGATGGTAGGACCTCAGCAGAAAACAACACGAACATCCATGTTTTACCCGGGGCTCGAACCCAGGTCCCGTAGATCAGTAGCTAAGCGCGCTAACCACTCGGCCACGGGACGCCTTGATGTATACAAGATAAGAAACAAATCCTAAGCATCAGTTTTTTTATTTTTTAGAAAGTATATTTTTTCACTGATCTTTTTTATTACCTAAATCAAGTGATTAAATTCTTTCTAAAACAGTCTCAATGTTGAGGAAAAAAATCTGAAAACAGCTATTTTTAGACACCAGTTCGAGTAAAATGAACTAAACATAAAACTTTCTCTGTAAAATTGTGTGCTGTAGCTAAAGTTGGTCTCATTTATGCGTTTTAGTCTATTTTAGAATGTAATATTTTTAAATTACAGAAAAAGTCTAACGCTGATTAAAACCAAAAATTCCCTAGAAAGGATTGAATTCTAGCGATTTTTCCTATTAACCTTCCATCGTTCTTTGTTTATGTGATGTGCCTACTTGCACATGGTTCTCTCGGAAATCTAGTTTTACTCTGCATTAAAACGGAACGCAAAATCCGAATTTCTTAGAGGGGCGGGGGTGGCTCAGTCGGTAGCGCGCCAGGCTCGTAATCTGTAGTTCCCAGGTTCGAGTCCCAGCTGGGTCCGCGTTGAGATTTATCTCCGCAAAATTCCCCGCCCTGCCCACGGTCAGTTGGGGACACCGATGGGCTTGGAAAGTCCGCCGTCCGTCGGATGGGATGTTAAGCCGTGGCCCCGTGTACGGGAGAGCCATACCCTGTGCAGGTTAAAGAACACGCTGGATGGCCTTGACGGGAGGCTACCATCTGTCTCCCAACAGCTGTTCCAGTGGGTCCCCTCCCCCAACCTTCTCTGAGCCTTTGGGGTCCATGTGACCTGGCCATTTAGCCCATAGTGTGCAAAAAATTGCCGCTCAGAGGTAAAAGAACCCAACCCGAATTTCTTACAATGTAAAATCATTTTTAGTATATTAATTTTCAAAAATGAGTAAAGTACAGCAAAAAAACGCAAGGTTTTCCTCTTCAAATGGAAAAAATTTAATCCATTCATCTGAAATTGGAAAACAAATTTTTCTGCATTTGTACCCGAACATTTGACGCAATTTCAATTTATACCATTTGAAAAACCTATGAAAAAAATTTTGTTTTAGCTTTTTAAATAAAAAAATTTGTAACTTTAAAAGGGGCAAAAATAACCTAAACAATATTTATTCTATTTAAGTACAGTTAAGAGAAGTTATACAAATAAGCAACTCTTTTGCCGAATAGTTGGATGTGATAAAATGACTCTTTTGTATTGTTATGAATTAAACGGATGGAAACTGAGCGTGAGTTCAAAAAAAATAAATTGTAACAATTATTCTAAAATAATATAATTTATTACAAAAGTATGAATGAAAACATTTATATAAACTAAATTCAACCAATGCAAATCTTCATCAGTATAAAAATAAACCTTCAGAAGAACAAAGCACCTTTTTACTATTCCCATAAAGAGAAAATAGGCTTTTACAACAGTCCATAAGTGGCACAATCATATCTGTGAACAAACCTGCAATCTGTAAAGAATAACCTTACCAATTCCTAAACAAACTGAACATAACTATGCATCAATTCATGAACTCTTCCTACAGAAAAGTTCAGATTAGTTCTGCTTTTTCGACTAAATATATAGCCTCCTCCAGCCACATCTTTAAGTATATTAAGCATCTTTATTTTTCTTATCAGTCAGCTAATTAAATCATCAACACTAATATACTCATTTAACCTCCCGCGAACACACCAAATAAAATCATTTCTTTTTTTATATATTAGTGCACAGATAAAGACTTACTACATTTTCCTTCACACACTAATTCCTCTTAATACAACTCTCTTATTCTTGTTTTTAAGTTAAGTTCGTTCCAAGCAGTTAGTGACGTAATTCGCACGCTGAAACACATGCGAGCATCAAAATGATATATCAAATCGCAAGTTCATTATAGCACGTTCATTTGTCGTAACACTACCTCCTCCTTAGGTCTTGTTCATTCCTAAAGATTCTGGATTCTGCAGTTTCTTCAGTTCCTCGATGAAATGAGGACAAACGATCCACGAGAACTATCTTGCATTTTATAAATGGACGTCGACAAATGCGATACAGCACGTCGTTAATCCAGTTAACCACCGTATACGGACCTTCCCAAGGTTTCTGAAGTTTTGGAAAAAGCCTCTTCTTTCTATGTGGATTGTACAGCCAGACAAGATCTCCTTGATTGTAAACAGTTCCATTTGTTTTACTGTCGTGCAAGTCTCTCAACAATATCTGAACACTATGGTTCATTACAGAATTCAGAAAAAATGTCTGTCACCGATGTTTTAGAAATTAGTCATCCGGCAACCTTCGCGTAGATCACTAATCACCAGATCACTAATTTCTAAAAAAAGTTCGGTGCAAGATATTTTTTCTGAATTCTGTAATCAACCATAGTGTTCGCATATTTTTTTCGATCGACTATACCTCCTTTTGGTTCTCTCGTTTACTAAGTTGATGTTATGTCTCACATAATGGTGGATTTCTTCTAGTCGTTGCTGTAATTCTTGTACGCATTGTGGAGTGGACACAGGCATTGCTTTGGTACGACATATAAGAAGTCACAGGGAAGACGTAATTATCTTCCCAAGAGTCTGTCCAGTTGTCTCGTGCACTGCTGTTCAGTATGCCAACAAAAAAACGTGGTATATGGTGATCCCATTGACGTTGATGGTAGTCGACAAACAATGTTAGATGTTGTATAATGTCCTATTAAATCTCTCAACCATACTATCCAACTGAGGGTATAGGGGAGTTTTCTGGTTTTCTGAATGCCTAATAGTGACACATGACTTTAAACACATTAGATTCAAAATTTCTTCCTTGTTCTGAGTGGAGTTGCAAAGATACTCCATACGTACTAATCAAGTTATTTACTATTATTTCTGCAACTGTTGTTGCCTCCTGACCCTCGATGGGATAGATTTCAGACCACTTTGTGATATAATCCATTAAAAAAAATAAATACCCCCTCAAGAGCTGCTCAATCTAGGAAAAGGACCCATTACATCAATGACTATTCTCTCACAAGGGGAACCAACGTTATACGTCTGCAGCTTACCCCGACTCCTAGTCTTAGGACCTTTCTTTGCTGCACAGGCTTCACATTGCCTACACCATCTTTCAATGTCTGCCCTACTTTTCAGCCAATGAAATCGTTCCCTGGCTTTGACTAATGTCTTATTAACACCGAAGTATCCTCCAGTAGCACTATCATGTACATATTTCATCACTAGTTCCACTCGGGAGCGAGGAAGCATTATCTGCCAACGGATCAGCCATCCAGTGGGATTCTCCCATCTTCTGTATAATACACCGCCTTTCCTTTCTAAGGAGTCTCACTGAGCCCAGTAACTTTTAGTAGTTGGGCTATACTTCGAGATTTGTTCCCAATTAGGTCTTACATCAGATTTATTTATCAAATCCATTATTGGCCTTATATCTTCATCGTCTAGTTCTGCCTTTCTAATATTTATTGGGCTCCAAATGTTAGGAGTATCACTGTTTTTCTTTTGCCAATATTATTTGTCGTATGGACATTATATCTTTAGTACCATATTTCAACTCTGAATTATAGCTATGCTTACAGTTGTCAATACATGCACGTCTGGAAAGGGCATCTGCATTCCTATGCAGTTTACCATTTCAATGCTCATTGGAGAAATTGTCCTCTTGTAAACGCTGTATCCACAAAGCAATTTGCCCTTCAAGGTTTTTAAAGTTTAGTAGCCACCTGAATGCAGCATGATCAGTAAGAATAAGAAATTTCTGGTCATAGAGATAATGATGAAAATGTTCTATTGCTTTTACTATTGCTAACATTTCTTTACGTGTGACACAATAATTCCATTCTGTTTTTGATCAAAATATGCTAAAATATGCAATAACTCTCTCTTGCCCGTCTTGTTGCTGTGAAAGTACAGCACCAAATCCTTGTTGCTTCCGTCAGTATCTAATATGAACTGTTTTCGGCTTGTGCATATGCTAACACTGATGCCGTGGAAAGAGCTTGCTTCAACAGTTGGGATGCCATTTCATCTTTCGGTGGTCCACATGAACCGCTGGCCTTCTTCTGTCAGACGATGTAATGTCCTTGCGATGCTGGAGAAACCCTTGACAAATCTTCTATAATATGTGCAAAGTGTAATAAAACTACGAAGTTGATGAACATCTCGTGGTGGAGGCCAGTCTCTTACAGCTTCTATCTTAGAATGATCATTCTTAATCCCTGATGAAATTTTGACATGACCAAGGTAATGAACTTCTTGCTGGAACAGTTTACACTTAGTCGGTCCTAATTTTAGCTTGGTTGCCCTACGTTTTTCCAATGTTTCTCAAAAGTCTTTCCAAGAACGATGATGTCGACCAAGTAAACCACTTAGACCACCCAAGACAATCCCTGATGAAATTTTGACATGACCAAGGTAATGAACTTCTTGCTGGAACAGTTTACACTTAGTCGGTCCTAATTTTAGCTTGGTTGCCCTACGTTTTTCCAATGTTTCTCAAAAGTCTTTCCAAGAACGATGATGTCGACCAAGTAAACCACTTAGACCACCCAAGACAAACCTCTGAGCACCGACTCTATTAGTCGTTGAAACGTTACATTTGCATTGCAAAGTCCAAATGGCAACACTTTAAATTGCTAATGTTCACTTCCTGTAGTTAGAGTCCTGTTGTCGAAAGCTGTTTTGTCACGGTATTCAGGGTGTATACCAACTTTCCAATAGCCGCTCTTCAAATCTAATGTCGAAGGCCACTCTGACCCAGATAGTGTGTAAAATGTACCATCAATCATGGGTAAACGAAAGCAGCCTTTGTTTGTTATATCATTGAACCTGTAGTATTTTACACAAAATCGGGTAGATCTATATTTTTTCTTCACAAGAACCACTGGTGATGCCCAGGGACTCGATGAGAGTTCTATAATGCTTGAAGCTCCATGTCCTTTATGACTTGTTCTGTATCCTCCTGTTTTGTTAATGGAAGCCTTTTTGCTGGTAGATAGATTTGAGGAGAATTACCAGTGTTGATTATATGTTTTCTCAGGTTAGTACGGCCATAATCGTTTGATGTAGCAGAAGAATTGTCGGAAAACTCTTTAAATTGGTTCTTAGCCTTAGCTGCCTGGTCTTCAGTTAATATCTTTCTTGTTTCTCTTCACAAGTCAGCAAGATGAGAGGGGATATCTGTATCGTGTTGGTTTGAGTCAGTAAATTCTGTTTACACTTGTCACCCATATAACAGGTTCACATACTGGTAATTATTCACCCTTTTTCAATTTTCTATTGAATTTGTTACAGTTCATCACTCTGATAAGGATCTGTTTTTTTTTTCCACACTAACTAAAGTCCTTGCAACCAGGATACCATGATCCAAATTTCCTTTACCAGGGGCATCAGTGACTGCCAATAGGAAGGCCCCAGAAGTCTCTGCCCGATGTCCTCGGATTATAATTTACTTTGTGTTGGGATCTCTGTGTCTCCCCTCACTAATACTGTGGTCACATTTGATAAAGAAAGAGATGTTCGGTTAAGCAGAGGGATCTCTTCTGTTTTATAGATGACTAGGCTGTCACTGGGTCTAATACTGAATCCATGTTTCTTTAAAAAATCAAGACCTAATATGCATTCATCGTAGTTGTCAGCGATGTAAACAGGATGGCGTACAAGACAACTACCAACTCTGATGTGAGTTACATCCTTTCATAGATTTTAGCACGATCTCCAGTGACTGTTTATAGGGTTATATTAGATTGTCTAGTATTCCAGTTTGGTTGAGGTATAATCTTCTTTACTATATCTGTTCTGAGTAATGTCACATTTGCACCAGTGTCTACTATCATACGGCTAGGCACTACATTAATAGATTATACGCATCAAATTGATAGTGTAAAAACTAATTGTGAACGCCAGTTTCAAATTTTAAGAAATGAAATATCATCTAGCAATCCGTTGTCTCCACCACGTAGTGCTGAAGCGTGGGCGACTTCCCCTGTGGCCAACCAATCAAGAGCCAACCTTTGCCCTTCACGTTGCTTACGCTGGCTTTGTTGTCTGTTATATGTGTTTGAACTTTGCACCCACCACGTTTAGCAGCTGGCTCAAATATGTCCAGTCTTATCACAATTACAACACTGTATGTTTGTAGAAGTCCTTGGAGAGGAACCTTTTATCTCTTTCAAAACGGATAGTATGGCTTTGGTTAGTTCTTGCATTTCACTATTCTTTTCCACAGTTTCTTCTGCATTCACAAATCTCATTGCCCGTTTGTTTGCTCTGGAGCACTCGTACTGCATGGCACGTGCCACAGCTGACTTTAAGGATTCACCTTCCAACATCCTGAAAGATTTTTGAGTCTCAGGGTCAGCAATAGTATCAATAAATTGTAGTTGAGCTAAGTTATTTTGAATGTCTGGTGGACAATTACTATAAGATTATCTAGCTCAAATCCCTGGCAGACGCTCAATATCCCTGGCAAGTTCTTGAAAAGTTTCACCATTCTTCTGCATTCGATGTTTAAAGTGAGTCATATAATATTGTTTTAAATATCAGAAAATCTCAGTTCTAATGCAGATACCAAACTTTGATAATCAAGTTGTTTTTCTTCTGGAACAGACTGTAAAACGTCCACAGCAGAATTTCTTAAGAAAGCTGCAAGAAAACTGGCCTTCTGAAATTCATTCCAGTCATTAGCTCTAACGATGACTTAAAATTGTGTTTTCAATACTGTCCAAGATGACTGACCGTCATGTGTGGAAGGTCTAGTTATATTTCTAGCGATATTTGTAAAAACATTATCATTACTAAAATTACCATTATCCCATGAAGAAGGTAACATTTCATTTCTTAAAATCTGAAACTGGCGTTCACAATTAGTTTTTACACTATCAATTTGATGCTTATAATCCATCTTAACCCTATCAAGTTTTGTGATAAAATCTCAAGTGATTTCTTTTACATTACACTTTACTCTATCCACATAATTTTTTACAAGATTAATTTCAAACTTTAGACTATAACATTGTCTGTTGAGTTCGGTCTTAAAGTCTTTGTAGTGGTCGGTAATCTTATAATTTGAGAAGCCACTTCTCATCTCATCAGCATCATTAGCCAACAAGGCCAAATCAGCTAAATAATCTTAATCAGAAAATCTGATATTTCGACACAATTTAAGGCCAAAATATTTTCCTTGCAAAGAATTTCACCTAACATATGAATAACCGAACTAAAGAGAAAAAGTGACAAAATACATCCGCGTCGAACACCAGAAGCAATGCTAAACTAATTGCTATAAGCCTTACCAACTCTCACACACGACTCAGTGTATTATAGAGAGCTTTCATTATGTTAATAATTTGACTGGTATGCCATACTATCTCACAATCAACCAAAAATTATGACGATCAACAGAGTCGAAAGCCTTTTTGAAATCAACAAAGCTAGCAAATAAAGGTATCTGAAACTCTAAACATTTCTCCAGAATCTCCCTGAGTGAAAATATTTGATCTACACATACGTTACCACTTCTGAATCCACATTGCTCATCATGCAATTGCCTGTCAACCTGATTCTTAATTCTATTAAGCACAATCATGCAAAAACTTTCCCTGGAACCGAGAGTAGGCTGACACCTCTATAATTATCACAAGAACTGCGATCACTTTTTTTAAAAATAGGGAAATAATAACTATGGTAAAATCCTTAGGAACTATGCATTTATCGTCAAAGATATTCAAAATTTCAGTCATCCATGTGGTAACCGAAACATTCCCAGCTCTAGGCATTTCTGTAGTAATTTCATCTACCTCTGGGAATTTATGAAGTTTAAGTTTAAAAATAGCCAAAATATCTTCAGACTGTGTTATAGGGTCAACAAAGACACCAATGCATCTATCATCATTAAAAACAATGGGAGTAGAAGTAACCACATTGTTTAGAACATCACTGAAATGCTCAGCCCACCTAGCCATGAGAGAATCCTCACCTTCTATAAACTTACCTTGTTTATCCTGAAATCCCTGTGTCCGTTTTTTATCATACAAAACATTAACTAACTGGTACAGCTCTCTGCTGTTGTGCTGTCTAACTCTCTTCGGTTTTGTCAGCCAAGCCATCAAGCCAAAGATTCTTAGCCTCTAACTGATCCTTTACACGTTTATTAAGCTCTCTGTAATGCTTTCTATTAGGACTAGTAGGGTATTGATTAAGGACATTCCTGCAGTTCTTTCTTTCTGAAATAAGCTCAAGTGTTTTATCACTCAAACAATTCTGCCTACTCTGCTCCTTTTTTCATAAAAGAGTACTGTTAGGAGAGGAACTTTTAGATCTAGCCAACAGAAAACAACCTGTTTAAAACGGTCCCGTTCTTCCTCAACGTCAGTAGTAAGCAAACCATGACTGTCATAATGACTAAGTAACCTATCATGGTAAGCTTTAACTATAACCGGGTCTTTCAGAGCTTCAGAATTAAAGGTAAATTTTTAACCTTAGTACAACACTTCTTAAGTTTAAGTTGCAACACACTTTTCACAAGCTAACGGTCAGATCCAATTTCAGCTCCCCTACATGACTTGGTATTCCGAACAGAACTAGCCCATTTGCTGTTAATTAATATATAATCAATCATATTCTTATGCAGCCCATCAGGTGAAACGCATGTGTACTTATGTATGTCGCGGTGTTTGTAATAAGTGTTAGTTATTCTGAAACCATTAAGTTTACTTACCTGTAGGAGACGCTGCCCATTGTCATTGTAGCTACCAATACCAAAAGGGCCTATCACTCCTCCCCAAATGTCAGAGTCAGTACCAACTTTGGCATTGAAGTCACCAAGAACAAGGGTAATATCTCCTTTCTTGACGGAATTCAAAATATCCTGAAGTTGTGCGTAAAACCTATCCTTCTCATCCTCATCGGCATCCTCAGTGGGGGCATAACAGCAGATAAGATTCAAGTTTTTAACGCTTGTCTGAAAATTTGCTATAAGAAACCTTTCATTAATGCACTCATATCCTAGAAGAGCATCACTAGCGTGTTCGCTGAGAAGCAGATTTACGCCTTGGAGGTGCTTTCAATCTTGCCTTCCTGAAAAGAGAAATTTAAGATTATTCTTAATTTTCTCTTTTCTAGTTTCTTTCAGGCCGAGAATATCTAAATCATAATGGTGGAATTCTTGTGTGAGGACATCATGAGAATAAGCTCTGTGCAGAGTCTTCACATTCCAGCTACCTATGGAGAGAAAATGGTTAATGGGGTATTTAAAGAAACTATGTTTATAGAGAGAGAGGGGGAATACCGACATATGAAACAGCCCCCTAATATCAGACGTGGGGCAAAGACCCTTTCCCCCACCACTAAAAACTGAAGCCATCTATCATGGAAGACTTCCTCCAATGTAGAATTTGACAATGCCAGCAGAAGCAAGAGTTCAGGTGCCTACGATTACCTATGCTCAGGATTATCCACGAGCTGATAAAACATATCATGTGAATCTATTCATTTGAGGCTGTCAACCCACAAACAAACAGAAAACACAGCGGAAGATTTTCCCTCCATAGACGTCCACCAGTGCAGGTAAATCAGGATCCATAATCAAGCTCAGAGCTTTAATGCAGTCCAGTAAGTTTATAAAGTCAGCACCAGGACCCTGTGTGGTTGACCACTCATCAACAGGGTAGAAAAATAAAACTAAAAAGTAGTCATAATTGTCCAGATCAGTAGGCCACGCTAATTTGGCAGCCCTCCACTTCCGCTCACTTCCACAAGAGAACCACTTCACTTCCTCTTTTGAAAGGTAACAGCTAGAAAAATAACATATCGCCTCTGGCAGAACTAATTCGTGATTGGGAAAATGCAAATAGTAATATTGTTTAGTATTTATATATATCAAAAATAAATTTTTCTTTTAAAACTAAAAATTCCATTTTAGTACCACCGTCCTGAGAGTAAGGGGGAAAATCATTGCTTTTAATGTAAACCTCCTGACCATCACACTTTACTAGCAAATTTTTTAATTTTTAGTACAAATGATTCATTTGCCACATTCGTTCAGTTTTGGTATTTTCCAAATTTTCTATTAAATTATTTAAAAATCCTTTTAAAATTATTAAGAGATTTGGAAAATGCGAATCCTAATATGTCATCAATACCTATCGAACCCAAAGGAAATTTTAAAATTATTTCTAAAAAGAGAAAAGGTTGAAATTCTACAGACGGAAGGAGATAACAGGCAATCTCTGTTTATCCTAGAGCACTTCTCTCCTGGGGCATCATTTGGTTTAAGATCGAGCGTGGTCGCATAGGCCGATTGCATTGATATACTCTCTGAGGGATGACTAGGGTTTCTGAAAACTCGGTTTTTTAGGACTCGGCAAGTACGAGTCCCAAATTTTGAAAACTCGTCGAGTCCGAGTCGAGTCCGGATCTAAATCTAAACACAAATCAATAAGCGAAAACGTTTAATATTTTGGAGTTCAATAACAATTCTCATAGCTGAAGTCTTTGTAACAAAATAAAATTACTAAAATTTGTTAAAATTAGAATTATTTATTATATTGCAAGTTTTTCAACTGAGATTTGTGGTCGTGCCAAGAAATTATAAAGAAAATGTACTCAAATGTATTTATTAATCAATTCATTTATTTTCAAAAATTAAACTTTAAAACTAGATATAATTATTTGAACATATATTTATTTCAATTTAATTGCTTTTTTTTTGGTCTTCAGGTAGAAATATTTGAGAAATACTAACGAATTAAGAGACTTGTCTGCAAGTCTCGATCTGATTGTAGTACAGAAGCTGCCACTTATTGAAAATGTTCTTTCATTAGAAATTGAAGTTGGTTTTATGGAGGAAAGTGCGTTGTACAGGTCATCAAGATTACTTGTTCGTTTTCCAGTATTTCCGAAAAGCAAAAATTCTTGTTTAAGTTTGCTATAAATCTCGGATTCTGTTGGAGTTGGAGGTTCAGCTGCGTTTTTCAAAATTAAATCAAGTTCTTCCTGCATTGTCAAATTTTTTTGATTTTCAACTATTATTAATTCTTGGTCTTGCAAAGCTTCCGTTGATTAATTTTCATCTTCTTTTTGGTAAAGTCTTTTTAATAATTGTGTGGCTAAGTCTAAAGCCTGTTTAGTAGGTACAAATTTTGGATCTTTAAGCGCTTTGAACAAATTCATTAAATCTATATTTACTCGCTCATCAATTCTGTTCTCCATATTTTCTAATAATTCACATTCTAGTTTGCTTTTACAGTTCGAAATTTTTCTTTTCATGTACTCCAATGTAATGCCAGCTGAATGCAGAGTCGTATCGTTTCGGCTTAAAAGTTCAATTGCAATTTGGCAGGTTCAAGCGAATTCTGGAGATCTTTGAGCTCGTTAAAATCGATGTCATCAAGCATGTGTGAACAGTTGAGATCTACTAAAGCTTCTTCGATTAATTTTTGTAGTTTCACAAACATGATTATCATATAAGCAAGAGAACTCCAACGAGTTTGACAATCTAAAACTAACTCAAGATTGTGGCCCAGTTTAGCTCTGATTTTTTCTTGTAATATTCCATTTTTAATGGAAGACAATCTAAAAAACTTAACCACTTTTCGAACGCTGTTAATTATTTGATGGATACTAACAACTTCTTCCATACCCTCCTCTGTTGTTGTTCTTATTTCAATATCCGCTCCATCAGCAAAAACATCTTCATTCTCATCCTCAGTATCAATTAATTCCCCTTCTTTTTCGCGGTTTGATTTTTTCTTATATAAAGTATCGCACACTCCAAGATGTACTCCATGATTGAGGCACAATTGATAAAATGTTGACACTCCTTTCCAAATTTCACCATCAAAGAAGCGCCATCTCCTGTTGTGCCAACAATGTGTTGCTCATAATTTACTTCAAACGAAGACAAATGGTGAGTAACCACTTCAAGTAATTGTGTTGCTGTACACGATCCGAATATACGAACTAGTCCAAGATTGTATGGTTCTTCATTTGGGGCGCCATGGAGAATTACATTGACATATTTCTTCGTTCGTGAGCTGGTCCATTCATCGAGTGTCAAGCTAAATCTTTGGTTATTTTAAATTTTCTCTAACAATTCGCCAATCATTTTATTTTTCATTGCTTTAAAATGGTCATGTATTAATTTCATTACATCGGTTTCATTTTTAGGCAACTTAAATCCACGTTTAGCAATAGATTCTCGTATAAATTCCGATCTAGTAATGGCTCTTATTGAAATTCCATCTACTGCTGCCAATTTCGAAACAATTTCTTCTAAACTTGAACGTTTTACAAAATCCATCATTGTCTTTGGTTTCTTAATTGAACATCCAACTTCAGAATCAGCTTCCAGTTCACGTTTATCCGAATTTGGATGAATATTATGAGTTTTAAGGTGCTTCAATAACGATGTTGTGCTTGAATCAACAATCCCGGAGCGCAGACCTCTTCTATTACCTCGAATCTACTCGTTGGTCAAGTGAAAAGTCTTTTCCTTTCTCCGTGGCGCTCATCCACTGCTTGTACAACAGATGTAGATCTCACTAAAACTGTTTAACGTTACAGATGGTGCAAATTATAGAATGAAACACTCGCTTTGCCATTCTGTGAAACAAATGGCTCTGGTCTAATGGGAAGCTGTAAAACGGATGAGCAAAGTGGGAATCAGGATGGGAACATTCTACAGCGAGAGATTTGGTTTTTGAAAAATGTATAGCTAAAGAAGTTCGTATGGAATCCGAAGAAGACAGACGTGGGGTTTAAAGTTCTACAGTATTAATTTTCCGTAGGAATATCCTATCTTCACGAATTCCCTTCCTAATAGAAAAAAAATGACGTTAGATTGGATCGGCTTGCAAACGCATTATATCCATAGGGAATAATTCGTATTTTACATAACTGAATTTAGAGTAGCAAATTTTCGAGGGTTGGATCAAAGTTTGCCGGATTTTTTTATGCTGGGTTCTTGGAGTGTGATTGTATTGAGGACCTTTCCTTATTAGTGGGTTAAAACTTTCCAAAACTATATATTCAATACTTTAAAAAACATTTGTGCTTATGGAAAATGCTTGGATGAATTTCCAGTCATGAGGTGCTAGAAGACGTTGATCTGCAAATTTCGTTTTTTAGATAAATGCTGCATTTTCGATTATTCTAAGTGACTTATTTTTAGAGTAGTAGATCATTCATGTAATTTGCAAATGGTCAAGGGTTGAATAATTGTTTCTGGGTCATCTAGAAAAGTTTTATTAGTTTCGTACGACCTTAGTAGAAACATATTGATGTGACATATTAACTGTAACAATATATTTTCATTTCGAGTGACTGAAATAAGTGTTAATAGGAAAATGAAATAAGAGGGAGATATTTCTTTCTAGGTGTCATATTTTGCTTATTAATATGAATGGGATTCGTATTTGTCTTTCCCAGTGTTAATACCAAAAAAGTTTCCTAAGACATAATTTTTGCTTATTGTAAATGTTTTTTTTTGTTTAATGTTGTATTTTTGGTTAAGGAAATAGACAAGTTAAAAAAGATAATAAATTAGCACCACCATACCTAAAACGAAAATGAGTAAAGACAAATATTAGAAGAAAAATTGATGCATATTTTCAACCAATTGTAAAAGTCAAACTATGTGATGTAATTGCAAAGCCTGCAGATGGTGATAGCCCATAACTTCAGTACTGAGTACCGCAATATGCGTCTGAAGTAGCAGACAACCATACTTTGTAAATAAATATGAAATTGCGAACGCTGTCGGTACGACTAAGGTGCTCAGAGAATTTGAAAAATATAATTTTATTAAGAATACCTGTATTCCTGATAAAAACTTGCATTTCCTTATTGTGAGCGTACAAAAAAAAAACAAAAATTTCTGGATTGCATATTTAGATCTAAAAAAGATCGTTTACTGCAATTATAAAAAAAATTAGAAAGGTATTAATAATCTGAAAAGGGTTTATATTGCAATCTCTTTGCAACCACTGGAGGAAGAAATAAGGCATCAATCTTGCAAAGGTTAGTGGCTAAACCAGTTACAAAATTTGCTAAATTAGTACGTAAATATTTTAGTATTTTAAATATTCACAATTTATATGCATATTATCAGAAAGCAGTTTTCATGCTGAAAATTTTACGAAGTTTTATAACTTTTACGAGGATTTTAGTAAAGATGTAAAACATATATTGGATGCTGCTCCAGAAAAACAAGTAGAGGAAAATTGAAATAGACATAGACCACGATACAAACTATGGTTTTTTAGCTCGTCAAAAGATACCTTTCCGTGGGTAGAGGGACGATGGCGCTTTATTATGTAATAGTAATGAAGGAATTTTTTTTCTCTTTGATGATGGATGCAGGGGAACAAGATTCTCGAAAAGTATTTATTAAATACATCTTACCTTGCTACCTACATTAAGAACTTCCAAGTGAAACAATCAAATGCTGTAGGGATGAAATTTTGAGAGTGATAACTGATAAAATCTTAAATACTAAATATTACAGCATAATTTTCTATTAAACCACAGACATTTCGCATATTTCACAAACCTTGAAATCTCTGTACTGAACCCTTGGAAATGATTCCAATTTCCAAGTGATGCCATTTTGACTTTGCAACGCACCTGCAACGTTTGAACGACTAACGGAGTCAGTGCTCAAAGGTTTGTCTTTGGAGCTCTGCCTAGTTTATTACTTGGACGAAATCACCGTTCTTGGAAAGACTTTTGAGAAACATTTGATAAATCTTTGTCAAGTATTTGTAAAACTTAAGACGGCCAAGCTAAAATTGTTACCGTCTAAATGTAAACTGTTAAATTGAACAGTCTAAGTGAGCCAGTATTAGCATATCCACAAGCTGGAAAACAGTTCATAATAGATACTGACGCAAGTAACACAGGAATGGTTGCTGTACTTTCACAACAACAAAACTGACAAGAAAGAGTTATTGCATATTGTAGCAAAACTCTATCCAAACCAGAACGGAATTATTTTGCCACAGTGAGGGCAATGTTAGCATTGTTAACAATAATAAAAGTAATCCAACATTTCATCATTATCCGTATGGGCAGAGATTTCTTATCCGTACCATTCACGCTGCACTCAGGTGGCTACTAAACTTTAAAAACCCTGAAAGACAAATCGCTAGCTGAATATAGCGGTTGCAAGAGTTACGTTTTTCCATTGACCATCGTAGTGGTAAATTATATAGGAATGCAGATGCCCATTCGAGACCTCCATGTATTGGCAACTGTAAGCATTATAATTATAATTATAATGGTTTTCCTAGACTGATGATGACTAGACCTTTTCCTAGACTGATGATGGAAATCACTCTTTATTAGTGGTAATGAATTATTTTACGAAGTTACAAGATCAGAAGGCAACAACAGTTGCAGAGATGATAGTAAATAACTTGATGATTAGTACGTATGGAGTACCTTTGCAGTTCTACTCAGACCAAGGACGGAATTTTGAATCCAATATGTTTAAAAGCATCTATCTCCTACTATGGCATATAAACTGACAGGCTCCTGTCAGACCTCTGTGGCAAGCAGCTGCTTGAGGGGGTATTTATTTTTTTTATCCTATTAGATATTCAGAACACAGAACAACTCCCCTACACCCTCAGTCAGATGGTATGGTTGAGAGATTTAACAGAAGAATTGCACAATATTTAGCATTATTTGTCGACGATCATCAACATGACTGGGATCACCATATACCACTCTTTTCGTTGGCATACAGAACAGCAGTGCACAAAACAACTGGAGAGACATCTTCCATGATGCTCTTTGGAAGATAATTACGTCTTCCCTCTGAGCTTTTATATGGTCGACCCGAATCATTGCCTGTGTCCACAACACAATACGTACAAGCATTACAACAACAGGTAGAAATCCACCACTCTGTCAGACATAATTTCAATTGGCAAGCGATAAAACCAAAACTAGGTACGGCAGTAGAACAAATGGAACTGTTTTCAATCAAGAAGATCTTGTCTGGCTGTGTACAATCCACATAGAAAGAACAGATTTTCTCAAAAACTTCGGAAACCTTGGGAAGGTACATATACGATAGTTAACAGGATTAACGACGTTTTGTATTGCGTTTGTCGACGTCCAACTACAAAGTGCAAAGTGGTTCATGTGGATCGTTTGGCCTCGTTTCATCGAAGAACTGAAGATGCTTCAGAATTCAGAATTATTCGGGACGAACAAGACCTAAGGAGGGGGAGTGTTACGACAGATGAACGTGCTACAATGGACCTGCGATTTGATATATCATTTTGATGCTTGCATGTGTTTTAGCGTGCGAATTACGTCACTAACTGCTTGGAACGAACTTAACTTAAAAACAAGGAATAAGAGAGTTGTATTAAGAGGAATTAGAGTGTGAAAAAAACTGTAGTATGTCTTTGTCTGTGCATTAAAATATAAAAAAAGAAATGATTTTATTTGGTGTATTAGCGGGAGGTTAAATAATTGTATTAGTGTTGATCCCGGATTGATAAGAAAAAGAAAGATGCTTAGTACACTTAAAGATGTGGCTGAAGAAGTTATATGTTAGTCGAACAAGCAGAATTGATATCAACTTTTCTGTAGGAATGTAGGAAGAGTTTATCAATTGATGCATAGTTATATTTAGTTTGTTTAGGAATTAGTAAGGTTATTCTTTATAGACTGCAGGTTTGTTCACAGATATGATTGTGCCAATTATCGACTGTCGCAAGAGCCTTATTTTCCCTTTGCAGGAATAGTAAAAAGGTGCTTTATTCTTCTGAAGGTTTATTTTTATACTGATGAGGATTTGTGTTGGTTGACTTTAGTTTACATAAATGTTTTTATTCATACTTTTGTAATAAATTCCATTATTTTAGAATTATAATTGTTGAATACTATTTTTGAACTTACGTTCAGTTTCCATCCGTTTAATTTGTAACAGTATTATTAAGTTCACATAAAAGATTTAATCTTATACATTTTTGTGCTTCCAAAGAGCTACTTTTATTTTTTAAGCTCACTAAAAATGAAGTTCATCTATAAGTATAGTGGCCACTTCTCATTCACATTTCTGCGCTGATTCTCACAACTACATAAAGTAAATTTCGACAATCGTATATGTGTCAATGCACCTTGCTTTTCAAATGCTAAAACTCTAACTTAACATTGGTCCATAGATTTAAATAAAATTTAGAATAAAACTGCAGATCCTACGTAATTAATTCTTTATCACTACATTATCTAAGTCGTAAAGTAAGATATATTATGTAATCTAATATATTATTTATTTAGGAAATAAATATTGCATTGGATCTCCTCTATAGATTACGGGAGTCTCGTTTACAAAAAAAATTAAGTTTATTTATTTTTCGCTTTTAATACCTTATAATAGTGAAAATTCGAACTAGCGTACGATGAGGAAAATGCAAATAGTAATATTTTTCTGGTACCTATAGATCACAAAGAGAATAGTTCATTTATCTGTTAAAATGAAAAAAAATGTCTGCGTCCTTGAATGGGTAAGGGGACAAATCATTGCTGCTAATATAAACCTCTTGACCCATCAAAATTTAAAATTCTCTAGTATAAGGAGATTATTTAAAAATATCAATTAAAGGTTTTGGTCATTTCCAAAATTTTCCACCGATAGAGGACGCTATTAAAGTCATTGGGAGGTTGGAAAATGCAAATCGTAATATTTCAGAAATTCCTATTCAACCCATAAAGAATTAAAAACTAGAAGAACGCATATCGCCCTCTGGTGCATATGAGAATCTCGTTTTCAAAGGGAATGAAGTTTTCGGTTTACCAACTCTTTCACTACTTAAAAGTTTTAATTTGAGCAAGCGGATGATGGGAAAAATGCAAATAGTATTTTATTAGTAATTATACAACATAAAAGAATTCATCTTTTAATTCTTAAATTTAGAAAGTTGCATTTTCTACACCTCTCTCAGAAAAATAGGTAGATTATTGCTGTCAGTGGAATATCTCTTGAGAAGTTATCGCTAAAATTTCAAATTTCCATTATATACATGTTATTTGTAAAAATTCGTTAACAGCTCTACCGTTTCCATATTTAGCGACCTGTAAAGATATATATTATATATTAAAACTACCCAAGTATTTGAAAAATGCCAATTATATTTCATTAGTATTAATCCAACTAAAAGGTTGTTTTCTAATTATCATTCATTGTTTCCAATGGAAACTTCATGACCTTAACGTTCCACCACCAAATTTTCAAATTTCTATCATTAATACATCGTTATAAATATTCGTTTGAAATGTAGGAAGTTTCAAGTATTTTCACCGTTAGGGGGCGCAATTATAATGTTCGAAAGATAATTATTCGTTTGAAATTCCGGAATTTTCAAGTTTTTTCACCGTTAGATGGCACAATTATAGTGTTTGAAAGATTCCGGTAGTTCGAATCATAATGTTTTATCAATTCCTATCTAATCCAAAAAAAGAATTTTTCATTTATCTCTAAAAGCACACAATTTTCTGCTAAAACTGAAAAGATATGTTTTCCCACCTCCTCTGGGTCTAAGAGTTCAATTCTTTGCTGGCAATGGAAAGTTCATGACTTTCAAATTCCACCAGGAAAATTTCAAATTTCTAGCATAAATACATCTTTTGCAATATTCGTGCGAAATGTTGTAATTTTCAAATATTCCTACCGCTAGAGGGCGAAATTGTAGCTTTGGAGAGAGATTCGGAAAGTGCATTCGTAATATTTCCTCAATACTTATCTAACAGAAAAATAATTTTTAATTTATCTCTGTAAACAAAAAAGTTCGATGTCTACAGACAGACGACAAACCGAAAGTGTCATCTCGTTTTCTTTGAAAACGAAATAAAAAACCAATGTTTACAGACAGAGGACTGCAAAGTGAAACTATTGTTGTTGTTTTTTTAAACCGAACCAAAAACTGTATAATACCAAGGGCTCAAGTTTAGTGTTACAGACAGAAGTTGCGAGATTAACTTAAAAATATATAACTTAAACGTTTATGTTAGCAGTGATTCACGATTATGAATACACGAATATAATACTTTGATCACTTGTCACCAAACGAATAACTCAAAGAGATAAATTAAGTATTCGAAATCTTTCATAAATGAATATTATTAGGTTGACATCTTTTTATCTATTACCGAAGAGGAATGAAAGTGTATCGTAAAGAAAAAGGCAGACAAATTCTCTGGACGCAATACCCGTATCAAAATATGCACATCTTTCCACAGAGAAAATGTCACGAAAAGAAACGTGGAAAATATTTGAACTATTCGCGAAACGAGATCGTAAAAAGGAAACAAATTTGTCGTGTGAAACGTAAAACTGACAGTTCTGAAGCACAACAATAAAATCGTGAAGCAATAAAAACGTCATAAAACACAAATGAAACAATAAAGTATCCGGAGACAATGAAGAATATGCCAAAGAGTAAATGATATATATTCAAAGTGTTGCTAGTAAACAGAAGATCTGTCATGCAGTAATGTTTGCAAAGACTACATCCTTATATCATTTCTAATCGTGCGCTGTCACATTTTTCAAAACAAAAACAGTTAATCCTGGAAAAGAAGTGAAGAAAAAAGGGTGAGTAGAAAATAAGGAAAGAATAGTAAAACAGCTGACGCAGGAAGAGAAGAAAAAGAAGACGAAAATAAAGATATGCAGCAAATTACTGTTTGTTTGAAGGAAAAAAAAAACTAATAAAATGTATGCTCAGGGACCTGGGTTCGAGCCCCGGATTAGGCATAGATGTGTGTGTCGTTTTTCTGCTGAGGTCCTGCCATCCTCTCAGATCTCCTACTGTGGCATATAAACTGACAGGCTCCTGTCAGACCTCTGTGGAAAGCAGCTGCTTGTGGGGGTATTTATTTATTTTTTATTTCAGGTAGAAATAAAAAAACAGTCGTAACCAACAATAGAAGCATTCAAAATTTTCGTCCAATAGAAGCATTCAAAAAGTTACGTGAAGCACGAAAATTAAGAATAAGATTGGGTCATGCAGTTAGAAACAAAATCTCGAAGGGAAGAAATATTGAAAATGATCGGACTGGAAAGAATTCAAGAGGAATGAAAATTTAATTTTTAGCTTATCTCGCAATTTAACAGGGTAAGAATGGGGAATAGTTAAATAAAAACAAATAAAAAGGAAATATTTATATCAAAAAATATTTTAAGTATTGTTTCCAAAACTTTCATCGGTTTGCAAGAAACAATAAAATTATCAGTCTTATCTAATCTCTTAATTCACTAATGAATAATTATTTGTTCCCATAGCCGAGTAATCAGCCCGCTTGGTTACTGATCAAAAGGACCCGGGTTCGAGTCCTTCATAAGGTATGAACGTTTCTGTGTTGTCTTTCTGCTTCCTCGCAGATCTCTTCTATGGTGCAAGGCCGTCCACCTGATTAAGAATTTGTTTTTCGTCTGGCCAATTGTAAAAATGATCCCCCCCCCCACCCAGATCAGTACCCAGTTATTTAATAGACAGAGACAAATTTGGTGCGTGAACAATAAGCAGCAGCAATCATAAAAATGATTTTTTTTGTTGTTGTGAGTGGAAGAGAGAGATTTGAGCAATGATAAATGTAATATTTTTCCTATTATTTTTCATTTATAATATTTTTTTTCTTTTAAATTACATCCAGAATTTCACTCCAGAATTATAAAAACCAAGTCAATCTTTTTACATGGTTAAAAAATATTATTTAAATTATAAGGAGTTAAAAATGATCCTTACCTACTGCTATTTACGGTCGCGCAAATACGAGAGTAATATTAGGTCCTTTATAGAGCTAAGAGAGATTCATGCGATGGTTGGGGAGGGGGAATGGCTCTGTGCTTTCATTATCTTCAAATTTGTCGTGCTTTCATTACCTTCAAATTTGTCGTGCTTTCATTACCTTCAAATTTGTCGTGCTTTCATCACTCTGTTTCTTTCTTTTAGTGAAATCTTTCTCAAACATTTCTCAAAATATTTCCCTTCTTAAACTGAGGCCCTCCTTGAGGGTGTGACCCCTGATGATGGCCGGGTTAGCCATTATGTGAATCCGGCCCTGTTATGGCGTATTAAACTGATAGGCTCCTGTCAGACTTCTGTGGCAAACAGCTGCTTGAGGGGAACTTTTTTTAAATATATCACATTATATATTCTTTACCCTCCTTTAACATAACTGTTTTTTCCTAGTTCTTACTGTTATTTCCGGTTCTCCGTGCAATTGTTCTTTTAAAACCAAGTGTTAGAACTAAACGAAAACTGAACGAGCTGTTATCGAATGTCGTGAAAAAAATTAAAAAGTAGAAGAGTCGTATGAGTCAGGAAATAAAAATAATTGTTTCGGACTAAATTTGTTCGAGTTCTTACTTTTATTAATAATTGGGGTAACGTTTTAACGCTTTACAGGTAATAATTGGGGAAACCTTTTAAGGCTTTTATATGTAATAAATGTGGAAACGTTTTAAGGCTTTGTATGTAAAAATGATTGCTCTCTTTTTTGATAATGAAAAAAAAAAATAGTATTTAAACTTTTAAATCATCAATACATAAATCTGGAGAAGTAAATGTTGTGGAAAATAACATTCATTGTCTGAAAACGAAATAACATCAAAAGTTCTACCTTGATATTTTCATGATTTATTATCTTCCATTACTTATTGTATTGTGTTAGCTATTTTGTCATGTCACAAATATGTGTCCTTTGATGCTAAGACGCAAATGGTGTATTGTTATTAATTCTTAAATGTCCCTAATAAAGCCAGTAAATGACGTGTGACAAATTTTAATGTACATCACAACGAACAGAAGAAACCGCAAGAATACAAAAGAGATTATTTAGAAATTGCCTTAGTCTTTTGTTTGAAAAATACTTCTCTTTGTTCTGACATTCACCTCATCTATTCTCTATCGACCTTGAGTACACTGTCACAGGAAGTCAGAGGTTTGAACAATTAATGAAGAATGCGACCTTGACCAGAACTTTCACCATAAAAGACAAGGGGCTCACGAACAACGCGTAGCAACTGCTGGTGAAGACAAGGATCAGCGACTGAACACACTTCGTGTGACTGAAACCTTTCCGCATGTGGGACTATGATTAAAGATTAGATTAATATGTATGAAAAGAAATGATCAGAAAATCAAAACGGATTACTCATTTCGAAATTAATAGCAATAAAAAAGCCCACCAAATTCAAGACAATTTTTCCCATATATTCAGTATTAGAAGAATACAGCGGCTTAAATAAAAATAAAGCAGTAGTTATTTAAATAAAATATCCTTTATTCGCAAAAGTAAAGAGCATAATTGAGAAAGTAATTTCATAATCATACTATAGCAGGTTTATCCTAACCTAAACTGAGCCTGCAGCAGGTTATTCCTACCTAAACTGAGTGCAGACCATGAGGGTTGAGTTGACTGTTAGCCAGCAGAGTGAGTTCAGGCGTGGGTGGGATGTGAATCGTGTGTATGACGAAGAAGGGGGAGGGGTTCATTTAATATTCAAGTTGGTCGAGAATTTAGGTTGTATGTCTTGAAGTTAAAACAGTATCCCCTAACTATACACTGGCATTTCTCAATGTGTGTTCACCAAGAAGAAAAATGTAGGAGAAATGAAATGCAAACTCTCAAAGTAATTATTTTATCAGATTATTGTTATGTTATTATTTAACAATTTTATGTCAATTTTTGAAAAAAAAAAAACCTAGGTTTTTTCCACATAAATTTATGTGCGAATCGTTCAAAGGAAAAGTGGACAACCCATCAGGATAATTAACTGAGGGATCATTGCGCCCTTCACAAAGAAGGGATGTTTATAGAAGGGACTCATTAACACTAGAAGTAGTCCCACATTTTGGCTTGAAAGTGATAGATGTTAAGGCTCGTTCGAGACAAATTCCGTGTGAACGCATCCAAAGATGAACAATGTGTGGTATGTTGACGTTTTGCTTTGGCTATCAGGATCCACTGTTGATTGAGTTTTTAGGGCAATCGTTACACCATTAATTCGCAAAGATGGCAAAACCATGAACATTTAAAGGTAAACAATAAAATCGAAATAGCCAGGACTTTTGAATTAAACGGCTGTTTTGTCGCATGTAATTACCATCCATACAGCATTAAACCTGTATGGATGGTAATGCCTGGAACACTCTCCATACACTTGACCTTTCCCCGGGTCATTTTTATGTTTTCAGTCCTCCAAAGAAAGTCATGGAAAGCAGAAAGTTCGAATCGGACGTAGAGCGTAGAGCATCATCACAGAATTCCTCAAACCAATTTCGTTCCACGAACATCATATTCCTAACTTCACGTTGGAACAAATATCTCATGAGGCATGGATCATACATACAGATAAATAAATCCTTTATCCTTTATTTCCAACTTGTCCACTTTTCATTTGAACAAACGTTATATTTCTTTGTTTGGCAAATTCTAAGGCCAGATTTTGTAGGGATTTGTAAATTTACAGTTTATTATAGTGTTTAGTAAAAAATCTAACATTTTTTAATTAATTTTAATATGTTTTCTCGATAAAAAACGTCTCTTACGAATCTAAGTTTCTTTAAGCTTAGAACATGTACGTCATGATACTCTAGGGAGGGAGAGACGTTTGGGTCGCAAGGTAAATGTCATCTCTGGGGAGCGGATAAAAAATTTTGGAACTAGTGGCCTAGCAAGATAAGATAAGCAAATCTTAAAAAAGTGAATGATTTTTTAGCAAATGCCATTAAGAAGCTAAAAAAGATCATTCAAAACGTTTTACAAATAAGAAATGCTAAATAGTTTATTAACCTGTCCCGTGGCCGAGTGGTTAGCACGCTTGGCTACTGATCTAAGGAACCTGGATTCGAATCCCGGATAAGGCATGGACGTTTATGTTGTTTTTCTGCTGAGGTCCTGCTATCCTCACAGACCTTATACTATGACATATAAACTGACAGGCTCCTGTCAGACCTCTGTGGCAAGCAGCTGCTTGAGGAGGTATTTATTTATTTTTTATAAATAATTTATGTAGAGAGAGGCGCACCGAGGAAGGGCATGGTGGTGCCCCATCTCCATTTCCTTCACTGCCAAGAAAAAAAAAAACAAAGATACATTTGAATGAAATACGGAAAGCAATATCTGAAGTTCAAAAGTAGTAAAGTTGAAAGGTAGTATCGTATATAGTTATTATGTTTAAGTAACTGAGTTTGACAAAAACGGCTGGGAATGGCAATGAAATCCAATACCCATAAGTTTAGAAACACATTTGCTCTAGTAGCATTCATCCTCCCCACAACACAAAATCCTGGGTGCGCCACTTCATATATCTATATATGTTATTTACATTCTCAGACGTTTTTCAAACTGGACATAACTTACGCTTTGACAATCATAATTGATCCTGCTTTGGCAGCTACTTTCTGGCATCGGGTGGACCAATATTTCCTAACGAGACTGGAATCACAGCGGCGAAGAGACCGGAGATCACAATCAAAAGGGGACACAAATGGAGTTAGAAAGGAGAGTAATTGCAAAAAATAGAGGGTGATTTCAAGGCTCCCACATCGCAATCAACATCTCTTTATTTAGAGGGTTCCTGAAAGCAAGTCCGCCCAGTGTGACATTTCACGTTAGCCTCTTGTGACTGGAAAAGTAAAATAACAGGTCATTCGGAAGAAAAGAAGTTTCTAGCAGCAGAAAATATTAATCCGTTTTCTCCTTACGTAGACATATGTGATATTTAACAGTAGCATTATTTTTAATTAATGTAAAATTATTAAAAAAGTATTTTTAGAAAACTTCCCCATGTAAAAAGGTACAATAGATTTGCCAAATATAATGCTTCATTTTTTAATTTTTGTATTTTTTGTTTATTTGCAAAATATATTTAAAATAAATAACAAATTATTGTCAAGAAGCTGCTTGACGCAGAGAACTCACAGGAACCTGTGTGTATAATATGCCTTAAAGAAGGTTTGTGAGGAAGTCGAAACCTCAGCAGAAAGAAAACATCAATGAGTTACATGGGATTCGAACCTGGGTCACTTTGACCACTATCCAAGCACACTAACCACTCAGTTACCTGGAGATTTTAGTGTTGTTTAAAATAGTTTTACAAGCATTTTTCTTGGCTGCTCCCAAAAAAAATATATTTTTCAGTGGCCCTTTAGAAACTGAAAAATCCAAAATGACAACTTAGATGCACTAAATAGGAAACAAAATTGTAGTGTCCGTACACTTTAATTCATTTAGTTAATTAGTAGTATTTAATGTATGATAATTATGAAGAATAATTTAAACGAGATATGGGCATTATAATAGTCTATAGAACAAAAATGACACGGACACCTGAAGAAAATTTTGGTTCCTTTCAACTTCCATTATTTTGAGCTATTTCATTATTCATTCATTAGAATTCATTTATGATACGAATACGTTTCAAAACATAATTATTGTACACTAACTAAGAATATGAAAATTTAAAGTTAAATATTAATATGTTGCAGCCAGTGGCGATTCGTGAGTTGTTGAATAAGGCGATTCGTGAGGCCAGTATGTTCACTTACAGAGAAATCAACTATGCAGGAGCGATGATGCTCACTGGTAATGCGCCAAATGTGCAATCTGATACTTCCAGGTTCGACTCCCTACTTGAGCCTTAACTGTGATTTTTTATGTAACATCTATTAAAAACAATATTTCATACATCTATTAAAAACAATATTTCATACCTCTATTAAAAACAATATTTGCTACATCTATTAAAAACAAAATTTCATACATCTATTAAAAACAAAATTTCATACATCTATTAAAAACAAAATTTCATACATCTATTAAAAACAAAATTTCATGCATCTATTAACTCTTTCACCGAATAAATATTGCTCGTGGTTTTCCAGTTTGAAATGTTGGGACTTAAACCCAGAACGATTGTAAAATTTTCGGTTGAACTGTGCATCAGTACCGCAGACCTTCAGTTGAGTAGTCCTTATCTAAAATATCTCAATCAGATGGGTTGTCATGCTTGCTCTCACTGCATCAATATATTAAAACCAAAAGTAATAAAATAAACCATCTTTAAGCAGTTGCATGCAACGGAGTTCTTATAGGAACATGTCAGTTAATACACCATATAGAAGATCTGCGAGGAACGCGAGATCTAAGCAGTAGGACAACACAAGAAAAGAAGCATCCGTGTTTATCGGGGGATCAAACCCAGGTCCCATTGATCAGTAACCAAGAACGCTAAAAATCCCGAGGAAAATCCACATACACAAGATTATTTCTTACAGTCGAAAGAATACAATCGAAACAAAAGTATTTATCAGTCGTCGTTCGGATCCTGATCCCGTCATCGCATGAGAATAGTGTACATATTCATCAATTAGTGACATTGTTTTAACAGTTTAAGATCCCGATTTCGATAGACTACATCCCTTCGTCTGAAATTCGCATTGTAAGATACAATGATTGAAATGTTGGCTTCTGTTCTGCCAGAAATTCCTTTTCTAGAGACCCTTCCGTAATGATGTTCTCCATTTCTTCCGCGTAGTATTGACAACTTGAGTGATTTTCCAAACTTTGGCTCTATTCTCGGCCATCATGATATGCTTCTCAGTTCCGCGGATGCACATTCCTTTAGCATGCCCTTTTCTTCGTCAATGCTAAGTGATCACTCTGGAAGCTCGGAGCTCGCTCTGGAACGAATGGGTGCATACGGATATGAGTATCAGAGCAATATGACACCGTACAATGCTTTGATGATGGATTTCATTTACTCTTTTCGGAGAACTATTTCGTCGAAAACTGAATTATTCGGATTTCTCGCAGATATTGTTGAGTTGTGAAATTACACCAGAGTCCTATTCTTGATCGAAAACAAAAATGCAACAATACAGTTGAAAAATGAATGGTTATTTTTCATAAAGAAAACGTAAATAATCCTCATCGATTGAACTTAAAAAGTTATCGCTGATGTGATCTGTAGCGAGCTTTTAGACTTCATTTATTTATTTATGTTTTAGCTACAAAAACAATTTGTTTTGAGTCCTCTCATAAAAGAGAACGTTTCTTTTTTCATATTTAAATCACACTTTATCAGTACCAGTTTCTAAAAATGCACTGTCTGTCTGTTTAAAATATAATTCGTCTTAGTCTAAAAATTCCCAAGAGTTCCATAGATGAACAGTCAAACCATTGCGTTGGATATCAGGTCGCTCTGTCAGTGCTGTTACCAGCTCTTGTTGAAGAGTTCATTTCTGTGGGCACATTATCCTTCACAAGTTCGTTCCACTTTTCACCATAAGCGATCTATATTGCTATATACGAGCGGTACTCGCATACTTAATCTATATTGTAGAAATGATACAAAACTTTTAAAACCAAATAAAATTTAATGATATAACTTTCAACATGTTTCAGCATCAATGATGACTTTTTCAGGATGTTTGCCGTGGACGAAAAGCGGAGAGTTCTCTGCCAGTTGTAATAAAAGGGCTCATGTTTGCAAGTGACTCTGGGTAATGTTGTGCCATGGAAGAGTCGATGTTCTTTTTAATTTAGTTTCTCTTTTTTTTAATTTAGTTTTCCCTTGTTCTAGGTCAGTGGTCCCCAACCTTTTTCGAGTCGGGCCCCATTTTATAGAGTCAAAGTGACCCGCGATCCCGATACATTAAAAATAGGCTTTTTAATAGGTAAATGAAAACACCGTACAATGCCGCTTTTTAATAGGTAAATGAAAATAGATTTTTCAGTGTAATATAATTCAAAATAATGTTAACTTATGACATATTTAATGCGATGATTGAAATTGTAACTCATTAACAAGCTTAAAAATTCGCGGTTGAGTTTTCGTTAATGCCAACCTCATGTCATTCTCTACATTTATTCTGTTTATTCTTTATTGCCGCATTCCTTAGAGCCAATCACCGAACTGCGCATGAACCTGGACCTCACAACAAGCTAACCCGACAAACGAAAGATCGTTACACGTTTATGCAAACAAATTTCTGTGCAGTACGCGATGACGTGATTTTTTGTTTTCCCTTTTTAAAATTTTCATAGCTCACCACAGCCCGGCGACCCCACAGAAACTGCTCACCACTGAAATAGCTCACCACTGCCCGGCGACCCCACAGAAAACCCTTCGCGACCCCATTTGGGGTCGCGACCCATGGATTGGGAACCACTGTTCTAGGTGTTTAGGGGAGGTATTATTTTATCACTGGAGAGCTATTTCGGTTTTGGTATATGACGGATATTTTTTAGAGATAAATTGATATTCAGTTCGTGGGTTTGCTACTCCTGAAACTGAACCTTAACTTTCCGACTTATAAAACATAAAAACAGCAGGTAACTATAAAATACCTACTGCTACTTCACTTCTGCTTTTTGAAATTCTGTAATGCATTTTGGTGCGCTGTAATTTTGCAATCGCCGTGGTTTCTTCCAACTCATAGTATCTCTTTCGTGTTCGGAGAATCTTTGTTTATCACAGGAATGTTTGGCTTTCTTAAATATAAGTTAAGTCCTGAAGTTTGACTAATGGCTGGTATTATACAGGTACCTGATGTTTTTAAATTTTTATCTCTACCATTCTTAACTTTATTCATTATGGCAGGCACTTGTAAAATATTACCTCACATCACTGTAAAATATAGTAGACAAGGAAAAACGGAATTTAAAAATTCTCAGAGACATTGACTCGTCTATGGCAGAACATTATCCATAGTCACCTGCACACATGAGCTTTTAAAAGGGCCTATGTGTGCAGTAACATAACTTAAATCCAACATATATATAAATATATATCAAAAAACCAAAAAACCTGAACGTCCACTAGTCAGGCAGGTAGACGGACATCCAGCATTATTTTAATTGTTTCAGTCGCGAATTAATCTGGCAAATCTTAATACGTTTGAAATATGATATTATGTTTTATTTAAGCGAAGATATTTCAAAGTATGTGCCACGAAGGCTTTGCAATGGGTTGCAACCAGGGCCGGCTCGTCATTTGGTAATAACCAACATTTCTGTAATATATACTGAAAAAATTTAAACTCCGAATTAGGATGAACACCATGTTCTGATTATAATAAGTCTTACCACTCAGTTTATCTTAAGTGATATAAAGCACACTATTACCATGGAAGAATTGCAAAAATAGCTCATATTAGATAATCTGACAGTTGTAGAATTACGTCACTTTTATCGTACAGAAGGACTTCAATACATCCCAACACAATCTGTTCTTACCCCTATTTTAGGACACTATTGTCCTTCGGAGTTCATTTATGGTGGCAACTACAACGACCATCCATATTCGTAGAAAGACTACGCCGCTGCACCAATTGCCAAGGCTATGGGCATTCAGCTAAAACTTATCGCAGTAAACAACGTTGTAGTCGGTGCGGAGACGAACATGCCTTCAATCTATGCCATGAACTCACTCCTTATTGTTGTCTATGTAAAGGACCGCATGCAACCACTGACAAACACTGCCCTCTAGGGACAAAAGAAAAGGAGATATTAAACTACAAAACAACAAATCATGTTTCTTATCAAGAGGCAAAGAATAAGATTATTAAAAGCAAAACATCATATGCATCTGTCGTGAAAAAACAGATTAAACAAGACAATTCCAACAACATTGTTAACGCATCATGGATTGAAACACTTCAGAAAACTATTACAAAGAGCATTACAAAGGCGATCTCGAATGTAGAAAAACATTTCACAGAACTGTTTAGTGCAGTTATCGCATCTGGAGTAATACCTCGGCCATCAGAAGAGGAAACCCAAACAGATATTCTTTCATCAAAACAATTGTTAATGACAGAAACATCACCTAAAACTGGAAATTCTGATGTGTTATCAATAAATAAATTTTCTTCATGTGTTCAACCAGTAACTCTTCAAATAAATTCGTCAGGAAAAAAAAACAGCTTAACCCAACAAAAGAAAAGCATCTCAAAACCTCTAGAAACGGAAGTTAGCCCTATGGAACATAACAACAATTTTCCATCAACTTCAAACAATAAAATACATAACAAAATTTCTTCCGAAGTTGTAAAATCTCAAAATGCTCGAAAATCAAAAGCTTCAGCCACAAAAATATTTAACACTTCTAATTAATTTTCTCCTTCGATATATTACAATGGAACACATGTAGCATTTCTGCAAACTCTCATTTTCTCCAAATTCTTGTGGCTACTGAAACTCCTTCAATCATTTGCATTCAAGAAACTTGGCTAAACCCATCTCTCCGATTCCGCCTTTCGGGATATACAATATTCCGCTCCGATCGACAAGACGGCCACGGAGGTGGTTTGCTTACTACTGTACACAAAGACTTTATATGTGAACTGTTAACTCCTAATTAAAACAGTTAACTCCTAATTTAAATACAGAACAACTTCAAGTAGTTTCTATTTCCCTACCTACAGGAAATTTAATTGTGCCGAACTGTTACGCACCTAAAGGAGAGGATGCTATCAAAATTCTATGTTATCTATCTACTGTTTATCACAACTTGGACATTATTTTAGGAGACTTTAATGCCCATCATCCAATGTGGGGATCTGTAACTTCTTCCCACTCAGGAGAGATGGTAACAGATTGGATACTTCAAAATAACTGGGGTTTGCTGAATGATGGGTCCCTTACCTGTTTTAGTAGTAGTCGGTGCTCATGAAAAACCACTGCTCCCATCTGGGGAAGTGACCATTCCCCTATTCTAATCAAATTAAAGCCTACCACAAATAAATTCTTACCAACTGGACAATCTACTTACCAACGAAGTTTTACGAACCGGAAGCATTTTTCCAACATCCTTATACAACAAGACAGCAATCTCTCCGAAAATTCATACGAGGATCTAATTTTAACACTACACTCAGCTTTGCAACTTTCTACTCAAGTTCAACAATTACGAACAACTCGATCTCCAGAGAAGTGGAGGCCAGTTGGCCTGAAAGCTTTGCAGAAAACAAGCGAGCCTTTAACACCGCAAGACACAGTAGTGTCACTAATTTTATGGGGACGAAAGTGAGCAATTAAAAATGTCGGCCAAGAACTAGGTCAACGCACACGCATTGATGGTGTCCTAGGTCGGGGTCAATGACCCCACTTCCGTGATAGGGAGGGCTTAATTTTTGAACTGCCCCCATTCTTTGATGGCGTCCTAGGTCGGGGCCAAACGACCCACACTTCCGTGATAGGGAGGGCTTGATTTTTTGAACTCCCCAAAAAGGTCCCCACGCTTTTGATGGCGAGGACGTCATTTTCCACCCCCATTTCTTTCCCCCTGTATGAGTGAGACGACCTGGGTCACCACCACGCTGTGATGGGGAGTGCTTATATTTTTGACTGGTTTTCCACCCCATTTCTTACTCTCAAACGTGTGCTGGAGTTCTAGATGACCTGGGACACCAGAATTTTATCGAGTGTTGACCCACTTTCATGGAAGACAATGACTTCCTAAGCGTAGATCAGGTTGGTGGTCCGCTACCTACGCTTTCTTGGGGTGGCTTAAATTTTGGTCCCCCCATTTCCAACTGTTGTATATACTATATTGTATATATATATGACCTGGGCAACAGAATTTTCTCGAGTGTTGACCCACTACTATGGTGGTAATTGACCCCTTGTATGAGTGAGATGACCTGTTTCACAGATTCTTCCTTGTGCTAGACTCCCACACTTTTCTGGCATTAACCCTTGAAAAGGTCTCCTAATCACCTTTCCATATGGTAGTATAGTGTTGCAATAGGAGTTCACATCCAGAAAAATGTCCGTTGGGTCAAAGAATATCCGGTACAGCAGTTGACAGAAACAAGTTCGCCCACGCAACTAGAAGTTTAAAAAGTCACGTGGAGGGATCGAAATTTAAAATGACCATTAAAAAGCCAAAGAATTTAAATACTACAACATAGGAGCGTAGGCAGTTGCAAGTGGAATTCTATATTTCTAATAAACCTGTACGAGGGTTGTGGCGTGCAAAACACAAAGCTACTTTGATGGTACCTAGAATAAAAAACTCTTTTTCGTTTGTGTAACATATACATAATTTACCGGTCAAAATACGTGCAGCGCTAACTATTGGTGACGATATGCACAAATACCATTATTTTAAATATTACATTTAAGTGTAATATATTTCTATTCATAATTTACAGTTCGTTTTAAAATATAATCAGGATGTTTGTCATGGGTCACGATATAGCGAACGACATAACGGTGTGAAGAAGGGATTCAAACATATTTTGCGTTTCAGTAAAATATACACATATTTTATCATGGGTCGTGATATAAAAGTGTAAAGAAGTGAATGTAGAATAAAAGTGATTCAATAAATTTTTCCTGTAAGTGAAATATATTCACGTGCAAGCGTACGTTATATGTTCTCGTATTATAACTTACGTTCTACATGACACGCCAAGAGTCACTGAATAAAAACAAGACAATGTTTAACAACATACAAAAACTTTTGAGGCCTCACAAAAGTAGGTTCGTTCGCGAGGTCTGCATACAGAAACAATTTCAATTGAAAACATCGGGCGGGATATGGAATATAAAACAAAAAATTTCTAGTAATCCAGAAGTGTGAAACATTCAACATCTAAATAATTCTAGTACTTTAATGCGAAAAAGTTTCCAAGTCAACCAGTTTCAGAATGTACTTCTTGAAAACGAATGAATATTCTGACCACGTTAAAGCAGAAACACACTTAACCGTTAACATCCTCGTTACCAAAAGCTGAGACCATGATGTACCTTCACGACGGGAATGCTCTATTTTTCAAAAACCCTTAGAATCACATCTTATACAAAAGTTTAGACACCGAAGATGGTTCACCACAAGCGTGACACGGTCTCCAAGATGGCGTGCTTCCCAGCAATACAACACCCCAGGGGTTAAAGGATCTTTCTAAAAACCTGTGCAACTTAGGCGCTGCGCTTTTCTGCAATACACCATGGACTAAAGAATCAAACCCATACAAAACGTGTTTTTCTAGGATGCATCATCGCTATGAGGGTAAACCAGCTTCCATATACACAGGTTATATTCACTTGGCTGGTGATTTAAATCAAATATGTACAAAATGTCAAATGTGTAACTTTGATGACACGCTTTTCTGCAATACACCATGGACTAAACAATCAAACCCATTCAGAGCGGGTTTTTCTAGGATACGACATCGATATGAAGACAAACCAGCTTCTATTTTCTTAGGTGGTAGTGCGAACTGATAAAAGCTGTCAAAGTCCATATTGGGATATTCATTGTCTGGTGATTTAAATCAAAATGACATAAATACACACGCTATATTCACTCTCTGATGATTAAAATCAAAAACGAAATAAATAAACACTCTCTGATGAGTAAGTTGTCTCGTACACATGTGAAATGTACGGACATCAAAGGGTGAACTATAAGATTTTGAGGCTGAGATCTTGCACTCTGTCTGTGCTTTCACTTTAAACCATTGGTATAATCGTCTGTGCGTTTCAAATTGCCACAGGATGCGCGTTTTTTTACTAGGTGTATTAAAGCCACAATAGTCGCCCACGTGCCTCGGTCACGTGGTCGGCCAACCGATATGGAGGTAGATGGGGACCTTGAAAGCAGCTGCTCCATGGGTACCCTGGTAGGGGAGGATTTGAAAAACTAGTTCTGAATGTTTTTCCTAGAATTTTGTGGCTTTCCACTCTAGATAACCCACTATTTTCTAAGACATAACAAATATTCTGATATAAATCAGGAATGGTGGAATTTCTTTGAACTCTACTAAGCGATATCACTTATTTAAATTCAGAAAATATATGATCCCTATTCCCATCTTTGCCTGGATTATCCCTGTTCATTTTGTTATTACTCTCTGCTGACCTACCTCCTAAGTTTACTATGTTTGTCATTTTGTTTATATGTACTGGGTGTAAAACCACTTCAGCGTTTTAGTATCCAAAATTACCTTGGCTTTACTGTAAAAAATTATTAAGTCTGACAGTTACGATAATCTTTGTTTTCAACCGCAGATAAAACCGTCTACGCCCTTAACTGATGACCACACCACATTTTCGGTAATTTCGGTAAACAGGCATTTTCGGTAATTTCGGTAAACAGGCATTTTCGGTAACCTAAAGTTTACCCGTTAGGAAATGTTCCTTCACACTTCGAAAAACGCTGGAGAAGTGAACTGTGTTTGGTAAATTTACAACTAATAAAAACTTTCGCATGCGCATTTTTGGATTGTGATTTGTAATATCTTCTATTCCCCATCTTTATCTCGATTACCCCTGTTCGTGCATTTAATATTACTCTCTCACATCTTAAACCTTCTTACGCCTAAGTTTACTATCATATTACATGTTTGACCGTGTAACTTGTCATTTCGTTTATATGTATTATGCAATACCTGTAAATATATTTATACTATCCTCAAATGTACTGTGACATCAAGCCACTTAAACGTTTAATATCCAAAATTACCTTGCCCCCTACATGGAATAAATTATTAAATCTGGAGGTTATGCCAAACATTTGTTTTGGTCCGCGAATAAAACCGTGTACTTGTATGTAAATAATTCATGGTGAGATATATGCTCTAAATCTTAACTGGCCACCACAAATCATTTTTGGTAATGCAGGGATCTAAAGTTTAGGAAATGTACCGTCATACTTCGAAAAAATGATGGAATAGTGAACTGTCTTTGTTACGTTTGAACCTAATAAAAACTTTCGCATGAACATTTGTAGAGTGGACAGAATGAAAGTTGTGATGCCCACTGCTCTAAAACTGGTTTCCCGAGTTCAACGAACTTTCTTTGGTCAGTCAAGAGTGGATTCTCCTACAGTGGAACATTGTTTTATATAACTAAGGAAAGTAATTTCACTGACTTATTATACTAAATAACTGGATCTTGCTATTGACCCGAAATTAACTGATGTAGTGCAACCATATGGACTTCGCTATTGGTAAAGAATGTTTTATAAGATTTTACTGCGAACACTAATATCTTTCATATCAGGAGTAAAATTACACTCGCAAACGAGTTATAACTCTAGGGGGTTATACACATACTTACGTGTAGGAAATATTTTGTTCATGTTGGAAGAAATTTTAAGATTTTTATTTCCTGTGAAATTTTATTTCTCTTGTAAGAACGTATAAAGATAACAGTGTTGTGGAATAGAAGTTTACCCCATAATTGCTTAATGCTATCACATTTGTAAACTAAATTGTTCTAATAAAGATTCAAGTGTTCCCACCAAGTCATGTGAAAAAATTTCGCAGCATAAATTCCCTGTAACACATTTGTTTTTGTAACACATTTGTGTTCTTCGAGATTCACTTAAAATTTCTCTGGTCATCTACATGCAGATTTTTTATTCTGTGTAATTCCGGTGTTGGGGAAATTAGCCGTCACTGGACTCGCTTTCTTCCTATGGTTATTTTTCAAAATAGAATGTTAGTCGTATTCTACTTTGTTTAGCTAGTTCGTATATGGTTTAGGCTTCATGTAAACCTTCCAACCCCACTAAGAAAGAAATCACAATGATGAAAAAATCAGATACACTATTTATTAGTAATATTTCTCACACTATTAGTTAGTACATATTGAGAGGTGTGTACCATCTCGAAGTACTTTTATTAACTGAGGAAATTTCCATTCAGACATGAATGATATATTATCTAAACGATGTAACTCAACTTCTATCTCTTCCACAAAACGTTTAGCGATATCAGTGAAAGTTTCATTTTTCATCTGTGAAATAGCCTTCAACTGTTATAGCAAGGTACCAATGACGAAGCTCACTTTACCCCCAATACAGTTCTTTGTGCATCCTGACACAATGAAGGCTATTTCACAGAAGACGTAAGAAACATTCACCAATATCGCTAAACGTTTTGTGGAAGAAGCAGAAGTTGAGTTACATCGTTCAGATAATATATCATTCATGTCTGAATGGAACTTTCCTAAGTTAATAAAAGTACGGCGAGATGGTACGCACCTCTGAATATGTACTAACTAATAGTGTGAAAAATGTTACTAAATAAATAGTGTATATGATTTTTCGTCATTGTGATTTCTTTCTTAGCAGGGATAAAAAGTTTACCTGAAGTCTAAACCACATATCAACTAGTGAAACAAAGTAGAATACGACTGACATTCTATTTTGAAAAATAACCATAAGAAGAAAGTGAGTCCAGTGACGGCTAATTTCCCCGACACCGGAATTACACAGAAATAAAAAATCTGCATGTAAATGACCAGAGAAGTTTTAAGTGAATCTCGAACACAAAATGTGTTACAGGGACTTTATGCTGCGAAATTTTTTCACATGACTTGGTGGGAACACTTGAATCTTTATTAGAACAATTTAGTTTACAAATATGATAGCATTAAGCAATTATGGGGTAAACTTCTATTCCAAAACACAGTTATCTTTATACGTTCCTACAAGAGAAATAAAATTTCACAGGAAATAAGAATCTTAAAATTTCTTCCAACATGAACAAAATATTTCCTACACGTAAGTATGTGTATAACCCCCTAGAGTTATAACTCGTTTGCGAGTGTAATTTTACTCCTATATATATATAGGTAAAAAAATATGAAAGAGATTAGTGTTTATATATATGAAAAGAGAATTATATCGAATATGAAAAGAGATATGAAAGAGATTAGTGTTCGCAGTAAAATCTTATAAAACATTCTTTACCAATAGCGAAGTCCATATGGTTGCAATACATCAGTTAATTTCGGGTCAATAGCAAAGATCCAGCTATTTAGTATAATAAGTCAGTGAAATTACTTTCCTTAGTTATATAAAACAATGTTCCACTGTAGGAGAATCCACTCTTGACTGACCAAAGAAAGTTCGTTGAACTCGGGAAACCAGTTTTAGAGCAGTGGGCATCACAACTTTCATTTTATCCACTCTACAAATGTTCATGCGAAAGTTTTTATTAGGTTCAAACGTAACAAAGACAGTTCACTATTCCATCATTTTTTCGAAGTATGACGGTACATTTCCTAAACTTTAGATCCCTGCATTACCAAAAATGATTTGTGGTGGCCAGTTAAGATTTAGAGCATATATTTTCACCATGAATTCACCATGTGTTCACCATGAATTATTTACATACAAATACACGGTTTTATTCGCGGACCAAAACAAATGTTTGGCATAACTTCCAGACTTAATAATTTATTCCATGTAGGGGGCAAGGTAATTTTGGATATTAAACGTTTAAGTGGCTTGATGTCACAGTACATTTGAGGATAGTATAAATATATTTACAGGTATTGCATAATACATATAAACGAAATGACAAGTTACACGGTCAAACGGGGCAGGGGTGGCTCAGTCGGTAGCGCACCAAGCTCGTAATCTGCAGTTCCCAGGTTCGAGTCCCAGCTGGGTCAGCGTTGAGATTTTTATCCGCAAAATTTCACCGCCCTGCCCACGGTCAGTAGGGGTCACCGATGGGCTTGGAAAGGCCGCCGTCCGTCGGATGGGACGTTAAGCCGTAGCCCCGTGTGCGGGAGAGCCATACCATGTGCACGTTAAAGAACACGCTGGATGGCCTTGACGGGAGGCTACCATCTGTCTCCCAACAGCTGTTCCAGTGGGTCCCCTCAGCCAACCTTCTCTGAGCCTTAGGGGTCCATGTGACCTGGCCATTTAGCCCATGGTGTGCAAAAAAGTGCCGCTCAGAGGTAAAACAACCCAACCCAACACGGTCAAACATGTAATATGATAGTAAACTTAGGCGTAAGAATGTTTAAGATGTGAGAGAGTAATATTAAATGCACGAACAGGGTAATCGAGATAAAGATGGGGAATAGAAGATATTACAAATCACAATCCAAAAATGTATAAATGCGAAAGTTTTTATTAGTTGTAAATTCACCAAACACAGTTCACCTTTCCAGCGTTTTTCGAAGTGTGAAGGAACATTTCCTAATGTGTAAACTTTAGGTCCCTACATTACCGAAAATGTGGTGTGGTCATCAGTTAAGGGCGTAGACGGTTTTATCTGCGGTTCAAAACAAAGATTATCGTAACTGTCAGACTTAATAATTTTATTACAGAAAACCCAAGGTAATTTTGGATACTTAAACGTTGAAGTGGTTTGACACCCAGTACATATAAACAAAATGACAAACATAGTAAACTTAGGAGGTAGGTCAGCAGAGAGTAATAACAAAATGAACAGGGATAATCCAGACAAAGATGGGGAATAGGGATCATATATTTTCTGACTTTAAATAACTGATATCACTCGGTAGAGTTCAAAGAAATTCCACCATTCCTAATTTATATCAGAATATTTGTTATGTCTTACAAAATAACAGGTTATCTAGAATGGAAAACCACATAATTCTAGGTAAAACATTCAGGACTTTTGTTTTTCAAATCCTCCCCTGCCAGGGTACCCATGGAGCAGTTGCTTTCAAGGTCCCCATCTACCTCCATATCGGTTGGCCGACCGCGTGACTGAGGCACATGGGTGACTATTGTGGCTTTAATACACCTAGTAAAAAATCGCGCGTCCTGTGGCAATTTGAAACGCACAGATGATTATACCGATGTTTTAAACTGGGTTGGGTTGGGTTGTTTTACCTCTGAGCGGCACTTTTTTGCACACCATGGGCTAAATGGCCAGGTCACATGGACCCCGAAGGCTCAGAGAAGGTTGGGGGAGGGGACCCACTGGAACAGCTGTTGGGAGACAGATGATAGCCTCCCGTCAAGGCCATCCAGCGTGTTCTTTAAAGTGCACAGGGTATGGCTCTCCCGCACACGGGGCCACGGCTTAACGTCCCATCCGACGGACGGCGGCCTTTCCAAGCCCATCGGTGTCCCCTACTGACCGTGGGCAGGGCGGGTTTTAAACTGAAAGCACAGACAAAGTCCAAGATCTCAGCCGCAAAATCTTATAGTTCACCCTTTGATGTCCGTACATTTCACAAGTGTACGAGACAACTTACTCATCAGAGAGTGTATATTTATTTCGTTTTTGATTTTAATCATCAGAGAGTGAATATAGCGTGTGTATTTATGCCATTTTGATTTAAATCACCACACAGTGAATATCCCAATATGGACTTTGACAGCTTTTATCAGTTCACACTACCACCTAAGAATATAGAAGCTGGTTTGTCCTCATATCGATGTCGTATCCTAGAAAAACTCGCTGTGAATGGGTTTGATTGTTTAGTCCATGGTGTATTGCAGAAAAGCGTGCCATGAAGTTACACATTTGACATTTTGTACATATTTGATTTAAATCACCAGCCAAGTGAATATAACCTGTGTATATGGAAGCTGGTTTACCCTCATAGCGATGATGCATCCTAGAAAAACACGTTTTGTATGGGTTGGATTCTTTAGTCCATGATGTATTGCAGAAAAGCACAGTGCCAAAGTTACACAGGTTTTTAGAAAGATCCTTTAACCCCTGGGGTGTTGTATTGCTGGGAAGCGCGCCATCTTGGAGACCGTGTCACGCTTGTGGTGAACCATCTTCGGTGTCTAAACTTTTGTATAAGATGTGATTCTAAGGGTTTTTGAAAAATAGAGCATTCCCGTCTTGAAGGTACATTACGGTCTCAGCTTTGGTAACGAGGATGTTAACGGTTAAGTGTGTTTCTGCTTTAACGTGGTCAGAATATTCATTCGTTTTCAAGAAGTACATTCTGAAACTGGTTGACTTGGAAACTTTTTCGCATTAAACTACTAGAATTATTTAGATGTTGAATGTTTCACACTTCTGGATTACTAGAAATTTTTTGTTTTATATTCCATATCCCGCCCGATGTTTTCAATTGAAATTGTTTCTGTATGCAGATCTCGCGAACGAACCTACTTTTGTGAGGCCTCAAAAGTTTCTGTATGTTGTTAAACATTGTCTTGTTTTTATTCAGTGACTCTTGGCGTGTCATGTAGAACCTAAGTTACAATACGAGGACATATAACGTACGCTTGCACGTAAATATATTTCACTTACAGGAAAAATTTATTGAATCACTTTTATTGTACATTCCCTTCTTCACACCTTTATATCACGACCCATGATAAATTATGCGTATATTTTACTTAAACAATAAATATGTTTGAATCCCTTCTTCACACCGTTATGTCGTTCGCTATATCGTGACCCATGACAAACATCCTGATGATATTTTAAAACGAACTGTAAATTATGAATAGAAATATATTACACTTAAACGTAATATTTAAAATAATGGTATTTGTGCATATCGTCACCAATAATGAGAGCTGCACGTATTTTGACCGGTAAATTATGTATATGTTACACAAACGAAAAAGAGTTTTTTGTTCTAGGTACCATGAATGTAGCTTTGTGTTTTGCACGCCACAACCCTCGTACAGGTTTATTAGAAATATAGAATTCCACTTGCCTACGCTCCTATGTTGTAGTGTTTAAATTCTTTGGCATTTTAATGGCCGTTTTAAATTTCGATCCCTCCTCGTGACTTTTTAAACTTCTAGTTGCATGGGCGAACTTGTTTCTGTCAACTGCTGTACCGGACATTCTTTGACCCAACGGACATTTTTCTGGATGTGAACTCCTATTGCAACATTATACTACCATATGGAAAGGTGATTAGGAGACCTTTTCAAGGCTTAATGCCAGAAAAGTGTGGGAGTCTAGCATAATGAAGAATCTGTGAAACAGGTCATCTCACTCATACAGGGAGTCAATTACCGCCACGGTAGCGGGTCAACACTCGAGAATATTCTGTGGCCCTGGTCGTTTAGAATATACAACAGTCGGAAATGGGGGGACCAAAATTTAAGCCCACCCCGAGAAAGCGTAGGTAGCGGACCACCAACCTGATCTACGCTCAGGAAATCATTGACTTCCATCAAAGTTGGTCAACACTCGATAAAATTCTGGTGTCCCAGGTCGTCTAGAACTCCAGCACATGTTTGAGGGTAAGAAATGGGGTGGAAAACCGGTCAAAATATAAGCACTCCCCATCACAGCGTGGTGGTGACCCAGGTCGTCTCACTCATACAGGGGGAAAGAAATGAGGGTGGAAAATGACGCCCTCGCCATCAGAAGCGTGGGGACCTTGTTGGGGAGTCCAAAAATCAAGCCCTCCCTCTCATGGAAGTGTGGGTCGTTTGGCCCCGACCTAGGACGCCATCAAAGAATGGGGGCAGTTCAAAAATTAAGCCCTCCCTATCACGGAAGTGGGGTCGTTGACCCCGACCTAGGACACCATCAATGCGTGTGCGTTGACCTAGTTCTTGGCCGACATTTTTAATTGCTCACTTCCGTCCCCATCGCTCTCTCAGTAGAGATGACTGGATTTCTTATAAAGAAGCTGGCGCAGTTCTCCGTCGCTCCATTCGCACCGGAAAATCTCATTACTGGGCAAGAATTAGTGAAACATTTCTTTTTCGTCTGATTTATATCGTTTTTACCGCAATATTCGGACAGCGATTAACCAAGAGAATAATTCTCAGTCTTATAAAATAATGGTCTGTTCTACCCCATGCTCTGACGCTCGAGAACAGGCAGGAATGTTTCTTATTCACTTCACAAGAAGACTTCCTCAACAAACAGCAGGTTTAATCTCTACATCAAAAGATGATTATTCGACTGATGTTGACCCACCATTTACCTTTGCAGAACTAAAAATAGCACTCAGCAGCCAATGAAACGCTGCGCGTGGAAAAGACCACTTTTCAGTAGAAATGTTAAAACATCTTCCTCAACATTACCAGATGCAATTTCTTAAGTTGCTTAATCAGTCATGGGACACTGGAAACATTCCACCTTCTTGGAAAACAGCTATTATCATTCCAATCCCGAACTCGGGACTTAAGCATGACACAGTGTCTGCTTTCAGGTCAATTTCTCTTTTGTCTCACGCAGCAAAGATTCTCGAACGCCTTATTTGGCATCGACTTGAGCAAATAGTTTTAAAGTATAAAATTTTTCCTGAAGAAGTGCATGGATTGATTAATGAAACTTTGAAGCGACGGCATTTTTGTATATTATTAAAACTGGATATTTCACAAACATGTGATTCAGTTGATTTAGAAGCTCTTCTCAGGAAACTCCAAGCAATAGGTTTTCAAAGAAAAATCATTACGTGGTTCAGAGCATATCTTCTTAATCGAACAATAATGGTCAGATGGAGAAACACTCAATCTTCTGTTAAAAAGCAATCACTTGGTTTACCTCAAGGTAGTGTTTGGTCGCCATTTTTTATTCAATATTTATATACAGGATCTTCCAAGTCTCATAAAGTCACTTTGCAAAATTGCTATATACGCAGATGACATCATATTATACTTCAGTGGATCTCACATTGAATATTTAATAAAAGAAAAGTGCTAACACTCTTTTAATGCCATCTCTCAATGGTCTACACACTGGGGCCTAACATTATCAACCACAAAGAGTTCAGCCCTTTTAATCAGCCGTCGTCGACATTTAAAACTTACGACGTTAAAGATTGGAACAGAACAGTTTCCTTGAACTAACAACATAAAAATACATGGTATAAATTTCCAGAGCAATGGCTCACTGCAAACTCACTTTCAACAGCTTCGGAATACAGGCGTTCGACTATTAAACATAATTCGCAGTTTTGCTTCACCACCTACAGGTCTCATCGCCTCTCTTTACTGCAGTTTGTCAATGCAACAATCAAAACAGCTTTTACCTATGGTGCTCCACTTTTAATATCTGCTCCAACCAGTTATTGAATTCCATCTCTCCTATATATCATGCGGCGCTTCGAGCAGCTGCAGGTTTATCTAAAGCTACACCTCTTCCTTTACTTTATGCTGAAACTGGAACAGTTAGACTTCAAACGTTTGCTAAACATCTGACCATCAAAACTTCAATAAAAGAAATGGCATCACCTATCTCTTCAATGTTCAGAAACATTTCTTCACAACCTGAATTTCTAAAATTCTATAAATGATCGAAACAAACAACTCTTTTTCCGTCATTGACTAATCATTGGATGGAAGAAAACATTTCCCAATAAATAGCCATTAAACCACTCTTTGATATCACACCCTGACTACCAAGACTTTATGAAATCGTTACTGAAGTTTTCGACTTTCAGCGAGAACTTGGTCTTACTCTTTCTGAACAAGGACCTATTATCAACATTTAATTTTGAATTTCTACCTACGTGGGCGGATGCCATCTGGATTGGTACAGACGCTTCCCGAGCAGGATCCTATAAGGGAATTGGAATCGCCTGCCAAAATACAACTATCAACTTTCCGAACGTCTTCACGACCATACATCTATTTTTTTCAGCTGAAGTATTTGCCATTCATAAGGCTGCTGCAAATATAATTAAAGGTCCTGATAAATATTTAATTCTCTCTGACGGCAAATCAGCATTAATAGCTATACAAAATGCCAAAATAAAATCATCCACAGCAATACTGAATTTACATCAAACATTAATCTCTTCTGCTGCTTAGGGTTCGTCAATCACAATACTTTGGTTCCCGGGTCACCGAGGCATTCCTCTCAATGAAGAAGCAGATTCACTTGAAAAACAGGCTCTTGACATTCCTTATGTTCATCCAGATTCACCTTCTTATTCAGAAGATATATTAGGTATATGCAAACAATCTTACATTGACAGGGTAATAGAGAAGAATGAGACTCCTCAGCTCTAAGTGATATTTATCCACACCACTCCCGATTTCCAAAGCCTTTGGACATGGATAGTTCCTCCGGGGCTATGGTGACTTTTATCACTAGATTAAGATTGAATGTAGCAGCGCTACAAAATTTCCTGTTTTGATGTCGACTTAGTAATTCCAATAAGTGTCCAGCAGGTGAAGAGCATGAAACAGTTTCACATTTCCTTCTACAATGTGAACGAAACGACGAAAGTCGTTCCTCAATGATCAATTACTTCAGATCATGTGGACTACATACGAATGCACCTTATGTGATTTATAATATTTTTTCTATATCTTCAAAGATATTTTATCCTGGACTTGAACTATTCATCAGACAATCCCACAGATTTTAAAACTTGCATCCTTTTTCCTGAAAAGTTTTGCTTTCTCAGTGATAACGGACATTATCTAATCTTCTAGAACTCATTGCATGACTCTTGTTAAAAATTGGGATCAAAAGCCAAAGGTGCTAAATATCGCAAAAAACATTTTCAACAACAACAATAAAATGGTAAAAAATTAATTATTTCCAAAAGAAAGTGTAATGGAACAGATATTATAGAATTTAAGGTTAGCTTTGTGATTTATCAACTTGAAAAATCGAACTACAAAGTTTCCAAGTTAGCAACGTTGATTACAATTGTTACTATACAGGGTGTTTCATGATCAGTCTGTCTCAGTGAATACTTTGGGAGGAATTTTCGAGTAAACAAAAGCTAAACCACGGTGGTTCTATTTCCAATCGCTAAAGAGTTAATGTTTTAAGATGGCAACATCAATATTGGTGAATTTTAATTTGCACCGTCACCATCACTGAATCTCAGTTGCTTCTGAATGGTGCTCAGTTACACAACACTGTTTTCTGATAAAGTCAAAATGGTAGTTACGTCTTACTTTTTGTCAGAAAATGAATCAGCATTTCACTCCCAATGAGTACGCTGATAGCTACTACATTTAGGGATTCTGCGATGATAATATCAGGGCGATTGTTGAAGCATGTAGTAGAAGTTTCTGAACCGACGAATCCCAAACAGGCAAGAGTTTAGCAATACACACCAGAGTATACTGGAAAGAGTGACAGTTGTTTTACGTAAACTTGAAAGTGTAATACAACAACCCATTGCTGTGGAAGAGTATATGCTAGACCTAGTACAAAGTAGCCTAAGCGCTAGTGTTCGAAGGATTTCTAATATAATTGGTGAATCCACATCGTGGATATGGCGACCATACACGATGAAATTGTGCATTCTTATCGTTTGCAACCCGTGCATGCTCTTCAATCTGCTCGTTACGATCGCAACGTTCGCTTCTCCCAATGGATGATGTTGTATCACCGGAGTGTTAACCATATGCTGTTCAGTTATCAAGTGAAATCGGAATGGAATTTAAAAAAAAATAGAAATTCCTACGTGTCCACCGATAATCTTTATGGGACTGTTGAAATCATCTACCAGCAATGATTCTCAGTGAATATTTGGTATGGTCTGATTCGTTTTGGACAGTGTTTAAACATTTTAATTACCTGAACTTCTTGATGAACGAATTGTCAGTTTTAATGGAGGACATGCTCTAAATTTAGACAAGGAGCAGGATGTTCTTTCAGCACGATGGGGGGGGGGGGTCTTCACATTTTGGTTGTAAAATTACGTATTACCTGAATCAGCGATACAGGATTCGGTGGATTGATGTGTTGTTCTAATACGGAAATCTTTCGCGTTCGAAAACGTTTTTCCGGAACCTTTAATAGAATTCTTATATATGAAGATAAAAAACTAGACCACAAATAAGTAACGGTAACAATAAATAAATGTATAACAAGAGTAAGAATCAACGTACTATTAAATTGCACATATTTAGAAACAAAAATCCGATTTTATGTATTAAAAAATATTAAGAAGAATTCAAATTATCTTTTTTATATACACTGAATGAACAAATTATTATATACACCCTGATAGCAACATGCAAAGGAGAATGGCGTCCAGTCATGTGGGACGCTGAAACTGGCATTGCCTATAAAAAGAGTAGGTCTCTCTCTACTCATTGGAAACCAGTCATTGAAAAATAATCATGGGTAAAGGCAGCGACTTAAGTGAGTTTCAACATGGCCAGATAGTAGATGCGAGGAAGGGTGGTTGTTCAATCTCCACAACTGCTGAACTGTCAAAATTTACACATCAGGCTGTCGCATGTGTATACCAAGACTACATGAAATACGACAAAATTTCCAATCAGTGGGAGAAATGTGAACGTAAACGCGCAATTGACTCTCGAGGTGAGCACAGACTGTACTGCATCATTACTTTTAAATGATTCACATGAATCACATGTTCACAATCAATAATTATATGAATCACGTGGCTACTGTGCAGTACTTTTAAATGATTCACATGAATCACATGAATCACAATCAATAATTATATGAATCACATGGCTACTGTGCAGTAGATAACGTCTGAGTTGAATGAGGGCACATCCACAAGCTTATGCCCAAAGACTATCCATCGTACCAGGAAAAAAAATAGGCTAATACAATCGACATTTATATCATGTCCCCTTGTTGGCTGCAAGATATCGAAGATTAGGCTGCAGTTTGCAAAGGCCTATCGAAAATGGAATGCAGAGGACAGAAAACACGTCCTCTGATCTGAAGAATTAAGTTTCAACACTATCACGACGATGGTAAGGTACGCGTGTGGCGTAAACCACACAAAGCGATGGCCTTAGTTTGCCAAGTTGGGGTCATTCAGGCAGGTGGAAACGATGTAACAGTTTCGGGTGCGTTTACGTCAGCTTCCTTGGGGTCCTTCGTATCAGTTGAGATCTCTGTCACTAGCACAAGGTATGTGATCATCCTTGCCGATCATCTACACTCGTTCGTAATGATTCTCTTTCCGCACCACGACGCCATCTTGCAATAGGACAACGCCACACCGCATACTTCCCAAGTGGCGACCAATTGGCTCCAGGAACATTCAAGTGAGTTTACCACATTCAAATGATGGCCTCCTCACTCGCCGAACCTCAATCCCATTGAGAATTTGTGGGACGAATTGGAAATATCTGTTCGAGCCCGCCAACCCCCCCACCAACAACTGTGAATGCTCTACGATAGGTGATCCTCGCTTCATGGGAGACAATAACACCTGCGTGTTTTCAACACCTCATTGAGTTCTTATCAAGAGGTCTGTCTGCTGTTGCGATGGAAAAAGGTGGAGCAACAGGTTATTAGGTGGGTGTATATAATAATTTGTCCATTCAGTGTATATAGTGTAATGAAAACTCTTGTAGAGCCCTTATTTTCACTGCATGGAACTCCATTTGAGAAACATTAGTCTACATCAGTAGTTCTCAAAGTGGACAACATGATACTTCTAGGAGGCTATATTAAAACAGATTTTTTCATCTAACAGCGGCTATAAAGTGGCGAACACCGAGATGAATGAAGAAGTCATGAGCGAAAGAAGGCTGAGAAACAGTGGTCTACGTAATCAAAGTGCAGAAGAGGGATAACATTATTCTTTGCGTCGCATTATGGGTGTTGCTATGTACGTACGAGAACTCCCTGAAATGATCAAAGGAGCAGTTGTTTGAAATGAACAATAAATTGTGCATTAAAAACTGTGACGGATATTTCAAACAGTCAACATAAGTAGAGCCCTGCGTGGATAGCGAAAATTTGCTCCGCATCAGCATCCGCAAGATCGTATCCTCATCCACCATCCTCACCCGCAGCCGGAAAGCAAAACAAAAAAGCATCTGCGCATATTGCCTACTTAGTGATAGTCGAGATTTTGCAAATCCTTGAAGTCTGATGTATGTTTGAGAGTAAGAGAAATCCGTCTAATTTGGTTAATTAATAATTAATTAATAAATGAAAATATATACTGTGAAAAATGGAAAGCATTTTGTTCATAAAAATATGCTTTACTAAATTCAGATAAAAATTTACTTAATTTTAATTTTTGAAAATTCTTCTGAATTAATTTTGCTGTTTAAAATGCAGTTGTCGGAGATTATGGGAAGACTGCTTTTTTATTACCCAGTAATTCTCTTCTAAAACTTCATGATCTCTCTGATAGGTGAAATTTTCATTCGACTGATCTTTTATTCTCGTTTTCCACGTAAACACCCCAGTAAAGTTTTGGCATTTTATTGTGATTTGCCAGCAAAAAAGATCGATTCTTTAACTTAGGAGAAGTTTTTGACTTGCGGCCAAGTCTATCACCTAGTGTTCGACCCCGCCTTCTCGTGGTGCAGACCGTTAGCACCTTTCAGAAGAGATATTCTCTTGTGAAAGTGAACGGAAGGGGAGGGCTGCCACATTAGTATGGCCTACTGATCCTAACAACTATAGCTACTTTTCTTTTTTTTCTACCCTGCAGAGGAGTGGTCAACCACACAGGGTCCTGGTGCTGACTATATAAACCCACTGGATTGGACAGATATATGGCTCTGAGCTTGATTATGGATCCTGATTTTGCTGCACAGGTGGGCTTCTGTGGAGGGAAAAGCTTCCGCTATGTTTTTTGTTTGTTGGTGGGTTGACAGCTCCAAGTGAATAGATTTACAGAATATGTTTATCAGCTGGTGGATAATCCTGAGCAGAGGTCATTGCAGACACCTCAACTCTTTGCTTCTACTGGCATCGTCAAATTCTACATTGGAGGAAGTCTTCCAGTGTAGATGTCTTCAGCCTTTAGTGGAGGGGGATCGGGTCTTTGCCCCATGTCTGCGATTAGAGGGCTGTTTGATATTGTCGCCATTTCCTCTCTCAATAAACACAGTTTCTTTAAACATCCAACTAACCATTTTCTCTCCATATGTAGTTGGAATGTGAGGACTCTCCACAGAGCCTTTTCTCCTGATGTCCTAACGCAAGAATTCCACCGTTATAATTTAGATATTCTCGGCTTGCAAGAGACCAGATGGACAGATAAAGGTCAGATTCTTAAAAATAATCTTAAATTTCTCTTTTCACGGAGGGAAGACAACAAACATCACCAAGGCGTGGGTCTGCTTCTCAGAAGACACGCTAGTGATGCTCTTCTAGGATATGAGTGCATTAATGAAAGGTTTCTTACAGCAAAATTTCAGACAAGCGTTAAAGACTTGAATGTTATTTGCTGTTATTCCCCCACTGATAATGCCGATGAGGATGAGAAGGATAGGTTTTACGGACAACTTCAGGATATTTTGAATTCTGTCAAGAAAGGAGCTATTACCCTTGTTCTAGGTGACTTCAATGCCATATTTGGTACTGTCTCTGACCTTTGGAGAGGGGTGATAGGCCTTTTTGGTATTGGTAGCTGCAATGGCAATGGGCAACGTCTTCTACAGGTAAGTAAACTCAATGGTTTCAGAATAACTAACACTTATTACAAACACCGCGACATACATAAGTACACATGGGTTTCACCTGATGGGCTGTAGCTCTGAAAGACCCAGTTATAGCTAAAGCTTACCATGATAGGTTGCTTAGTCATTATGACAGTCAAGGTATGCTTACTACTGAAGTTGAGGAAGAATGGGACCATTCTAAATAGGCTTTTTTTGGAAACTAACAGTACTCTGTTAGGGAAAAAGGAGCAGAGGAGACAGAATTATTTGAGTGATAAGGCAAGTGAGCTGATTTCAGAAAGAAAGAACTGTAGGAATGTCCTTAATCAATACCCTTCTAGTCCTAATAGAAAGCATTACAGAGAGCTTAATAAACGTGTAAAGGATCAGCTAGCTGCTGATAAGAATCTTTGGCTTGGTGTCTTGGCTGACAAAGCTGAGGAAGCAGTTAGACAGCACAACAGCAGAGAGGTCTACCAGATAGTTAATGTTTTGTGTGGTAGAAAACGGACAGGTATACAAGGATTGAAGGATAAACAAGTTAAAGTTATAGAAGGGGAGAATTCTGTCATGGCTAGGTGGGCTGAGCATTTCAGTGATGTTCTAAACAATGTAGTTAGTTCTACTCCCATTGTTTGCTATGATGATAGATGCATTGGTGGCTTTAATGTTGGCCCTATAACACAATCTGAAGTTATTTTGGCTGTTTCTAAACTTAAACTACATAAATTCCCAGGGGTAGATGAAATTGCTACGGAAATTCTTAGAGCTGGGAATGTTTCAGTTATCACTTGGATGACTGAAATTCTGAATATCTTTTATCATAAAGTCATGGTTCCTAAGGATTTTACCAGAGCTATTGTTATCCCTATTTTCAAAAAAGGTGATCGCAATTCTTGTGATAACTATAGGGGTATCAGCCTACTCTCTGTTCCAGGTAAAGTTCTTTCCATGATTGTGCTTAATAGAATTAAGAATCTGGTTGACAGTCAATTGCGTGATGAACAATGTGGATTCAGAAGTGGTAGGGGATGTGTGGATCAGATATTTTCACTTAAGCAGATTCTTGAGAAATGTTTAGAGAGTCAGAGACAATTGGTTGCTAGCTTTGTTGATTTCAAAAGGTTATTGACTCTGTTGATCGTCATAATTTGTGGTTGATTGTTAGGTCATATGGAATACCAGACAAGTTAGTTAACATAATGAAAGCTCTCTATAATAACACTGAGTCGTGTGTGAGAGTTGGTAAAACTTGTAGCAATTGGTTTAGCATTACTTCGGGTGTTCGACAAGGGTGCATTTTGTCTCCCTTTCTCTTTAGTTTGGTTATTGATTATGTATGCGAAATTCACTTTAAGGGAAAGATTTTGGTCTTAAATGGACTGGAGATACGACTGATGATTTAGATATGCTGATGATTTAGCCCTTTTGACAAATGATATTGATGAGATGAACTCTTTCATTCGAGCTGTTGATGAGACTGGTAGTAGAGTAGGTTTGGTTGTAAACAGAGAGAAAACTAAAGTGATGAAAATTATTCAAGCAGGCTGTGGTTCAGTTAATCTGAATGGTTGCAATCTTGAACAGGTGTCACAATTTAATTATCTTGGGAGCTATGTAACAGATGCTGATGATGTGCGGCATTAGATTAACAGACGGATAGGGATTGCTGTCGGGACTTTTAAGAATCTATGTAGAGTGTGGAGAAATAGGCGTATACACCTAAAGACTAAAATTAGACTGTATAATAGTTTGGTTCTTTCTAGGGTTAGTTATGGTAGTGAAACGTGGACACTTTGTAAACAAGATAACAGGAAACTAAATGCTTTTTGTTCTAGATGCTTATGTCGTATCTTGGGCATTAGGTGGTTCAACTTTGTAATTAATGATGATGTTAGACAAAGGAGTTGGCAATCTCCTTTGAGCATCATATTGTCCAGAGAGAGACTCTGTTGGTTTGGCCATGTTGCCCGTATGGATAATTATAGATTGGCGAATAGGGTTATGAACAGTGTGCCTAAAGGCTTCCGAAAGTGGGGGAGACCTAGGATGCGGTGGGCAGACAATGTCAAACAGGACCTTTTTAGAATTGGTGTGCAGTGACCAGATGCAGCAAATGTAGCTCAGATAGACTTGCTTGGAGAACTAAATTGCACGGTCTGGTTGGACCTTCGTAGCCCATGGTTGCTTGAGGATGATGATGATGATGATGATGATGGTGCTGATTCCAATGGACCTTTTATTTTTTTAAGTAATTATCATTATTGAATTTTCAAATCAGGTTTTTTTAACGTTATCTCTCTGAAACTGTTTTATTACTCTTCTCAGTCATCAAAAATGCAATAATGTTTGCTCATGTTTCTTCATAGCTTATAAAATACGAGAATTCATCCGCCATCCACGTTGATGTCAATTATTTTATCCGCGGTTTATTTTCATGGTTAATCATGTATCCGCCGAGAGCTTTTAAATGCGGATATCCGCATCCGCGCAGGGCTATAAACATTACTGAGTGAATGAGAGATATGATTATAAAAATAAATAAAGTGATCTGATTGATACTACCATCTTCGTTTTCCTGCGTGCACCTACTCATTATTAACTTCTCAGCGGTTCGAAATAGGATCATTGTGATGTTAGCTTAATTTTTATAAGAAATTACTTCCAGAATCACTTTACGAAGTATGAAAGACAGTTTCATAAAATACCTTGTGCAATTTTGGGGCTGGAATTGATGACACATTGGACGCGAGCATTTTACTTGGTTCAAAATGACATCATTCATTTTCATCATTTGACCACATCACATAAAAAGAATATTTATGATATTCTATTTATGTGACGTGATCAGTTGATGAATTTTGAATGAAGCGAATGTGTGGTTGCAAAAGTTCCAGCCCACTATTAATTACTCTTAACGTAGTTACATATAGAGGAAAATTTGTCGTTAGCCGGGTGGGATCTGAACCCACGACCTCCTGATGACATATCAGGTGCTTTGACCACTGAGCTACCGGTCGCCGAACAATCATCCTCTATTAGTGACTTTAAGCATTATACCATAGAATATTCTGATTAACTGATTAGCTGACGTCAAATAGCATGGTATTTTTTGAGCTAACAAACCGCAAACTCCGGCATAAGCATGTATTTGCAATATTAGAAGTCCTCAAATACAACCTTGTAGTGATTTATCAGATATATATAGAGCAGTGCTGCCCAACTTCTCTAAGACCACGGGCCATTTTTTCTTTTGTCAATATTTCGCGGGCCAAAAAAAAAATAGGATAGGACCTAACCAATCCTATTCTTATATCACCAAATATCCAGATCGAGATCAAAATGATCTTTTCTTTAGCGATTAGTTTTGTCTGGCAAAATCCTCACCATATGCATGCGCAGTGAGAGCGATTCGTGCTGTCATTAGATGCTTCTTATCACTGCAGCTTCATAAAAACATTTGTTTGATGACGTCGTACCGCTCTTAAAAGGTTTCAGAAGTTTGTTGATCGGCTTTAGAATGTTTTGTAAACTTTATAGAATGAGTAAGTTGAAGATTGCATTCAAGTAAAGTAATAGAAGTTGACAAAAATTATAAAGTGGATTACAGATATTTATTTAAAATTTCAAGCAAAAACTAGATTTTGTTCGCTGGTCACAAAAATTATTGTGCGGGGCCGCTAGGTGAACAGCGCTGATATAGAGGAAAAATTGTCATTATTTTTATGGTGTAATGCTTAAAGTCACTAAAAGAGGATGATTGTTCGGCGGCTGGTAGCTCAGTGGTCAGAGCACCTGACATGTTATCAGAAGGTCGTGGTCAGAGCACCTGACATGTTATCAGGAGGTCAGATCCCACCTGGCTAATGACAATTTTTCCTATCTATGTATCTAAGAAATCACTACCAGGTTATACTGAAAATTTTAATATTGTCTTAGAGTAGTGTTTGCGGATTCTACTCGAATTTGTAAAAACCGATTCTGGAGGTAAAAATCCGGTAAAAGAATGATAAAAGCAGAAATATTATTCGTGCCTTACCATTATTTATGGATCAGTTATGGACCAATACTAGCCAGAATTGGTCCATAACTAGCCTTAATAATACTAGCCTTATAGCTCATGAAATTTGTTGATTTTTACTTTTATCGAACAAATCTGTAGTTTCAAACGTAAATGAGAAATGCCTAGATAATTTTCGCTATAGAAAGTGTCAATCTTCATATAATACCACCAATGAACATCTTATGAATATCTGAATACATATTCTTGAAATTTTGATTAGAGGTTATTTTGATTAGATGTATTTTTATTAGACTAAGTAATTATTTAATTTTTCAATTTTGCTTATAGTTCTTAAAAAAGGAATAAACAAAGCAAAATTCAATCTTTTGATGAACATTTTAGCAATTAGAATTAATAAATACATAATTATCTACAAGTAAAGATCTGATGTTAATTCAATTAAAAGTCAAGGAAACATTCATCGAAATTCAACTGAATAAACATCAAATCTTTAATTAATTACCATCATGCTCGTAATATACTTTAACCATCTATCTTCATGACGCTGTGGGAGCAGAAGTCTCTGCCTTCATATGACACACATGTAATTGTGCACTGCCTGCGGAAGAGTCATTAACAAGAAGAACTCTTGATCGGTGAACAGTAACTTAATGGCGAGATGTTGTCGTGAGGTTGTATCCCATCTAGCTCAAAACAATTTTCTCCTCACCTTTAGATTTTTGGAATTAATCGACCTTTAATAAGTACTATTCAGCTTTCGTTTTTTTTTAAAGATAAGATAATTATAAACCTCCTTCGTCTTTGTAATTATCATTATAAGGGTTATGATATATCAAGAAAATTTTCATCTTTTTCGAATTATTTAATGGGGCATTATTTTCGTAATGCAGAGTATGCATGGGATCGAGCATTAATGCATCGCTTGGGTTTAGATGCAATTATTGTGAAACACGAACAAAAGCACTTGTTGCATCCATAATGTGTTGATTGAATTCAGACTTTTCAATAATGTGGAAAATATTACCCTGGTGTCCAAAAGTTAAGCAACATTTCATAATTAGTTAATTATCTTCCTAATACAAATTATAGAAGAGTTCAAAAGCGACAATGAAATGCTGTGAGAATTAGGGTAACGATGCATTATTATACGACACAATAAACAGTGAATCATAGAGCAAACCTGTCTCATGATTTCCATGGCAAATGAATGCAGGAGGTGTTCATAGCTAAGCTTCAGTAGAATAGGGGAAATTAACAAGGAGTATAATAACAGTTAAAAGCTATACAAGTATCACAGCGACTACTCATGCTGTTTATCAGGCTGATAATAAGTTGTGGTGGCAGTACATCCCACTTTTCCTAGAGAGCAGATCAGAGTTTGTGGAGGGTTCTTGAATGGTTGACGACCTCCAGTTCATCTCCTCATCAGGGCATCTCACACATGCTCTGTATGATTCAGGTCTGGAGAATAGGTTGGTCATTACATCAGTCGAATATCCTAACTTTCAGGTATTTATCGGCTGTCTGAGTCTTAGCAGGCATGCATTACAGTCCAACAAAATGAACTAGTGACTAACAGTGCCTCACATAGGACTGAAGGATATTGTTCCTATAAGGAAAAGCCTTACATAGGACTGAAGGATATTGTTTCTATGCTAGTTAGAGGGGCCCCGACAAAAATGTGGAACAGTGTACATCCATTTGACATAATAGCAACCCAGCCATCAAACCACCACAATGGTGTCACTCTCTGATGTCAGAAAATTGGTAATACGTTTGTTGTTTTCTCCAGATCATTCGTAATTAATTAATTTATTAATTAATTAATAATTGATAATGATTCGTAAGGGAAGAGCATATGTACTAATTGGTCTGGGATATATAGCGTAAGGGAAGAGCATATGGACTAATTGGTCGGGTCACGATGTTTCCTGCACCATGTTATTTGGTCTCCCCTGTGGAAGGGACTGAGAGCAATAGAAGCCGTCGGTCTTCTGCAATAGGGCCTTCTCTGTTGAAGCTTTCTCTAAATGGTGTGCTACAAAACTATCCTCTTAACAACTGAGGAATGCTCTAGAAAAATATGCCCTGGCTGATATCATCCTGTTAAGTCCAGCTATTAGCTCAAGGAAATAGTCATCCTGCACTGTTATCAAACTTGGACCACATTGAACTCATCTACAGCTAACGTCTCCTCTCTGTTAGAAACACGTCCAAAGCTTTGACAGCACTAATTGGGGGACTTTACAGTCCGAGCCACCCCGCTATGGAATCGTCTGGACTCTATCATTCTGTTGCTATACTAAGCGTAAAATCATTCGTATGATGCCTCTGTGCCCTACTGTTGTTACGAGACGCTATAACAACATAACCACAACATTATTCAACACGAAATGAGTGACTAAGAATCAAAGCCAGCTTTTAAAACACCCCATATTTGCTTTTCAAGTCAGTTATTTCAATTTTGCCCTGTTAGGTGATTTTTGGAAGGGGTACGACGTTGCTATCGATTATATTAATTTTCCTTCATAGACAAAATTTCATCGTCATCATTCCCAAGCAACCATGGGCTATGGAGGTCCAACTAGACCGTGCAATTTAGTTCTCTAAGCATATCTGTCCTGAGCTACATCTGCTGCCTCTGGCCATTACATACCAATTCTAACAAGGTCCTGTTTGACGCTGTCTGCTACCGCATCCTAGGTTGTTGGGTTGTTTTACCTCTGAGAGGCACTTTTTGCACACCATGGGCTAAATGGACAGGTCACAAGGACCCCGAAGGTTCAGAGAAGGTTGGGGGAGGAGATCCACTGGAACAGCTGTTGGGAGACAGATGGTAGCCTCCCGTCAAGGCCATTAAACGTGCACTTTAATGTGCACTTCCGCACACGGGGCCGCATCCTAGATCTCCCCCTTTATCTGATGCCTTTAGGCACACTGTTGATAACCCTATTCGCTAATCTATAATTATCCATACAGGCAACATGGCAAAACCAACGAAATCTGTCTCTCCAATTTATGCTGCTCAAAGGAGGTTGTCGACTTCTTTCTCTAACCTTATCATTACTTACAAAGTTGAACCAGATAATGCCCAAGATACTGCGTAAGCATGTAGAATCATATGCATCAAGTTTCTTGTTATCTTGTTTACAAAGCGTCCAAGTTTCACTACCATAAGTAAACCCTAGAAAGAACCAAATTATTATACAGCCTAAATGTATTAGGTGTATATGTATTATATAAATGTATTAGGTATTTTTAGGTGTATACGCTTATTTCTCCACTCTCCATAGAATTTTAAAACTCCCGGCAGCAATCTCTATTCGTCTGTTAATATCATGCAGCACATCAGCAATATCTGTTATGTTATAGCTCCCAAGATAATTAAACTGTGACACCTGCTCAAGACTGCAGCCATTCAGATTAACTGAATCACAGCCTGCTGACCAATTTTCATCACTTTAGTTTTCTCTCTGTTTATAACCAAACCTGCTCTACTACCAGTCTCATCAACAGCTCGTATGAAAGAGTTCATCTCATCAACATCATTTGCCAAAAGGGCTAAATCATCAGCATAATCTAAATCAGACATTTTCGTATCTCCAGTCCATTTAAGGCCAATATCTCTCCCTTGCAGTGAATTTCGCATAACATATTCAATAACCAAACTAAAGAGAAAAGGAGACAAAATGTACCCTTGTCGAACACTAGAAGTAATGTTAAACCAATTGCTACAAGACTTACCAACTCTCACACACGACTCGGTGTTGTTATAGAGAGCTTTCATTATGTTAACTAACTTGTCTGGTGTACCATATGAAATCACAATCAACCACAAATTATGACGATCAACAGAGTCGAAAACCTTTTTGAAATCAACAAAGCTAGCAACCAAATGTTTCTGACACTCTAAACATTTCTCAAGAATCTCCCTGAGTGAAAATATCTGATCTACATATCCCCTACCACTTCTGAATCCACATTGCTCATCACGCAATTGACTGTCAACCAGATTCTTAATTCTATTAAGCACAATCATGCAAAGAACGTTACCAGGAACAGAAATTAGGCTGATACCCCTATAGTTATCATAAGAACTGGGATCACCTACTTTTAAAAAAAAAAGGAATAATAATAGCTCTGGTAAAATCCTTAGGAACTATGCCTTTATCATCAAAGACATTCAAAATTTCAGTCATCCATGTGGTAACCGAAACATTCCTAGGTATAAGCATTTCCGTAGTCATTTTATCTACCCCTGGAAATTTATGAAGTTTAAATTTAGGAATAGCCAAAATATCTTCAGACTGTGTTATAGGGCCAACATTAAAGCCACCAATGCAGCTATCATCATTAAAAACAATGGGAGTAGAACTAACCACATTGTTTAAAACATCACTGAAATGCTCAGATCACCTAGCCATGACAGAATCCTCACCGTCTATAACCTTATCTCGTTTTTCGTTCAATCCATATATACCTGTCCATTTTCTACCACACAAAATATTAACTTCCAGGTACAGCTGTCTCCTGTTGTGCTGTCTAATTGCTTCCTCGGCTTTGTCAACCAAGCCATCAAGCCAAAGATTCTTATCATCAGCTAACTGATCCTTTACACGTTTATTAAGCTGTCTGTAATGCTTTCTATTAGTAGGGTATTTAGTAAGGACATTCCTAGAGTTCTTTCTTTCCGAAATAAGCTCAAGTGCCTTATCATTCAGATCATTCCGTCTCTTCTGCTCCTTTTTTCCTAAAAGTGTACTGTTAGTGTCCATAAAAGCCTGTTTAAAATGATCCCATTCTTCCTCAACTTCAGTAGTAAGCAAACTATGACTGTCATAATGACTAAGTAACCTATCATGGTAAGCTTTGGCTATAACTGGATCTTTCAGAGCTTCAGTATTAAAAGTAAACTTTTTAACGCTAGCACAACACGTTTTAAGTTTAAGTTGCAACACACTTTTAACAAGGTAATGGTCAGACCCAATTTCAGCTCCCCTAAATGCCCCGGTATTCCTAACAGAACTAGCCGATTTGCTGTTAATTAATATGTAATCAATCATATTCTTATGCAGCCCATCAGGTGAAACCCATGTGTACTTATGTATGTCGCGGTGTTTGTAATAAGTGTTAGTTATTCTGAATCCATTGAGTTTACTTACCTGTAGGAGACGTTGCCCATTGCCATTGCAGCTACCAATACCAAAATGGCCAATCACCTCTCCCCAAAGGTCAGAGTCAGTACCAACTTTGCATTGAAGTCACCAAGAACAAGGGTAATATCTCCTTTCTTGACAGAATTCAAAATATCCTGAAGTTGTCCGTAAAACACATCCTTCTCATCCTCATCGGCATCCTCAGTGGGGGCATAACAGCAGATAACATTCAAGTCTTTAACGCTTGTCTGAAATTTTGCTGTAAGAAACCTTTCTTTAATGCACTCATATCCCAGAAGAGCATCACTAGGGTATCTGCTAAGAAGCAGACCCACGCCTTGGTGCTGTTTGTTATCGTTCCTCCTTGAAAAGAAAAATTTAAGATTATTTTTAAGAATCTCACCTTTATTTGTCCATGCAGTCTCTAACAAGCTGATAATATCTAAATTACAACGGTGGAATTCTTGTGTGAGGACATCAAGAGAAAAAGCTGTGTTCATAGTCCTCACATTCCAACTACCTATGGAGAGAAAATGGTTAGTTTGACGTTTAAAAAGTTATGTTTATTGCGAGAGGGAATGCCAACAATATGAAACAGCCCTCTATTCGCAAGCAATGGGCAAAGACCCGCTCCCCCACTACTAGAGGATGAAGCCATTTAAAAATGGGCTGAAGATCTACAAGTGGAAGATTTCCTGCAAAGTACAATTTGACGATGGCCGTATAAGCAAGAGTTCAGGTGCCTGCGATGACCACTGCTCAGTATTATCCATCAACTGATAAAACATATCCTGTGAAACTATTCACTTGGGACTATCAACCCACAAACAAACAAAAGACACAGCGGCAGATTTTCCCTCCACAGACCCCTACCAGTGCAGCAAATTCAGGATCCATAATTAAGCTCAGAGCCTTATTTCATTCCAGTCTAGTAGGTTTATATGTTCAGCACCAGGACCATATGTGGCTGAGTACTCCTCAGCAGGATAAAAAAAAAAGAAAAATAGTCATAGTGGTGCAGATCAGTAGGCCACACAAATCTGGCGCTCTCCTTTTCCGTACACTTCCACAAGAGAGTAGTTCTTTTGATAGGTACTAACGGCCTGCACCACGAGAAGGCGGGGCCGGAAATTAGGTGCATCTGCAAGAAAAAAAGATATTGTTTTTGCTTAACCTAACTCGTCACCAACAATTCGCCTTAACAAAGAACTGTACTCCGCCCTAATGATGACTGTTGAGTACAGTCGAAAACGCTTGGCCCCGTGCAAATATCACATTGCAACACTTGTGTAAGTAAATCTAACTTGCAAACAAGCGTTATCCATTCTTATGTGAGAATACCATTTTTCAACCATGCACTCTCTACATTCGTTAAGCAAGTTAGAAAAACTTCTGTCCTGGGCTGTAGGCTGCACATTCCAAGTCTTCGCAAATTCACATGCCTTGGAGATTTCCTATGTTGAATTAAGGTTATTTTAGTTTCCCCAAAATGAAATAATGGCTGAACCTTCATTTTCTATGATACTTTTCCTTAGATCAGGACTGATAATGCTGCGTCGTACCACTTCTCAAGTGGTCTGAATTAAAGAGAACGCATTAGGGGAGCATATTTTACAAGAATCTGGCCATCTCGAACTTCAGATTTGCATTAGAATGAGTGAGTTAGTTTTACCTCTTGGTAGAATTTTTTGTACACAGTTGGCTAAATGACGAGATCACAAAGATCCAATGGATCATAGAAGATAAGGGAAGAACATCAATTGAGCAGCTGCTAATCTATCTACTTTTAATGATTCGCCTTGCACTACCAATTTTTCCACATTTCAGGTCTTTAAAAGAGTGGAAATCATCTGAAAGAAGCACTATTTTCATCCACAATTCTAAGAGCTTCTTGAAGTGATTTTTCATGAGTAGAATGAATGGGACTGATGCCATCAGCTGCTTTTTGTGTATTTCCTGATGTGTATCAGATCCTTTTTGATTGAACCATAGGCACATTGCAGTGTCCAGCTAAAAAAGCTTCTAAACAGCTTTTGCATTTAAGGTCCTCCGCCACTTTTAGATATCGCGATAACATTGTGACACGCTACGAATATTGAAGAATTTTTTTGCACTCGTGTTCTGTAGTTGCCAGCAATATTTCAGCTGGTTCACCCCTCGAATCTTTTCAATCAATTGCTACTTTTATTTAATTATTAAAACATTCGCTTTTGCTTCACAAACTTTTTCCGAGCAAAAATGCTCATTATTGTAAAAAGATTTAAGCATGATTTAAATCAGCTAATTGTTAGTATCTTTTTGAAAAGGCGCCTCGGAAACGATAAAACAGTTAGCACTAATGGATTCTTTTAATTTGTTTTACGCTGCTTCTAAAGCAAAATATGTCACGTGCTATTTAATCCCATTAGACGATCTCTTCGATGCAATGGACGTGACATTACCGCAACTTGCCAATCAAGTTATCGGAAACTTTTACAGTTCTAACGTACAGCAATTATTGTGAAAAAAATACAAACTTATGAAAGAACTTCAAAATTGCTTGCTTTTTATTTTAATGTTAATGCAAATAGACTGAAGTAGTAAAAGCCAGAAATAGTGAATTTAGGTATTAAAACTGCATTAACCCTTTCAGGACCATAAGGTTTCTAAGAGTAAATATTAGTATGTAACTGTTTATTTTAGTTTGTTTAGACATAAAATAAATAAAAATCATAAGAAAAATACATAACAATGTGTAGTTTTTTTTGGAATTTTATGGGAGATATTTTTCCCAATGGACTATAAAGGTAACACAAATTATAGTTAGGCTTATTATGCAATGTCTTTTATTTATTGGTTTATTAGAACAAAATGTTAACTAAAATAATACAAAATTATGAAATAAAATTACTATACAAAATGATGTGCTAATTATGATATTCTTGCGAAGCAATTTCTTTTGGTAGTGAGGCAAAGATGGACATTGCACATAGTACATATATTATGCGTCCTGACAGTTCTGTTTTTGTTTTCTAAACGTTCCCGTTTACGTAATTGCGTTCGGCATACGTTCTATTTTGACATTCTGTATAAAAAATGCAGATAAGGTTATAATTAAATACGACAATCACCAATTTTAAAATGGGAAAAATATTTCCCTTAGTCGTGAAAGGGTTAATAAAAGGGATTCGTAAGTAAAGAAACTACATGCTTGAAACACTATGTACGGGAGTAAATCAGAAATAAGGGTCCCCCATTTACTTTCGCGGAATGCAGGTAATTAAACCGAAGACAATATACAGGAACACAAGTCCTCACACAGGTGTATTATATTTCTACGTAATTTTTCCCTTGTCGAGACATTTGTAACGATTGATCAACTTATTGAAACCCTGTTGACAGATAGATCATACTGCACCTTAAGCCACTTTGTGACTCACTTTCACGGCATCATCCAATGGAAAGCGTCATGGTCGGAGATTCTTCAGCATCCCAAACAAGTAAAACTTTGATTTGCCGGGTCTGGACTGCATGGTGAGTAGTGAACAATTGCCCATCGACGGGTGTGGAACTGTTGTGATGACTCTTGTAACTTAATCACACTATTTGATACTAAAGTACGATTGTGGCACCTTACCAAATGTTGATTAGTTTGAAGGGGGAACACTGGAAAATTTACTTTCTGACTAACCCTCGTGTGTTGAATTATATTTTTAAGGGTTTAAAGTATATGATGGATTTTTATGTTTATCTAACCTTGAAGTCAAGTTTGTGCCACATGGACACAGATAATCCACACCCCGCATAAGCTTCCCACGATTCCAAATATAATTCATTTATCACTTAAATGAAAGAAAATAGATAAATATCCCTCAAGCAGCTGCTTGCTACAGAGGTCTGACAGGAGTCTTACAGTTTATATGCCAAAGAGAAGAATCTGTGAGGACTTCAAAATCTCAGAAAAAAAGACAACACATATATTCATGTTTTACATGGGCTCGAACTCACGTCCCTTTGATCAGTAGCCAAGGACGATAACCAATCGGTCACGGGACGGTTACCACTGAAAGCAAACGAAAAAGAAAGTGACCCTTCGCTGAGTAGAGTATCAAGTCTCTCCTGTTAATGCAAACTTCTTGCCCATCACATTCGGCAGCCAAATTTTCAAATCTTTAGAATGAGTAGATCGTATACAAGAGTTATTTAAAATTTTGTCATTTTCCATGCTTCACACCCTCTAATAATGGAAATTAAAACTCCTTTGATATTCGGAAAAGGCGAATCCAAATATTTCGTTAGTATCTATCCAATCCCAAAAGAATACTTCAATTATCTCAAGGAACAAAAATATTTAATGCCACAGATGAACAGATAGTTTTTGAATATATAGCTCGTTTTTGAAAAAGATACATACTCTGTGTTGATTTCAATAGGATTCATACGTTTTCATTTCTAACTGCGCAGTGACTGGCGCGAACTTCAAGGTGCTCAACAGTGAATCACACATTACTGTAAACGAAGATTATAATCAAAGACCACTGTAACCAACAAGGTATAAAAGGTCTAGAGTTTGTCCTAAAATTTGAATCCCGAAGATAAAATTATCTCTATTTCTTGCAAGTTTATGAAGTCAAATCGCGAACTTTGTGTAAAATTAGATTTTCGGAAAAAAAAAAAAAATCTGCCATATAAATAAATTTAACACATTCCATATAATTAAATGCTATCACCATGTAAATCAGGTTTTTTTAAATTTTAATGCCATAGAGAATTAGAATTCCATTAGATTCGATGTTTCAAATACGGACGATTTTAAAATTCTGATGAAACATGTCCATCAATAAGAAGAAATATGTTGCTAGCTGTGTTTTAAATTAATTTGATGGGTGTAACTACTAACAGATAAAGACAGTATGATAAATGTTCCTAAATCTCATCAAAGGTTAAATTAATTTCGTTAGAGTATCAATGTAAACTTTCCGTGAGAAGTGGTTCATCATCCTCATCCTCAAGAAGCCATGGGCTACGGGGATCCAAGAGAAGTGGTTCATCATCATCATTCTCAAGCAGCCATGGGCTACGGAGATTCAAGAGAAGTGGTTCATCATCATCATTCTCAAGCAGCCATGGGCTACGGAGATTCAAGAGAAGTGGTTCATCATCATCATCTTCAAGCAGCTATGGGATACGGAGATTCAAAGAAGTGGTTCATCATCATCATCCTCAAGAAGCCATAGGCTACGGAGATCCAAGAGAAGTGGCTACTGTCAAGTGATAAATAATGTGGAGGAAGAAGGAAAGCCACAATAACCGGGGAATAGCCAAAAACATATTTATCTCTCCTAGCCGAGTGGTTAGCGCGCTCGGCTACTGATCTAAGGGACCTGGGTTCGAGTCCCGGATCAAGGCATGGATGTATGTGTCGTTTTTCTGCTGAGGTCCTGCCATCCTCTCAGACTTTCTGCTATGGCATATACACTGACAGGCTCCTGTCAGACCTCTGTGGCAAGTAGCTGCTTGAGGGGGTATTTATTTTTTTTATTTTTTTTAAGCGTAGGATTACCATACGTCCTCCAAAAGGAGGACATATGATATCCTTTTTTCCTTTTTGTCCTCCTTTTTAATCTCGTGTGCTCCCGGAATTTAGGAGAAAATACGAAATGTCCTCCTTTTTTGAGTAAACTCATAACAAGTTTTAAATTAAAATTAAGGCACTCATTTTTTGTATATTCGTTTTTAAAATTTCTTGAACCCATGACTAGAATATAATTTACTGGTAACCATAAAATAATATACTGTAAATGCAAGTCGTGGATGCTAAATTAATTACCTTATTGTAAAAGTTATTATTTTCTGTAATCTCTGTATTTGTAATTTACATGCCAGATTGAAAAACGTACGTGTTTTAGAAAATTTGCATAAAATTTTTGCTTCCGCCGACAGATAGTTGGAGTTATGAAAGTTGACAGTAGTTTCATTTTTCTCTTTGCAACGTGAAAGGACAGCGAAGGAATTAAGGAAACTACTCCTAGTTCGTACAAGTATTTTCATACAAGACCAAACTCTAGCAAGAACGAAGTCACTGCTGACTGCTACCTCAGTCAGAGTTAATAGAAACGCACAAAGTTACATCCTTCAACAGCAGATAATTACTAATCACTAAGCCACTAGAGGCCAAATAACCCTTCATTGCTTATCAAGTATGAATAAAAATCGCCACGTCATATATTTTGAGGCGTACTTAGTAATTATAATTATGTCTTTTTCCCTCTAAACTGATAGTCGGTACTTGAAACTTCGAAGAAAAAAACTTATTTTATTTCACAAATTTAAAGCGTGTTCTCCAATTTCCCCTTTTCTGTCTTTTCTATCCTCCTTTTAGAACACTGGCATCTGGCAGCCCTACCTAAGAAGGGCTCTTTTTTCAAAAATCCATGTAGGTACGCTCCGCAAATAACGGTTTAAGAGGGTAGGCATCTTCAATCTTCAAATCTCTTCATCTTCAAATGAATTGGGGCATTGATAAGACATTAAAATTTATATCATAATATCTAATTATTTTAATTTACGCTTTACATGTAAATAATAAACATATAAAGTAATTTTGAAAACTAGAGAAGTTTAAAAAGCGACAAGAGAGTTAAAATTAGAGAACAAGTCATAGTATGAATTTGAGGTTTTTACCGGTAAGCATGCCGCTGGGTGAAAAATCGTTTCGTAAATATCTATCAAGCTTTCTTGTAGCTAAGAACAAATAATTGGTCTCTAATACTCTTAAGTTACTTTTTCGTGAGGAAAAAAGATCAATTGAGCATAATACATTGAAATGTCAGTATAACGAAATAGAGAAGTGACCAAAATATATTAATTATACCGAAAATTCGTTTTCCTGAATTGCAATTAAAAAATATTATGATGGTTACACACAGAAAAATAATCATTACGAAAGAAATTTACCGTGCATTAGAATTTCCTACTTAAAAATGTCGGTGTTTATTTTTAACTCTCTGTGCCAACAAGCATCAGTTAATTCTTAAATGATATCGAACACATAGTGCGGAATATCATTCCGTGTCATTACGAAAGAACGAAAATTTTGAACAATTTTTTTTTAATTTGTTTATTATTATTATTTGATCATAGTACAAGCAAATTTTATCGTTACAGGTGACCTGCAAAGCTTAAGGCTTATCTGCAGGACATAGAATAATTACATTTTTAATTTGTTACAATAGTATAATTAGCCGTCCCGTGGTCGAGTTGTTAGAACGCTTGGCTACTAATCTAAGGGACCTGGGTTCGGAGCCCTGGGTAAGGCATGGATGTGTGTGTTGTTTTTCTGCTGAAGTCCTGCCATCCTCTCAGACCTTCTACTATGGCATATAAACTGACAGACTCCTGTCAGACCTCTGTGGCAAGCAGCTGCTTGAGGGGGTATTTATTATTTTTTATTATAGTATGATTAGCCTTCCTTCATTTGATATGACATTAATATTTTTTGACATTGACATGTGATAAATATAATATTGACATTGAAATGTGATATTTATAATATTTAACAAAGGAATTAATGACATTGACATAGAATATTGATAGTAAAATAGCATTTCTAAATTCTAAAAATGGGGCGGGGGTGTCTCAGTCGGTAGCGCGCCAGGCTCGTAATCTGTAGTTCCCAGGTTCGAGTCCCAGCTGGGTCAGCGTTGAGATTTATCTCCGCAAAATTCCCCACCCTGCCCACGGTCAGAAGGGGACACCGATGGGCTTGAAAAGGCCGCCGTCCGTCGGATGGGACGTTAAGCCGTAGCCCCGTGTGCGGGAGAGCCATACCCTGTGCACGTTAAAGAACACGCTGGATGGCCTTGACGGGAGGCTACCATCTGTCTCCCAACAGCTGTTCCAGTGGGTCCCCTCCCCCAATCTTCTCTGAGCCTTCGGAGTCCATGTGACCTGGCCATTTAGCCCATCGTGTGCAAAAAAGTGCCGCTCAGAGGTAAAACAACCCAAACCTAAATTCTAAAGCGAATTTCATGGTATATGTATAGGGTATTTCACATTTACAGACTTTCTCGTTTAACTTTAATCTATTTTGCGCTTTAGAAAACCTTTTCCAGGTATAACAAAATAAATCACTTTTTATTTTACTTCGCTTATGTATAGTTTCTTTGGGCCTGAGCAGTTGCTTATAGTGAATGTTTTTGTTTGTTCTTTTGATTCTACTTTTTTAGGACTTCTTTTAGTTTGGGTTTCAATGAAGTAAAAGATGTTATGGAAAATATTTCTCTTGGTAAGAGATTAAAAGTGTGTGCTGTTTTCTAATTGCTTTTATGTTTTCCATAGTTGTTTCTAAAAGTTGGTAACTGAAAATAGTTTTTTGTTTCCGTCTTGTACTTCTTTCGTGTTGGATTTTTACTTCATGTTTATCATCAAAATATTATTTACCGTTTGTTTGTATTTATCTAGAAATTTCGAAAGGATAAGATATCAAAATAATCAAATCTTTCTTTAACCGTGGTTAGATATGTGCGGTAATTGACAGGTATTAAGATTTTCACGATTGAGGTTTGAATTCTTTCAAATTTTTTTATGTTTGTTAAATTTTTTGTACCGTAAATTGTTATACCATAATTTAAGATCGATTCACAGATAGCTTTATAGACTATTAAACATGTTTCGGTTTTTGAAATATATCTTAATTTATGCAGTTTCAAAGAGCATAATCTTAAATTTTCTCAGATTTTTTTCCTATGTGTCTTCCAGCAAAATATGCTATCGAAATGCAGATCTAAGTATTTTATGGTTTCTACTCGTTCTATTTCTGTACAGTTACAGTCCCGTGGCCGAGTGGTTAGCACGCTTGGCTACTGATCTAAGGGACCTGGGTTCGAACCCCGGATTTAGGCATGGATGTGAGTGTCGTTTTTCTGCTGAGGTCCTGCCATCCTCTCAGATCTACTATGGCAAATAAACTGACAGTCTCCTGTGAGACCTCTGTGGCAAGCAGCTGCTTGAGGGGGGTATTTATTTTTTTACAGTCTGTAGCGTTAAGAATGCTTCTCTTGTGGTATATATGATTATTGATGTGAGTTCCTGGAGAGTGAAAAAGCATTCATTTGGTTTTTTAACCTTTAAATAAAAACGTATAACAGTTTTGTAATCTTTTTGTAAAAGTTTCACAATGTTCTTTTGGTTTTTATTCGAAGTGGCGATTAGTATACCATCTGCATACATGCACACAAAATAAGATATCATCTGACATTTTATTTTAGTGTCAACCAGGTCATTAATGAATATTAAAAAGAGTAAAGGCCCTAAAATAGAACCTTATGAGTCTAGAAATAAAAGTTATGCCTCTTTTTGTTCGAGAGATCCTATTTGTTAAATAGTTCCGGAACTATAGTAGTGGGATGCCTCTAAGCCCAAAATCCTCTAATTTGTATAATAGAATATTATGGTCTATTGCAGTGTCCCGCAAACTTTTTTTACTCTGCGGCACACTGAATCTAATTTTTTTTCCGCGGCACACTGAATCTAATTTTTTTTTCCGGGGCACACCTAAAAAAGAATTTTTGATGGTTACGTAAAAAGAGGAAAATTGAAGTTTCGTTAAATGCATTTTATTTAAAATTTAAATATGAACATATTTCAATGGGATGTATGAGCTTGCTTCTGCGAACAAATTTGCATTATTCTTGGCTCAAAGTTAGATAAACACACTCGCATCTCTTCATCAATCATCTGAAGCCGCTCACGCTTCTTAGATTTAATTTCAGTGAATGACGAAAATCCAAGTTCACAAAGATAAGACGAGCCGAAAGGTAACAAGGCTCGAATAGCTTTTGTGCTCAATTCAGGATATTGAGGTTATCAGGATATTGAATTCAGGATATCTAGTGTCAATTTGAAAATCTCTCGCGGCACACAGTTTGCGAGACACTGGTCTATTGTGTCAAATGCTTTTAGTAAGTCGAAGAACAATGCTACTACCTTATCACCCTGATTCAAGGTTTCATAAAGTGTGTCTGTGAAATCTGTTAGCAATTTTATAGTGCTTTTTCCATTTTGGAAGCCATATTGTTTATGACTTAGTATTTTATGTTTTGTGAGAAATGTGTATAATATGTTATGCATGTATTTTTATAGAATTTTATGTATTATGGACAGAATTGCGATCGGTTTGTATCTCCGAAACTGGATTTATCACCACCTTTGTAAATTGGTCTCAGTTTCGAAATTTTTAGATCTGTTGGAATTTGACCTGTTAATATATTTTTGTTATTGTATCAGCCACCTTTCCTACGTTGTGTTTAACGTGTTTAACGTGTATGTTATCGTAGCCTGGTTATTTATTTTCATTTAACGATTTAATTATTTTTATTATATCTATTGTTTCAGCAAGAGATACAAATAATGGTTTGGTTTTCATAAATTTACAGTTTGTTGTGTAATTTTCATCTTGTTCTTGTTTTTTTTCTCTAATCTCTAATATCATACATAACGTTGCATTCAATACAAATTTGTTTGTAATATGTAATGCTGATAAAGATTTTGGCATATTTTAGAAATGATATTATAAATAGAATTTGTCTCCTTATCTTATAATTCTTTGTGAAGTCCCAGGTTTGTCCCATATCTTTTCTATAAAGGTTTCGTTTTTGAACTCTAATTTCAGCAGCAACTTTTTCGTAAGTTTTTATATAGGTTTTTGTAAGTTTCGTTCATCACATTGTTTTTTAATTGATCCAAGCTTTGTCTCTACGTTTAATCAAGTTACAAATTTCTGGGTTAATCCATTATTTACTATTGTTATATATTTAATGGATGGAAACTGAGCGTGAGTTGAAAAGCATATTTACCAAAAAAAAGTATGAATGAAGTAATTTATTACAAAAGTCCATAGAGATATGCAAAACCTTACAAATAAAACAATCTTATCTGAACAAAAGTTTTTCTCTTAATCAGTATAAAGTTAAACCATAAAAAGAATGATCTATTATGCTTAATTAATTTTCAATGTTTATATTACAGTGTTGTCAATATTTACTCCTACTGCAAAATAGAACCTATTATTTCCATAATAGTTAGCAAACAAACAAATTTATGTTGAAATTCATTTGTGATATATAGTTACCTTAACAATGTTTTACACTTTATAAATGCAAGGCATCTGACCATGATCCCTCCTAATTGAGGAAACAATCTTTTTACTGTTCATTTTCTTTCACCGTTGGAACTAGGCTTCATCTTGAACCAAATAAAAACAATCTATTTACTCAGAATCATTTAACACAACTTCAACACAAAACTTCCTTCTTTTTACTACTCCATATATTTTTCGTTTTTGCTCCTCAATTCTTATTATTCAAAGTATCGCTCCGTTCCAGTTAGTTGATGATGTAATTGTCACGCTGAAGCATACGCGAGCGTTATGACCCATCTTTCATGGGTTCATTGCAGCACGTTCATCTGTCGTAGCACTATTATTATGTTTCCCGGATGCTTTTCTGTCTTCATTTCGGAAACTCTTGTTTTTGTTTAAAAATTACTTCAGAATTAAGTTTGAAAAATTTGTTAGTGCTATCGCTATCATTAGCATTATTGATGTTGCAATAATGTGGTGTCCAATCCATTAATGTTATGTTTTTGTTAATGCTTTTGGGTTATATGTACAGACGGTTTCTTTTGTATTAACTATCTCAACAGTGTTTGTATTGT